>JASKUP010000064.1:1250000-2500000 GCA_030448955.1 Trichopoda pennipes
GTAACAGGAAAGACCTCTGAAGGGAGTTTACTACACATACGAACTGTTCTGTTAAAAGACGAATTCTCCCTGTAATATGCAGTGCGATTCACTAGCCAATTGTGACAGACCTCTTTGACGGCACACTGGTCAAGGCACGGCATTAGCTTACCGGAAATGGGTGAGTTATTTCCACTTATACGACTCGACCTTCAACCACGTTCTGAACTCAATCCCTTCTTTATGGTTAATTAATACCTTGGCTTATTCTTCGTTTGAGGATATAGATTTCACGAACACTGTGCATAAATCCGATCCTCACTCATTGTGAATGATCCTCTACTTAAGTATTTTCTTTTCAAATTATGCGATGATTGTGAATTTAAAGCAAAAAGAAAAGAACTAAATAAAGGTGAGGAAATGTCATGACAAAAACATTAAAAAAATAAAATGCTATTTGAAATTCGAAATTTTAAATAAAAAGAAATGTTCCTGCCATCACACAATAGACCACAAATAGAAGCGTTCTCAACGAAAATCGGGTTAAACGTAAAAACGTGCGAGTATGGGAAACAAAGTTCCCTAATTTCGTCAGAGCATTTACCATTGTAGAAAAGATAAAACAGTAAAATACAAGCTACATTGCGTCGATGGTCTAAAGAATCAATAGAGCTGGATACCCTACCATTCCCAATAAGCCTCTTGGCCCTCTCCGGCGCCGGCTCATACATGAGTGTCGTATCCCATCTTTGGACGAAGAGGTGGTATAAATATTACGAAGATCGGATGGAGTGCAGTAGCTATTACACCCTTTTAGAAAACCGAGGCACTTCTTTATAAATCTGAAAAATGTGTTTAGTCCATCGAACATTACACCGAAATTTTATGCCGAGAACATCAAGAGCTTTCGATTCCGTATTGCTCATATCACCCATTTCCAAATACAGATCTATACGTAAGCATGCAACATTGTGCCTTACGGGCAATAAAATCCACTCTATTCACACGACCCTATTCGCGGGATCGTGATTAAGCGTATCGTTCATGTTCCGTTTTTTGAAACTTACCTCAAACTGTTAAGGTTTATTACTAAATGAATACGAATAACAAAGGGTGCTGTCATCTGCGAAAGAGTAACGAGAAAGTTTAACAAATAAGGTCATTTGGAAAAATAAGAAATATGGTAGGAGAAAGAACGATTTCAGAGAAAACTCGATATAAATCTGGAGAAATTGTCACCGACACTAATGGTAGAGTAGAAACGGTACTAAAATGGGAAATTTGTTTGCCAGCATTTTAAGCAGTAGCTCATTCTAAAAAAAAAAAGAACTTTAGAGAACGTCAAAGTAGACAGGAAAAATTAATATTTTATTTGTTATTGCTTTCTTCTTTTAAAAATATTCTCCTCAAGAGTACCAGGTGCCCGAGGCAATAAGTTTCAATATATTATTTGATTATTACTGACCAGCCTGTAGTTTAATGTAGGAAAATGATTTAAAATAAATGGCTATTGCTTACATTATAAAGGCTTAACAATTAAATAAAGGGTTTAACTTCGATTTTTTTTATTTATTTATTTATTTATTTATTTTCGATTCCCACACACAAGGCTTTAAGTCTCATATTGCAGTATGGAACAATTACAATTTTCAAGTTTAGTAAAAAATAACAAAAGCTTAGCAAAAAAAAAAAACAATAAATAAAACGAATAAAAACATAATTATCAAAATAAAAATATATATTAAAAATCACTTAATACTAACTTAAAAATTGACAAACTATATTTCTTTTGAAATAGTGTGTGTCACTAATGATTTGATAGCTATGGGGAATATCGTTCCAAAGACTTATTGCATAAATATATAATTGGAATTGAGATATCAGGGAGCTGTATCTAAAACAATGTAGTCTTTTACCTCTGTTAAGGGTTGAAAAGTTCAATCGCTCATATAAATGCTAGGGTTTACGCGTGTATATAATAATTTTATGCATTAGGATTAAAACCCTTACCTTCAAGTAGTCATCAAGACACATGCCATAAAGTTCATTAACGTAAGAAGAAACGATATACATACATAACGAATAATATTATTGAAAGTCACATTTAGTTTAATTTTGCTAACACTATCGCAACTGGAAAAAAGTTCACACCCATATAGTACAAGTGGCATCAAGATGTCTTAGCTAGAAGTATGTGAAAATTTAAGGGAGTGCAACGATGACTTTGCCAAAGATTTCTTAACATAGAAGATACACGACCACAAGCAAAATTAATATGGTTAGACCAAGTGATGGTGCTGTTAAAGTAAATTGCCAGATTGTTTACAACGTTTACAATTCCGATGGCCTATTTAAGATTGAAACAGGAACATAATCAAGTTCCACTAAATTCTTTTTGATAATCAAACATTTGAATTTACTTGGATTTATCTCCAGACTATTAGCAGTAGCTCATTTAATGATACGATGAAGTTCATCATTTAAAATTCTAACACAAGCCTCAACTGATTTAATGTTACAACTTATACAATATAATCTAACTTTACAATGTTGAATTTTGTTGGTAGATCATTAACATATAGTGCAAACAGTAGGGGACCGGAGATTGAGCCTTGTAGAACACCTCGACACAAAGGCAAAGTAAGATTATACCAATTCATATCGTTAAGTCGCCAGCTATTTATATTTAGAATTAATATTCGAGATATTGCGTATCTGAACTCCAAACCATTCGCTTATATGCTGTCTGTTGGCTTGGAAGATTTCTTTGGTTACTAGTTACATATCGAAAGCTCTTCCAACCATTTAATTGACGAACATATTGGATTTTCGATTTGCGAGCTGCAGCTCTTCATTTTCCCGCATTTTGCTTTATTATGCATATAAAGAACTCAATATATAACTTGATAGTAATTTTGATACATAGTTTTTTATCTTGCTAAATTATTAAATTTTATATAGAGTATAATTGTCACATGAGTTAACGATTTCAAAAGTTATTTAGAAAATAATAAATTTTGCAAGATAATTTGTTACGTGCAGTAAATGGTAGAATGTTTTTTGTTCCTATACCATTTCCTGTTGCTGTTAATGAATGCCCTTATTAAAAACGTCATCGGCTTGATTGTTTGCGAATCTTGATGCAATCAAATTACTAAATTAATTTATCAAACAAATAACAAAACTTAAGCGTTGCTGTTTTCGTTTCTCAAGATAATTAAATGTTAAAAAAATAAAAATTAATATTTAGAACCTTACAAAAATATTCAATCGCTAGTGATATCTATTATCTGTGACTTTCAAGTGTATTTCAGTTTTCGAGAGTGAGGGTCTAGATAAAAACTACTTACAATTATTTTGATGCATTCATTGAGGTAATTTTTATTAAAAACAATTGCGCTTAGTAGCAACAAACATATTCATTCGGCTGGTTTAAATAATTTAATTTTATCGCAAGAATTTGAAAAGAAAATGTTTCCTAAATATTTGAAATCAATAATTCTTATTCTTGGATATTTGTGTAGCGTCCAGTCAAAGGAGTGCTACAGCTGTGTAGGCATTAATTGTTTAAGAACATCAAAAGTTACCAACAAAGCCTCGTGTATAGATCCAATAGACGATTGTGTAACTGTTTTTGAAGGGCGTATGATAACAGTAAAATGAATGTGCACACATAAAGATTTCATTAAAATATTTTTATTTTATTGCAGTTACTGTTATTGCTAGAGGTTGTTATTCCACGCTTCCGGAAGAGCATCGCAGGAAATGTGACAATATTAATGGTTCAGACTGCCATAAATGTTTCAAGAGTCTATGTAATGACAAAGGGCCAATATCTTGCTTGCAATGTAATTCGGAAAATGTAAGTTGAAAATATAATTTAAATTTAAAATAAGCTGAATGCTTCTAAGACAACACCTTATTAATGTGGTCTTTTTTATTTAGAATAAAGAGTGTTACAGTGGAATGTCAAAAGTTGAATTAACACGCTGTCCTGTCTCAAGCAGTCCGAATAGTTATTGCTATACACGTAAATCATCGGATAAAATAGAACGTGGTTGTTTAACTGATACAAATGAACAACTAAAATGTCTCACTGATAGTTCATGTGAAATGTGTATTGCTGGTGATGAAGATACCTGTAATCGTGAGTCTGCAGATGATATTGGATCTGGTTGTGAACATATTTCAATTAATAATCTTCTATCATTTGCAATATTTTTAATTCTAATATTGTTGTAAAAAGAAAAATAAATTAAAATATTTTCTTAAAAAATTGCTATGATTTATTTTAATTTTAATAGCGCTTCATTGTTTCACGTTTCATAATAATGTAAAAAATAAAAGAATGATAAACAATATATTAATTCCCGGGGATATTGGGCACAGAAACTAGATAGGCTGGCGTTAAGTAGGTTCATTCATCAGAAGTAGTTGGTGATTTTTAAACCTACACCTTCCTGAGTTTCATCACCTGGGAATGAATTTCCTATTACTTGCATACGAAAGCGGGATACTCGTCACCTTATATCCTAACTTAACCTAGCTTAGGGCCATCAATGTTTTTAATTATTTGCATAGTAGCCGAAGTCTCTATAAAGTATTTCAGAATATATAATAATATATTTGATAAAGCATACCGAAACGTTCGGATGTATTCTAGCATTCGAAGAGTCTTGAAGCATATGAAATCTAGTTTTCACATTTGTTGATCCTACCTGACACAGATGCTTTCTGGACATGGCTACTTTATAAGCTATCTCTACAAGATGCGGAAGTGTACGACGCTACATTGTCTGTACGAGGGAACGGAAACAGTGGATGACGCAGACCACACGTTTTTTACGTGCCAACGATGGTCCGCCAGCCACGACCAGTTGACACTGTAAATTGGTGCAGCAACGGCTGTAGCACGATTTTTCGAGTGCATGCTTCGGGCGAAGAAGAAAGACCTAGATGAGGTTTAAAACTCTGAGCAGATGGCGCGGGAAGCAGCCGTCATAACGGAACAACATCGGGGAGATAGAGATAGGACGCACATCTTGGAAGGCCAAGATTTGGACAGGTAGCCGGGACAATGGAAGGACGAAAGCTGCAGAAGGTAGTTTAAAGGGAGACAGGCATCTGGGCGCTGGTGCACTAAGGCACTATGAACGGCATCCACCTCGAAGTAATGCGAATGCGGTGCCGAGGTGGACAACATATCTCGAACAAGTAAGGAGGTTTTTTAGTCAGTACTCCAACTGTGGCAGCCCGACATATCACAGCTGGTGAAGACCTTCTGTGAATGCATAAATGCATTTTTACCTTCTTTCCCCACCAAAAAAAAATAGTTTAAAGCAAAACTTTACTTATTCCTATTATGAATAAATAAACTTTAATTTCCGCAGGTCCTTTGTTTCATTTTTTTAAAATTGAATTTTCTCCATACTCAAATAATTGAGAATTAATTAACTATTCTCTTGCTGAGCAGAGAAATTTGCAATTTCATAATATGATGCGTATTCATTTCGGATTGATTTATATAAAATTTGTTTTCTTCTAAACGAATTTCAGCTCAACTTTATTTTACTTGTTTTTGTACAAAACAGCGTTAAAATTATTCATACACACAAACATACACTGATGTTGATTATCATTTATTTATTTACAATGTAAATTACCATGCTTTACTGATTCTGTTTAGAATTGTTTTTATCTAAAGACGATATGCTCTTGATCCGGGTGTAAAATCTATACCATTGCAACCGCTAATATCACCAGCTAAGCAAAGTGAGCAGTTAGCATCTGCATAACAGGCTATTTGATCAGCCACTGCAGTGGCGCAACCGCGCTTTGTAGTTTTGTCTTCATATTTTACATAACAATAAGAATTCGGTGCAGTAGGGGAACCACAACGTTCTGGAGTTAATTGCGATGCTGAAGAAGCACAGTTCTTATCCTATTAAACGAATTTTATAATTTTTGGAAATATTTTTAGGTGTTTTAGTCTCACCTTGCTAGAATCACATTGTATACAGGCAAACTGTATTTGACCTAAATTGTTGCAACGGTCCGAATTGCACTTGTGACATTCTACAGTGTTAGCATCACAGCGTTGGCGCAAATGCTCAGGCATTTCATATGAACATCCCTTCTTTACGACATTGACTACATACAAATGCTTTTTAGAATAAAGCTAAAATATTTTAATTACAACTTAGCTATCTACTAACTTACATTTGTCAAATACAGTAACACAAAAGTCCAAGGGTGATGTACATGTTTTAGTTTTAGTCACAGTGGTTCTCATACAATCAATGCCTTCGCAAGAATAACAAGTTTTTGCTTTGTTCGCCACCGATAACTGCACAATACCCAACAAAAGAACAACAGCTACAATAATCCTTTTCAAATACATTTTCTAGTTTATAATAACGTTCTTGTATTGAGTGGTCTCCCTTTTATAGATTTTGCTTGCTTAAAAATCATATTCATTTGTTATTATTCACACTTGTTCAAATAAGAACTTTAGAAAGTTATCAATTCAATTGAACTTGAATTGGCAACAATTATGATAGTACTCTTGTAAACAATAAGAGTGCTACGCTTTTATTTAAAGTTTTAATCATAAAATTTAATAACAAAAAAATAGTAAATACTTTACAGGTATGAAAACCAGAAAAGCCAATAAAGAGAAGAGCTGCAGATTAAATAAAATATTTTGATTTTCAGAAGCACAAATGTGGCAATTTTGCTTGTTGACATACTCTGACAAGTGAAAATGGGCGTCGTCCTGAATGAATTGAGCGAATATACGGGGATGTGAATGGGTAGTCGGCTTCGATTCCTGCACCAGTTGAACCTTATAAGGCTTAAAAATTAAACCCTTCCGCAAATTACGCCATTTGGTGGTTTTGGATAATCCTAGTTGTATAGATCGTCGAGGAATGGACAAATTCAGATCTGCTTCAACACTGTGGCTCACGGCTGCGATGTATTCGTTTTCTGTCAAGTCTGTCGACTCTAATTGCCCGACCAAATTCTTAATAGCGGTTTAAAATGGATAATTATGTTGTCCGAAAATATCACGAGTTTTATGAAGCGGTACTTTAACAGAACCACCATTTTCATAGTGGAGTTTAATTATTTTGATGCGATTTTCGAGCGAAATGAAATTCATTGCAACAATTGCCAATGCTAGATGCATGAATACGTCAAAAAACTAAGTGACAAAACTATTATGTTGTTGGTGTTGCCACAATTAAAAAAACTAACTTCTTGCTGAAAAGCAAACCCGATATTTAAGTTAAGCTAATAAAAGCAATGTTGCGTATCTACTGTTTAACTTTCCTCTTTTTTGAAGGTGCATGATTGAATGGCACATTCTAAATCTCCTGAAAGTTATAAGCAAACTCTACAAAATTAAATTTTCGATTAATTTAAAAAAGATTAAAAAAGATTCTACTATATGTTTTGGCTTTTAACCTGTAGCAAAAAAAAGATCGCTTTAGAGATATATTGGGAATTTTTAAAAAAGTATCGCACTTATGCAAAAAAGCGTATTAATTCATAATTTAAATTTTCAATTTTAATATCAAAATTTAATTTGTGTTGATGGACTGAAGATATATGGAAGGGCAAATAAAAATAATGTTGAGTTTTCCCAAAACTATTGTTGCACGAGTGCAATGTGTAATTATTTTTTATTTTTAACATGTTGACAAAAATAATTTAAAATCCAACAATAATATAAAAATCAAATAGTTTTTTCAACGTGTCGGTTATTTGTTGCAAACTTCTTTTTGGGAACTATTCATTTTAGAATCTATCAAAATACAAAAAATATATGATTTTCATTTAAGCAGCAGCAGATTATACATGCTATTACTTTATTTACATTGTAAAAAGAAATTTGTGCTTTATTTACTTTGTATTATTAAAAACTTTAAAAACTGAAATTCTGCAACACGGCTACACAAAAAATATCGTGCAACAGAAACACAGAATTGTAAGTCAGCTTTAAGTCTAGTGTAGTATCACAGAACTTTAACTAGTTTTAATAACTTATATATTGCAGTGGAGTATTGCAGTTTAGTTATGTCTTTGTGCTATTTAGTGTTCAGTAAGTTTTCAAGTGCGTATAGTTTATTCGTTTCGGGTTTTCTAGCCAGTATCCAGTTTACTTGAAATTTATATAAATAAACTTAATTTCTTTGCAAGTAAGTAATCGAGAATTTATTAGTAAATTTACACTTTTGTACAAGAATAATATGAGTTCAAACTAATCTTTTCAAAATTTTTTAGTACTTTTGAACGCTGATATAAATTAAATGCTTAATCTATAGTCTGATTAAGATTTTATTATTCACAAGTTATTGAATCGTTTATCACAAAAATAATAATCAAATAGTGTACTTAAACATATGAAATAAACCGAAAAGAAAAAAACACAGAAAAAATAAAATAATTTATTTTATAGTTAAATAGTATGTAATAGCGCGTGGAATATTGTAATAATTCACTCATAAATTCTTTTGTCTTCGATATTACAGGCTTCAATTTTTGAATACTAAAATAGCCCAGTGACTTAAATACAGCTTTCACTTGAAATGAATATGAAAACACCGTTAAGACAAATATCAGTTTTCTCCAATACAAAGTCTTGTCCAAATCACATGTTATTTCATAACTTTCTAGACTAATGAAAATATTCTACTAGTTCCATCTGGAATAGTATTTGTCTTAGTCCTATTCCTAGTCAAAGTTTGCTAATAACTTAGCAAATTCCTGTTATTATGTTTTTGTTTGTCAGAACTACTTTCGATTCAATAACAACTTTTACAAATTACCTGACGGACTCGGTATGGGAAACCCAACTTCCGCAATCTTCATGGAAATTTTTATGCAACATCTCGAATCACTACACGTAAAAACACTCATGGAAAAACACAAAATAACTCATTGTACTATAGATACGTAGATGACATTATATGCATCCTCGAGAGAGGCAACGGCGAACAAATTCTAGAAAACTTAAACACAATCCATAATAACATGACAAACACAATGGAAAACGAACAAAACAGAAATTTATATTATCTTGACATCACTATAACACGAGGAACTGACTATTAAACATTCGACATCTATAGAAAACCAAAAACAACGGACACTACCATCCACAACACCTCAAACCACCCTACCCAACACAAACTAGCAGCGTTTAGATATATGATACACAGGCTTGGGATAATTCCACTTACTCCAGAAGAGTACAGGAGGGAACTCGACACAATCTACGCCATAGCTATGAATAACGGCTACAAAACCACTACCACCGATAAACTACGTAGACAACACAACACTAAGAACAGAAATAGAGAAGACAAGGAGACAGCCGATACAACACTACGGCACACCTTTACTTACACAGGACCAGAAATAAACCGACTAACTAACCTTTTTCACAAAGAAGGAATACTCACAATACTCAGCATTAAAAAGTGGAAACACCCTCAGACATTATCTTAGAACAACGACAGAAACAACTGACAAATTTAATTCCAGCGGGGTATATAGACTTACTTGTACCTGCAGACGGACTCTAAAAACAAGGTTTACAGAACACATACGCTCATACAAACGGAAAAGAGAAGATTCAAACTTTGCATTACACCTTGACACTCACGGACACACACCAAGGGAAATAGATGAATGTATGACATTATTACATCCTAGCAAAAAAGGACGAAGACTAGACATTATTGAAAATATGGAATCTACAAAACAAAAACATTCAACAGCGACATTATAAACGAACAGGTAAACACGACCTCAGACACAATTTTCACACCATTGAAACTACTCATGCAAACGGGCAAACGAAAAACACCCTCAGACGGACACACGTGCCTACATTATTATGTAGGTACTATTGTAAAAGACGGAGGTATCGATAAATTCACTTTGCATACAAATGACAGGTGGCTGGTATTCTGCTTACCTGAATATATACGAACCTAATAACAGAACTGCCTGAACGCCAACAGGCATCGAAAGCGCTCGCCATCGAATACAAACCAGCCAGTTAGGACGGAAAATGGCAATATTAAATTCCTGTTACTTCAGAAGCATTTATCGGCAATAAAAATAAATAGCTATATCAGCAAAAAGTTATGTTTACAGCAAATTAGTTTACTGGTACTGCAAAGTGTCCATCAATGGGTTATATCAATAACTTCCGCTAACGTATTAAACCAGCAGTCGCGAAAAAAAACCAGTTAATATATTTTACTACCAAAGGCGCTTCTTATGTGGGTTTATTTCATAAGAATTATTTTTATTTTTTTAATTTTATGTACCCTGTAATCTAAATGTTATTCAAACGATAACGATAAAAATGGCAATAAAAATATAGCAAAAGAAAACATTGATCCAATAGTAAATTGAGACTTAAACACAAGCATTTGTCATTAAATATAATTTATTATATATAACTTCACGAATTTAGTTATAAAATTTAAGTGTTATAAATTTTAACTATTTAAAAAGTTTCGTTTTATTTAAATTAGAATTGAAATTAGAAACCTGAAAGCAAAAATCGTTCACGATTCATGTTGTATGTTTTTGCTATTTATTATAATTCTTATTGTATTTTCATACTATCTATAGGCCATATTTAATTTTATATATTTTTTTATAAATTTTTTTGAAAAAAAATCAAATAGTGAATTTCAAGTATGTTGCTAAAGCGGCTTAACAGATATGATTATATGCGGCCAAATCACTTCTCTACTAAAACAATTGTTAATTATTATCCACGTTTTGTTACCTATTGCACAGTGATTTGCAAACGTTTTGTTTTGAAAACTAAGTAGTTCATGAGCTATCGAATTATTTGAAAAAAAAGAAACGTTTTAAATCACTGTGTTGCTACGATTCCAAAGACAGAGGCCTGTGAAAGACGCTTTTAGTGGCGATATGAGTTAGATTATATTTCGCAATTTTGTTTCATTTTGAATTGAAATGACCGAGTTTGTAAAAAATATTAAGTATACTTACGTATTGAAATACTTAATTAAGTATTAGAACATTAAGTTTAGAACCTGCATGTTTGTATTATGAAAAGGTAAAGTTAAGTTATTGGAAGCTGATGGTAGTAAATTACCATGATGCGGTCGTAATGCTGTTTTATACCAATATCTCCGCACAGATGAAGTATATTACAGGAGTTTTATATGACGAGTTATAACAAATAAAACTTTACTTAATTTCTAAAGATTTACTGAAAAGCTATCAGCGATGGGATGTATGACAATATCATTAATATTAATTTCGTTAGTGCCCACACTTTTAGGCACTTTTTTTAAAATGTAAAATGTCTGTTAATTATATTTCAGACGGCTTTCAATTTTTTCTCCTAGAATATAGGAAGAAATCAAATATGGACCTGATTAGACCAGATCGAACTAAACAATATTGCAGATGGTAATTATAATTTGCTTTCGGTGTTTAAGTTTTAAAAATAAGATACATAACAGCCCTTTACTCTAAAGGAATATAACTAAAGGGTCCGCCAAATAACTCTTTTTTTTTGTTTAAAATGCTATAAACAAAACTACTGAATATTTTTTCAAATTCCTTTTTTTATTTGAAAGTACAATCTTCCGGTTAATAATGGAAAATAACTTTATTCAAATGGCTGCCTCGGCTGGCCCTGCAGTAGCCTACATGATCGGTCCAACTTTTAAGCACATTATCGATTGTGTGCACCAATGGCTTCACGAATACTGTCCTTTAAAGCGTCAATTGTCTCTGGCTTGTCCGGCGTAACACTTAACTTTGACGGCACCCCACAAATAATAGTCCAACGGTATCAAATCGCAGCTCCGAGGTGGCCAAACGAGCTGATAATGTGATCTTCAAAAATAGGGCGCAAAACATCGAGTGTAACTTCGGCTATGTGGCACGTAGTGCCGTCCTGTTGAATCCAAATGTTGCCAATATCCTCCTCTTCAATTTTTGTGAACAAAAATTCGTTCAACATGGCCCGATAACGGTCGCCATTGACTGTAACGGCCACTCCTTGTTGATTTTCGAAGAAAAATGGCCCAATTATGCCTCTAGACCAAAATCCGCACCGAACAGTGACTCGTTTTAGGTGCGTCGGCTTTTCAATGTTTTGTTTTATCCCACTAGTTTCTATCACACTTACAAAAAAATCACTTCTTATAAAAGTCACTTCTTCTCTGATGTTCTTACTACAATGATCTTTATTCTTAAAAACTAGCTATTTATAACATGTTGTAAAATTGATGATTATTTCACTTAAGTATGTTACTTATGTTGTGTATATTAAAATTGTGTCGCAAATGACATCGATACAATGTTCCAATAAAGTTGTATCGATTTTACTGATCAGTCAATATCGTACCCGAACATAAAAATTGTGTCGACAAATAGCACCAATACACTGTCTTCAAGTATGTTAAACAACAAAAAAAATGAAATATATAAACTATTGTGGTATGTTGTTGTTGGTGCTGTTTGTTTGTTGCTGTCTTTGGGGTTTCGGTGGTGGTTGATGTGATAACATAGCTCGTACGAGTTTTCTGTGCCCCAAATGCGACAATTTTGATTGTTTACATACCCGTCAAGCTCAAAATGAGCTTCATCTAAAAAGATGATTTTTTTTTGCAAAACCGGCATCTTCTGTAAGTCGATCGCAGGCCCACTTAGCGAAGCGAAATCGCATTGGCGGTGAAATAATGTTTATCGCGCTTCATGCACACTTTTTGCCACAGCAACAATATTCTGGGGTGTACGCAATGTTTTTGGCTTTTCACGCTTCAGTTAATCGATGAGGATGCCAGTTTCTTTCACGTTTTTCACAAAATAACGAACACACGGAGTTGACGGTGCCTCTCTTCTTCCAAAATCCGTACGCAATTTTCGCACAACATTCTGCAACATTACCATGATTTTCAAAGTAATGTCGCAATATTTCCCAGCGTTGTTCAAGCGTACACACAACCATATTCGTTCAGCGGAAGGATATAACTAATTATCTGTCAAATTAAACATGAGCAAAGTGTTACCATTCACGAAATAAGCACTAGTAGAAAAAGAGAACGTTAGATGGCGAACCCTTTATAACCAGAGGCACTAATAAATCCATTCTTTTCGGGATTAGAAATAAAAATATTCTATATGTAGCAGTCAACAACAAATCACGCAATAATTTTATGAATTGAAACTCGGTTAAAATTTAAGCACATAAGAGGTGGTACGTTTTTACAGCATTATTTACAACTCACTAGTTAATATAACTTTAGAATCTCATATTTACCCATAATACCATCCAGAATATTGCAAATATTAAATTTTTGGTTAATTCAGTTGACATTATTGTCGTATGTATATGGTATGCAATAAAAATCACTTTATATTTAGTTATAATAGCAAATAAATTTGAATTTTTTTAATAAAGTAAATATTTGGTTCTGAAAATGCAGTACAAGTAGATTTTAAAAGTACGAGTACCTACTTGAAATATAAGTTATGGAAAATTTTATTGATTTATTTGCATCTAAATGAACGTAAAGGTGTAATATTAGTAATTAGTAATAGAAGTGTGACTTTACAGTTATCGAAATATGATAACATAGAACATAAAACAATAACATTTTATTTAATATTTTACTTTAATTTCAGAGGCCATAAAATGCAGTTGCTGGTTGATCAGATTAAGACCAATAAAAGTGCGTCTAATATATTGTGCAATAAATTCTCTTTGATGCGTCTGGTACTACTTTATACACTTTCATATATTGTTATTAGTACAGCTGAGCTGACTTGCCATCAATGTCGTGGAATAAATTGCCTACGAACCAGTTATAAGGCCACTCAGAAATGTCTTAACGACTTGGATATCTGTGTAAATATATATGATGGACGTAAGAGAATTAATTCAGAGTAAATTTACTAAATATAACCAAAGCAAATTTAACTATGGATTCTGTTTTAGAAACTATACTGTCTCAAGGTTGTTGGGAGCAGTTACCCGAAGAATTGCGCAAAAAATGTAACAAAAGCCTACAAAGACAAAACTCCAAAGAATTGAATGAGTGTTTCAAGTGTAACGAAAATTTGTGTAATGATTTGTCATCGGACGCATTTAAGTGTTTACAATGCGATTCGGAAAAAGTAAAAGATAACACATTTTAAATTATTATTTAGAAAAGCATGAGTTTTATTCGAATTCTTTTTTTTTTGTAGGATGAGAGTTGTCTCAGCAATCCACTTAGTTTATTGCCATCAAATTGTGGTGTATCGAGAACACAGAATGTGTATTGTTTTGCTAAACAGGAAGGCGAACGCGTAATTCGAAACTGTTCGTACACCTTGGAACAACAAATCGCTTGCTTAAATAGTGATAACTGTATAATATGTGACCCAAATCAACTAAGCAGTTGTAATAATATTAAAACTATAATTGCTAATAGTACGTTAGATGTAGAAAATACTAAGGATGGAGGACCAGAATCAGAACCAGAAACGGGTTTAACCAATACGAGTGAGCGGCTATGCCACCAATGTAGCGGCATTAATTGCTTACGTACGAGTTATGAGTCAGTACAAAAATGTCTTAATGTAATGGATATTTGTGTTACAGTATTCGATAGACGTAAGTAAGAAATTTAAAGATATTATTACATACAAACAATTAAAGTTCTTGTATTTGTAATTGAATTTGTTTCAATTCTTAGAAACAATACTTGCTCAAGGTTGTTGGGAACAACTTTCCGAAGAAATGCGCAGCAAATGCAACAATGATACGCAATGCTATAAATGCAATAAAAATGTATGCAACAACTTACCATCTCGTTCATTTTACTGTATTCAATGCGATTCCCATACCGTAAGGATAAAATTCATAATCATAATTATAGAAAATGTAGATATATTCACAGGAATTCTTTATTTTAGGACGACAATTGTCGCACTAATCCTGAAAGTTTGATTCCATCACGATGTGATATTTCGAGAACGCCCAATGAATATTGTTTTGTTAAACATACAGATAAACGTATAATTCGAGGGTGTGTTTACAAGTTGGAAGAACAAGTGTCATGTTTATCAAGCGAAGATTGTATGATTTGTCAACCTAGTGAACTAAGTAATTGCAATAACATTAAATTGTTAGTGGATAACAGTGGCGGCAGTGGTTCACAGGAAAATAATACAGGAAATAATGGAACTGGAAATAACTCAGGACACGCTGGTTCAGAAAATGGTGATGCTGGTGACGGAAATGCAGAAAACAATGGAGCAGGCAGTGAAGGAGGATCGAAAAACGATAACAGTGGTGGCAGTAGTGAGAATGGAAATAATACAGAAAATAATGGAACTGGAAATGAGTCAGGAAATGGTGATGCGACTGACGGAAATACAGAACACAGTGGCTCAGGCAGTGAAGGAGGATCGGAAGATGGTGGTTCCGGTGGAGATACAGGCAGTGATTCAGAAGACGGAGGGTCTGGACATGAATCAAATGGCACTAGTAACAGGACTTTAAATATCTACATTTTTATAAATATAATTCTTGCCTTCTTCATAATCAAATGCAGTAAAACATTTTAATTAATAGTTTACGTGTGATAACTCTGCTATCAATAAATATTTCTAAATTTTGTGTTTGAGTTTATTTTTCTTAACAATTAATTATTAATGTTATTTTGTATAACTCATTTTAAATAAATATATTTTTTGTTTTAGCGTTTTATGGTTTTTAATTAGGAAGCAAAAATGATACGACGGTGGTTCAACAATTTCGTGACTTTTTGAATTGCCCACCGCTTAATTGAATTGGCAACATTACTTCTGTCAACAGGCAACTGTTTACTCCTCTCTAAGTTTAAACAAGCTGCAAAATTTATAATGTGTTTGGAGAAAAAAAGGGAAAACAGCACATTTCGTGTTTTTTTTGTACTGCTCTTTGGAAACTTGAATTTTATTAAACAAATTTTAAGTTGACCTAATATTTTGTGTAAGACGTGTACACTCATTGTTGCTGGTATTTTTATTTTTTATTTTTATTTTTTATTCCAGTAGCTCTCCCATTGTTGAATAACATCCTGAATTTTAAAGTACTCAAAAGATTTTGCTTTATTGAAAAGAAGCCCAAATAATTAATAATTGACTAAATTTTGCAAAAGGGCACTCCTAGAACTCAATATTAAGGATCAAAATTTATCAAGAAAATGTAAAGAAAATGAAATGATTTGTCTGCAAAAATTAAGTGACCAAAATACACAACGCTGAAAAAGTTTTATTAAGTGATTTCAAAAATGAAAAGTTCACACGTCATTATAATCTATCTTATTAAACGTAAGAGTATTAAGATGATTATATTACTATGACCACTATAATAGGAAGGATAAAAATTAAATTGAATAAAGAATAGAGGTTGCTGCATACAAAACGTAATTTGCAATTATATGGGCATGTTACTTGTTGTTCTTATATAAAGCATAGGAACTGCTGCTAATAAATTGGTGCAATACTGTCTAAGTGTCGGCGCTAGGTGTGACTTCAGTGACCTTTCCTATTGCTGTCTTATGGATTCCATAATTGCAATTTTTGTAATGCTAACTTGAAATCTTTGTCGACCGTGTTCAGTGCAGCACCATTTTCTTTTTAGATTTTAGACTAAATAGGACAACGATCATATGAGATGGTTTTTGCTTTCGTTTGAGTTCGCGGCGTAGGCAGCGGAAGTAGCGGTTGACCACATTACATTGATATATCGTTGTTTTTTTTACGTGACTCACACCCATTAAGTACCACTTAATTTTCCTGAAATATAGGGAAATTTCCTGATTTTATTAAGTTGGACGTAAGCTTGCTGATCTAGCTTATGTGATTAACAGCGCCCTCTCTTGAAGTCGATGCCAACTGCGTAGTTTGTATCTTAGAGACGACCATTAAGGCGCCAAGTGATTTCTGTTGGAGTTATGTGGCTTTTGCCATAATGGTGTCGATAACAGCTTTAAATAGCAGGGCGCCCATCTACTTCGTTATTTATTGAGAAACTGATTTCGTACAGTGCCTTAATAAGTTTTTTAGTATTGCATTCCAAATAGTGGTGTGAATGCCTTATCGAAATCGGCGAATGTTTACTTATATTGTTGTTTTTCTGAGGCTACTAATATGATCGATTCTTGTTTTGTTAAGACAGAAACCAGCTTGCTAGTTGCGAGTTTGTTTTTTTAACCTTGTTTACCATGCTAAGAATTATTTATACCCTCGAGTGAATCATTCTCTCCTTTAAGATTTATAATATCATACTTAAAAAAGGAACTGAAATAAAGGACCTTAAACAAAAAGTTGTAACGCAAATCCAAAATACATTTGAGTTCGCCATCAATGGAGAGGTTGTTACTACTCCTTCAAAGCAACAATAGAAGCAGAAGGTATGATTCAAAAGTAAGATTCAGATGAATTTTCCACACAGGCAGAAGTTATGACAACTATCTATACACAGAGAAAACAGAAAATATCATCACCGTGTGTCTTACTTACACCGCAATTATTGCGTTATTCTATCTGAGGTTTAGATTGGCAAAGGAGTTTATTGCCTGTTTTGGTGGAACGCTACAAAGTGAGTCGCTAAATCGAAAAAACATAACAAAAAATTAAAACTTCGTTCATATTTATTTATTTAAAGCGTGCAGACAAAGGAAAGAATTAAATAAAGTTTTCATTAATTGTAGAAATAATATATAAACTTATTACAATTAAAATTTAAGATTAAGAAATTAAAGCCATTAAACTGAACTCTCTCAAAAACAAAAATCTAACACTAAAGTTTAAAGAATTTATTGTTTTTTGGCATTTCCCGTCCTAACTGGCTGGTTTGTATTCGATGGCGAGCGCTTTTGATGCGAATGCATCATTTTCAAGCTACGGTTTAGTTTGAGTACAAACATTGAAAGCGCTCGCCATCGAATACAAACCAGCCAGTTAGGATGGGAAAAGGGCGGAGGACAACCAAACAACATAATACCAATTAAAAATTAAATTAAATTAAAAATTGACAAACGTTGATTATTTTTCACTTAAAAAACTTAAAAAATCAACAGTTTGTAAATTTTTAAAAATATTAAAATGTATTAAAAAGAAATAATACAAAACTTTAAATAACAGATATTTATTTACAAAATTTTAAAGTTACCTTTTAAATTATTTTTGGTTTTTGAGGCGAATCGCTAGATAAACTGCATGGCTTAAATTTGTATTAGCTTGACCTTTGAAGAACGAGCTAGAAGTTTATGAAGGATATTACCAGAACTTGGGCTTTTTAAGTACGCAAGCAAGTAGTTGTTCTTTATTCTGCCCACAACGATGAGTTAATGAAGTATTTGTGAAAAAGCAGCAATATACACAAAGAATAACGCTAATATCCAGATTTAGGTACTTCTACCTGATTGATAATATAATATGTGAACACAAATAAAAGAAATCACTGCAGTCTGGGCTGCTTTAGAGAGCTCCACTGTTGAGAAGCCATTCAACTCTTAAGCAATCAGAATATGTGAAGCAAACAAAAATCTGGATTTAATGCTACGTTAAAATCAACAACAAGTTCCCTGGGCAATTATGGATATTCGACTTTGTTGTGCATGGTCAATATTTCGTAGAGAATAAAAAAAATTCAAATTAAAAAGTATTATTTTTTTAATTAACCAAGTGCGAAGAACTAAATTTTATGCAAAGATTTAGGGAAATGATAATATTCCAGTTATATTTTATATGAACGTCGTGAAAGCAGAGCATATTTGCCTTCACCCATAAACCCATAAGAAAAATAATTTCCTAAAGACCTATTAGTATTTTATAAAGTACTTTTGAAGGTATTAATTAAAAATATATATTTATAAACTAACAAGTTTTAGAAAATCATTTGCGTAAGGGTTGCAAATGAGAATTGAGGAAATAATGACAAACTTGTGAATAAAACCTAAACACTCGTTGTTAACATTTGAATTATATTTACAACGAATTTTAAAATATACTTTAAAATATACATTTCAAGTACACTGATAATGAATTGCAATAGAATATTATTTTCAATTATTTATTTTATTTTAAGTAAGGCAAAAGTTGAAAGTATTCTTAGTATCATGAAAGTAGTCCTTTAGTTCAGTTTGCAGTTAACACTGACGCCAAATATATTTAAGTTATAAAAAACTAAAAGTTATAAAACAACCTAATCTTTGTTTTAGTAGAAAAGTTCCATATAATCATCAAATCGCTCCGATAAGAACATATATTTAATAAATAATCTTTAACTATTTTGAATTGGAAAAAATTTAATCTTTTGAGGACAAAAAATGCCATAAAATGACCATTAGAATTAAAAGAATTAAAACTTTTCTTTATAATGATCTCACAACCAATCGATTGTTAAAACATAAATGAATTTATTAGATTTAATAATTTTTTACTAGCTAAGCAGAAGTTAACAAACTTTTAAATCAACAATTGATTTCATAAATGTTACTTTACGTCAAATATGTTAAAATTGGCAAATATTTAAAAAAAAATCGATAACCCGATGAATGGCAAAAGTTGTTATCATTCAAATAAAAATATATAACATACAATCGAACTAACTTATAATCTTTTAGCGATAAATATTTTAATGTTGTTGTTGTTCCTGTATTTGTATTATAAAAATTAAATCTATAAAAGGCCGTTTATTCGAGTGGTAAAAATTAGTTGACCAACAATTTTTGGACGCGCCCTAATTAAATTTTCTAGGGCAAAATGTTGCCCCGAAAATTTTTAACTGAAATACCGTTAGGATTCCTATTACTATTTATAAATAGTGCAATTGGTAGGTGGATTAAACATAAAATCAAAGCCTTGTAGTTGTGAAAAAAAAATAAGGATTTTAAGAAAAAGAGAAGCGATAAAAAAAGCAAGTGATATTATATATGAGAACTTAACATTTTGTTTTTAATAAATCAGCTGCCAAATTAATATCAAAAAAAATTTTTAAAACTGTTATTGGAAAAATATCCTTTTGGCGCAACTAATTATGAGTTTGCGCTCATTTGCCAAAAAAAACAAAATAAATAAATTTATTAATAAAGGAACTTAGCTAAAAGCAAAAGTGTTGCGTTCAACTGAATTTATTAACTTCATGAAAATAATCCTTCTTACTTTAAAAAAGACTTAATTTATGTTTTCTTTGAAGTGAATACATTAAAATATTTTAAGTTTGAAGTGAAGTGTTAAAATAAATACAAGTGATTTAAAAAAATATCCACCAAATTGACAAATTTTAAAAACTTAAAAATATACTTCAAAGTTATAAATGAATAATATGGAAACAATATTACAAATTACAGTGATTGGAAAGAAAGTAATTTTCTTTTTTAAAAAAACAGGATGCATTAGTGTATTTTATTGCAATTCGAAATCCAAATTTTGAAAAACTGTCCGATACTGATGCGGAATAAAATATCCTTCAAGTTACACACAACATAATTTTTATAGCAGCATTTTAGTATTTAGAATTAAATGAAAAATTATACCATTTTTGGTTTATAAAATGTTATAAAAAGTCGAGAACGACACAAATTTACGTTTTTACGATTATTCGTAATATTCTACCTCCAGAAATAATGACAAAAACGAATAAAAATCATAGTTTTATTCAAATTTCAGGGCATTATTAACCGAGCAATTAATCGTTTTTGTTTTTAAGTAAATAATTGAATTCTGCACGTAAAGCTTAAAAACGTCATTGTTTTCGCCACCGTCCATCAAAGTTCTCCATCTGTGGAACGGCAATAGATAAAGTCTTGAAATTTTTAAAGAAGGTGTAGTGCTATAGCCGCTATAACAAGAAATTTCAAAATTTAAAGGGTGTGTGCGGTCAGCGGCCGCAATGAATTTACTGCACTAAAACTAGCAGTAAAAACTAAACTTTTAATTAAGGGATGTCCTTATAGTAAAAAAGGAAGTTAAATAAAGTACAAAAGCAAATTTAGAAAATTAAAAATAAGAGGTTTCAAGGTCTTAGATCAAATTAACCTACAGAATTTATTACTATGTCGTCTAAAAATAGTGTAAAAATAAAATTAAAATCATAGTTAAAGGATTTCTAAATTCACGTATTTATTCCTTTAAGTATTCTGGTGATGCAGGCAATTTACTCATCGTTCTTGCTCAAATCGTGAATTAGCCCCAATTTTATACTCGTATAAATGATGTTTCAGTTAATTGTGCTTAATGCTTTTAAATTTAAAATATTTATACCACTCTCATAAAATATTTATTATTTAAAGTTATTGTGGGGAAAGCAACACTGCTTCGTAGCTCATCAGTGAATTTTACAAAAATTTTAAATAAAAAACTCAGTAATATTATATCTCAAGCCAGATTGATTAAAGCAGAATTGTATTTAACCAGCAAAATAAAGAGACAATGAAATTCAAAAAATATTTTATACAACGCAAGTAAATTGTAAACAAATTTTCAAAAAATCGCAACGTATTTTATATATAAAATATTTTATGAGAATATTATAAAGTATTTATGTTTAGAGGAATTTAACATAATTAACGTAGGTTAACTCAAAAACGATTCCAAATTATAAATTTTTTTATAAATGATGTTTCCTTTCTGAACCAAAAATTTTCAGATACATGTTATGCTCTTGCAATTAAGCTCGAAGAGTTTAAAGTATCTTGGTTTTTGCTGGCTAAATTTGTTGGCAAAAAATGTGGTACAGTTTATACCTTAATTTTTTAACCCTAGAAACCCGAAAGAACTAATTTTTTATGACGTCAATAACGTAAAATACCAGCTTGTTAATCGTGTGTACATATTTCAATTTATATAAAAATAAAGTGTCTTCACTTAATTGTGATTGAGGTTAAGTAAGACTGGTGCATACTTTTTCAGAACGTATCTACTTTTGTGAATGATAAAAAATATGTTTAATTTATGCTATTTTCAATTTGTTACAAATATTGAAAACCTATTAAGTTGCATTAAGTTTTCGTTACTTATTCCTTAATAATATAGAAACTGTTGAGGTAGTTTAATACTGCATCTGCTTGTGTTATATTTATCCTAGCCGGATAACCTGTTCCCGATTGTGGTGAATGAATAATATGACCGCTTTATTATTTACTACGCTTTTTCAAAAATAATTTGTGTATAAAAAAACATTTTTGTAAAACACTCGATATATATCCTCTATTTTTGTCAGGAAATATTTTTGTTGGGACGATTCTAAGAAGAATGGTAGATTGTTTTAATTTACTTCTTGTATATATGCATTTATAAGATCACTTCTTTGATACATTTGCTGTTGGCCTGCGATCTCAAATCTCTCGAACTTTTAACTTAATCTAAAATTCGCGATTTTTTGATATTTATTAAAGCCTACACCACAATATTTAAAAAATAAAAAAAGTTTCACCTGTGCCTTAACAGTTAAATGCTATCTTTCATCGAATTAAGTTAATTAAAACAGATCCTGTAGATTATTTAAACATTACTATAAGTTCTCTTCACCGCTAAAGACTTGAGCATTTTAAGCACTTAACTGTAGAACAAATATTTTTATTTCCTAATGCTTCAATGCAACTGCTTTTTATTCATTACTAACACCTTTATAAATTTCTTCTTCATTCCTGACAAGGTCATCTTTAGCCAGAATATACATAAGTCTTTGTATCCTCCGATTTGTCATTAAAAAGTTTTTGTTTGTATTTAAAAAACTGTGGACAGCAATAACGTATAAAAAAATTCTATTCAATTGTTCAATTCATAAAGTTTTGGTATCTTCTTAACTGAAGAGTAACAGTTAAAGAACCCATTAAACGTTATGATCCCCCTCAGTGACAAAGCTGTTAGGAATTTAAACCACACAAAAACATACTGTAATCTGCCATCAATATGCGTCCGTTGGGAGGACATTCACAGAACTTCTGAACGTGCTCATCCAACAAATGATACAAATATTAAAAAATGTAGCAATTGCGGCCAAAAGTAAACTGCCGTGGCTGCGAAGTTTTCTTATGCCTAAAGCCCAAAACAAATGTAACAAGACCTACTCACGCCGAATGTAAAACTACAAATTTCCCAATGCTTCCTAGTGCTCTTAGTGGAGTTACAATAAATAAAGACCAAGTCACTCAAAATAAGGAAATACACGCAAACAATAAAATGAAATGCTAATTAAAACCATGAAAAATTGCATGACTAATATGCAGAACATGATGCAACAACTAATGCAGAATCAGAGTATGTTGATGCAAATTCTATTAAATAAAAAATAAATTTATTGAAAATATGTTTCTGCAACTGTAATGACTTAAGCCAACAATATTGATGTGCTGCTGGTGTCGGAAGCCCATTTTACGTCAAAAAATTTTCTTAAATTAAATGATTACTACACCTGCGATACCAAACATCCAAGTGGAAGAGCGTGCGGTATGTCAGCAATTCTAGTTCATAAGGACATTAAGTACTTTCCTCTGCCAGGGTATGAAGAACAAATATTCCTGATGGTGGGACTACTTTTCAGCGGTATATTGTCCTTCTATACACAATGTTTGTAAAGACCAGTTTCTTGAAAACTTCAAAACTCTTAACCCGACTTCGATGCAAATCATACTTTTTGGGGGTCGCATCTTCGTACTCACAAAGCAAGACAATTACTTGACGCAATATCGCTTTACAAGTTGGATGCTATGTTTGCAGGTCAACCAACATACTGGCCCACAGATCGCAACAAACTACCAGATGTTAGATCTGTTTTCTGATCATTCGCCAACTATATTAACATTTTTCAATAATCCACACATCCAAAAATTAAATAGCTGTTATTTTCCAAACAGACGGACAAATTGGATAAAGTGTAGAATGTATGTTAGTTCACATCTGCCACAAAAGATCTTTCACTAAAATCAAAGGATGAAATTGAATCGGCAGTAGGCCTTTTTACAATATCATGACCGACACAGCTAGAGCATCAACTCCTTCCATTCCTTTGGAAACAAAACAGCGTGCAAACTGTCCTGGCTACAGGTTCCCCCCGGGGGCACATTATAGTCTTTTTGGAACCTACTATTCCATTTAGATTTGTGTCTTGCAGGGTAAAAGGGAGCCCAGGCCCCTCAAAGGCTAGTAGGAGTCACCTGGACAATCCACATATTTCCACGGGAAATCAGTTGCCCCAGAGTACACTATTTGTCTCTTTAGACAATTAGCTGTTCTCTGACTGGTTAATGAGGTTGGCCCCTATATGGGAGTATCGTGGTGGTTATGGTTTCGAGACCCTCGTAATAGTTTGTGGGTCGGATCATTCATAATGAACACAAAATGGTTCAGATCCAGTGAGTATGAATGCCGTCGTGTCCTTAATTATATTAAGCTTCATGCGTTCTGGACCAGGAGTTGGAAAGTCTCCAACTCTTTAGCAAGGAATGAAGGCTGCGGCCTACTTCGGGTTTTCGAAATTGCTACTAGGAGTGACTGGAGGATATACGTATTCGATGGCCTCCTAGGGCGTGAATGACGTTTGCAAATCATTCAAGTGGTTTGACCACCATCTGATTATGACTACCTAGTCGGTGCAGATGTAAATTAAATCACATCAATGTCCTGGCTACATAAAATCTCTTATACAGGAAAAATGGAAACCAATAAGACAATAGCAACAGAGTCGATCTCCAGGCTTAAAGGTCAAACTTAACCAGTGCAGAAATGTGAAGAAATCTTCACAATGCCTTAAAAAAAGAAAAAGAGTCCAGCCTCAAAAAATATATATTGACCTTAGACGCAACGGAAAAGACGGGCCGTTAAAAATATGAGCAGACCTACGGCTTACGATGCTCCTATAAGGTTACAGAGCGGTGAATGGGCAAGAAGCGCAATTAAAAATTAAAATGCGAAAAAGGCTCCTGGATGCGACAGAATCACCACAACTATGATTAAAGCTTTACCACATTCGGCTGTACGAAATATTTTATTTATACTAACCTCCATTGTTTTCCCGGCATCATGGAAACTATCGAAAATAATAATGATTCCCAAACCAGGCAAAGATATAACGTATGTTACATCGTACCACCCAATAAATTTGCTGCCTACAGAATTTCCCAAATAATGAATTTGATTTTAGAAAGCAACACAGTACCATGGAATAAGTTTATAGGATAACAAATCTGATTCGAGAAGCTTATGAGCAAAAGCAGTATCGTAGCGCGCTCTTTAATGATATTTCTCAAGCATTTGACAAGTTCTGCCATTACCATTTACTACACGAAATTATAAGAGTTTTACCTGCTAACGTCCACAAGCTACTTGGAAGTTACTTGGAAAATATATCTTTTGTAATAAGATCTAAGACTGTGGACTGCAGTACCACAGGGAAGCATCCTAGGGCAATTCCTATATATTTTGTATACCGGAGACATACCCAAAATTTTTTTCACACATACATCAACTTTTGCAGATGATACAGCCTTAATGGACATTCACGAGAAGGTAATAGTTGCATCCACACGACTCCAAACTCACATCAGTGATTTGGAAAAATAGCTATACAAATGGAATGGATACATGTTAACGCCAGCAAATGTGTTCACATAACTTTCACTCTGAGGAAGGAAAATTGTTCTCCTTTAACCACAAACAGCGTAAGTATCCCAGAACATTGTCATTGTTGTGTCTTACATGGGACCAACACATCGCATCAAAAATAACCCAGTTAAAATTGAAAGCCGCTCAACTTCACTGGCTTATTGGAGAACGGTCTTCTCTCTATTTGAACCTTAAGGTGCTCTTATACAAGGCAGTTCTGAAGCCAGTGGGGACATATGTCAATCAGTTTTGGGGTGCAGCTAAGCCATTCAACATTGAAAAATTTCAGAGAAGCCAGTCAGAACCGTTGAGAACAATAACATGCGCTCCATAGTACCTCAGAAACAATAACATCCGTAAGGATATATTAATATCCTGTCAGTAAATAAACAAAGAAAGCAACAACCTCCTATATGGTGAATACTTCAGCTCATCCCAATCGTTTTGCAAGAAATTTGCTGCTATTTGAGGGTCATCGGCGACGCAAATGGCTGCAATTTAATGGTATAGTTATATATTTCATTTTTGCGAACACAAATTGTTGATTAATTTGCAGTGGCAAAATCAGTTATTTTTTTAAAATTAGGTTTAAGATTCTAATACTTATTCATAAAGAAGGTTACAATAAAAAAAAAAACAAAAAATTAAGTTTATTATAAAATAAAAACAAAAATTCGTAAATATTTTGCTATAAACAATCATGTTCATGGGGAAAATAACTGAAGTAAAAAACGGATAATAATTAATTAATACGGTAAGTGAAGTTCAAACAAATTTGTTGTTTTGTACTTTGTTATTCATCCTTTTTCTGTGAACTTATGAGTGTGTACATATATACGTTGCTATCGTACAACAAAGCATATATTACACTTTAAGCCCCAAAATAATTTCAAATTATAATAATTTTTGAAAGAACTTGTTCTAAGAGCAACGTTAGTGCAAAAAAACAAAAATTAGATCACATACTTTTGTTTAAAAATTAAAATTAGAAATACATATTAACTATTGCTATTAGCAAATTATATACATATATATATATGACGATCCAAAATGTAATCGCATTGACTCATTTTAAATTTCACAACTGCACTTAAAGATAAAAAATTAAACATTCTACCTTAAATTCCAATTAAATTTGTAATAATTGATGTCAGTACTGTGATTACTTTCGAAATATAAGTGGGTATAAATTTGGAGCATCTTGATTGCTTATTTCTAAGTCTTTAGAGGTGAAATCAAGTCGTAGTCGTAGTTTTTTATTTTAAATACAAATAAAGCTACGATGAGCCAAAATGGACTACCTCGGGTTTAAATAAACTTATGAGGCTTGTATGTTTTTAAACGTTATCGGATTAAAAATAATTTTAATTTGCTGTAAAATCTATAAAAATAAAAAATCGCAGAAAATAATTGCCTATAAATAAAAAAAGTTATGTCACGCTTTCAAATTATTATTAATACACAAAGCAGTTTTTTCAAAAATTCTTTCAGGTCTTACAATGATTTTGATCCAGCCGCATCGTAATATCTAAACATTTATCGCAATTATTTTTTATTCAAAATATGCCAAAATTATTAAATTTTTGCGTATCAGCTAGCAGTAAGTTCCTTCCAAAGTTCCAAAGTTTAACCTTTGTAGCAGTAAATTCTTCAAACATAGGAAAAACAACCCTTCTTGCCTTTTAATGATAAAGGCGACAAAGCTAATTTTATCATCAAATTCAAAGCATCAATCTTTTGGATATAAAGACAAGTGCCATGAATCAATTGTTATTGCTTTTAGCATGTATGCATGATTTTACTGTGATCACTTCACTACAAGTATCATTTCTTAAAAATATTTCATTATTGGGAATGATAATCATATTGCAAAATTCTAAACTTAAATTTCGTAATAAGCTGGTTTTGAAGTCGATGTTCATAATTTGGAAATGTATAAGAGCTCTTCAGAAAGAGCTTTTACTCCATTTTGTTGAACGCTGAATTACCATTTGCACAGAATATTATTAGTAACTCTAA
Source organism: Trichopoda pennipes (assembly GCA_030448955.1). Lineage (NCBI taxonomy): Eukaryota > Metazoa > Arthropoda > Insecta > Diptera > Tachinidae > Trichopoda > Trichopoda pennipes. Next base: position 1,277,652 of record JASKUP010000064.1, read on the forward strand.
TTAAATACCAGTTTTGACAGTCGACATTATAGGGTTATGGAAGAGACAAAATTGGGAAGAGCAACAAATTTCACACAGGATCAATAGAAATAAACACATCAAAAATTAGTTAGTTAGCAAAATCAATCTAAATATATAGTCGGCATGATCACATATCTATCCTAGATATCAGGGCATGATACCAGCTTTGTTTCATCCATTATTAGGAAACAAAGTTAAGGCATATTAATGTAATTCCAAATTTAGAAAAAAAGTAATAAAATAGTGGGGTAATTAGATTAATTACAAAATGAATTAAAATGTATTTAGTATTTATATACTGATATAGGATTGTCCATAGCACATTTATGCATAAGTCACAAAAATCTGGTTGTTTTTATTTAAAAACGGAATAAAATGAATTTCAAATTGTCTACTTCTGAACTGAATGTCAAGACAGACAGTTAAATAATTTTAAATGTGCAGTATAAAATAATATTTGAAGTGTATTGTAATGTTTTACGAACTACTTGTTATCAAACTTTTATTAGACGAGCAATTTGTGAATTTAAAACAAACGGTATTTTCATATCTATCATGCCAAGTTTTATGGATCTATAAATAATAATTTTATTATGTTTTCTAAACACACTATGATAGCAAATTCTTGTACAATATAATGGCAGTGCCTTATTTTTACAAACCAATAAAAATGTCTTTACAAAGTCATAAATAAATAACACATTTTTTAGTTTATTAAATTTTATTTATAAAAATCGATTTCGAAAGGTCAATTACACATCATCCAACGGTTCAGCAATTTTAAAAAGGCACCCATTTAATCGGATTTCTCAAAATGTTCAACATAACCTTGAATTACAGGCACGACAACTTAATCGACTCGAATGATTTTTTTTTTTTTTTTGTCATTTATGACTCAAAATTTTTGATTCTTTGAGGGTGACAAAAAAGGTACAAAAATGGAAAATGCAGTATATCCACGACAATTAGTACAATTTTTTTTAACTTAAAACACAGATTCTTGAAGTCAAATAAAACTAAGTCAATGCAATTCAAACAAAAATTCAATTTAGGAATGTTTTAAAACATATCAGCTTTCGATTTGATAAAAATGAATTTGCTCAGATTTGATCGACAGAAGTTTAAAAAACCGAAAATTGAAAATGTCATGCAGCTAATTTTTTATTAGAAAAAACCATATTTTCTTCTTAAAGCTTTTGCTTTTCCATCAAGTTTGCTTACATAATTACACAGAAATTCGAAAATTTTACAATATTTGACAACCAAGTTTTGCTATTAAAAACGAAAAGTACTTTTACCCATCAACAAACATTTACTTTTCAAACATTTCACAAATGATATTTGCATGTTTGTACGTCTAGTATACTCGTAAAAGATTTTACTAACTAATTAGCTTATGATCTTCTCCTTACTGGGGTATTATAGCAACCAAAGAAGTTAACCTTACACTGGTCTGAATGAGTATAATTGTGAATTTTTAACAGCTAAGAAAATTCTTATGAATGGAGTCACATTATTTTAAATTGATGAAGTAGTTCTTCTAACTAAAATGGCCTTGATTTGCAATTGAATTAACAAACAAAAAAGTAAAGTTAAGTTTCACATGCAGAAAAAATCTGTATGTGAAACTTAATTCTAATAATTATTCAAAATGTCATTTTTAGTTTTATTAACTAAGAAAATTTAGTTCAAAAAGTATAATTGATTTGTTAAAAATAAGTAAAAATTTTTCAATTTTCAGTCCAGACAGCCGATCGATATTCTTGTTATCATTGTGAAAATGAAACTTGTGAATATCCAGTGATCGCCGAATGCAAAACTGTTAGCAAATATGAAAAATGTTTTATTCGCTTCGATGCTAGTAGTTCCGATGTAGTGCAATTGGGTTGTCTTTCGAATTCAATCGCAGAAGGCGATATTCAAGAACTTATTAAAAGAAAAATTTTATACGTTTGTGATGGTGAGAACTGCAATGACTTTGCGAAATTACCAAAACCCAACCAATGCACAGAGTGTTCATCGAATAAAGAGAAAGCGTGTGCCACTAAGCCCACAAGTATTACCAAGCAGAAATTGTGTAATAGCATTCCGTATACCCGTTGTTATCAGCGTGTAAATTATGAAGTCACCGAACGTGGTTGTTTGAGCGATTTGGAAGGTGACGAGTTTTACAATTGTCTAACCAGTGGCGATCAGAAATGCATGATTTGTGAGGGTAGAAATTGTAACGAAGACGTAAGTACTTTAAATGTTTCCCTCAATTTTTTCTCCATTTCATTTGGTACTTAAATCTCTTAGATTATTCCAAGTAATCGTAAAAGATGTCATCGTTGCAATTCAGAGACTGATTCAAACTGTGACAATTCCCCATCTGCATTATCAGTATGTCCCAATTACCATCAAAACGACACTTGTGTTACTCTCTATGAAAATGGAATCACCAAGCGAGGTTGTAAAACTGAGTTTGAATGTAACGATAAATCGAAGAATTGCGAAATTTGTTCAAATGATGGTTGTAATACAGCTAACATTAAGAGACGATACGATGGCCTTTACGGAATCTTTCAAGATCTCCCCTTAAACTGTAATACCTGCAAGGGAGATGAGTGCAAAACAGGAAAACCTTTTAATCCCAACAAATGTGAGGGTGATGTTTATCAAGACTGTATGACAGTCTTTGATGCCAGTGGAAAAGTAATTCGTCGTGGTTGTGAAAACGCTGTCTTGGCCGAATATGAATCGCATTGTGATTTCCATCCTGAGTTGTGCTTTAACTGCAAGGCCAACGGCTGCAATAACATGACAGATCCCTTTAAATACGATACATGTTTATACTGTGAGAGTGCAACAAATCCTGACTGTTTATTTAACCCAAATTCCATAGTAAAAACTCGCAATTGCTCACTAGGCTGTGTTTCATCCCTTTACCCTCGCAAAGAGAAACCAAAGCTGTTTGATTTAGCTCGAACATGCCTCGAGGATATTGAACCCGACAACCATGACTCCTGTACTGCTGAAAATAATTGCGTAAGGTGTTTAGGCAACAAATGTAATACAGCTATTTTGCCCGTCGAGGGACGTCCTTCATGTTTACATTGTGAGGGCTCTAATTGTGAATATCCTGAGTCAAAAGAATGCCTTATTTACAATCCGGATGATATGTGCTATATATATTTTGATAACATCACAAACAGTGTACTACGTATGGGTTGCCGTAGTGACATCGCCGATGAACAATTAAGGTCAGAAATTAAGAAGTATTATATATGTGATGGAGATGATTGCAATGATTTTAAGAATATTCCTGAGCCGCTTTATTGTGTTGCTTGCGATTCAGAAAATAATGTCAACTGTGCAAATAAGATTTCTGATGTAAATACGTGGGCTTATTGTAGCAAACTACCTTATAATCAGTGTTATAGTCGTATACGTGAGGGTAAGTCTTTTTTCCAAGCTAATTAAACGAATTTCTTTCATAAACACATTTCTTCAGGTGGTTACACAGAGCGTGGCTGCTTATCTGTCTTACCCACAGATATTTTTATTAGCTGTCACGATGGTTTTTCGAGTTCCGAATGCAAAGTTTGTACTTCTGACGGCTGTAACAAGGGGATTTTTCCTGGAGACCGCCAGAGGTGCTTCCGTTGCAATTCCACCTCTGATGTCAATTGTGAAAATAAACCTCAAATTCGGCAGTTTTGTCCCCGTTACGTAAAAGGAGATGCTTGCATCACCCAATGGATTAATGGAACTACACTACGGGACTGTGCTTCCGAAATATCATGCGAAGGTTTAGGCTATAAAAATTGCCGACAATGTTCAGGAAGGGACTGCAACTCCGTCAGCTTAGCTAATGAATATATCGGCGATGTAGGCTTATTTACAAAGTTACCCCTTCACTGTCATCAATGCACGAGTGTTGCAGAATGCAAAAGCATATCTAAAGTGCCAGGTATTTGTAGTAAAAATTTTAATCAATCATGCACCACTGTCTTCAATGAAGACGGCGAGGTTGCAGCCCGCGGATGCAGTGATAAATTAGAACCCATTTGCTCAAAAGAATACAATTTGTGTTTTAATTGCAAATCAAATGTTTGTAACATAGCCAAAAATGTAACTGAATATATCGATTGTGTTCATTGTGACACAAAATATGATGATAACTGTTTATTAAATGTTGAAGCCATAAATCGCACCCGAAAATGCTATAAAAGTTGTATGACTGCTCTCTATCCGCGTAGCAAGGGTAAATACCCAGCTTATGAGTTAACACGCACATGCTTAGATGACAAAGATTTCGATGATCGTAGCAAGTGTAGGAATTCCAACAATCCTGATTGTAAATCGTGCACAGATAAAAGCTGCAATAAAGATAATCTGGGTATACGCAAGTCATGCTACCAATGTAAGGGAAATGATTGCCAACTTCCTAAGGCTGCAGAATGCCGAGCTGTAATGGAGAATGACCAATGTTTTCTAAAATGGGATAAGAATGGTTCGCTTGTAGAGATGGGTTGCAAGAGCAAATACGATTCAGGGGAAGTGGATGTTTTAGTTAAGCAAAAACTTTTATGGTTGTGCAATGACGACAACTGCAATCACATCGAAAATACTCCAAAATCGCAAATTTGTATCGTTTGCGATTCCCGAATAGATATAAATTGTGCCATTGAACCAAACGCAGCTCTCGCTACAACGATATGTGATAAGTTGCCAAATTCCCAGTGTTATAGCCGAGTGTTGAGTGGTAAGATTGTATAAAACTGGAAGTAATATTTTATAATAACGTATTCAATTATAGATGGTCATACTGAGCGAGGATGTTTAGCAAATTTGGAAGATGATGTATTCTTTGAATGTCTTTACAATGAAAATAGTACTAAATGCTTAGCTTGCTCAGGACATAAGTGTAATCAGCATGTAAGTTAAGATAGTGTACATTATCCAAGTTTTATGCCATTTGATATTTTCTTAATAGTTATATCCTAGAAACCGTTTGGCATGTCACATTTGTACTTCAATGTCCAATGTACAATGCGAGTCTAATCCGACTGCAGTTCAAGTCTGTCCTTTGTTTTCTCACGAAAATAAATGTGTTACATCAATAGATACCAACGGTAATACTTTACGCGGTTGCAGCACGCAGTTAAGTTGCAATGAACCTACCAATGCTATCTGCCAAGAGTGTGACGCAAACGTTTGTAATGCGGAAAATATAAAGCGTAAGGCTGATGGCAAACCGGGCCAATGGCAATCTCTCCCCTTGACATGCTTGTCTTGCAACAGTTTAAAAGAATGCTCCTCTGATTCTAGCCATATAAAATGCAACGACTTAGAATACTGTATGACAGTATTTGATACCAATGGGAATGCTATAAAGCGTGGTTGTAGTGAAGCAGTTGAAAAGGAACTGGGAGCATATTGTGATATGAATTCCTCCAACTGCTTTAACTGTAATTCAAATTTATGCAACAAAGCTGACAGCCTTGAGAACTTTGTTGATTGTGTTTACTGCGACTCTGAAACTAGTCCTGATTGTGTTCATAATCCATCAGCAGTAAAGTATTTACGTAAATGTAATGGTGGATGTATGACGGCACTCCATCCCACTCCAAATAACGATTCCTACGAATTACTTCGTACATGTATCGATGATAAAGACTCTCTTGATCAGACTGCTTGCTCTAACTCAACGGATTGCAAATATTGTTCTAGTTCTGCTTGTAATGTTCATAAATTGCCCGAAAGTCGGCCGTCATGCTATTACTGTCATGGTGAAAATTGTGAGGACGCTAAAAAATTGCAGTGTTTAAAATATAAACCAAACGATCAATGCTTTATACAATTTAACAATGATAGTAATATTGTGCGCATGGGATGCGTAAGTGATTTAGGAGAAGACTTTGTATCAAACAACCGTGACGTATTGTATGTATGCAGCTTTGGTGACAATTGCAATAGTTACGAAAACATCCCCAAATCGACCCTTTGCGCTGTATGCAACTCTTATGATAATGAAGATTGTGCTACTTACCCAAGAAATGTTTCTGATATGCAAACTTGTTCAGCTTTACCAAACACTCAGTGTTATGTCAAAGTGAACAGAGGTATAGTATTTTAAATTGATACATGTCGATCAAATTGACTTGAAATTATTTCAGATGGATCGACTACCAGAGGTTGCGTAAATAGTTTGAAGAAAATTGAAATAAACGCATGTCTAAGTGGCAACAGTAACAAATGCACTATTTGTTCAACTGATAGATGCAACATGAAGGTATTTACAAAAAGTTGAAAAGTGATTGGAAATATAACATATTTCATTTGATTGACTTGTTCAAAAAGATTTTTCCAGCTGAACGCCGAAGTTGTCAACGTTGCAACACTAAAGATGATCCCAAATGTGAGAGTTCGCCAAGCTTTGCTGCAATTTGTCCCATCTACGCAGAAGACCAATTTTGTGCCACTAAATTAGTTAATGGCCATACCTATCGAGGCTGTAGTACAGAATTCGAGTGTGACGATCTCGATAAACAGTACTGCCGTTTGTGTCATGGCGCTGACAATTGCAACATTGTTGATTTGGCTAGCAACAATGTTGGCTATCCCGGAAAGTGGCAAGACGTTCCGATTAACTGCTATACATGTAAAAATGAAGAATGCAATCAGCAGGCTCCAATTCAGTTTTGCCGAAATAATGATTACCAAAACTGTGCTACGGTTTTTGCACTAAACGGAACTGTTGTGCAACGCGGTTGTTCAGACTCCATTTATGACGGCGAAAATTCAAAATATTGCGATGAAAATAAAGGATATTGTAAACTCTGCAAGTCCAACGGTTGTAACATTGCAAAGAGTTTAGCTGACTTTGGTGATTGTTTGTTTTGCGACGGCGCCGATAACAAAGATTGTACTTTTAATCCAGAAAGTATTAAACGCAGACGTTCCTGCCACAAGGGATGTATGACTGGTTTGTACCCGCGCAAATATGAAGAAAACCCAGCCTATATATTGGCTAGAGGATGTAGTGATGACCTAGACTTAGATGACCTTGAAGACTGCAAGTCTGGCCTTAAACCTTTCTGTCAAATGTGTGATGGCGCTTCTTGCAATACGGCAAAAATACCGCAACAACGATTGAAATGTTACACTTGTGAAAATGATGAATGCGAAGTACCTTTAAGTGCTGAATGCACAGCTTTTCGTGAAAATGATAAATGTTACACTTTGTTCACCAAAGAAAACAATGTAGAACGCATGGGATGTGCCAGCGATTACGATAACCACGATTTAAAAAAATTGGTACGACAAATGCAATTATGCGATGGTGATAACTGCAATAGTTTTGAAAATATTCCCATCCCAATTTCATGCAGATCATGCAATTCTTCACACAATATTGCATGTGCGTCAAATCCAAAAACGAGTACGGCTATCACTTGTCATGGCTATAGTCAAAAAATGTGCTACACTCGCACCGATAACAGTTAAGAAACTTAATTCATTGCAATTTGTATATTCATTATTATTATATTTCTTTCAGATGGAGTTACCTATCGCGGTTGCGTGGCTGAACTTGAAGACAAAGAATATTTCGATTGCACTAGTCGAAACAGTACAAGTTGTGAAGTCTGCACTACAAACAGCTGTAACGTTAACATTTACCCAGCAGGACGACGTAGTTGTATTCAATGCGATTCAGATATTGTTCCTGGATGTGAAAACAATGCCAAAGATTTCGCCAGCGTTTGTGCATTATATAATGAAAATGAGAGTTGTGTCACCAAAGTGGGAGGTAAACGAACAATACGTGGCTGCGCTTCCGAAATCTCTTGCGACACTTATGGTAGTGGAACTTGTCGGACCTGTAACACCACCGATAATTGCAATAGCGTCAACCTCTTGCAATACTCTTTTGGAGAGCCAGGCAAGTGGCAAGATTTGCCACTTAATTGCTACCACTGTGAAAATGAAGAATGTAGCCGTGGACGTGGATACATAAACAAATGTGAAGGCAACAACTTACAAACATGTATGACTGTATTCAATGCAGATGGTGTTGTTATTCAACGGGGGTGCAGCGATAGTCTTATGCAAAAATTAACTGATTACTGTGACGAAAATGCGGATAAATGTTTCGTATGTAATTCGAATGGCTGCAATAATGCCAAGAGTTTAGACGATTACATTGACTGTTACTTCTGCGATTCTGTAGACAATAGCGATTGCGCTATCAATTTTAATGCCTCTAATACGAGGACACGCAAATGTCAAAAGAGTTGCATGGTGGCCTTATACCCAGCAAGAAATGAAAATGATCCACCATTTGAACTTACGCGCACTTGTTTAGATGATATGGATTTAGACGACCGCGAGGAATGTTCCAAAGGTAATAAAGAATTGTGCAAAGCGTGTGATGGAAATCTTTGTAATACGATGAATGTTCCCGATGAACGTTTTGAATGTTATACGTGTGTCGATGATGATTGCGAAGATATGAAACCACAGCAATGTGCCTCTTATCATGCAAATGAACAATGCTACACTTTGTTCAATAGCGACAGTTCCGTCATAGCAATGGGATGCCGTAGTGAGTTTGAACCTGATGTTGTCGATATGCTAGTTAAGCAAAAGAAATTATTATTATGCGATGCAATTAAATGCAATGCACCGGAAGCTCTACCTACTCCAAAGTTATGTTCTGTGTGTAACTCCGCAGAGAATCCTCTGTGTGCAACGAATCCCAATTTGGTAAATAATATTCAACGTTGCTCAACATTGCCGTATACAGGATGTTTTACACGTGTTAACAGCCGTAAGTAGTGTTTATTTCTTTCATTTGCAAATTTATTTAGTTTTTTATTCTAGTTGGATACACCGAACGTGGCTGTTTGGGATCTCTTGAAGAGGAACTGTTTCACGGTTGCCTAATGAATACTGATAACCTATGTCAGACTTGTGCCGGAGATAAATGCAACGAAGTTGATGTATATCCCTCCGATCGCCGAAGATGCTATCAATGTAGTTCTGATACCGATCATAAGTGTGCGTCAATTCCAGACAGCTATAAACCTTGTGAAATTTACAAAGACAACGATTATTGTGTAACAAGTTTCCAAAACGGTATAACTACACGGGGTTGTAGTTCGAACGTAAAATGCAAGGATGAAAATGATCTTCGGACATGTCATGTTTGTGAAAAAAATGGATGCAATATGATAAATTTAGAATCAAGAATTCAAAATGGTTTTCCTGGGAGATGGCAAGATATACCTATCAATTGCTACACTTGCAAGGGTAAAGAAGAATGTTCGTCCAAGGGCGTTTTCCGCCCATGTGAAAAGAATCCTTTGCAAAACTGTATGACTGTCTTCAACTTAATTGGTAATGTTATTGAGAGGGGATGCAGCGACAAAGTAGAAAGCAATAACCAGCAATATTGCCAACGAAACCCAGATAAATGTTTACGGTGTAATTCGAATGGCTGCAATGAAGCATCTAAACTGGCTCAATATGTTGAATGTTTATATTGTGACACTGATGATAACGAAAGATGCCTTTCAAATGCAACCAATATTGCAACCACTCGTCTATGCTACAAATTCTGTATGACCGCTTTATATCCCAGACTTCAAGAGGAAAACCCATCATACAGTTTAAGCAGATCTTGTTACGATGATATGGACTTAGATGACCGTGAAGACTGTGCGGCTGGTAAAAAGGAAAATTGCAAAGTATGTAACACACCCAAATGTAATATCATTGAGATGCCAGAAAATCGGCTTAGCTGCTATATCTGTAAAGAAGGTGAATGCGAATATCCAAAAACACAACAATGTCCCACGTATCGCCCAGATGACAAATGCTATACGCAGTTTAATGGAAAGGGTCAACCAGTAGCTTTTGGCTGTCGTAGTCAATTTAATAATAGCGAAGTTGATTATTTATTAAGGGAAAAACGTCTTCTTTTATGCGACGGTAAAAATTGCAACTCCTTAAAAAATATTCCAACCACAGAAACTTGTGCATTGTGTAGCTCCCGCACAGACAGAAACTGTGCAGTTAACCCTACAAATATAACTGGAACAACAGAATGCAGTGTTTTACCATATACAGGGTGCTATTCACGTGTATTAAGTGATGGTGCCACAGAACGTGGTTGTGTATCGAATTTGTACGACGACGAATTTCTGAGCTGCATAAATGGTACATCAACTACTTGCAAATCGTGCAGTGGAAAACACTGTAACAAAGATGTTTTTCCAAAATCTCGTCTTAAATGTCATGTTTGCGATTCTAGCGTTGATCGTAATTGTGAAAGCAGACCTAACAGTTTACAAATCTGTTTAATTTATGACCCTGAAGATACTTGTGTAACTGCACTTCGCAAAAATGTTACTTACCGTGATTGTAGCTCTAGTTTACTGTGCGATGTCACAAATCCTAAAACATGTAACAAATGCTCCGGTGATGGGTGCAATGTTATCAGCATGACTGGAAAACAGGACGATAACTTTGGTATGTGGCAAAATCTTCCATTAACTTGTCTTAGCTGTTCGGGCAATAATTGCAGCTCAGAAGCAACTACAAAGTCTCTGACGTGCGACTTAAACTATCGACAGGACTGTATGACAGTTTTCGATTTTAATGGGAAAGTGATTGCTCGCGGTTGTTCCGATAGCATCGAGACTAACTATTGTTCAGAAGATAAAAACAGTTGCTACAAATGTAAATCGAATAATTGTAACGGAGCCACTTCAGTATTAAATTATGATGAATGCATCTACTGTAATTCACGTAATGATCAGAATTGTGTATCGCATCCTTCGAGCAGTGCTTTTAAGACAAGAAAATGTGACGGTGGTTGTATGACCGCGCTTTATCCCTCACTTTCAGACAAATCCTCGTATGAGTTAATTCGCACCTGTCTTAATGACAAGGAATCATCTGATCAAAAAAGTTGTTTAAAAGGAAAGGATAGAAATTGTAAAGCTTGTAGTGGTGATAAATGCAATGCACACAATATACCAGAAAATCGCCTTTCTTGCTTCGCTTGCGAAGGGGAAACATGTGAAGTACCTGAGACTAAACTATGTCCACTTTATAAGGAAAACGATCAATGCTTCATTAGATTCGATGATACAAATAGTGTTGTGGACATGGGATGCATCAGTTCGTTCGGTAATCTTAGTCTGAACAATGTCATAGAAACAAAGCGGGTTTTCGTATGTGTGGGCTCAAACTGTAACAGATTAGACATGCTACCAAACGCAGACAAATGTGCAGCCTGTGAATCCGAAAACGATGTTTCATGTGCTGTAAGCCCTCTTGATATAAAGTCCTATCACTCCTGTAGCATGATGCCATACAAGAGTTGTTACAGCAAATTAACAAAGAGTTCGTATTATTTGCAGAAATTGTTTGAATTTCTAATCTGATTAATTATATTTCTTCTTAAATAGATGGTACAACAGAGAGGGGATGCTTGACTGACTTACGTTCAGATGATTTTGTAAATTGTGTTTTAGGTAACGACGCAAATTGCAGTGTTTGCAATGAAAATCGATGTAACCGAGAGGTAAGTTTGCAAAAATTCTATTATTCGAAATATTTCTCATACGAACAACTAATTATTTTGTAATTTGCAGATATTCCCTGCAGATCGCCAGCAATGCTTTACTTGCACATCTGCAGAAGAGCATAGCTGTGACTCTTTCCCTACGACCAAGAAGGCTTGTCCAATCGTAGGCGATACTGAGTCATGTGTTAGTGCTTTAACAGGCAATGTGACAGTACGCGGCTGCAAATCTTTAGTAAATTGTGATGCCAATGATAGTGCAAATTGTCGCTCATGCTTTGGAAGCGAATGTAATTCCATTGACTTGTTGAATCGGCATGACGATGGCTATCATGGAGTCTGGCAAGATCTTCCTCTCAGATGCCACACCTGCGAAGGTGAGAAGTGCTTGCATTCATTGGGGCCTGTAATTAAATGTTCCAGCCGCAATATCAATCAAGATTGTATGACTGTTTTTGATGAACAGGGACGCATTGAACGTCGTGGTTGTTCGGATGATGTAGAGGATTACAAAGATTTGTATTGCAGACAGCATCCTGAACGTTGCTTTAGATGTAAATCAAATGAGTGTAACATCGCCTGGGAGATCGAGGAATATGTTGAATGTTTATTCTGTGATTCCTCTAATGAAACTTTATGCGCGCTTGATCCCAATTTCAGTGGATTAAAGTATAGAAAGTGCTATAAAAACTGTATGGTTGCCATGAAATCTCAGCAGATAATCCGCTCCTGTTTAGATGATAAAGAAGCGTGGTTACAACAAGGTTGTCAGCAAAGCGATTCCAAAGAATGTGCTTCTTGCTCAGAAGACAGTTGTAATAATTTTGTATTCCCACATGATCGCCTTAAGTGCCATGTCTGCACCGGTCCAACATGTACAAGCAGTGTTAGCCAATATTGCGAACTTTACGAACGCAACGACTACTGCATTGCGAAACACGAAAATGGCTTGATAAGTCTTATGGGATGTGCCTCTTCTCAAAATGCTAGCGATATTATTGAGTGGACCGCTCAAAATAAACTATACAAATGCGAAGGCAATAATTGTAATGAACTTTCGCGCTTACCAAAGAACGGCGTTTGTGTATTGTGCGATTCTGAAGTAATACCGAATTGTGCACAAAATCCTTCAGAAATCAGCATTACTGAAGTATGCATGGCTTTAAGTAACAAATGTGTCACTCGTATCGATTCTAAAGGCCACACAGTCAGAGGATGTTTAACCAGCCTTAATGGCAATGAACAATCTTGCGAAACGCTTGGCACGTGTGCCATTTGCAGCGGAGATAAATGCAATAATCAGGTAACTTCAAACAGAAGCTCTTAACCTTTTGATAAGATTACTTTTAAAAATTTTCATTTTATATATTTTTAGATTTATCCTGCCAATCGTCGCAAGTGTCAAATATGTAATTCAGAAACAGATACTAAATGTCGAGAAAGTCCCTCTAATCTTAAAGTATGTCAAATTTATGATACCAATGACATGTGCGTAACCGCGCTCGATGACGGTGGTTTACTACAGCGAGATTGTGTCTCTCAATTACAATGTAGTATTCAAGATAACGATCATTGCGATATTTGCGATGTAAACGGCTGCAACACCATCGTACTTACGAGTTCGGCTAATTTTGTAACTGGCAGTTTCTTCCTAACGCTAATACTGGCAATCGCATCGGTTTTAAGGTTGAAATATTAGGAAACTAGCATTGAAAATATCCAGTTACTCATTAAATATTGACCTGTAGATTTTTTTATAAGAAGTAGAAGAACGGCAACTAACAAACGTCAAACCTCAATTGTTCCTTTTATATTTTACGTAAATACAAAATTTACTTCATTTCTATGTATACAAACAGTCCATATATCTGCGAATACTTTTTAATTTAAGAGTAAATTATTATTTATTATGTATACCGTTTCATTTCGCAGAATCTATGTATGTCGATGTACATAGATATAAATATTTCTACTTAGTAATAAGTTACTAATATAATTTATAGAAATTCTATAATAAAAATAATTGCATTCCAAGGGCGACAAATTAATTCTCTTTAGTTTTATTTGTTAACAATATAATATAAATATAAAATAAATCTTATAAATTGTCGTGTTTATATGGCAACATTGATAATTTGACAAAAATAGTAAATAAATAATAAATAATTTAATATAGACAAAAATAGTAGGGGTACAAACTAAAACGCGGCTTGAGAATGATGCACTCGCATCGAAAGCGCTGGCGATCGAATACGAACCAGCCAGTTAGGACGGAAAATGGCAATATTAGACAAAAATAATAATAAAATATTTTTATACGTAGACCGAAAAAATATAAAATAATTTTGATAAAAAAACATAATAATAATAATAATAATAAGAAGAAGAAAAAAATATAAAGATAAAATAATGATATATAATGTGATGCTAGTAAGTAAATTAAATTGCAAATAGTGCTTATATTTTCAACCTGGGATGGGAACCTAATCCAAAGACAAATAGATTAGTTAAAAAATTGTTTTGAGGATAAAACATATTTAGCAGTCAAATTTTTATGACGTGGATATTTAGCAAAAATTAGTCTTTTGTATGAAGCACAATTCCAAGATTAGCTGGGGATGGAACACTATTTCTAGTTATGAGAAAAGTGTTAGAAGTGAAGCATTTATACACAAGCTATTTTGAATTTTAGTCAGTTCGTAGGTCAAGCAGGCAATACTGGAATTATTATTTCCAACTTTATTGCCCAAGTGAAGTAGTACATCCTCAGCGTGCATATCATTTATGTAAAGAGAGTAAAGCAATGGGCCAAGTATAGAACCTTTCGAGGCTCCTCTGTCAACCCCAATGTGGTTTGACACTAGCCTGTTTAAGAAAACGTATTGTTCCCAATCAAAAAGTACAATGAGATAAGATTTTAAGAAGTTGGGGAAAACGCAAAAGTATTTTTATCATCCAATTAGGACCTAACTGCTTGCCCTACATCAATTAGCACTGTAACACACTTTTCTTTACTTAAACCTGATTGAAAATCTATTAGTTCTCAGCGCGTCCTTAGGTGCTACATTTTTATTTTTAAATAATTTTTATATTTACACGTATAATTCATAACTAATAAGTAATTTTTCATAAGGTAATCTTAAAAAAAAAGAAAATCAGTTAAGAAAAACTGATGATTTTCAAATAAACTTTTCAAATACGTCTACTCACTTTATGTGGATACGCCAAATGCCAGGTCACATTAAGTTTTGAACCTGCCAGTAGTGATGTACGAATTGCACCTAAAATGTAGATAAAAAAAATTAAATTAAGGACATAAAATATTTATTAACTTTAGTATATATTAATTAACTTATTAAAATAATTATTTATTTGTTGCCAAAATTTCGATTCATTTCGAATAATGACATCAATTTTTAGCTCCGTTTCTAGAGCATTAAAGAATTGATGCTATAGAAAGAGAGATCTGGAATTAAAATTTTTTTATATCTAACTTTCTAAATCCCTCAATATATTGTTACGAAGATGATTTGTTGAGTTTTAAAGGAAAATAATTATCAGTAATCAGTAAACGAAACGATCCACTGTGCATTTTGTAAACTGTATAGTTTTCTAAAAAATCTTATGCACACAAGACAACAACATACTTATACGAAATTCTACGAAATAAGATAAACAACAGAAAACAAAAGCAACCTACACAGAACAAAAAACAAAACACACAGTTAAGCAGGCGCCTAAACTGAATGATAATAACAACAACAACAATATAGAGTGATCTTAAAGTAGATCATTTTAGCATATGCGAGAACCGCATAAAACAGCTACATAAGCACCACTTAGGAGGAGACTGGATGCCGTAGAGCCCGTAGTGAAAACGGATCTAGTAGGTCTGTGAACTCTAAAGGGAAATGGGGTTCCGGTGGGTGAATGATCATCCTATCGCAAATATAAAACTTAAACCATTATATCAAAGAAACAAAAACTTATGAATATAGATACTTGTTCGAATATGAAGGGTACGTACGATTCCTCACAGATTAAGAAGTTTGTCTTCAAAAACAAAATAAAACAAAAAAGATGATTCAAATTTGTATTGTATTACGAAGAGAAAAGTTCGGGAATTATGAATGCAAAATGATATCTGGCAAATGTCCTCACGACGACGCTGGCAGATGTCGATTCTTTCATCAAAGTTTTTAATGACTTTTTGGCAAAATGGCGGTCCTATTTCCTTAATCCATCACGGATTTTAAGTTTTAAGGCTGAAATCGAATCGATTGGCTCCGTATAGACTCTGTCCTTACCAATAAAAGTGATCCAGTGGTGTTTAATCAAACGGCCACTTAACTATTGATTGTCGTAAAATTATGCGATCGGGAAATTTGGTTTGCAATAAATGGATCGTTTCATTGGCTGTATGACATAAGGAACCGACCTGTTGAAACTATATGCCAGTGATATCCACGTCGTCAATAATAGGGCAAAATTGAGCGCTTAGCATTTCGTGATAGCGTAATTCATTGATCGTTACCGCATATCCAGCCTCATCTTCTAAAAAAACAGCCCAATCAGGCTTCCACACCACATAGCGCATCATACAGTGACACGGTAAGCATGCAAAGGCTTCTCAATAACCACTCTAGGATTTTCAGAAGCCAAAATGCGGCAATTTAGCTTATTGACATACCCTGGCAAGTGAAAATGGGCTACGAATACGTCAAAAAACTAAATGTTAAAACTTTCATGTTGTTGGTGTTGCCACAATTTTAAAATAAACTCTTTCTTGAAAAACCTGATATTACTCTCGTCATTATTTTTTTAACTCTACTTAAGATTAAAAGAAAATACTCTTTTCGATGTCTGTTAATATTTTTAATGTTTGGGTTTTGGAACCACAACACTAAAAAAATAACTACAGTATATTTCCGACTATTATTAAAAAATAAGTATATAAGTTATTTGAATTAAAGGTGGATAGACAGCCATTGTTATTTTCACTTAATTAGTTAAATCAGCTCTTTTTATGTACTGAATCGAACTAATTTTTTGATAATGAATGAAATTAATTATTCTGTTTGAAATTAATTATTTGACGGCAATACAACACGAGGGCGTTTTTTATCGTTTGTTGTGAATCCGTATTCTTGGTGGCAATATTACCAATGGCAATACATGTTTGGTATTATGTAAGAAAATTTGACGTTGATGTTGCCTTAAATTGCCGTCGATATTGTCGTACTGTTATAAACAAAAATTTAAAAAGATTAAAAAATCTAAAAACACAAAATAAAATATAAAAAAGTACAAATGAAATGGAAAAAATTAAAATTACCAACGCCAGCCAATTTAAAAAATTAGTGGAAGAATTGGGAAAAAATCAATTACTTGCCAGGGGATTTCGAGGAGGCAGTGTTCCTTCTAATTTTAATGAACAATGGGAAAGTGTTGCGACTGCTCTAAACGCCCTTGGCCCACCAAATAGAACCCACCAAATGCATGTTTCACAAAATTCTTCTTTCAGATTTGGCACGACTTAAAATTTAAAGTAAAAAAAAGATGGCAAAAAACAAAATGAAATGCAAAACTACTGGAGACGGCATATTTAATCAACTTATACTGAGCCCCTTGAAAGAAGCTGTGGCAAATCTGCTAAACATTTTGATTTTAATTTATTTTAGGTTCCATTTAATACAGATTTTTTTTAATAAATAAGTATTTATTAAAGAAGAAGAAAAAGGTCGAATATATATAAATAATTAAAAAAAAAATACAGATTTTTTTTTCACATAGTTTATATTTTTTTTACAACAATTTTATCAAAAAAAGTACACAAATGAATCAGCTGATTCAAATATTAGATATGTGTGTTATATTTTATTAAAATGATCGATAAACTGGCAACGTCGTCATAAGATTGTTATGGAATACCAAATTAGTATTGATGCTGTGTTAAAGTGATGTTGCCTCAAAATCGACGACGATGTTGCCGTCGCCAAACAGAATAAGGGTGAATATTATATGAATAATAATACAGATGTTTTGTATTAAAAAATTTGGATAATCTACTGCAGCTTTTACAAAAAGCACTAATAAAATTGAATAAAATTTAGAGCCACTGTGTATACACGCGTACTAGGTATGTACATGCAACGGTGCAAGCACATAATTTAAACTCATATACGTATATATGTAAGTATTTTTGTTGTTATTGTTTGTTGTTACAGCAACAGTCATTATTTTGAAACTGAAATAAGTTTTCTGCTGCTCTTTGTTTTGTTTTAATCTGCACATACAAGCTGCACTTACGTATGTGTTTGCAGAAAGAAGTACATGTTTAATGAACCGTTTTGGAGAAAAACAGAAACAAGAAAAATAACAAAATACAATACCGCAATGGGATGTTGTTGTAACTGCATTTTTCAATTCAATTTCATTTTCGTTTTCATTTTGTATTATTATTATTATTACGTTAGACGCTTTTAGTTTTATTGTTACTACTGTAGTTGAATATTATTGTTGCCTTCAGCAAATAACCTCATGACCAAGTATTAATGAAACTGGTCAAAATGTTGATGTAACAGGTTAATTACATATTGATGTACTTATGTACATATAAGACAAGTTTTAGGCTGCAGTAGGGGGAAATATCAATAAGAAAGGCGGGAAAAATAAAATATTCACATAATTATATATTTTTGCCGATCATTGGCAAGATTATTTTATTGGAAAGTGGCATTCCATTTCATTTGTTTTTAAAAAATTGTAAAAATAATATTTAATACTTTAAAAAAGATTCCAATTTTTATGTCGTCTGATGCAGCACTATTGGAACACTTTTGATCTGTTATTCAACTTCTTACACTTAAAATGTGCCTCAAATGCAAGCAAGCAGTGGAGGTCATGTTCTAATAATTTGTCATTTATTATCCTAATCTCTGCACTATATGATACGATAAAAATAATATTCTGTAGAAAATAAAGAGATTTCTACACAGATTTGATAAATTTTTTTACGGCACTCTA
The DNA here is from genome assembly GCA_030448955.1 of Trichopoda pennipes. NCBI lineage: Eukaryota > Metazoa > Arthropoda > Insecta > Diptera > Tachinidae > Trichopoda > Trichopoda pennipes. The sequence goes on from JASKUP010000064.1 coordinate 1,296,277, forward strand.
AACCACGAACCCTTAATCTTAAGTTAAAGAATTTCACTTAGTGCGATGCTTCTCCTCATTTCTTACACAAACTGGACAGATCTGCATTAAATCATATTTTCTATCTCAGTCGCAATTTATATACATATGTATGTATATTGGCATAGAAACGCACATACCGTTAGTTTCATAGAATACATATCGAGATATTGGCAGTTTTGTATTTATTCAGAGTAGATGTGCACGGTAATATGTAAATATAAAGTGGGAGTGGGCGTAATGAAAATTCTTAAAAAAGTTTAAAAAAATTAGTACTAAATTTTATAAGTTAAAGTAAAGGGTCCGCCAAATAACTTTTTTTGTTTAATGCTATAAACTCCTGAACCAATTAGACTTTGTATGGCGTCATACCAAGGTCTTTATGCAAAATTCGTCTCAATGATGTCTCTGAAATATTCAATTGTTGAGAAAGACGGTGAATTGATGTTGATGGTGCTTCACGCACACTTTCTGCCACAACAGCAATATTCTCGAGCGTACGCACTGTCTTTGGCTTTTCACGCTTTGGTTTACCGATGAGGATGCCAGTTTCTCTCACTTTTTTCACAAGCTAAGGAACATACAGAGCTGACGGTGCTTCTCTTCTTCCAAAATCCGTACGCAATTTTCGCACACATTCTGCAACATTACCATGACTTTCAAAGTAATGTCGCAATATTTCTTAGCGTTGTTCAAGCGTATACACAACCATATTCGTTCAGCGGAACGATAAACTAATTATCTGTCAAATCAAACACGAGCTTAGTGTTCACGAAATAAGCACTAGTTGAAAAAAAAAGTAAAAAAAAAGAAAAAACGTTGAATAGACTATTGAAATTTGGATAAAGATAGCGTAATACCTATCGTAATATCTTCAGGCATTTAGACCGCGCATTTAACAGTTCATCACATTTATTAATGATTTCGAACGTATAAATAATGCTTTTTGGCAGAATGCTTTTTGCAGAATGTATGCAATGAAAAAAATTGCGTCATACTGGGTAGATTAGAAATCATTTTCTGGAAATAACACACATAATTTTGGAATGCCTAAAATGGCGTTTAGAGGCTGTCTTTGGCGTTTTTTTTTAATTGATTTCCACCGTAAAGACGTATTTTGGGAAAAGTATTACCAAGAACCGTTAAGCGTTCTATAAAATTAGAATCACATGTTTCTCGTCATCGGATAATACTAGACCGGGGTAGACGATCTCAAGATTGAATTACTTCTTCTAGATCCTGGGATTTAAGCTTAGAATTCTAATTGATTTTAGTGTAGGTGGTTTAACACAAAGAGAATTGTACTCAGCTAGGTAGAACTCCCTTTCATAAACGGAAATTAAGTGGTTATGAGCTTAAAAATACTAATGCGATCTTTATAGGAATTAGAACGGTAGCGGCGATTATCTTGAATGACATGTGTCATGCACTGCCTTACAGAGGAAAATTTTTCCGAGGTTTTAGATTAAATTAGCAATAGGATGAGTGTAACTGTTAGTTTCTATTCACGAAAAGGGCTGTGTGAATTACTGTAGAATAAAATTCATTGAAATGAGGTATGATCTGAACTTCTAAATATTTCCATTGAATACAGAGATACTCAAAACTAAAGAATGGTCTTTTCTGCATAATTGGACCAACGTGAAACAACGACTACAAACTTTATCCATTGAAGGTTTGAGCCCAAAAATGTAAACTTAAAATAGCCTTTGCAATGTTCGTACTAAATGGAAGTGAAACATAATCACTAATCAGCCGTTAAATTTGTGGAGAAGAATATAATAGAAGAATATAATATAATAGAATATAAATAGGGAGCAGGCACCAGAAGAATTCAGATATGGAATGTTTTATGGAGCTTCATTTGGAAAAATTGTGTTTCGAGAAACAGCCAACACATAAGCTTTTCTTTTTCGTTTCATTGTGCCGCTTTTGGTAATTAATTTTTATAATTTTGAACAGTGCACAATGGCATAGCTCTTCGTTGGACGTAACTGGCACTTTGAGACCGAAATGTCTGTTCTTAAGCTATGTATTTTTGAAATTAGAAAGACTCCTTGACTTTGCTACAGACTCGAAAATTCTATAGGTTATTTCATGGAGGAGAATCTCATTTGCTTTACCTATAGTCTTTTGTGTAAACACCACTAGACCTAGTATTCAGAATAACAGCAGTCGTCATGTTATTTTGGGTCAGTAATGAAATGTTTCAATATCGACAGAGTGCAAGTGAAGACTTTGAGAATCGAAATGAAAAGAATAAAAAAGCGTGTGCTTGCTATAGCTATCAAACCGCCTTAATTGTCTACCTTATGTGCAGCACTTAACGTAGCTTGCTGATAGAGTATGTTTGATATTTCGGACAACCTAGAAAATTTATACACGCAAGACAACAACAACTATCTTGAAATAAACTCCAGGAAGAAACTTTAAAAGCATAAAAACAAAAACAAAAATACACCCAGACCAACAGGCGCCTATGCATTGACTGAATATCATAAGAAGAATAAAATGTGATACAAAGGAAGTAGAAAATTCTTATTTTTCTAGACCTCTAGCGGACAAATATAAAAGACAGCATCTGAGTGGATAGTTAGTTAGGTAAAACATAAAACTGACATGCATCTTTAGTAAATTATTCTGTTGTGCCAACGTACAAATCTTACTTTGTGTGTAGTTAAATAAATTTTATAATTAATTTGAAAACTTTAAAACCGGGTGTTATTTATTTTGCAATGAGGAACTCAGTAACAACAAAAGGTATAAATGCAGCAATATCTATATTTGAAATAATAAGAATTAAGAATAAGTTACGAGAGATAGCCTTTGTTTTGAACAATAAAATAGAAATTCCGAAAACTATATTTGAAAGAAGATAAATTACAGTAGATGTATAGAAGATGTAAAAAATATATATCTATAGGAAATAAATAATTTCAATTAAATTAATAAACAACATAATACTTTTTAACAGTGTATTATCAAATTAAAAGAAAGGAAAATTATCGGCTGGGAGCAAACAGTATTTCGTGAGCCCCGTCATTTATAAATTTCAGCCAACAAAAAATACAAATAAACAGAGTACGGAAGGTCTATGAAAAGAAACCTACATAAGTGGACGACAATGGAGTAAAGTCTTTTCTTAAGTGATGGAAAAAACCTGGAGAAGTGCTATTAACCAGAGATAGCAAGTGAATCTCTCAAAGTTAACAATGTAAGAGAGTCTTGAAACTGAACACTAACAATTTGTGAATAAAAAGACCTGAGAAATAATATGTTATGCTGAACGTGGAAAAACTGATAAGGGGGAAGAATGGATGGCAACAATATAGGGAAAAAACAAAGAGGAAAAGGATCTGATCTCACACATACTTACGCACATAAATACTTTAATACATACATATATCTAAATTTATTACGGACGACAGAGAATAAGTGCATACATACATATGTAAATTATTTCGAGAGAAAAGAAGGAAAATTACTAAACAAAGAGCCGTTTTGGTTTTTTCCTTTCCTTTCTTTTCTTAATTCTTATTTTTTGTATCTTTTATAGACTTTATTAGGATTTCAACCTCCAAAAAATTCTTATAAATATCCCCTTATTTTTGACAACGATTAAATCCACTTAGAATTATTATTTCTACAGCGTCATTTTATTCTTTTCTGACAATCGCTTTTAATTTATTTAATTTCAGAATTTTAATTATTTATTCTTGTTTTTATGTTTTCTTACATTTTGTTTTTAAATTATTAACTTTAGATTTTCATTTCAGGCTTCACACGAAGTAACAATAAAAAATAACGAATAACAAAATTATGGCGAAGTATTAAATTAATCAAATTACAAATAGTGTACAATTTACAACGTAGTTTTTTAATTTTGAAATCAAGAATATTTTGAAATGAATGAAATCTTATTCGATTAAAGTTCCAATGTATAATTCTCAAAAAAATTTTGAAAATCCATTCTGGTCCATATTTATCTTGTTTTTATCAGAATTCAAGGTACTAAAATCAATGGAAAAATACCTTTAGACCATTTGACGATGAGATTGAAGTTAGACGAAGAAAAGTTTGAACAGCGTTCAGCGTACATATATTTAAAGTATGCGAAATATAGTTTATTATAATTATTAATGCTAAAAACTGGATAAAACATTGGCTGCAACTTTCGGAAATCAAAAATCTCGGCATTTATCTGGAGAAGTGTTTTACTTCAGAAATCGACACAGAAGCAAAGCTGACGTAAATGAAGTTGAAAGTACAGGTTTATAGGTAGAAACTCTACAATCAAATTAAATTGAAACCATAGACTTAAAAAATAAATGTTGCAGCATTTCTTATGGGGCACTAACTTCGTTTTCAATCAAGAAAAAAATTATAACTCGTAAAAGTAAAATTCTACGAATGACCACTGCATCCTCTTAGTGCATAAAAAATACTGGAGGCTTGTAAAGGCCTTTACATTTCATTGGTTTAAGGCGAACTCGCAAAATATACAAGAAACTTTCTTAGCGGTAACAAATTGATCTTGACTAAACTCGACAAAGAAGAAAAGATACATTGTTTTCATAGTCACAAATCAGAGAAATAAATTCTAACGTTTACGTTACTATGATTATGACTAAGCATTATTTAGTTATACTGAACTTTAATAAAATATTTATTTAAATATATTGCGCAAGAGAAATTTGAAATATTGAAAGTATGTGGCTTTGTTGCGCTACAATATCGTATGGCACTTGGCCGAAGTCGGAAAAAAATTTGCTGCTCTCCGATTAAATATACAGAATTTATTTCAGGAAGTGTTATTGTTGTTGGGTTCGCCTGTATTTACTTCATTAGAAATGGCACTATTTCTTTTAGGAATATATATTTTCTAAAAAAGAAAAAAGTCGTGGATGAGTGTTACTTTGTTCATCACCAATACAAAACATAACTTTGGCTTAAAAATAAATTTTAATCCTGGGAAGTTGCACTTACTTATGGACACTTGTCGGCAATTTTTATTCTAATGTCACATAAGTCACCAAAAAATATTATCTGTCTTCACCAGCTTCACCATTTGGCACAAGTGCTCTTAAATTAAACTTCAAAGCAATATATACAAGGCAATATATATGCATATTTAAGAGAAAACTTTAAACGTACGTTATGTCACGAACGATATTTGTTTTTAAAGAGAATAATCACTTCAGGCAACAATGCCAATTTAATCACAACCGTGCTACATTCATTTACGAAAGCGATAGAGAAGAGATAAGATAGGTGGTGAAAGTAGAAGGATAGTTAAATAGCCTTCAAGCTTTTAGCCTACCGGGGTAGCTTTCATTTCTTGAAGGCCGATGTTATCGGAAATAAACTATCGTATAAGACAGCACAGCGACCTGTGACTATGCCTTCATTACTGCGCAGCCCCACTTACAGTCAATTTTTATTTGTTTGCAGTGAAAACAGCCAAGGTCCTTGTTGGGAATCAAACCCACAACCCCCAGACTGATAAGCTAGTACACTACCTACTAGCCTGCAGGTGTTTGAAAAGTAAAAATATTTGGCTTAGCCTTAGGATATAGGAAATTAAATTGCGAAATTAAACATTCTATCCTTTAAATGGAACATAACGTCATCATTTATAATCGGATTCGTTTATATTTGCAAAATTTATCCCACTCCAAGGACTTAAAAGTGTCACCATGTTCGTTGCCACGAAAATGTCAATAAATGCCAGTTCAGATCTGTAATGAATAAACTCTATCAAACTTTGAAGTGGCAAAAATAAACAATAAATTATTTTGGCAGGATTTTCACCTTAAACCAAATTCGAAAATATAGTTTTGATGACAGAATACTAAAATTTAATAATTTTACACTATTATTTTAGAGAAATAACAAATTTGTCCTCTTATAAATTTAAAAATAATTTTTTATTGTTTATTACATAAAAATTTATTAGTCGTATGGCTTAATTTGATTTCCGTAACTAAGAAAAATGCAGAAAAGTTGTAAAAACTTTTAAAAACGAGTAATAAAACAAAATCAAAACACAAACAATTTTTTATATTACTTCCACGCTAAAAGTTGGTTAAGTGAAAGTTTTTTTTCGCAATCCACTTGCTCTACAGAAACTAAACATCATCAACATCGTTAAGTTACTTTTATTATCGTCATAATCATGTATTTTAAAAGATTGCTTGAAATGCGTAAGTCAAAATATTAAGGAAAATTGCTCCAACATCTTGCGTGTTATTACATTGTACTGAACTACAAATCACAACCAGAATTCATTTAGTTAATGGTACAAACGTTTTATCATGTCGTATAACTGTGTTAGTGTATGGCGTCAATTTTTTGTGTATTTAAAACGAATATATTTGACTTCTACAGCTCTTTAAGTAAAAAGTCGAATAGTGAAGACAACATTGTTACGAATCGCTTTTTACCATTGGACTACGGAACCATTAAAAATGAATTATGGCTTTAGAAAACAATTTTATAGGAGAACGTGCAAATTTTCAAATCTAAAACCCGATGCGCAGAAGAATTTGTTTTTTTATTAGTTCTCGTTTTGTAACAAAATTGCTACTTTCGAGGATTTATTGAGAGTTTCTTTTTTAAAAGAATAACTTAAAAAGTTACCTCTGAAAAAAATCAGGAGTCAACGTGAGTGCAACAAACATCCTTTTCACTTAGATTAGAAATAGGAAGTTTTATAGTGAATCAAGGAATATGTTGGAAAATAAGCTTTAAAGGCGCGTTTCGTATAAACGAAACAATTTAATTGCTTTACCAACTTACAAATGTCAAAGAAACATTTTTCAGGGGGAAAATCAAATTGAGAAGAGCAATAATAGAATTTAAAAATCAATAAAAAGTTTTACTCAAAGCATTTTATGTGATTTCTTATAGTCCATGAATTTTAGTTCCGAAACAATCAGCCCAATTATAAATATCCGCACGGAATTTTTTCTTCCGCACTTTCCTGCTCCCGAGAAAAATTTCTCCTATTCTAATCAACCGGGGAATAAATAAATTAGGGAAAAGGAAAACCAGAAACAGCTGTTTTACTTTTGATATTTTAGTTGATTATTGTGATTTATTTTGTTATAGTGATTTAATTTGTATGTGATTTTCGTAAATTTGCCATTGTTAAAATAAAATTTTTTAAAATATCTTGTGAAAAAATCTACAGTGTAGCTTTCCAAATGAATAGCATAGCTTTCCACGTACTTGCGGAGGAAACTCATTCTTACCGCAGCTCAATTAATTAGAAATAATATTGGATGCGCACTTTGAAATAGTTAGTATTTAAAACATGTTTTTAAGTTATTTTAAATGCATTTATTTATGTTAATAATTTAATTAAATTCATGTACATATTTACTAATGCTTATTAGATTTTTATTATAAAAAGGAAAAAAACCACTTTTTGAAATGAAATAAAAACTTACTTGCTACTTAAGAAATTAATGAAAAAATAAAAACATTCTTTAATTTAATTTGGCTTGTAACTGAGATCATTGAACTGAAGCTGCAGATTATTTTTATCTAATTTATATTGAACCTCTCTAGTTCTCATTTTTTCCATGAAGGAGTGGTGGCGCCGCATCTCTTGTAGCTTTTCGTTTTCAATGTTTGCCATTTGTTGAAAAGGTTTTTTTTTGAGGTCGTACATCTTGTCAATGGACCTGTAAATCTTTTTTAAACTCTGCTGTTGTTCCTTAATGTCAACTAATACTTCTTTCAATGCACCCACTAAATCATTTTGCACGGCAAGTTCAGTTTGCAATATATCATATGACGATCTTACGTTTTCTTTTGAAACATTTGTTTTTAACTTGGAAGAAGAGTTCGATATGCGGGTAGTTTTAGGTGCTGGCACGCCTTCAACGCTGACATTTTGGTTTTGTTCTGTCATAGAAACGTCAACGCATACTGAATCCAACGTTATGTTTAGAGGATCTTCGAAGTTTTTTGGGGATCCTAGGCCGAAAACATTTCCAGGCACGTCTTCAACGGAAGTTTTCATGTCAATTAAATTGTATATACTTTCCTTTGTTGCTGAGAACTTATATTCCCTATTAGGCCCTCCACCTGTGCCCTTTTGATGTTACAAATTTTGGGATGCCTTCTGACTCACATATTTCTTTTGGTCAGACCATACCTGAATATAACAGAATTGCATGTATATATTTATACACATAATAACATTTTTGAATACCTTTTTCCATTCAGTAAAATTTTTGCTTGGAGGACCTTTGCTCTTTACCAGAACCCTTGAACCTCTTGACGATCTCCTTTAAAAACCCCGTGCAATTTCTGGATTCTACTGCATAAGCGTCAATAAATGCTGCAGCTGCTGTTTATTTGAGCTTTTGGACCTAAAAAATTTTAACAAATATTTTATTTATTTTTTATTTACTTTTTTTATTTAATGCTTACATTTTTTCACTTCCTTCAAAATTGCTGATGAAAAAACTCTAATGAAATAATAATCGTTTTTCCCTTTTTATTATTGTAGAATTCCTACTTTTTTTCCCTGTGGGAAAAATCCGGGGGAAATTGTAATTCACAATAGTAGGAATGAGAAAAGGGAAACATTTCTCCCAAAATTTGTATTCCTAATTGGGCTGAATATCGAATTAGTTACTTCTTTAATTGTTTTGTACAGAAAAGGACAACAAGAGAAAAAATTACACAAATACTCAGAATAACATTTTCCCAATTCATGTTATTTTCATCAATTTTACTTAGTTTGTGTATGGAATTCAAAGTCTATTACATACCCATTTACACAGCTCTTCCTCAGAACCACTATAACAAAACTCAAACTAGTTGTGCAACAGTTGCACTTTTTGCGAATGTAATGGCACACACCACCCTACATAAATACTCTGTACGATTATTAGTGATCAACTAATTGGTCAGCGAGTAACTTGCTGTCTTACTGATGATGGAAAATATCTATTGGTAGATTTACGTTGCAGATTTTGTGTAAAACTGAAAAACGGAACATGTGTTTATACATGTTTTTAATTTCTACATATAAAAAAGAGAAAAAATTCATTAGTAGGTGCGGTTTACAAAGCTTTCTACAACGTACGCATCAGGTTTTTCAATAGGAAGTTTGTTTTTCAATTGTGATAACATCATAGTGATAGTTTTGACATTCAGTTTTTTGACGTGTTCGTAGTAGATCGCAGGAAAATCGCATTAAAATAATTGTAATCCACTATAGAAATGGTGGTTCTTTTTCGGACAACATAATCATCCTTCTGAGACCGTTATTAAAATGGCCGAACTTCGTAATACAACAAAAAATTTTAATCATCTTAATCTAAAGTTTTTGTTTTATTTATTTATTTATTTATTTTTGTTTCTTTATACCTAAGCGGAACGCTTATGACTTCTAGATTAACAATTTATTAAAAGTTTCTACGCCTGGAATTTTTTAGATTTCATTAAAAAATTATTAAAACTGTAAATTTCATGGTTGCTTGAAAAATAAAATATAAAATTTCAATTGCTACGAAATCTAAGCGGATCAAGATTTTATTTTTTCATTATATAAACACACAGATCTCTAACCGGGAAAAAATGTTCCAAAAATTATTTTTTTTAGAAAAGTCAAAGATGGAGATACATTTTTAATAATCTGTTTAATTTTTTTCAACCGGAATTTTGATGAAATTCATAAATTTTGTTTCAAAATTGTTTGCATTGGGCTGGAGGGTGAACCGATACAATTTTTTACGTAATTTTTTATTAGCATTTACTATAGGTTGAATTTAAAATAGTTCAAAAAAAGTTACTGGTACCGAAGCAAAAAAAACTTTGGAGGCATATCCAAAAGCTCCCCTTTACGCTGGAACATCGATCGTCTGTAGCTTAACTCAGAGATATCTCTACTTAGCCTCTGTAAAATATTACGATATCTTAAATGGTTCATGATCTACCGACTTATTTCCTAAATAAAACGTTCTCAAACCACTGTGCTATATATTGTCTGGGAATGCATAACGTCTGATTATTAAAAATTTCCTATTTTTATTTAAAACTTTAAATTTAAAAACAAGTAGATAAATTGTAAAAAATGTTAATTTAATAAAATTTAGTAGAAATTAGTTTTAATTAAAAAGTCGTTAAAGTTATAAAAACGATCATATTAGAGTCATCTTGTTTTATAATCGCGAATTAGTTATTCAACAAATTTTCATATATGTATAATAATAAAATAATTCATAATTAACTGTAGCTCACCGTGCGCAAAATAAAAAGGCTATAATATTTTCGTTTGAGAAATTGTTACAAGATACTAGTTACAAGATACACGCTTTCCGAAAAATTATTTCGGTTAAGAGTTGTCTGAGATATGGTTTAAGCGAGCACAGTTTCACACCAAAAAAATGTACCATTTGGAAAAGTGTTGAAAATACTGTTAAGATAATATAAAACTAAAATCTACTCGTATTAAATTTAAAATTTTAATAATTATGTGTTTTAAAGAAAATGGGAAATTGTTCAATAGTTCATTTAAAAGATGTATTAAAAAGTTGTATAGAATATAAATATGTTAGAGTTTTATATAGTGCTTATAGTGCTTTTCCAGCAATTAAATTAATTAAATAAATATGTATATAGATATAAAGCTATGATTAAATCAATTGAAGCGGAATTACGGAATTAAAATAAATTATGTAAATTGGCAAAAAAACAACGTCAAGGTAAAGTACAATCAACCATCAAATATGGCAAAGTATTTGATTCACTGTTTCGTGTAGCACAATACATTATAAAAATACCTTTTTACTGTTTATTTTTTAAGGATAACCATTTAAAGCTGAATAATTCTTGAGGACCGTTTTTAAATGGTTATCTTAACAATTTAATGTTAAAAAGTAATTGTAACAAATTTTTATTCACTTTGGCAGTGACAGTTTTTATTTCTTAATAACTACTAACGAATAGCAAATGTCTTCGATTCGAGAATAGCATTATTAGAAAATTTATAACAGTTTTGATTAATTTTATGTGCAATGTTCTTTTTAACAATAATAATTGATGTTCCAAACAAATTACTTTTGCCACACAAAGATTCAGTGACATGAAAACCAATAACCGACTAGCTTTTCTAGTGTTTAATTCGGTACATAAACACTGTTACGTTTATTCTTTTTATTAAGCGTTTTGTTATTTTAATTTTTTTTATTGCAAAATAATAACACAGACTTTAGAGCTTTAAATTAAGTTAAACGATTGACTTACTTTCAATACACACAAACTAAAAACGATGGTAACTTTGATGTCTTTGCTCACTGATGACTCAACTTGAATTCATTCATTTATCCAGTAAGTGGTGCCCAGATAGTTGTTTTAAGCGGTTCTCCTATATACAAGAATATTCTACTTTAACATCACCCCCTATTGTTATTATCATTCAGTGTAGGCGCCTGGTAGGCTGTGTGTTTTGTTTTTGTTCTGTGTGTTTTTTTGTTTTCTGTTGTTTATCTTATATCGTAGAATTTCTTATAAGCAGAGTAGCGAAGTGTTCACTCACTGTTCATACATGTATGAATATGTACATTTCATTTTTTAGCCGCTTCTTCTCATACATGTGTGAGAGACTGAAAAATATTTTGCGTTTTCTCATTTATGAATGCGACGATTTAATTTTTTCTTTCTATTCATAAGTGAAAAAATGAGAAACACACAAGTGTTCATTTTTGAATATGTACAATTTTGATAATTTTTCATAAATGAAAAGATCGTAAAAATATGTGCGTTAAGCATTCGCGTACATAAACGCACATATTTGATAATGCGCAATTGTCGGCGTATGTAGGAAAAAAAATGTTTTTTTTTATTTCTTTTAGAGTATATTGCAATATTGTATTTTGTGTTAATATGTACCCATGTGTTTTTACTACATTTTACGGTAAACTGCGATCGTAGGTAGAAAATTTTTTCACATTCATTTATGAGAAATTTTATAAAATTTCAACGTTCATAAATGAACATGTACATTTATGAAAAAGAACATTAATGAGAAGTAGCTGATTTATCATTTATCACATATAAATAAGACTAATAATTCTTGTTGTGCGCATTCATGTATGAACATAAGCAGAACATTTTTTCTTGTTCGTTTATGCGCGTGAAAAATAAATATAAAGTTTTAGATTTCTCATTTATGAAAAATATCATGAATGTTGATTTTTGAATGTTCATAAATGAAAAATTGTGAACCCTGCTTATAAGCATCTTGTTGTTGTCTTTTGTGTATAAGATTTCCTAGAAAACTAAGCAGTTTGTAAAATGCACAGTAGGTAAATTCTCATATCCTTTTTACTGATAATTATTTTCATTTAAAACTTAATAAACCATCTACGTAACCATATATAATCTACTCTAGGTATGAAAAAAAACAAAAAATATAAAGAAAAATAAATATTTTACATGATTCAATATTTACGCGCCTGGTGAAGAGTGTTTACTAATGCATTAATCACATTCCCCACAGTAGACTACCAACTGCATTCTCTCAATACTAGAATACATACACAATACATAAATCCACTTGTGAATGTAAACAAAAATTTGTAAGTTTGGGTGATTTCATTTTATTACAACACATAAAGAAATTAAAAACGTTACCACTCACAAATAACAAAGCTAGAAATGAAATTTTAAATTGTATGAATTATTTAAATTAGAACAGCGCCGAAGAAACTAACGTTATATATTTACACATGCAGCTTAATTTAAAAGCTATAATTTATTTAGCACCCCCGGGGGCGCATTTATCGGTTTCTATAGAATACTTGACTATCTAGACCTGTGCTGCTGGGGGTATAAGCGAGCCCTGAAGTCAGCAGGGGTACAACAGGGAGCTTCACGTGATTTCCACGGGAATTATTGAGCCCCAGAGTTCCACCATTTGTCTCTCTAGGCATTTAGTTCTTCTCTGGCTGATTATTGAGGTTGGCCCTTTGGGAGTATCGTGGTAGTTGTGGTTATGCGGCCCCATACAGCTATTATTTTATGGTGGCCAGGATCATCACGCCTTTAATAACACCCACTAGTGAATGATCCAGATCCAGAGAGCATGCTAGTCATGTGTTCTGGACAGGAGCTGGATAGTCTCCAGCTCTTCAGCAAGGAGTAGTGGTTTGCAGCCCTGCTCTGGAACCGCTGAATTTGCAACTAGGAAGGACCTGTTACTAGAATTAGTCTTCGGTCTCCTAGGGCGTGCGTGGCGCTGCTTTTCACTCACAGTGGTTTGACCACCATCTGATTAAGGCCCACGGTTAGGTGCAGATGTAAATCTTATCACGAAAAACAATAGTTTATTTAAAAAATATTGAAAATATTAATATGAAAGTATAAAGTATTATGTTTTAAATTAACAATGTAATATTACGTTTTTGTATCCGTCATTGCTAATTTTACTGTTGTTTAAAATCTATGTAATTTTAAAAAACGTCCTGTTTAATAAAGAAATGTTTGAGGACTTTTATTTATATTATATATTGGTGTTTTCAACAAGAAGTTTGTTTTTCAATTGTGAAATTTAGGTTTTTGACTTTTTGTAGTAATTGCATTGACAATTGTTACAATGAATTCAATTTCGCACAAAAATCGCATTAAGATAACTAAAATCCGGTGGTGCTGTTAAAGTTAAATTTCGTAAAATTGATGATATTTTCGGACAACATAATCGTCCTTCTGGTGACCGCTATTAAAAATTCGGTCGCTAAAATTAAATCGACAGGCTTGATAAAAATGTGGGAACACTAACTCTTGGGGACGACCGGGTTGTTCAAATGAAAGCATCGCAACCGTGAAGCACAGTGTTGAAGCAGATACAAATTTGTCAATTCCTCGACGATCTCAATAATTGGGGTTATGCAAAACCACCACATGGCGAATTTTGCGTAAGGATTTGACTTTGAAGCCTAACAAGCTTCAATTGGTGCAGGACTTGGAACCGACCGACCATTCACATCGCCGCAGATTCGCTCAATTTATTCAGGAACAATGGCCTGGTTTTTTTTTGGAATATCATTTTTTCAGACGAAGCCAATTTTCACTTGTCAAGATATGTCAACAAGCAAAATTGCCGCATTTGGGCTTATGAAAATCCTAGAGCGATTATTGAGAAACCCTTGCAAGCTTAACGTGTCACTCTATTATGCGCTATGTGGTTGGAGGCGTGATTGGGTCGTTTTTTTGAAGATGAGGCTATCCCAAGATGCTAACAACACAATTTTTGCCTATTATTGACGACGTTAATATCACTGACATGTGGTGCCACATGCACACAGTCAGTGACAACAACAAACAAATTTCCCGATGGTATAATTTCGCGGCAATCAGCGGTTAAGTGGCCAGTCAATAGTGTGATTTAACGCCACTGAATTATTTTTCGTGGAGCTATGTTAAGGACAGTGTCTATATGGAGCAAACCGGATCAATTTCACCCTTAAAACTCAATATCCGTGATCTGATTAACGAATCGGCATCTGTTAATGTGGTCGTGGTGGATATATGTCAGATATCATATTTCGTTCATAATTTTTCTCTTCGTAATACAATACAAATTTAAATCATCTTAATCGAAATTTTTTGTTGTTATTTTGTTTTAGAAAACAAACTTCTTGTTGAAAACCTCTTTATAATAAATTTAGATTTTTATCAGATAATCAGAATTTTATCAGATAAATTCAAAACTTAGTGATTTTATTTAGAAATAGCAGAACATGCCCTGTCAACTCACAACATTTTTGAGTTTATTGTGAGCACAAATGTACGGTTTGTTATTTATTTTTGTTTTCTTTATACAGCTTGACTTTAAATGGAAAACACTAACCGCGTGTTTAAAGAAATATGTACAAAAAGTTACTATTGATTATTGGTATTTTGTTTAGGCTTTGATGCTTTTAAATATAAGAAACAGCTGTGGAAAAGGTTCCCTGACGAGTTCTGTTGAGTAATGAACGAAATAAGCATACTAGTCTTATGACGTGTAATCAATTTTAGTGATTTTATTTAAAAATAACATCTTGATTTCTAGGAAGCTGAAGAAAGAACTAGTATAAAATAATTAATATAAATTAAATTAATTTTATTGGCAACAGTGAACAGTCAAGTGATGTCAATACAATAAGGCATGTAAAACAAATGAATGTTTAAAGAGCGTTTATTATGAAAAAAAAGAGAATCACAAATTTAAAATAATATTGCGTCTATTTTATATGTTATCTTGAAGACTTGTTCAGCTTAGGTACTTGTATTTAGAAGTAATTTTGCCAACTGCATATCATTTGTGTTTGAATTACACTTCAATGTTTTTTCAAGAACAAATTCCTTTAAATAAAAATATTTTATTTACTTTTTTAGGAAAGCATATCTATCGGTGGATTTCACCCCAATTTTCTATAGTAAACCCGAGTCTTATATTTCAAACCAAATCGATTAAATAAGAATTATATTCAATTAACAAACCAAAATGATAACAAACCCAGAAAACTTTTATACAAAAGCACAGCCACCATTAAGAAAATATTTTTTATTTTAATTTTTTATTATGCAATGCTTTGCTTTTTTTGTAAATATTTTTTAAAAATCTTGTATTTTTCTTATTTTTAAAATTACATATGAATGGCTTTTAATGGAAACCCTTGTATAGAAAAATGAAGTTTCTTAATAGTTACAGCCGAAAAAGTTTAAGATGAGAAGAACCTGCATTATCATTGAAAGTCACACAAGACGATATCACCCTACGTTCGAAAGCATTGAAAATCATTCACAAGAGAAAAAATTGGACCTCATATGAATTGAAAACAAAAGATCTAGAAAGGCGATCTTTAAGGACGGAAATGATGTTCAAATGCTATAAAAATAAGTCATTATTGCATCATACTGTTACTGGTGGTGAAACGCCAAGCTTAAAAATCATATGTAATGCCCGGCCAACCAGCTAAATATACGCCAAAGCCGAATATCCATGACGCCAAGATTAGGCGAGATCAGAAGGATGTTTTGTATTATAAGCTATTGAAAATGAATCAGATGTACTCCACCGAAGACACTTGATTCCTTCGAAGAGAGCAATCATCAAAAAATTAATAAAATATTTGACCAGACGTGAGTCTATAATCTTTCATGCTCGGCCACATGTTGCAAGACCGGTCAAAAACTATTTGGAAAACAAGGGATGGGCCAGCCCATATCCTTCTGACTATATTTTGCTTCGATCGATACTGAACATCCTTATCGGAATATTATTATTATTATTATTAGAAATTGTCTTAATTCGTTTTTTACCTCAAAACCGGTGCAGTTTTTTTAGTGCGGGATCCATATGCTACCAGAAAGATACGATAAAGTAATGGCTAACAACAGATAATATATTTAATGACTCATTTTTCAATCCAAACATTATTGTTATTAATTATTTAATTAATTTATGTGTGCACAATATGTATTATTATACCTCCTCTTAATACTAAATTTAAATGTTTCTTTTTCTTAGTTATTGTCGTTTTTAGTATATTGATACAAAAATTCTTCATATCAGGAACCGACTTTTAGAAAATTTCATGTTTGTAGAAATAATTTTTTATGCATATGATGATACTTTTAAAAAATCCGATTATACTTGCATTAAGACTTAATCAACTAGTTAATATGTGATAAAATACAATCATCAGTTAGCTAGCCGTCTGCATAAAGACGGCTAACTATCACATTCGAGATAATTAAGGAGCAGATTATCTGATAGCGTATATAGTGATATTGTTACAAAGATGGCTTGTTTAAGTTTTAAAAGAAAATAATTATCAGTAAAAAAATAAACGAAATAACCTGTTGTGTGTTTTACAAACTGCTTAGTTTACTAAGAAATCTTAAGGTCGGGCGCATAAGGCCGTGTCATAAAACTTTTGCTTTGCGTTGCGTCAGAGTTTTGCTTTGACATTTGAGTTAAAATATAAGTAAATGTATGAAAGTTGCCACATAAAGCACTTTTGACGCAGCGCACAGCGAAAAGTTAACCAACATTTAACTTTTTGCGCGCTTTGACAAACACCTGGCTTTTATTATTTGTGTTTGTGTATTTGTGTGTGGGCGTAAACAAAAAATTCATGAGTGTTGTCAAAGTTTATTGTGACATACACCACTTGATTTACGCTTTTGCTTTAAAGTTTCAAATGTCACGCAACGCAACAAAGTTTTATCTGACATCGCCTATAGAATCCGTCATGCGTTATACTTTGACTTATTCAACTGAAGTCAAAGTAAAGACGGATGAGGTTGGCACAATGAGTACTTTGTTGACGGATAAGAAATCAGCTGTTTTTTTGTTTTTCTTATTTTATATTTTTTTGCAGCAAAGTTTTATTAAAGTGCACATTTGAAATGGAGTTGGACGACATCTTAGACTTCCTATTAATGGTAATTTGTACTATTTATTCCATTATTTATTATGATTATTATTATTTATAATTTATTTTAAAAATATTTTACTACAATAGAGCGAAAAAAAACAAAAAACCAGAAGAAGAACCAAATGAAAAATGTCAAAGTACTCAACGTACGTCAAAAGTAAAAAGTTGGCCAACTTTCGTACTTTGCGTTGACGGAAACGTATTGATTGTGACAACGCTGATAAGAAAACGTGTATTTTAACTTACTTGTCAGTTGAAAAATACAACGTATGACGGATTCTATGTGCCCCAGCCTTTATACGCACATGACAACAACAACATGCTTGTTATAAATTCTAGGACATAACTTAAACAACTGCAAACAAAAACAACTAGCAAAGAACAAATAAAAATGTACAACCAAGCAGGTGCCTTCACTGAATGATAATAACAACAACAATATGGGGTGATGCTAAAGTAGAATATTCTTGTATATGCGAGGACCTCTTAAACCAGATATATAAGCACGAATTGCTGGGCAAATAAATGAATTCAAGTTGAGACATCGTTGAGAAAGGACAACAAAATATTAAAGCATCTTTTAAGGCTTTAGAGCAGTGAAGTTACTATCGTTTTTATTTTGCAGGTAGTGAAAGTAAATAAATTGTTTAATTTAAAACTCCAAAGTGCTGTTTCATTATTTTGCAATAAAATAACTAATATGCTATTGAATATGTCAACAATATGTTTATTTTTTTAACGCCCATGCACCTACGAACGACTCTTGTTATTTAGGCATTATTACTTATGGAGGTACAAGCTTAAGTATATTTTTGCTAAGTGCATAAAAACAAAACTATGAAAAAAGTTAATAAATAAATAAAAATGTCTAAAAATAACAGCTCGCAAAAATCTCCAATTTAAGTTAAAACATTTAAATAAAAATAAATCGTCAGACTTAACAAGGTGTTGCATTCATGGCAACTCATAGTTGTCTATTTTACTTCGCTGATTCTTGAACATGATATCTATCGTAAATAGTCTCGCAAAAAGTTTCGTAAATAGTGTTGCCGTATTGTTCCTGTAATCATGTTAATTTATTGGCAAAAGTTATCGGTGCATCTGTGAAAATTTTTTCTCTTCAATAAAATCCAAAATTTTTTTAATTTAATTTTTTATTGTATTTTTTATTTTCTTAAACATGTAAAAATATTATAAAATTCCAAACTCCAGGTGTTGCTTAAACTACACAAAATTATTTGTATTCCGCCTTCAGGTACATTTTTCTACAAACACAAAACACAAATTCATTTACCAAAAGTTTTAAACCGGTTAAAATTAACGTTGTGCAGTGCAGAGAGAGATGCATTTAGACGAATGCGACTGCACTTTTTATACAAGGTCAGCAAATCTTATTTTATTCAAATAAACTGCTAAACAAGAAACAGTATTATTGTTCCAATCTGCCATGAATGTAGTCTAACAAGCTCAACAAACCTAATTTAATTTGAACTTTTTTTTGCTGATTTCTATTGCAGATTATGTTTTTTTCTTGCTACAGACAGTTCGTTTTTCCTGCTGCTGTATAAAGCACAAAGAGAAAAACTCGTTGAATTTCCCACGATTTTTATGCAATAAATAACGAAAAAACGACTAAAATAAATCATACTAAAATGAAGTAAATAAATTTCTTGCTGACTCCAGTTGAAGCAGAACAAAAAAATGCTTATTGAATGCAGTGCACAATTTTAACCCAGTTATAATTAGCCAACAATAAAACAAGAAGGCAAAAGAGAATAATGCTTTTAATTCAATTAACACTAGCATGTCTGATATGAGCTTAATTCGTTAGCAGCAGACCTTAATGCAGCCGACTAAAATAAAATTTCTTAATTATTTTCGCTAAGTTAAACAAATTCATTTTAATTCAAAATTTCATTTAATATTTTATTTTAATGTCCAAAAATAAAGAAAAAAACAAATACCAGGAGTTGGCGGAATAAAGTCAACAGTTAAAAATTAAACTTCTCAGTTTTTGCCTTGGGGCGTTTAATATTTTACGCAAATATCACGTCACGCTTAAATAAGGTCTTTGAGTTCTTTAAGATTCGCTTTGACACCTATCCGCTGTTTGGTATGTTTACTGAATGTCTGTAAATGCTCTATACGGGAATCTTGTTCTGGGAAATTGTTTTAGGTTTTTAACTGTGAAAATAAAAATCTATTTTTAAAGATTAATGCAGCTCTAAAAAAATACCATTAATCGCCAAGCATGTCGTGGACTAGCAGGTTTAGATGCGCATTTAACTGTTTTTAATACTCTCCCTCTCTACTGATCTCTCCTAGAGATAGAGCTAAAGAAGCAGCTGTAACTATTTTTAAATTCCTACTTTGGCTATTTGTATTATTATAAAATACAAAGCTAAGTGACTTAGCGCAGTGACTCATAACTGAACACATTAACCAATTTTGCATAATTATGCAAAAGTACTTTGCTGCTGAATGCATTTTAATTCATCTTTTCTTTCAAGCACTTCTCTACTTAAAGTTTTCTAAAAGAAAACACGTATGACCCTGCACTGGATTTGCCCAAGGCAAATTCATCGCATGTATTTCTTTAAAGGATCGTAAGACTAGAAAAACGTTCGAAACGAAACAAGTAAAACTTCATTAAGGATCTGGGAGGCACCTCCCAACAATTATTCTGCAACAAAAGCAAAAAAATAATATACGGATTTTTCTTTTGAACCACAAATTAAACTAAATTTTTTAAATTTGAACAAAGTATACAATAAGGTAGAAAAAAAATTTGAAGGAGTTCATAATTTTTTATTTATCATTTTCGCAAATATTAGACAGTTAATTATAATTTGTACAAAACCTAATAATGATTTTCCGTCTCCGGAAATTTAAAACCGTCTAAACTTTTTTTTAAGCGAAATAGCACCGCAGGCAACAAAACCTATGTGGTCAAGTACCGTGCTACATTCTTAAGGAAAGTGATAGAGAAGAGATGAGACAGGTGGTGAAAGTAGAAGGATTGCTGTATTATAAGACAGCACAGCGACCTGTGACTATGCCTTCATCGCTGAGCAGCCCTACAGACAGCAATTTTTATTTTTGTAGTGAAAAAACCGAGGTCTTTGTTGGGAATCGAACCCACAACTCCCAGTCTTATAAACTAATACGCTACCTACTAGCCTGCAGGGGCACCTATATGTTAAGAAAGTTAAAAAGAGCGAACTTTTATGTTCTGTCAAGAGTAGAATTAATAATGATAAAATACCAAGCCTATGTTTTGTTTAATACAAAAATTTAAGAGAATTTTGAGGCCAGAATTAAGAAAATAGGACATCGCATATTCCATCTTTCATTTAAAGTTCTTACTATGTTGCGAATTTGGCTAATATCTGTTGATCAGCCATGATTAACCACATGCTATCGATAAAGATGAATCTATGTCGCAAATTTTATTAAAATCAATGGATCCTATGTTGGTTTCGTGTTAGATTAATAGATAAATAATAAACGGATAAGATTTGTTATGCTGCCGCTACACAGTGGTTTTAAAAGGTTTTTTTTCTTTTTGCAAATAATTTGGTAGCTTATGAACCACTTAAGATATCGTAATGAACTTTCACGGAAGCCAAGCAGAAAATTGAAAAACGGAACATTTTTGATTTTTATATAGAAAAAAATAGAAAAACTTCATTAGAAGGCGAGGTTTGCGAAGCTGCTACAACTTAAGAATATGCTCTTTATACAATTATATGGTATCAGCAGAAAACTTATGACTTCTAGCATTTTCTATAGGTTGTCTTTAAAATAGTTCAAAAAAATAAATTCACTAGTACCGAAGTAACTTTCAATTACATTAGCAAAAACACCATACCACCTTGTTAGTGAAAATCCTCAAAAAAAATCCGCAGTTTTTAGGTTTTTCTAATTCAGAGACTTGTAACTTTTTAACGAAAAATACTATCAAAACCAAACTTACAACTGTTCTACTAATAAATACAAACAATATCTTAAAATGATAATCCGAACAAAAATAATCCGATTTTCTCGCAAATTAAAAGAGTTAACTTAGATGTGTAAGTTAGATATTTGCACGGTCTACTTGAGTTCAAAATAAATCTTAACATTTGAGTAAAAAATACACTTTTTATGACATTTCCAAAAAATTTTATGTCCGAGGTGCCCAAATTTGGCGACATACCCAGAAGCCCCCTTTTATTCTAGGGGCCGATCGTCCATTACTTCATACAGAAATACCTTTGCTTAGCCTCTGTAAAATTTCATTAGGATATCGTAAGTGGTTCATGAGCTACCGAATTATTTCCAAATAAAAAACCTTTCCAACCATTGCGCCTTAGCGCATAAACTATAAATAAGCAAACAAATCTATAAAGAGAAATATATGAAATTCAATAGCGGTGTGCTTATTTATCTGGAATGTGTTTTTTGGAAAGAAATATTTGTAGTTAAAGTTTTAAATGTTTTTGAGATAAAAATCTGAACACAGCAAAATATAATATAAAAATATAATTGTCAGTAAATAGGTGTAATAATATCTGTCCGTGTTAATATAGAAATGAATTTCACGACGACCTCATAAAATATTACAAATTTTTTTTCTTGTAGTTTCGAAAACTGAAAACAATGTACAACATACGATTTCTTTGAAAACCTTAAGATTAGTACGAAAAGAACACTGAAGATGGCAAACAGCGGAAATCGGTTTGTTCACAACCCAAATTTGACGAGGGTCGACGGAAAACCGTACCCAAATAAAAGTAATTTTAGCCCCGTCGGAAAATCCAAGCACATATTAAGATTATATCTTAAATTACAATAGTGAAAGACAACTGTAAAACTTTCGAATTCAATTATTTCATTTTAAAATCGATATATAAATTTCGAATTGATCAAGTTACTCTAAACACATATACATATTAATTTAAATTAAATATCGCTGCATCAGGCGTAATTTTTTTTTAAATGCCAAGAATTTTTCATGTTTTGAATTTTTTTTTTAATAATTTAAAATATTATTTTTAAATATCAGCGCTATTGAAACATGCCTGTATTTCGAATTATTTTTGGGTTTTGTAGAATCCGTACGTGTTTGGCTAGAGAAATAAATTGTATAAAAATTTGCTGTTTTGTGTTCGGCAAATCATTCAATTTAAAGTATTCGAAATTTATTTATTTTCAAAAAAAGCAAAAAGGACTTCCGATGGGCTGTCCAGCTTCTCCAATTGTGGCAGATATTGTTATGGAAAAATAGTTAGATAATGTTATTGAAAAATTAAATGTTAAACCAAAAATTATAACAAAATATGTAGATGATTTGTTTTGTATTATATCTGAATCTGCCATTAACGAAATGTTAGAAACATTAAATGAATTTGACCCTTCAATAAAATTTACAACTGAAAGGGAATGTGATGCTAAACTTCCATATTTAGACATTTTAATAATAAGAAGAAATAAAGAATTAGTTATAGATTGGTACCAAAAACCAACTGCTTCAGGTAGAATTATTAATTATTATTCTAAACAAAAAAAAGAATTATTATTAACACGGCCAATAATTTAATAGAGAGAATTTTAACAATTAGTGACAAAGATTTCCATAGAAAGAACAAAGAAAATATTAAAAATATTTTAAATGAGAACAATTTTCCAATACGATTAACTAATAGGTTAATTAATCAATTTAATAATAGGAGGAAAAGAGTTATAAGTAGTGGAACGGAACCCAAAATATATAAATCGATAACTTATATACCAGTCTTGTCAGAGAGAATAGAGAATTCAAAAATTTATGATACAAATAAATACAAAATGGCATATAAGAATACAAACACATTAAATAGGTTGTTTAGTAAAACTAAGGATAAAATTCAAAAATTAAATATGTCCAATGTAGTGTACAAAATTCCTTGTAACGGTAATGATAAGGAGGATTGCAATAAGGTTTATGTAGGCACAACAAAAAATAAATTGAAAACTAGAATCGCAGGACATAGGTCAGACCAGAAATACAGGAATAATATTAGTTTACAAAAACAGCATTATCTTCGCATTGCTCTTAAGTTAATCACAATCCTAATTTTGAAAATGTTTCAATTTTAAATTTAGAAAATAATTATAAACGTCGTTATATGTTGGAAATGTTACAAATAATTAAAGTACCATTAACCAAAAGAATAAATTTTAAAGCAGATACGGAGAAAGTTGCTCAAAATTATAGACATTTAGTGCATAAAATTATAAAACAAAACTCTGTATCTGCATAATATTAATAATTAATACTTTTTATTGTTTTTTAACCGATCTTTTTTTATTTATCTTTAATAAATATCTTTTTTCTTTTCTAAGATCTTTTTTATGTATTTTTTTCTTCATGATATTTCTCTTTCCTTTGGAAAGCTTCTTCAGGAAAAAACTTTTTATTTTTTTTTTTTTTCATGTCTTTATTTGCAATCTATTTATTTAATAATAAGCAAATTAATTAGAAGAAAAATTAAAATTCACATGAGTCTTGACCTACATTAAGGCTAAAGACATATTACATAAGTGCCCTTTAATCTAAGTACAATTATAAGTATGCAATTGTTTGTTTATATGTACACAAATTCATTTTCTATATTTATATATTTACGTTATTTTAAATATTTACGCTATTTTAAATATTCACATCCTTATTTTCTGAACGGAAGGTCAAGCACATGAAGCCTTTTTAATCTATGTTCTTCCTCACTATCATCTAATAAAATAATAGCAAGCCGGTTGGAATGGTTGCTAAGTCTTTCAAGGTATCTTGAGCTGTAGACGTTTATTTCATCTTCGATCTTTGATATATATAAATCTCTATGAATTGTATTATTTGTCACAAACCATGGAGCATCTACTATCATTCTAAGAGTTTTTGATTGGTATCTTTGAAGTATTTCTATGTTGGAGTTGCTAGCAGTGCCCCACAGTTGAATTCCGTATGTCCATATCGGTTTTGAAATAGTTTTGTATAGAAGTACTTTATTTTCTAAACTTAATTTTGATTTTCGTCCCAGCAGCCAATGCATTCGCTTTGTTTTAATGTTTAGGTGATCCCTTTTCGCTTTTATATGTTGCTTCCACGTTAGCCTTTTGTCAAGATGCATGCCAAGATATTTTACACAATCAGTTTTTGGAATTTCTTCATTGTTAAGGAAAATAGGAGGAGAAATGCCTCTTCTTAACGTAAAGGTAATGTAATTAGACTTTTCTGTGTTAATTAAAATATTCCATCTTTTAAACCAGTTCGCCAAACTGTCTAGGTGATTTTGAACCTGGTTTGAGGCCTCTAATGCAGAAATATTACTCGCCATTAAGGCTGTGTCATCCGCATATGTTGCAATAGTAACATTTTCATTTGACGGCATATCGGACGTATATAATGTATATAGAACAGGGCCCAGAACGCTTCCCTGAGGAATACCAGCTTTTATGTCACAAATATCGGAAGTTTCATCATTTATTTTTACGTAGAAATAACGATTTTGTAGGTAGGATTTAAGGACCAAAAAGAATGGAGCTGGGATAAGCAGTTTTAGTTTGTACAAAAGGCCTACATGCCATACTCTGTCGAAGGCTTGTTTAACATCCAAAAAGACAGCTGAACAGTACTGTTTCATTTCTAGAGCATGTCTAATAACATTTACGACTCGGTGACATTGTTCAGGTGTACCGTGCTTGTGGCGGAATCCAAATTGATGCTCAGGAATAATATTCTTGGTGTTTAAGACTGGCTGCAATCTATGTAAAAACAACTTTTCAAAAATTTTTGAGAATGTAGGCAAAAGACTTATTGGTCTATAAGACTTAATATCATTTTCAGGCTTAGAAGGCTTATGAAACATCATTATTTCTGCACATTTCCATTGTGTTGGAAAGTGATTAAGTCTAAGTATCGAGTTGTAAATTGTTGTTAGAAGAATAATGGCTTTTTTAGGTAAATTTTTGATGTCATTTACACAAATTTTGTCATAGCCCGGACTCTTTCTATTGTTTAATTTTGAAATTTCTCGGTTGACTTCATCTGGGGATTTTCAAAAATATAAAAAATTTTTTCCTGAAGAAGCTTTCCAAAGGAAAGCGAAATATCGTGAAGAAAAATATGCATAAAAAAGATCTTAGAAAAGAAAAAAGATATTTATTAAAGATAAATAATTAATACTTTAATTTTTTGTAACGTTTGGTCATTAAATTTATGTTTTTAGAATATATGTGTAAAATACTATTGTTTTGTAAATTTATTATGTTTTCAAAATTATTTTTCATTTTAAAATTTGTTAATTTTGAAAATTTGTTTGTATGTATGTAAAACAAAAATTTTTTTTTCAATTTGTCGTTTTTTATTGTTTTTGTTTGTTTTGTTTTTTTGAAGAAATTTTTTGATTATTTTGAATTTGTTAATCAAAAATTTTTTTCAATTTGTTTGTTCATTATTTTTGTTTTCCTGATGATGCCAACCAACGGTGTGGCGAAATATCGAAAAAATAATAAAAAATAAAAGTTTTTTAAAAATTTTTTATTAAAATTGACCTAGTGCTTTCTAATTAACTACTAAAAAATATTTTCAAAAAAGTTAAATTTCATACCTATGATCATACTTTCTTTGGAAGTATCGTGATTTCAATATTTTCTGTTTGGCAGCCCAAATCTTAACTCGTTTTATGTAATTGTTTTAAATCATTATATACGTTGCCAAGAAGGCTTCTTAAAATATTTAAACAAATTCATTGTTTTTTATTTTTTTACCTTGTGAATTGTTATTCAATTTTTATTTAACACTTAAGTTACTATTATATTTCAGTTAGGCAAATAGCAGCAAACAACAGCCAAACTGCCTAATATAATCACAGTAATCCATAGTGAATATTTTGGAATAATAGAACAAATTAAAGTAGCCATAAATTAATTTTTTTAGCATCTAAACTCAAGACGTCTTAAATTACTTGATTTAAAAATAAATCCCAGATGATAGGTAAAGAAAGACCTTATTTGCTGTTTCATCATTCTATACGAATAATGGCAAATGAAATATCGACTTTAGTTTCTCATGGAAATATTCTACAAAAATCACCAGTTGTTAAATACATTTTTACTTTCAAGCACTTTAAAAAAATGTTTCGATTACATTTCCTCAAAATTTCCTAAAACGTTATAAAAAACTGGCATCTCATATCAACACATCAAAAACTTTTAACAGTCAATTATAAATATAAAGGCAGTCAGTCAGTCAATGATAAACAAGTTTTAAGAAGAAAATAAAAGTCTTACCTTTAGGCATACCACAGGGTCCTTTTGTACGTGAATTATCCAAAAAGTCCAAATCGTATTTTCGTGCAGGTGGATACGTAAGCGCCACATGTGCTGATGTAAATTTTAAAAGGCAGTTTAAATACAAAGTGAAAACAACCAACGTCGTTGACCAATGCATTGTTGACCAATTTAGTTGGTATTTGTTTTGGCGGTATTTATGCTTGCTGTGCGGCCATAATTGTTGGTCAATGTGTTTTTCATTATTTACAACCATATTTAATTTATTTATTTTTTCTTAGCAGACTTGTTGCAACAGCTTTTCGCTATAAAAAGAAACAAAACTGTTTGGAATTTTCTTTTGTAAATTTGCACGTTCAACAAATACTTTTGCTGTTCATCAGTTTTATTTTATTTAAAATATTTATAATGCATGCAATTTTACCTTTATTTTTATTATTTCTTTTTTTTAACCAACCAACCAACTGCTTTTGAATTTTACTTATTTAACAATTCCACTTTTTACAAATTTTCAATAATTTCTGCAACTTTACTGATTAAATTTTCTTTCCAAAAAATTTCTTTATAAAGATATTTTCTTATTTTGTGTGTATTTCGTTATTGTTGAATGCAAACCCATTAGCACCAGAATCATACAAATCTAAAACGAAAAATATTGTATTTAGTTTCAAATAAAACAAAAAAATAATTTTTAACAAATAAGTTTTGCGAAAGAAAAAATAATATTTGGAATTCTTCGCCATATATTTTCTTTATTTTATTTAAAGCTAAGCTATTTAACGAAATAAGCAAAAAGCAACAGGTTTAGCTCAATTAGTAATTTTATTTTATTTGATTTGATAAAAACACTTTCTCGAAAGAATACTTGTTAGTAGTTCTTTTAAGCCGACTTCAAAAATAAGTAACGGGTTATCAATTCATTTAAAATTTTGTTAGAATATTTCTGAACCCCTAATAACGAACGTGATGTTAATAAATTTTCTGAGCTGTAATGGAAAGGAATCAACATTTTTCACTAAGTAACGCTATAACTTGTAATAATAAAACTTTCCAAAATCTAAACTCAAACTAAAAATTTGTTGAACCATTATAAACAGATAATTAAAATATATATACACATATATATTATATATTAGTTAAAAATTTTAAATAAAAGTGTGTCCTCATTATAGTTGTGAATTGGATGTGCATGGCCTTATCTCGAATTAAAACCAAAATAAGTATTTGCATTCCACAAGTATCGTTGTTGCACGTTACCCCTCAGCTTAAATGGTGGGTTTTGATATAATTATCTGACTTCCAAAAGGTTTAAAAAACATACAAAATCTAGATTTCACATGCTTTTTAAATTTGGAGTTCTAGTTTTCAGTGTTTTCACATGACTTTAAAGAAAAAGATTTAAGCGATTCTTTTTATAATTATTTATAAAATAAACTAAAATTCTATAAAATGAAATTTTATAGTTTACTAGCTGACCCATTGAGAACCAATTTGTGAGATCGCAAGGCAGAAACGCAAACAAATAAGCTCGATGCCCACCGCGACTGTTTTAATGGCGGCAGTCCATGTTGCTTTGGGCCTTTTACCGTCATCCGCCAAGGTACATTAGAGGCAGTTGGCGGCTGGCGAAGAGTTTATGGAGTGTGTGTATTTTTGAAGTAAACAACGCTAAATATTTACGTAAATGCGATACCATATAATATCAAAACACAGCGCACAAAAAAATTAAATACATTGAATGAATATTCATTCAAGTCGATCCAGTCGTGTAGTTGAATAACCTGGATAAAGACTGCAGCGCCATTTGCCGGGCTGGTTTATGAATGTAGACCATCTAAAGTGGCACCCAAGCGCATACACACGTATAATAGAATTATATACATAAAGACGATTTGTATGGATGGTATCACGCGTCTTTATCAAATTCCGCCTATATTTGCAGCAGAACTTAAAATATGTTCACTCAACCGAAATACCAAATTCTGTTTAAATACCGTTATCAGGAGCAGAAATAATAGATTTTTAACTTGTGGTTTGTGTAGGAGATACCACGCCCCTTTGTCCAATTAGACCGAATTGTAAATCTAAACCACCCGGGGCGCCACCCAAACGCTTACAAAAAAATTTATGCAAATTGATCCAGCCTTTTAGGAGGAGTTCAGTCCCAACACACGTACAGTAGAATTATATATATAAAGATTTACTTAGGTGAGGTGAACTGTTTTGTGAAGAAATCGCCAACCTTTTTTTCACTGAAATGGGAGAATGCGATTTAAATAAATTAGTTATTAACACATATATTTTGAGTTGAAGAAAAAATTCTATTCTTTACATTCTGCAATTTTTTATTATCACTAAAAATTCGTGATACTTTAAAACCATTTTAATTTTCCTATTTCATTTAATGCAATGGACAAGAAGCACTTTATACATTTTTAACATTGTGTTCAATATGAGTTGCAGCAGGTTTTTGTGTTGATCTACTTATTCATGACAAAAACGCACATGCATGTGTTACATCTACAGTCATCTATAGCTGTTTTCTATAACTTTTTTTGTGTGTAAAGCTTACGTAACATGTATTACATCGCCAACTGTCATCTGGTCATAGTTGATGACGAACAAGAATTTTTTATAATTAATTATGAGAAATTCAATAAAAATAATCTCGAACAAAACTATATAACTTGAACCAGTCCGATCTCCTGTTATAATGCAGATAGTTTAATAATCGCAGGTGACCATGCTGTTTTGGGGTCAGCCATGCCGAATGGCTTTTAATGAGTCGATAAATATAATCGGTTTCATTCAACTGGAGAACACAGAGTTGCCAACTAGTGACAGGCTTCCGAACTTGAAGATCCATCCAGACATACAAGTGTCTTACCTTTATAGTCTAAGTTTGTAGGCCAACGTTCCTGTCATTACATTACGGACAAACAGGTGAATCCTTACTTAGGGGATGCGGTTTGCGGCAAACAACATACTAAACGTGAGTGGTCGTTAATGGGGCAGATGTCAACGCTCATCTTATTGCAGAAGTAGATCCGATTTAAATGAAAAGAGTGAATTATTTTTTGATTTTATTCTTTTTAGTAATTTGGATATAGAGCAAACGTTAGGTCTAATAATCGGCTTGACGCAACGATTTCTAACGAATCCATCAGGCTAATTTCATGTAGGGGAAAATGGTAAATACTGCGAAACTGGAGAATGTGTATGATTTCAGCCAGCGATTAATATACCATAAGATAATTGGTAGCGATATCCAGATTGACTTGCGAATGCCCAGCAACTCTAAACGAGATGGCGAGACATTCCAATCTGGTACTTTTTTTTGGAAATTGGGGTATTCTTAGTTTTCCCTCAGAGGAAAATATAATTTTTAATTCAACGACTTTTTACGAAATTGCTAACATGGGGAGGAACTATTAATCATTTTCTCTGGAATTGACCTCTCCACTAATATATAGGATTCTTTAATCTTAATCTTTCACACATTTCGAACAACGATGTCACTGTCATAAACTCCCATGAAACTTTGGGATAGTTGTGCAGAGTGTGAT
Organism: Trichopoda pennipes; assembly: GCA_030448955.1. Classification (NCBI taxonomy): domain Eukaryota; kingdom Metazoa; phylum Arthropoda; class Insecta; order Diptera; family Tachinidae; genus Trichopoda; species Trichopoda pennipes. The sequence continues at coordinate 1,326,617 of JASKUP010000064.1, forward strand.
TTGTTTTACATCCGCACCTGGCTATGTAGCCTTAATCAGATGGTGGACAAACCACTATTGTATAATTTGGAACGTCATACAGGCGTCCTAGGAAGCCGAAGACATAATTCTAAGCAACAGAACCACCTAGTTGCAACTTTAATGATTCCAGAGCAGTAGTGGGATTCAGTAACTTTTAACGATTCGATACCTTGTTAATGCTTTCTACACATTTGATTGTTTGCACTAACGATAGTGCGATTCAGTAAATGCTTGTTATTGCTAGTCGACAAACATTGAAAACAAGTGGCATCTCTGTAAATATATATGAAAAGCACAACGAATGTTGTTTTAAAAGTTACTGAATAGCCAAATCGACAATCTTGTTGTTAAAATTTTTAACAATAACAATTGTCCTTATAACATAATAGTGAATCGCACTACAGGGCTGCAAACTATCACACCTTGCTAAAGAGTTGGAGACTTTCAACTCCTGTCCAGAACACATGTCTAGCATGCTCACTGGACTGGATCATTCACTTTGCGTATCATTATCAGTGAGATGATCCTGGCCACCATAAAAACCGTTATACTGCTATGGGGCCGCAAAACCACAACCACCACGATACTCCCATATAGGGGCCAACCTCAATGATCAGTGAGAGAACTATTAAATGTCTGAAAAGACAAATAATGAACTCTGCGGGTTCACTGATCCCCGTGGAAGTAAAGTGGAGCTTCCAGTTGACTCCCTGCCTATCTTCAGGGGACTGGGCTCCCTTTATACCCCCAGTTGCACAGATCTAGATAGCTGTTACGTACTATAAAGACCATAAATGTGCCCCCGGGGGGGGATAGTTGTGCACTGTGCTTACCGTGGTTTTTGAAGAACCAAAGTAAGTCGGCCCTACATGTTAAAACGGCAGTCAATGCACCCTAGCCTAAATCAGCCGAAGATACCATAGATCTACAAGAATGAAAGTGTGTAAGCCTGCCTAAGAAGTGAACTTGTTTGTTAACATTCTTCATATAAAGATTTAAAAATTATCAAATAAATAATTGCTTAAGCTTTTGTGCTTTATGGCATAATTTTTTTTTAACCAAATAAATAAAAATAATAAAAATAACACAATTATCATATAGGGGGTAAGTAAAAAATAAATTGATTATTTTTCTAATCACTTTCAAATACAAATCATGCGGCTAAGAGCTCAATCCACCCCAATGATTAAATAACAAACCAAAAAAGTATTTGTTAGGCTACCGATGGTTGTTTCAATGAACAAAGTTGTATGTACTATTATATTATTATATGTGCTGTTGTTTGTTTATTTATTCAAAAATAGTACTGCATCATTTGTTTGACTAATACTTAAGATGAAATGAAAAAACACAATTAGAAACAACAAAAACCTCAAAATAAAAATACGACTCAATCAATCTTTGCTCATTAAGTTTTTATAACCTTTGTTTAGCCCAGCTGCGGGACCTTAATGTTTGAAACCAGAATCGTACTTGTACGTTTTTTTCTAAATCTTTGTAAAAAATCATTAATATTCTGACTGTTAAAATAAGAGAAATAAATAACAATAAAGCGTGAAAGCCATTTGTTACGTTGATTATTTTTCAATTGTTCAGCAGTTTACTTTTTAGAAGCTAAGGACGGTTACCTACTTGTGTATGTTTCATGACAGAGATAAACGGAAATTTTTATGTTGTTAATGCCAACAGAATAACGTATCTGTCTTTTAATGATTTTATGACTTTTCCTATAGGTATTTCCTATTTTCTTTCCGGGTATTTTAACCATCTGTTGATTTTTTTAATAAACCATTAGAAAACAAAAACAACATACGCAGGACAAGCAGACACACAGCCAAACAGGTGCCTACATTGAATAATGATGATGATGTTGAAGTATCATTTTCTTGTAAAGGGTCCGCAATCTAACGTTTTTTCCAACTAGTGCTTATTTCGTGAATGGTAACACTTAGCTCATGTTTGATTTGACAGATAACTAGTTTTATCTTTCCGCTTAACGAATATGGTTGTGTATACGCTTGAGCAACGCTGGGAAATATTGCGACATTACATTGAAAATCCTGGTAATGTTACAGAATGTGTGCGAAAATTGGGTACGGATTTTGGAAGAAAAAAAGCACCATCAGCTCCGTATGTTCGTTATCTTGCATCCTCATCGATAAACCAAAGCGTGAAAACTAAAAACAGTGCGTACACCCGAGAATATTGCTGCTGTTGCAGAAAGTGTGCATGAAGCGCCATCAACATCAATTCACTGTCGTTCTAAACAGTTGAGCATTTTAGAGACATCATTGAGACGAATTTTGCATAAAGACCTTGGTATGACGCCATACAAACCCCATTGGTTCAGGAGTTTATAGCATTTAAAACAAAAAAAAAGTTATTTGGCGGACCCTTTTTATGGCATAACCACTCTGAATAGAATATAAAGATTCCATATTTTTTTTTTTTTTTTTTTTTTTAAAGAGAAGTAGCACTTCAGGCAACAGTGCCTATTTAGTCAAGTACCGTGCTACATTCTTTAGGAAAGGGATAGAGAATAGATGAAACAGGTGGTGAAAGTAGAAGGATAGTCGGAAATTAACTGCCGTATAAAGACAGCACAGCGACCAGTGACTATGCCTTCATCGCTGAGCAGCCCCACCGACAGTCAATTTTTATTTTTGTAGTGAAAAAAACCAAGGTCTTCGTTGGGAATCGAACCCACAACCCCCATATTTACAAGCTAGTACACTACCTACTAGCCTACAGGGGCACCTGTACAATAGCATGAACGTCGTAAAATAAAGGCATAAATATAATAAAGCAGCTTTTAGCCGTTAAAGTGGTAAAGTCGCCATCGTGTAGTTTTATGAGTATAAAATTGAATAACTCTTTCAAATAAATAGTGTAATTTAACTTAAAACTCTAAAGTATTGTGTATAATTATTTTGCAATAAAAGAACTCAATAAAATAAAATTAACGTTTATTAAAGGAATAAGCGTAGCAATATGAACAGATATTGTTTTGTAATAAAAGTTACCAGCAGACGGTTTTACTATTTTCAATGCAAACAAGTTTTAAACTGCTGTCGGCTAATTATATAGAGGTACTTAACCTTAATACGGCTCTGTATTCTGAAGCTATTGAACAAAGCGTAACCTCTATACATAGCTTAAGTACTGAGAAACCTACCAGTAGATCAAGAGATATACAAGCTCTTCTCATATCTATATCTAGAGAGTCAGATCCGCTTGATTCCTAGCTCACTATCGTCTCATTCTTTAACTTAAAAAAAGCATAGCGACAATTTAGTTTTCAAAGAAGTCCAGTCTGATCTGATAATTGGATAAATTTAAATGTACAGAAGTATCGTGCATGCAGCTGTGAGGACTAATAGTGCATCTGAACTTAATATTTGGTGCCCCTGTAGGCTAGTAGGTAGTGTACTAGCTGATCAGTATGGGGGTTGTGGGTTCGATTCCAACGAAGACCTTGGTTTTTTCACTACAAAAATAAAAATTTACTGTCGGTGGGGCTGCTCAGCGATGAAGGCATTGTCACTGGTCGCTGTGCTGTCTTATACGGCAGTTAATTTCCGACTATCCTTCTACTTTCACCACCTGTTTCATCTCTTCGCTATCCATTTCCTAAAGAATGTAGCACGGTACTTAACTAAATAGGCATTGTTGCGTGAAGTGGTACTTCTCTTTAAAAAAAAAATATTTGGTAAAAATTCAGGAAAAATAATATTGTAGCTGTAGCTATCATAATGACTTTGTGCTAGTTTTTCTCAATACCCTTTGTAAGGGTTTCCTGATTTATAGCGATTTAAAGCATGTAGAATGAAGCAACATTCAAAGCATTTCAAGGATTATTTATTTTGAATAAAGTAAAGGCTTTAAAATCTGCTTAAAATCAGTGAGATTGTTGTCACATTTTATTGGAAAAGAAAAAGAAAAAACATATACGCTTTGAGGATTGATTGATCTTGTAGCAATTCAATGATCTGATGCATTGCTGTACTCTAAAAATTCTACAATACAAGGCTTAAATAAAGGAAAACGTGAAAAAATATGTGTTTCAGTGATCTTATAAAGACATCTTCATTTTTATTGCTGTTAAACAAAAAAATATTATTAATTATTAGTTTTTTATAACTATGTCCATATATGTACATTCCAATCAGATTTGGCCAATGTCGCCTATGTAAACTCTAAAGCAATGTGTGATTTTAGTTGTCTTTATATATTACAAAACAAGTAAACAAGTCAATTCTGAAATTGTTTCCTTTTTGTGTATGTGGTAAACTTTGGAGTAAAGTTTCCTGCAAGAATAAAAAATCAGACCAAAAATTTAGTTTAAAAGTCGATTATCTCCTAAATTATAAAAGATTATCAATATGTGCAGCAAAAGGACTATCGTTGTCTTCCTAAGAACTATAAGTTCTTTTTTATTTGGGTATGGTTTTACGTCGACGTAAAAAATAAATTAAACCCCGTCGGAAAATTTACGCACATATACTATAATTTCTATATTCAAAACTTACTCGACTGTGACTATACTATGTGACTGAGTTTCCTTTCTTATTAATTTTCTTTTTATCGCTTTTCATATCCAAAATATCCTGATAAAACCATGTTCTTGTTTTGTTGCATTAAAATGCTTTTCTTCCATATATTTTTGGTAGTTTTCATATTTTTTATTTCCTAAAAATTGTAACCCACATTTACAATTGGGGAGCACTTTCCTTCTGCCGATTCATTTAGAATTTTTTTCAAAACCTACAATCTTTCTAAATCTTTTCGTTTGTGGACCTATAACGATTGTTTCTTTCAGTTTTTGCATCGCTGATGATCGAATTTTACTCTTTAATTATAAAAAGTTTTCTGAATCTTATTATAGCTTTCATTATTTTTTAAAGTATGTCGTTTCACATAAAAATGTAAAGAACTTTTTAAAACAATTTATTGGGCGTAATTATTTTTTATTAAGTCATTCTTTAGAATACTAATAACTCAAATTTTCTAAGTAAAATCACTGAAATGATTGTTGGTACCTACAACTATTTCGTTTAAGACTCAACTCTTCAGGGAACCTTTAAAAATATTTTACACAAGCCAAAGCTGCCAATCATATTGTTGGACCTACTGTGAAATGGGCGAAAACATTATTATTAAACGTAATCGTTAAACTTTAAACAAAAAACTAATAATCAATAGCGACTTTATTTTTACTTACATTTATTTACACACATGGTGAGTTTGTTACCAAATCAAAGTGTAGTTGTCAGAAGTAATCAAAATTAAAAACAAATAGAAAAAACTACACGTTTTTGTTTGACAGTAAGAAAATATGGTGAATTGCATTTGCGATTTATATTTAAAATAGAAATTTTTTTAACCAGAGGCTCGTGAGATACACTTTTTGATTTTTGAGTTAAACTCCCCTTTATTGGCATAATTTTACTATTAAGTGGTTATCTCTTGCACTACTGTTTCCTTAAATATAATACCCATGATTTGGAAGTTTATTTAAGGAAGGTAATCTGCAGAAGTGTTGGTATTTTGGTTGGATATTTAATTTTAGCAAAATCCATGCCATAAATCCAAGTCTATTTATTAAACCATCATACGAGGTATGAAGGGTTATTTATTCATCAATAACTATCTTGTTCCCTTCAAAGTAATCCCCCTCAGATATAATACACTAATGCCAGCGTTTCTTACAATCCTCGAAACACTTCAGAAACGCGCTTTTTGGTATCGCCAATAGCTCCTCTTTCAATTTTTCTTTTAATCCCTCAACCGCAGCAAAATGCTTTCCTTTCATTGGTGTCTGCAGTTTTGGGAAGAAGAAAAAGTCAGCGGGGGCCAAGTCCAGTGAATACGGTGGTTGAGGTAGGATTACGGTTTTGTTTTTGGCCGAAAACTCACGCACAAGTATCGATGCGTGAGCTGATGCGTTATCATGGTGCAAAATCCAAGATTGGTTTTTCCACAAATTCTGTGCGATTCTGGCGACCTTGTGGCAAGAATTCATGATGCACCACGCTATTGCAATCGAAGAACACAGTGAGCAAAACCTTCACATTTGACCGAACTTGACGTGCTTTTTTTTGGTTTTGGCTCTTCTGGACGCTTCCAATGGAATACACCCATGATTCGTCACCAGGTATGACCTTTTTGAGTAAATCTGGTTCGTTGACGACGTTTAACAGCTCCTGAGCGATGTTCATGCGACCTTGTTTTTGCTCAAAATTTAGCAACTTTGGAACAATCTACGCTGTTGCATTTTTTATGCCAAAAAAGAAACATCCGTAAAAATTGCTTGGCATGAGCCGAACGATATGCCAACATCATCAGCAACCTCTCTAATAGTGAATTGACGATGCTTCAATGTTTTCATAAGTTGTTGACGTGCTGATGGCGACCAGGACGAGCATCATCATTGACATCTTTTTGGCCTTCCTCAAACCGATTATACCACAATTGAACTTGAGTTCTGCTCATAGTAGACTCTCCAAACCCCACAGTCAACATTCAGTTAACCTTCACTTAATTCAAAATTAAATAAAAATTTTTAACATGAGTTTTAAGGTAATATGGGTTATTTTTATTAAAGTATAATGATCTCAACCTCTTATTATACCTAAATCAAAAAAATAATGCTGCTGGCCTTATAAAAAAAATTGATTTTGAAAAAGTTCAACATAGTTTTAGATAAACCTCTCTCGAGTTATGGCGAAATATGATCGCTATATTACAGCTACGCCCCTAAAATAAATCTACACTTGATAGACAAAGATTGAAAGCAAATTTAAATAAAGCGCATGAAAATCATTTTTCTCTGTAGGACGATGTTTTCAGAGACTTGGATTTCTGTGCCTGTTATGAGACTCTTGTTGTTGATGAGGGCTTAGCGTAGCAAAATATTTTGAGTTGTGCAGCAATGCAACATAACACCATATGATTTTAGAAAAGCCAAAAGTTACAGAAACTTTAACATCTGCTCTTTGGTTGATTATGAGGAACCGTAACAATTTACATGTTCCTACAATTAAAATCAACGATCTCAGCTTCTACTTCCTTTTTTCAATTAAACAGTGTATATTTTAAATTCATATAGCGGCAGGTAACTTGGGAATCAGGATCGAAGAGCAATCTTTTGGTGGTCATAATACATAAAACTGCATTATATCGTTAAGGTTTTTCAGTTCTGTATGTAAAATGTATTCGATTCTTAAAACTGTTTTATGCGCTTCTACTATTTATCCTTAAATTTAATGTCTGTTATACATTTAGTTTAATATATTAAAGCAGCCATTCTCTAAGTGTGTTCCGCGGAACCCTAGGGTTCCGCGACATCCCTGTAGGGGTTCCGCAAGAATTTAGAAAAAATTCCAAACACCTCTCTCTGGTCGACCGTTCTGACGCGGCGTATCACGATTCACGAGGCGCAGCCGAACACATACATACACACATATATATATATATACAATTCATACACATACATACACACATACATATATACACATACATATGTGAACCCCCTGAATTTATTTTTTAATATTTATACTCCGGTGAATCCCCAGATTTTACTTTTCATATTCGTATTTTAATACAACAACTGAATTACTTTTCTTTCTATTAACATCTTAATATGTAATTTGTGTTTTGAATAAAGTCAGTTGCGTTTGAGCTGTCAGTCAATAAAGTTTGTTTAAAATAAAATCGCTTTCGTGTGTTTAAGTATTTTATGGGTTTTTCACATATATACAATTCGCCTCGTACAATTTTACTATGCCGCCAATATGTAACGTTGGCTTAAAGTCGTTAAACGTGTTGCAACAACATCTTCTAACGAAGCCGAAAGTTCAAAAGTAGTTCGCGCGGAGTATACAGCAATTACCGATCCAGACGATTATGCAACGACGTCAAGTTCCACGGTTTCATAGGCGAAAAAAAGGAAGTATGATGAATCATATATCAGTTTCGGATTTGTTGATTCCAACGGCTCACCTCTCTCCATGGCACCTGCCAAGTTGCGCCGACATTTAGAAACTGTACACCCTGAGTCTAAAGACAAGAATAAAGAATTTTTTGTACGTAAAAAAGAACAGTTATTGGAAAGTCAAAAAACTATGATGCATGTAACCCAAACTATCAATGAAAAGGCCACAGAGGCATCATATTTAGTTAGCTATCGCATTGCACAAGCAGGTGAAGCGCACACTATCGCTGAGAATTTAATAAAACCATGTGTGTTAGACATAACAAAATGTATGCTCGATGAAAAATCTGCAAAGCATCTTTCTACTGTGCCGCTATCAAACGATACTTTTTCACGGCGAATTCATGATCTGGGAAGCTACGTCAAACAAGAACTAGTTACACGTCTACAAGAAACACGTTTCGTCTTGCAAATAGATGAGTCTACTGATGTTGCTGGTCTGGCTACCTTGCTGGTTATCGTGAGATATCCATATGAAAGTTCTTTGGAAGAAAATATGCTTATGTGTTCACCGCTGCCCACAAAAACTACCGGAGAAGAAATGTTTAATAAAATAAATAGATTTTTTGAGGAAAATAATCTCAGTTGGAACAATTGCATTGACATTTGTACAGATGGGGCCAAGGCAATGACGGGTAATACAGCAGGACTAGTGTCACGAATAAAAAATAAAGCGCCTAATTGTAGTTCCAGCCATTGCATCCTGCATAGACAAGCACTTGCGATGAAGCAAATGCAGTCAAATCTAAAATTAGTTATGGATGAAGCGGTAAAAATAATTAATTTTATCAAAACACGACCACTACAATCCCGATTGTTCTCATCATTGTGTGAAGATTATGGCAGCAAACATAAAACACTGCTGCTCCATACAGAAGTGCGATGGCTGTCTTGGGGTAAAACTTTAACAAGGCTATTTGAACTTAGAGCCGAGTTACAAATGCTTTTAATTTGAAAGACCGTTTGTATGATAAAACTTGGTTGTTCCGACTGTCTTTTATGGCGGATATCTTTCAAAAACTGAACGAATTAAATGTATCATTGCAAGGTAAACAGACAACAGTGTTCCAGGCCTGTAACAAAATAACTGCCTTCAAAAGAAAATTAGATTTTTGGATTATTTGCGTTGGAAAGAGAGAAATAGAAAGCTTTACCTCACTCAGTGAGTTTGTTAGTGATAACGATTCAGAAATGTTTCAAGATGATGTATTTGAGGAATTGGTCAAATATCTCACTTCGATGCGCGCATCTTTTGAGAAGTATTTTCCCGAAGAACAAAATACAAAAATGAAACTGAATTCATGGATTCATAATCCTTTTTTACCCAACTTACAAAAGCCCGAAAGTATGCCAAACGAGATATATGAATCTCTTTTAGAAATGTCATCAGACCCAAGTTTGGAGGCACTGTTCAAAACGACGCCTCTCAACGATTTTTAGTGCAGAATTCGTGATGAATATCCAATGCTTGCCAAAATGGCACTGAATGTTCTTCTCCCGTTCCCAACAACATATTTGTGCGAAACAGGATTCTCAACCTATGCAGCTACGAAAACAAAATACCGCAATAGACTGGACGCCGAACCTGATATGAGACTTCAACTGTCCTCTATCAAACCTGATATCAACCAATTGATGAAAAATAAAAAACAGTTTCATACCTCCCGTTAGTTAAATTTTTTTTTTTTGTTTAATAATTTCTATTATTATACTTGTTATGTAAGTAAGTAATAACTAACTGTTACATTGTACTTTTATTATGCTTAATAATAAAGAATACACTTTTAAAAACTATTGTTTTATTATAGGGTTCCGTCAAGTATTTCGCTTTCCAAAAGGGTTCCGTCACCAAAAAAGATTGAGAACCGCTGTATTAAAGAAACACTAAACAAATGAATCATCAGATAATGCTAGTAACGCTGGTCTAACTAAGTTAGGCGGCTGTTAAATGTATTAGAAAATGTCGCACTCACTTGTCATGACATTGATCTAAATGCCAGACTATTAAAACTTAAAAATTTTTTAATGTGTTTGCACACTACAGTGCATTGGCTTTTTTTAAGGAAACAAGCCAGTGTACTAAAAGAATTACTTCTACAAATAAATTTTATACATAAAACACAATGCACATACTGCATATAGAAACAATATTTGAATTATCACAAAAAAATCTTATTTAAAATTATGGTTTTAACACTTTTAAAATACTTTTTGTTGACGAACAATATTTAGATACAGCAGTTACAACGATAGCCAGCAGATAAGAACTAACGATGTATGTTTAATTATGTTTAATTATGTGGTTTGCTTAGAGGTTTCTTAGTCATATATTTTTTAATAAAACTAAAATTCTTCTTGTATTTTAATGACGCTTAGTATAATAACAAACTAAAACTTGTATGACTAACGAAGCACGAATTAAAATTTATTCTTTAATAATCATAAAAAATTCAGTGATGCACATATTGCTCAAACGAAAATTCCTTGAACAACAAATTTTTACGTAACTTTGCCTTGAAATCGTTTAATTTGAAAATATTGTTTTTTGGTGGAAAAATATTCGCATTTTTTATATTAAAAATGTAAAAATTGAGAACCCGTTTTAAGTAGCAATAAAGGAAACCTGTTCAAAATAATTTTTCAAAAACGCTAATCTCCTTTAAAAAATGTTTACGATTGTCCTCACAGTTTTCCCAAATTATTCGAGCATTTTTAACAATTGAATTTGTTGTTGCATATTAAAAATATTGTTTTTTTTTAATAAAGCTAAAAGTACAAAACTTATTAAATACAAAATTAATAAATAATAAATGTCATTCCTTTCGGTGAAACCGTCGTTATTGGCTGTGTGTTTGTTACGATCGGCGAGGGTTTGCGATGCGATGACACCATTATCAAGCCGTACTAACTAAAACGCGGCTAGATAATGATGAAGCGCTCGCTAAAAGTACCAAATAAACAGCCAGTGACGACGGCTTTCACCGAAAGGAATGACAAGAGTATTTCATTTAATGGCGAGACAAATCCAAATAAAATGTATAATTTTTGTATAATTTTATACACTTGTTATTTATTTTATCATTTTGGATTGCGTTAAACGTTTGACGATTTAAAACTGAATCCTGATTCTGGCAGTGATACCGAAGTCATTGGATTGTTTATTTTAAAAACTTACGTTTTAGTTTAAAAAAAATCTAAGATTTCTTTGGTGAATTTTGATCTATTTCAAAAAACAAATCCAAAACAGAAATCTTTGGAAAACTACAAAATTAAATTTTGTAAACGAAAAATTAAGTTTAAAGCAATAGAAAAATTAATTGAACGACTTTCAACAGATTAGATAGATTAGAAGGAGTTAAAAGAGGAAGACATATTAAATATAAAATTTAGTATAAAATGTATCTCTGTATCCAATATCTTTTGTGCGAAGTAATAATGAAAATTATACAATATATACAGTGAACTCGCAGAAACGTGAACACCCAGTAACATGAACATCCAAAAAAATGAACATTTTTTTCCTTACATTACTAAAACGTGAACAAAGGCTGAAGGCTCTAAAACGTGAACTTTTTATCGAACGTTAAAATTCAATTTTGTAAGCTTATTTAAACATTTTGGGATTCTCCGCAGAAGTAGTTTGTTTGTTGTGAACAACTTCTGTTGCAGGATAAGTGGTTTTGGTATTACCGCGGCAGTTCTACTGGAAGTATCTCTCTGTGCTGACTATGCATATAAATAATATAAACAAGTGATCTCTAAAAATATTTTTATGGAAAGGTTCACCTGTAACTGGTTTGTCGAAAAATTATAATGTCGTCAAATCGACGATTTGTTCAATAAAAAACAAAAAAGATGCAATTTCGAAATGTGTTAATAATACATTTTCAGTTCCTGGAAAACGGAAAACACTACATTCTTCGGAGCTTCCAAAAATGGAAAGATCTCTGTACTAATTTAGAAATTAGTATCTTAGAAACCCTTTTGCAACCCATAGTAGCATAGTACATATATTAAAATGTGGCAGGAACTTACAAAAAAGTAGAATCAAAACATGTATCATAGGTGAAAAATAAAGTACTTTATTTTAAATTAAATAAAAGATAAAAAGAGACTAAAATGTGTTATAGAAAAAATGCAATCTAAAACGTGAACAAAATCGAAACCGTGAACACCCTCGGTAAAAATTAGTTCACGTTTTTGCGAGATCACTATATATGGAATATAAAGACATGCATATTATTTGAGTTTTTATATAGAAAATTAGAGATTCCTATTTATTTATATTACAAACAAATAATACAAATTCATATTCAGCTACTAAAATTTTAGACAAACTGTAAGTCTTTGTGAGCAAGTGCCTTCGTTTCAAATGGAAATGAAATATGTGAAGAAAATATAAATGGTAACATAAGCTAAAAGCATGCAATTTCTAAGTTGATTCATCCTTAAGAATACTAAAGAAGGATCTGGCGAACCAGAAAATGTGTTACATTTTGTTTTGTGCGCATCTGGGTTATCCTATTTTCATTACAATTGATTACGTTAAATAAGAAAAAAATTTTCAACTCTGAAAACCCACAAACATTTGATAGTTTTAAATTTTATGTTCTATTTAAAGAATTACTAAAATATCTACGCGTACTAGTCATGGCCTCAATTCAGCTTATAATATGCCCTAAACTTTTCCTTGCAAATAATAATCGCAACGCCTTAAAGCAGCATGTTATCGAAAATTATAATCGTTTTAAGGATTATACAAATGCATCAAATTCCTTCTCTGTAAACTTTTCATATCACTACTATCTGATTTTGTCAGAATTTCAAAATTAAGAGTCTTATTAGAAAATGTTCAACGGGTCTATAATTTAGCAAGAAACCGGTTTGCAAATATAAAAGTAGTAAACAACAAAAACCAACACAAATAATAGTAGAAATACTTTAAAGGAAAAATATTTCAAGTGTCTTACATGCTTGTGTAGACAATAGAGCAATCCAACCGAATCAAAGACCTAAAAAATCAGGGCAGTGCTGCCGTTTGTTTAAACTTCTCACTTTGCTCTAACAACTGTAACTCTTCAAAAAAATAATTATATTATTTTATGTAGACAGCAATTGTATCGATTTATCATCCAATTTCTGTAGAAAATAATTCAAAATATTTATTTACATGAATCCAAAAAAAAATTCATTTAGTTTAAGTTTAAAGTTGAAAATGTTGCATTTTTGAAATAATTGAATGTTTGATAAAGAAAAACAATCATTACCTGGCAACACTCAACCAAACAACTTACAACCTAAAGACTCCAACTTTGGTTCTATGTATGCACATATTTGTTTTTGTTTTCAATTTTCGGAGACAACTTTATTTTGTCGTATTATTCATCCACAGACTACAAGTTAAAACAAAAATACGAAAACAGCTGTGGATAACTAAAATTCAAAACAAAAATTTACAATTTAACAAAATACTCTAATAACACTTGTACCCGTTTAGTACAAAACCATGAATGATCATTGGACAACTCAAATATTTGCTGTTTTTGTTTTTTGTTTTTGTTTTGTTGTTTTCGTTGTTTTGTTAGTAAACTAAACTAAACTAGTTTGGCAACATTCTTTCCATAATCCGAGAGTTGAAATCATACATACAGGTCTTAAAAGATTGTAATCGTTTTAATCTGGTATAAAAGAATATTTTAATTTGAGACCAAACAAAAAATAACAAAATTAAATTTGATGTTTTTCAAACATTTTCATCGTAATTTAGTTGCCGATTAACACTCAATTATTTTCCAAAAACGAGCTGCGTGTTTTCATTTTGATTATAAATCACTACTGCGCAAAATGTCCATAACCTTGCATTCCCCTGCCATCTTGTTGTCCGAACTCATTAATGAAACTTTTCACGACTTTAACTTTGAAAAAACCACAATAAAAAATGAGGAGATAATCAAAGGACGAAAGTAAATGCCATTTTATTGATTAAATTTTTTAGTACCTGAACAGAAACAAATTAGTACAAATGAAAATAAAAATTGATTTTAACGCTAAATTAACTTTTCCTTTGTGGTGAAATTTCAATTTGTTTTTAGAACGTATGAATTTTTTTAACATGGTGACATTTTTTATAAGAATATTACTATTTATAACTAAATAGATAAGTAAAGCGCTAACAGAAGCGGTTAAACACTTGAGACATTGTTACATACACACAATTTGGAAGTTTTCTGCAGGCGCTGTTCACTTGGCAGCTGACAAAATAAATGCCAGTTAAAAAAATTGTTGTTAACTTAAAGTTCTATATCTCATACATCTTTAAGATTTGTATTCAGAAACATATGATAAAGTGTAGTGGAACGACCCTAATACAAATTATAAATATTCACACATGCGGTCTCAACAAGAGATTTTGCATAACTGCAATCTTTTAAAAACCTCATTTGTTTTGATAGTTAGCAAATTTATATTGCATAAAAATAAATAATTATAGAAAAGTCGCTAAAAAACGTTTAAAATGGTGAAAATAAATGAATTGCCATCGAAACGTGAGTTGAGATCGCAACGAAGTTTGGAATGGGTTCCTCGGAAAAACAGTGTACAATTTAGTAAAGAAGAAAGCAACCTATGGAAGCCTACAAAGTAGGGTCAGAACTGGTCGGAAATATCTGACAAACAAAATAGAAGATGGTTCTATTGTTAAAATATTCGCAGAAAATCCAGTCGCAAGTCCGGTTAAAGTTTGTGCAGAGGCAGAACACATCATTGGAAAACCTGTAAGTGAATCCACAATTCGGAGAAGATTAAGGACGTATGATATAAAGACCTACATCATGAGAAAAGTAAGACATATCTGAAAAAAACAAGTATAACAAACAACAAACAAGTATATCCATAAGCCAGTGGAGTTGTGGCATAATGTATTATGGACGGATGAGCCTTCTTTTCAATTTGAAGGGTTATTTGGAAAAACTTATATGCACCTTTCCAAAGGATCGAAGCATAAAGCAGTACAGTGGGGATGTGTCTTATACAATGGATTCGGAGATCTAGTACCAATACAAGACACTCTAAGCCAGGCAGGATATATAGATATTTTGAATGACCATGCTTTTACTTTGGCTCGGAGATTATTTCCTAATGAAAATTGGATTTTGCAGCATGATAATGCTTCATGCCACAAAGCATGGTTACCAACAACGCTTTTAAATCGAATTGGACCAGATGTTCTTCCACGGACACCCCAGAGTCCAGATCTAAACATAATAGAGAATGTATGGGCATTCATAAAAAGACAGAGATCTATACAAATGGGCCGAAAACGAGAGGCAACTATTGAACAGCTTAGAAATCGAGTTTGTACGCAATTTGATTGCTTTTATGTATTCCAGCTAGCCTACACGCTGTCATAGATGGTGGAGGAAATTTATCTGGCTACTAATTATTTTTGTTTTTTTTTTTTTGGTGTTTTATAATGGTTTTTCTATTGTGTAAATACTTTTGAATGTAAATAATTTTGAAAGATGAGGTGCAGACTTGTTTTGTGTTTTTAATCAACAACTATCAAGTTTTTTGCTAACAATTTTAAACTAGCATAATCTATGCATTTTAAGGTTTGCTATTGAGAAATTTTTATTTGCAAATTTATTCGTAAAGCACCAATATTTTGTTTTATTTCTAGACATGTGTGTAAATATATATAACTATGACTGTATTTTCTACATAACATAACTTGTAAACGCAGGAGTGATACAAAAAGTTGTGGTAAAAAAGTAACGCTATACGGTTAAAGGTTATTCCAAAAGAAATATTTGTTTTTTATTAGTATCTTAGAATTGAGTCGTGATAGGTTTTATAGGTCGCTCCTTGAAGTATTTATTGTATTGAGACGTATTTTTTCATGTGCAATTAGAGCAGAAATAAAAACAATAAATCATTGAATATTTTTGTTAAAATTTATTTAAAGTCCCACAAGATGCTGTTTATATAAAAAAAGTTTTCAAGGGACACGTTCATATCTGCTTGTTAAATGAAGTCAAATGTTGAAGGCACTGGACTAAAATGTTTTTAATAATGTATTTATTAAATAAACAAAACCAAAACTCAAGTGTTGTTAGTGTGTTCGTTTCACTAGTTTTTATTTTGCTCTTATTTAAAATATAATTTGAAAGATTTGTTGCAAGTGCTCTCGAATAATTTTAACACTCACAGCTATAAATATTAATTATGAATGTAAACGTTCCCATACACTCAGGTAAATATTCCAAAAGCATGTGCTATTATATTTTATAACATACCTAACTTTTTCAATATAAATAACTTATAGGTCAGTATTTAATAACAATAAAGATATTTTTTTAACTTCCTTTAGGTTGGACGAAAGTTGATTTTGCCATTTGGGCGTTAATTAAATGTTTAAATAGCCAGAAATATTATTAGTTTTTTTTTTGGCATTTTATTTAAGACCCGTCTTGCAAAGAAAGTATGGCTTAAATTTGGCTTTTCAGCAGTAATTGTTTAACTAAATCAAAAACAAGCTTACACTGTCGTAACTGCTGAACTAGAAAAGCAACTACTGCAAATATGCATGCAGATACGTTTAATGCCATTTATTTATTCATACGTGTATTTATTTAATTAAGTAAATATTTAATGGCTGTTAGCCAGTATTTATAGAGTTACGTCTTTATACGTGGCAACTAATAAGCAAAATGAATGCTTAATTAATAAATGGAAATGAACAGGTATTGAAATATTTAGGCATTTGTATCATTAATTATTGTAGTTATTACATCATTATGCTGGCATGTAAACAATACAGAGAAGACATATGCGAGGGTATTCAATAAATTTTGGAAAACACGATAAAATAAGCTACGGCCAGTTAATACATTTTAATCTTTAATGCCAGCATTGCACCACTTTGATACACATCATTTTATCCGGCATATTTTTCGCATTTAAAGGGTCCGCCAAATAACTTTTTTTTTGTTTTAAATGCTATAAACAAAACTACTGAATATTTTCTCAAATTTCGTTTTTTATTTGAAAATACAATCTTTCCGGTTAATAATGGAAAATAACTTCATTCAAATGGCTGCCTCTGCTGGCCATGCAATAACCTACACGATCACCAATTGCTTCACGAATATTGTCCTTTAAAGCGTCAATTGTCTCTGGCTTGTCGGCGTAACACTTGTCTTTGACGGCACCCTACAAATAATAGTCCAACGGTGTCAAATTGCAGCTCCAAAGTGGCCAAACGATATCAGCTCTGCGGCTGATAATGTGATCTTCAAAAACACGACGCAAAGCATCCTCGTCTCTAATTTTTGAGCAAAAATTCGTTCAACATGGCCCGATAACTATCGTTACTGACTGTAATGGCCAGTCCTTGTTCTTTTCGAAGAAAAATGGCTTAGTTATGCCTCTGGACCAAAATCCGCACCAAACAGTGACTTGTTTTGGGTGCGTCGGCTTTTTTATGTATGCGTGCGGGTTTCCTGTGCCCCAAATGCGACAATTTTGCTTGGTTACATACCCGCCAAGATCAAAATGAGCTTCATTTGAAAAGATGATTTTTTTTGCAAAATCGGCATCTTATGTAAGTCGATCCCAGGTCCACTTAGCAAAGCGAAAACGCATTAAATGGTCACTTGGCTTCAACTCCTGAAACAATTGAACTTTGATGGCGTCAAACCAAGGTCTAATAATGTCTCTGAAATGTTTAATTGTTAAGAAAGACGGTGAGTTGATGTTGATGGCGCTTCATGCACACTTTCTCGGGTGTACGCACTGTTTTTGGCTTTTCACGCTTTGGCTTATCGATGAGGATGCCAGTTTCATTCACTTTTTTCACAATATAACGAACGTACGGAGCTATGGTGCTTCTATTCTTCCAAAATTCGTACGCAATTTTCGCACACATTCTGCAACATTACCATGATTTTCAAACTAATGTCGCAATATTTCCCAGTGTTGCTCAAGCGTATACACAACCATATTGGTTCAGCGGAAGGATAAAACTAATTATCTGTCAATCAAACATGAGCTAAGTGTTACCATTCATGAAATAAGCACTAGTTGAAAAAAAATGTTAGATGGCGGACCCTTTATTAAAGAAGTCACTTTGATTCTTCCATAGAAACAATTTTAATCGCAGAAAAATTCAAAGAATATATGAAAATAACATCATATTGATTAGGTATCATTGATGGGATATGTATGAGAAATATTATACAAGAAGTTAACGTTTATAACATATAAACTTCCTTGAAAGTGAAACCAAAACATTATAAACCAATTTCATCGTCTTTTATTTTTTGGGAAAGAATCACGTTTTCACTGCTGACAGTTATGAAACGGTTTGGGGCATTCGTTAGTATTATGTCAAAAATTTTCTTATGTGAGCCTAATTAAAAAGTTTTCGTGAATTATCCATATATTTGAAACCTTTTGAAAATACTGTGGAAAGATGACTGTCACAAAACTGGCAACCTTATATGAAAAGGACACACGTTCCATTAAAGTATTTTCACAAGATTGGTTTAATTAGTATTAGATATCAAATAAAGTGTTAACAAGCTTATTCTGTGCAGCAAACTAAGAATTGTAAAACACAATTTTCAGCAGTAGAGACATATTAAGCTAAATGAGTTTATAAATGAGCATTTTACTTTTAACGGAATTTTGTTTCTTTTAAAGGAAAAAATATTTGAATAGTTAAAAACAAAATGACGTAAATTTTACATAATCAAACTAGAAGATACGAGCAAGAGTTTGTCACCTAACCACAGCGTCCGATTTTATTTCTCGCTGAACAGTCAAAAAATTTTCAATCACCGCAGTAATAGCGTTTCCTTTTCTTACGACAAAGTTTTGGCTGTTCTTCTGCCTTAAGTTATAAATTTGTATTCCAACAGTTTTTTCACTTTTTTTGTGTTTAATTTTCACAATATACTTATTTTCTTGCTTCTTCTTAAGTTGCATATTTTTCGTGTTAAGATAGTTTCCAAACTTCTACACTTATAAAATTTTATTTACTGAAAAGTTGCGCAAACGATGTCGTATTGAAGCCTTATTTTGCTAAAGCTAACTTTAGCCCTCAGTAAGAAAAATATACTAAGTCAGATAAATCTATACTTTTATTAAATAAATATAATTAAAGGCTTTATTTTCAAGCACTAGATTTTGATATACGAGCACATATTTAATACAAGAGTCAGTAATGTATTTTGTCACTCTCCCCTAATTGCAAAAGATAATATATTCTTCATATAATATGTTTGTATGATGAGGTGTTTCGCATTCTACTATAAATCTAAATTGCTTCCATCTGATACCATATTAATTTCAATTTATGTTAAAAATGTTCTTGTAAGTTTCTTTCTGATAATTAATTGAGCTAAAACAAATCTTTCAAAATCCAAATTTAATATTTAGTTTAGTAATTTTGATCTCTAGAATAACTCAGTTTGTGTGACCTCCTGGAATCGATCTAAATACCATTAATTTCTGCCGTTTAAGGATATTTAGCAAATGGGCTTTTTAAACAAAGTTAAGGTTTTACATGTTTAAGCTCATTCCTACACCAGTCAAGAATAATACAACCAACTAATCACAACTTTCGTGTATTACGGTTCGATACAGTTACGCTTTGCAAATTAACCCCTCAAAGCATAAGAATTCCTAACTTCGGCCATATATTTTTGTACTAAACTCCACACTGCTTCGAATATCTGGTTTGTACTTTTATTATAGGTTGTTGCTTAAAGTCTTTCCGTATGCAATTTATACATCTGCTGGCGTTCTAGTTACATGAAAGGTAATTAGTTGTTGGTGTCAAAAATATATCCATTATTATTTTGTCCGTAGACATTCTCCTTTCACTTTTGAGTTCCCTGGCAATAATCTTTTATTCATTTGATCACTTAATGAAGGGGTTTATGTAAATGCTGTGGTTTCCAAAGATTTTGTTAGCTTCAACCAAATTCATAAATTGTGTAAGCTCTCAGGGCGTGATCTCTGAGTCGAAAAGAAAATTTGATTTTGCATATTTTCCTAATTTATTATTTTTTTTATCACGTCATTTATTATCATGTTATTTAATTTGATTTCTTTTTTTTTTATTTGTATTATTTTATATTTTAATAAATAAGTTTATAAAAACTCTATTTAGATATATTTCGTAGAAGGCTAAATGTTATTTTATCAATTTAAAATAAATAATTGATTTTTCTAAAAACAAACTAACTAAAATGAAAGACTATAGTTTCTTACCTTTTATACAATTTGGCAATGAATTAAATTAGATTTTAATTTTCATAAACTGCAACTGTTGGTCATTATAATGAACAAGAAAAACGGAAGGTTCCAGTTTTAAAATTATTGATTATAAAGTGAGTCAAAAGTAAAAAGACATCAATAGAAAGTTTAACATATTATACCCATATTTCCGCTATTTGTGCAAATAATGCAATCAATAAAAATTGTTAATAAAATATAAAATATCGAATGTTTATAGTTCACAATCTTTTGACTAAAATAAATTTTATTCCATAAAATGCAGTAGAAATTGAAATTGTTAAGATATACACAAGCGGAGAAGCACACATCCGAAGGGAGAAGTTATTGTTAAAGATCTTTAGTAATTATCTAGCACAATCAATATAGCTGCCCCATAGAAAATGAATGTGAGCTATTTCTCCTACCGGTACTGTAAATGAACCGAAAAAAATTATTCCGAAAAAAAAAATCCCTGAAATATTTTAGATAACTAAGAGCCCTTTGTTTTAACATAGCAAACCTGTTCGCGAAACATTGGCGACTTGAACTCTTCTTTTCTACGTGCGGAAGATATTCGTTGTAAAAGTGGTTAAAATGCAATTTGTCACGTGTGCCATAGCAAAACGAAAAATAAAACAAAAAAGGCAATAAACGAATCCCAAGATTTACATGTTGACGGTTAAAGAACACAAATAAAACGCTGAAGACAAAAGAATATCTTTAAAAATTAATACATTAACTAAAAAATAAAACAAAATCAAACTTATCTAAAGCTAAACTAGTTTGAACCTAAACTATAGTTTTACTTTTTGCTTCTTCGGCTACTAATGTAGAAATAATATACTAAAAGACTAAAGCTCTTTGCTTAATTATTATTTGATATTTTTTTATTATAAAACACTATGCTAAGAAATAAATATAAGCGCAAGAGGAAAATTTTTTTAGCAAGTTCTTCAATTTTTCTTAATTTATGTTTTAAGTTTTTTTTTTTTTGTAACTAAATTAAAAATAAAAAAAACAAATATTTTAAAAATCCAGGCCGCTCTACATAAATTTTGTTTAGCTACGCTTACGTTCACACAATAAAATTTACAAACTTTCATTTTAACAAATCTATAGACTAAATTCGTATTGATCTAAAAAATAAAATAAACAATATTAAAATAGTCGATTGGAAAGTTTTTTAAGTCCGACTATAGAAATCATTAATACTCATTTACATATTATTAACAAACATTGATTTTTTTCATATTATTATCATTTTATTTGATTAAATGATGAATATTATCATTCATATATTATTAAAATTAAAATTAAAATTAAAATAAAAATATGACTGCCAAGAAAGCAACAAACTTGGAAATAACAATATAAAATTTATTGTTCCAAAAATAAAGGCTTCGTAGACAATGATCTTTAAACGAGCTAATTTTTATCAAACACGAAAATTTGTTTTAGAAAATGTTTAGTACTCGTATTAAACTTAAACATCCATATTTGAAATTTTGCTTCTAGCCTTCTGCACATATTATCCATAGTGACCAAGCCCTATAACAGAATTTATGTTGCAAATAAATATTCAACATTAAATTGCCGTATGTTTAGAGATAAAACAGTTGAAATTTACTCCATTTTCAAAACTTTCTCCATAGGAAAAGAAAACTAACACAAAACTAGTCATCAGTGTAGAATGTAATACATCCAATATTTTTGATGATTTAAAAGAAAGATTAAATTGGAGTCCTCTTGTATCGGGGTTTTCAACAAGAAGTTTATTTTTCAATTGTGGCAACCAACACCAACAACATGATAGTTTTGACATTTAGTTTTTTGACTTGTTCGTAGTAGATGATCATCGCATTCGAAAAATTAAAATCTACTATGAAGCAGATTCAAATTTGTCGATTTCTCTACATTATCAACAATTGGCGTTATCCAAAACCACCACATAGCGAATTTGCGTTAGAATTTGACTTTGAAGTCTTACAAGGTTTAACCGGTGCAGGATATAAAGCCCGATAACCATTCACATCGCTTAGATTTGCTCAATGCATTCAGGAAAAACCGGCTGCTTTTTCTAAAAAAAATATTTTTTCAGACGAAACCCATTTTCACTTGTCAGCAAAATTGCCGCATTTGGGCTTCTGTATGGTGCGCTATGTGGTCTGGGCCGTGATTGAACCGTTTTCTTTTCGAAGATAAGGCTATCGCGGGATGCTAACATTTGAATTTTGGTCTATCATTGAAGACGTGGATATCACTGACAAGTGGTTTCAACAGAACGTTGCCACATGTCACACAGTCCAATGAAACGATCAATTTATTGCAAACCAAAACCGATTGCATAATTTCACCACAATCAGCAGTTAAGTAGCCAGCCAGATCATGTGATGTAAGAAGAGTGATGTGTGATGTGATGAAGAGTATTTATCACTTCGACATGGCGTTACCAACAATGAATTTAATTAATAGTTTTTATACCACAAACAGAGCTAAAATTGCGTTCAAAACAATTGTTATAACTCTCCCGAAGTCTCGATTTAATCGCTTAATATTTTCACTCGCTATTCAATTTCAATCGGACGTACGCGTTTGTTAGCTTAGTCAAAATCGAAATGCAATGCAAAACGCCGACATAATTTATTTTTCATTTTTGCAATATTTTTGTTTATAAACTGCAACTAAAGTGATGTAACGATAAAAATATAGAGTAAATTTTTGTGTAAGTTTGAATATTTTTTATTTTGTTTTTCATAATAATAAATTGTTAATAATTTTTCTTTGTTTTTTGTTTTTTGTTTTTATTTCATATGAAGATTGCAAATATTGTGTGAGGTTATTAACGTGTTCAGGCCATTACAGCAACAAGAACGAACAGCAATAAAATTCACAATAGTAGTAAAATTAACAATTGCTTTTTAACACCACAATAAACAAAAGGAAAATAGAAAAAACGGCAGTAAAAAATAAAATTTCAAATCATTTGTTATTGTGAAACTTGAATGTATATTTACCTCTCGAAATTTCAATAAGCAGTATTACCTAGGTCGAACCCTATTCATTAAACATTTAGAAGTTCTCATCTTTGTGCAAAAAATCTTTGTGATAAAAATGGAGGATTACTCGAGAGAATAATACGTTTTCGAAAAACTCATTATATAAAAAAATCCCTTAGTGACAATCTCAAGGCTTATATCGAAGACTTTGTAAACAGTCATTAGCAGCCCCAATTTTACACTGTTTAATGCGAAATTCGTTGTTTCAATAAGAAATTTTGTTAATTGAATAATATTTTTATAAGCAACATGTAGCTTCCACAAAACAATCCTGAAGGTCATATTTCCTGCAGAATAAATCATGCATTACACCAGACGCTCCCACGTGTCTTGTTTCTTTTTTATAAGAGATTTGACAGACATTAAAGTCGTTAAATAAAATCTAAAATATATATTTCAAGCCCAACAATTGAACAATGGAAAAAGTTTTCTCTCCTTTTTAAGATTCTAAGATAAATATTTTCTACTTAGAGCCAAAAGATACAAAAATAATTTAAATTTTGCTCAACTTTCTTACAACTTTGTTTAACTTTACGCTCTTGATAATGGAATCTGAAGTAACAAAATAATTTTAAAATTTATTCAAAAATAGTACAATCCACAGCAAGTGTTCTTTAAAAAATATAAGGCGAGCTTTACGATTTTCCACGATGAAAATAGTCTTTTAGAAGTGTAGAGTTTTTGAGCTCAGCCTACTACCTGTATACGTGTAATTGAGAGACTAGAGTAAATTCATATTTTATAAACTGTCGGACGTTTTGTTTTGCACACTTTTAAAAAACCATCTTAGGCAATTGTTCTTGTTATAGATATAGGGTCCGCAATCTAACGTTTTTTTTCAACTAGCGCTTATTTCGTGAATTTTAACACTTAGCTCATGTTTGATTTGACAGATAATTAGTTTTATCCTTCCGCTGAAAGAATATGGTTGTGTATACGCTTGAACAACGCTTCGCTAAGTGGGCCTGCGATCGACTTACAGAAGATGCCGATTTTACTTCATCTTTTCAGATGAAGCTCATTGAGCTTGGCGGGTATGTAAACAAGCAAAATTGTTGCATTTGGGGCACAGAAAACCCACACGCATACATTGAAAAGCCGACGCACCCAAAACGAGTCACTCTTTGGTGCGGATTTTGGTCCAGAGGCATAATTGGGCCATTTTTCAGGAGTGGCCGTTATAGTCAATGGTGATCGTTATCGGGCCATGTTGAACGAAAGAAGGATATAGGCAACACTTGCCTTCAACAGGACGGCGCTACGTGCCACACAGCCGAAGCTGTGTAATTTTATTTATAGCATTTAAAACAAAAAAAAGTTATTTGGCCCGCCCTATATTTAAATTATTTCACCGTACGAAGTTTTGTCGGCCTTAATCTACTAAGAATGTCATTTTATATTCATATATATTCATCACAGCTGATGTAGATATTACGTAACAGCTGTATTAAACATTATCTGTCCAATACTATTTTCATTTTTGCACTTGACTTTTTATAGGAAAAAGTATTTAAAATTCCAATTCCATAGCAAGAATACACATTTACTTTATTGCTTTTTTAAATTTGTTAAGATACGGTCACATAGAGCCGATTATTAAAACAAATGCGAGCTGACTAAAGAAATATACATTTTGCATTTTCTCTCTCTCTCTCTCTCTCTCTATCTCTCTCTATCTGTCTCTTTCTTTTACGACTATTTATTATCTTCATTATTTTATGTCAGTAAAAGGTTTCAATAAACTTTAAGAAAAGCAATAGTCACGCATTTATTTAAAATGATGTTCCCAATGTCACCGCACCTTCAATGTTTTAAAAAAATACTGTAGATAAATTTTTTGTTGTTTACTCTTGAAAACTAATTGTTAAATAGCAGTTGATTAGCTTGGGTTGTTTAAGAAACTCTAGAATAACAAAATCTCGACGCAGATTTTTTGACTATTTTTTTTACAAATCAAAGTTAAATTAAAAAGTTTTACGGTTCTAATTAATTGACACTATGTCCGACATTATAAACGGACAATAAATTTTAACTATTTATGAACTTAAAAATAATACAAACAAATATTATCAAATGTGCAAAGCTTCGCTTTTGCGTTTGCTTTGGGTGATATCTACAAAAAATTGCCTTTAAAACCAAGTTGAGGCCGCAAAGTAATTTTCTATTGTTAAGTTACGTTATTTGTATTGAAAAGTTCTTAATATTGAGATCTATTTTTAACTATTTTCCGCGAAAGCACAAAGCGATATCCCGCTGTTGTCTTTTGAACTATACATATTCTTACACATTCAAACCTTTACCTATAAACTAAAAATGGTTTCATTTACCCCTAATATTTTATCATAAACTATACCTCGAAAATATATTGAAACCATAGTATAATTAAAAGTTATTGAATTCGTTTTACTCACTTTATCGAAATAACATTTAAAACCAAAGCTATCGAAATTAACAGCATCATGGAAATTGTGGGGAGAACATATTGTTAGGAAGATAAATAATTAAGTTTTAAAAGAAAATAATTAACAGTAGAAGAAAAGTAAACGTCCCACTGTGCATTTTACAAACTGCGTAATTTTCTAAGAAATCTTGTGCACACAAGACCACAAAAACATCATAATGAGAAATTTTACTAAAAGAAGTAAACAACAGGAAACAACAACCACATGCTTATGAGAAATTCAACCAAAGAAGTAAACAACTAATAGAGAACAAAACAAGCAGGCGCATAAACTGAATGATAACAACATTATGGGGCGATGTTAAAGTTGAATATTCCTGTATATACGAGAACAGCCTAAAACAACTATGTAAGCATCACTTGCTGGGCAAATTCAAAATTGCAAAATTCAAGTTGAGTTGTCAGTGCCTATTTTTTTTTACACAAATTTATTAGAAAATAGAGATTTGAAAAGAATTAAGCAAGGTTAATACTAAAATGTTGCAAAATTGCAACCAAATTGATAGAGTAGAGCATGAGAATGTATGGCAACTTGTTAAACACCCGATTTGAGGCTTCACTGGAATCATATTTTGATTACCTAACTAATTTTAAGACCATTTGCACATAAATATTTGCTGATGACAGCCAGTCTCAAAACAATACCAAATGCCTTTGATCGGAATAAAAATCTTAACTTGACAATAAAATCAGAAATGCAACAAATTAAATTTTAGATTCTAGAAACATCTAAACTCGATTAGCTTAAGTTAAAACTTTTTCAACAAAATAAAATTTTACAGCAACCGCCATTTTTAAAATTTTAAATAAAACAGAATATGAAAAACTTGAAAAAAAGTCGTCAGGTATCTAAATTTTATAATTTATAGCGATTAACAACAAACCTAAAGTAAAACTAAAAAATGATATTTCGTTAAAATGCTATTTAACTCTCCTTTAAATAAAATAAAATAATTTTGTTTATAAGATTTGAAATTTATTCATATTGAAATAAAATTGTAGAAAAAGTGCGATAAAGAGTTGAAGGATTTGCAAGGAATTTTGCAAATGATGAATTGTTATCAAAAGATTTTTAAATGTTTCTAGATAAGTTGTTAAAGCACAGGTAAAATTAAACAGGGGAGTCGTTGCTTAAACGATAACGATAATCGATAAACGATAATGATAAACGAAATCACATTAACGTCGTGGCTAAGTTGGTTGATAATGAAACAGTTTGCGAGTCTGGCTTCGATTCTCTTTCCGACTCAATATCGAAGATTCTCGAAAGTTGTCCGAACAGTGAAATTGTTGTTTCTGGTTATATCAATGTCCACAACCATTCGGGTCATACAACTGCAGAAAGCCAGTATGTTGAGCTATTTGCTGCGCCCAACCACCTTGTTCAATTAGTGAATTAACCAATAAACATCCCTTGTGTTGAAGGGTACCACAATAATACACTCCACCTTTTTCTAACTTCACACCCCTAAACGTATGAAGTTTGTGTTTGTGAACCTCTCGGCAATTCCGATCACTGCAGCATCTCTGCCTTCTTTTCATATAGAACTTCACAACGTTTCGAAATTTGCTACTAAAATTTTAAAATATATTATGAGAACGCTCGTTGGGACCAGCTCAACGAATATTTTAGGCAATTCAATTAGAAATTATGTTTCTTGGACAATAATGTCGATGCCATTGCGGAAATGGTTGCAAACATCATTTTGTTAGAAATGAAAACTTTTATTTCATCCAAAAAAATTTCGATTAAAACCAGATCGATGTTCTTGTTTAATCAGACGTACAAAAATGCAGTCAGATCGAAAGAGTATTTGGAGTAGAAACAAAATTTCAGATATTTTTCAGATATATTTCAGATAAATTTCGATTAAAACCAGATCGATGTTCTTGTTTAATCAGACGTACAAAAATGCAGTCAGATCGAAAGAGTATTTGGAGTAGAAACAAAATTTCAGATATTGATTAGCTGCATAAAAGGACATGATCTTCGTGCTACTTCTAGGGGTAGCAAGAGCTTTTGGTCATTTATTAAAAAGTAAGAGATAATTCTAGTTCTTCTCTTCCGACTCTTTTAAAGAATGATCCGTTTGATAAAGCTAACCTCTTGGCTGTTATATTTGCAAATAATTC
The DNA here is from genome assembly GCA_030448955.1 of Trichopoda pennipes. Lineage (NCBI taxonomy): Eukaryota > Metazoa > Arthropoda > Insecta > Diptera > Tachinidae > Trichopoda > Trichopoda pennipes. The sequence continues at coordinate 1,354,563 of JASKUP010000064.1, forward strand.
TAATTTGCCGTAGAGCAATCAACTACCGCCCGAGTTCGACAGAGTATCCGATACTATGCCGAAGATATTTTTTCGAGCTCGAGCGGTTAAAAAGACTTTAGCAGATCTCAACATCAACAAGTCGTCTGGGGCAGATGGAATTCCAACACTGGTCTTGAAACAGTGGCCCTCTTCGGAACGTTGTATCATGCTACTGAATTTTCAAAGTGTTGGGACAGGCGTTATATTATCAGTATCAGGCGTTATATTATCAGTATAACGCCTGTCCCCATAAAGGGTGAGGCTAACAACCCTGAAAATTACCGCCCAATTGCAATTTGTTCTGCACTTTCTAAAGTAATAGAAAGTATGGCTAATTTTCCTGGGGTACCTGAAATCCAACAGCTTTCCGACTGTATGATTTCCTTAGGGGGCCCTTTACGGGTGACTTCCTGGCTCTCCTGTCGGTACAATGATGCAACTCCATACATCATTTCGGGGAGTGTAAGCTGGCATTTGATAGAGAGTGGCATGATGCACTTCTGTCAAAAATTGTTGCATTTAGTATCGGTGATAATTTCTCCAGATTTATATAGATTTTTTTTTCTTAAAGAAAGAGAAGTAGCACTTCACGCAACAATGCCTTTTTAGTTAAGTACCGTGCTTTTAGGAAAGGGATAGAGAAGAGATAAAACAGGTAGTGAAAGTAGAAGGATAGTCGGAAATTAACTGCCGTATAAGACAGCACAGCCACAGTAACTATGCCTCCATCGCTGAGCAGCCCCTCCGACAGTCAATTTTTATTTTTGTAGTGAAAAAAACCAAGGTCTTCGTTGGGAATCGAACCCACAACCCCCATATTGACAAGCTAGTACACTTTTTACTAGCCTACAGGGCACCTTTTCTCAGGAATCGCACTATACCATTTGTATAGATGGGGTTTCATCAGACCCCAAGGCACCCTACCCTATTTCTATTCTTCTTTCTTATTTTTCTAAACGACCTTCTTTGTCAAAGATGACAGCACCATTTGTCATTCGTATTCATTTAATAATATACCAGACCAGTTGGATGTGGGTTCTAAAAGGCGGAACATGAATGATACGCTCAATCACGATTTCGCAGCAATCTCGGAATAGGGTCGTGTGAATAGAGAGATTTTAATGCCCGTACTACACAATGTTGCAAGCTTACACATAGATCTGTGTTCGGTAATGATGCTGCATCTGTTACTATGGGTCATATAAATATTACGGAATCGGAATCTCTTGACGGTTTTGGCATGAAAATTCAGTATGATGTTCGATGAACTAAACACCTCGGTTTTTTAAAACGGTGTAAGAAATATTTTACTTCATCTGATTTCCGTGCTATTTATACCACCTATATCCGTCCAAAGATGAAATACAGCTCTCATGTATCGGCCTGTGCTCCAAAGTCTATTTTGGAGTTGCTGGAGCTGCGTACAGCAGAGTTTCTAGAAGCATTAGGGGTCCCAACTCTAATGATTCTCTGGAGTATCGGCGCAATGCTTGTTGTATTTCATTGTTTTACCATTCCTATAATGGTAAGTGCTCTAACGAAATTAGAGAACTTATTCCCGAAACTCGCACGTTTTTGCGTTTAACTCAATTTTCGTTGAGAGCGCATCCATTTATGGTTGCTTCGTGGGTTAATCGCATTACGCATTACAGGGAAAATTCGTTTTTTAGCAGAACAGTTCGTATGTAGAATAAACTTCCTTCAGAGGTCTTCCTTGTCACTTTCAATGTAGGAAAGTTCAAATTGAATGTCCACAAATACTACAATACTTTCTCTTTCCTCCTCCCGATAACCTGATTTACGAGTTCTAGCACAATACTGTTGCTGTTCCGAAAGAAAAAAAAAACTAAGCATTATGGTCACGTTACTTTTTTACAGTTCGAAAAGAACTATAATTTTTTATTTTTGCAGAAAGGGAACAGCAGAATAGTAACTTGATATTGATATATCCTCGGTATAAATACCTCATGCAAAGTTACTTAAAGCAAATTGAGTATTCATTTCAAAAAAATTTTTTTGCTATTTTAGATAAAATTTAATGTCTGAAATATTTCAAACAATAACTTAAACAGTTGTAGTGCACCTCTACATAATGAAACTTTAAGAAGACAACTAATTCCAACATAAAAACTTTGGACACATGCATTATTTGACGTGCTTAGCACATATTTTTGGTGTTATTTCTTTTTATAAAATGTTTGTATACTGTGTAGACTCTGTACTAAATAAAAATAAACAACCAAAGTTATTACTAACGTAAACTTCACATTCATCGGTATCATTAATAATATTTGTCAATCAACTATTATTATTTGAATATTTATTACTTTGTCATCATCAGTGTTGTCAAATTATTCGAATTTTATAATTTTCAAGCAAACTAAGGAAACTTGCTTTTCAGTTTAAATACCTAAATAAAAGTTTAATTTTACTTTATATTTTTATAAAAAAAAAAAAGAAAATGTTTATAGTTTTTTTAAACGATCTTTTCATAATCTTTAATAAATATCTTTTTTTTTAAGATCTTTTTTATATATTTTTTCTTCTCGATATTTCGCTTTCCTTTGGAAAGCTTCAAAAATATAAAAAATTTTTTCTTAAAGAAGCTTTCCAAAGGAAAGCGAAATATCGAGATAAAAAATATATAAAAAAGATCTTAAAAAAGAAAAAAGATATTTATTGAAAAAGAAAATGTTTATTACTTAAATTTTTTCATTAAAAATAAAAACTGTTCGCCTCTAGTTCAGTTCACTAATAGCAAATAGGTCATTAACAAAAATAAGTACTCCTACATAAATAATATGAGATTTTTATTTGTTCATAGAATATATTAAACTCCGTTTTCAAATTTTTTTAATAGTTAAACGTTAGATTTTTATGGTAACGTTGTATGTATGTATACTTATTTATAATTATGCATATTTAAAAATCTTTTAATTATTTCTTTTAAAGCAATATGTAAATAAGCGTTTTAGTTTTTAGATGATTCTTTTTTATTTTTAATAATAAAAAAGAAAAAGAGAAACTTTTTCCATAAAAAGTTAATCTTAATGATATAATTAAAATCACGTCAAAAAGCAGATGAAGTTTTTCTGTTCTGTTCTTTTTTTATTTTTCCAATTTAAATCATCTTCACTGCTATTAATATTTCTGTTATTTTTATAGTTTTTCAATGCTGTTCTCTTAAATCATTAAGTTGAAATACAATAATTAACTTTTGTGTGCTTCGACGTATCAAAAGTTCTTCGTGGTCAAATTTCCATCAATATTTCAAACTTACGAAAACTAACAAATAATCATGGTTTCCACTATAATATTATTTGTTATAACACTACGGCCAATACGTAAAATTAAATCTCCAATTTATATTTCAGATTTCTTTAAAGTCGGTTCAGCTGCTCAAAATTGTGTATTTGCTCTCTTATTCACTCTCCCTTTTTTCCAAAAAAATAAACGTAGAATAGTGGATCTTCTATATAAATATCTAACTGTCAAAAGACTACTTAAATCGTTACCGCCGTAAATGTTCGTTTTTCTCTCATTAAGAACCTAACTCTGAAAATAGGTATCGGGTGGAAATTTAAGTTGGTATACTTTTTAAACTGGCGGTCATTTTGTCAGATGTCAAGTGATTTATGTTTAGTTCGGCTTAGGATTTCAATTTAAACATACTGACGCCTGAACAACAACAACAACAATAAGATTGCCGTTCAAGCGAATTTTGTTAATCGATAGAGGTTACTTTTGTTTGAATGGAGTGATAATAATTCTCAAGTGTATATTGTGACACCGTCCAGAGAAACTGAATGAATATTTGGTGTGGTTTATAGGCTGGTGATCTCACTGGTCCGTACTTTGCAGTCAATGGTGATCGCTGTAAAATCATTATTACTAACGTTCCAATAGTTTTTTATTTTAATTATATATTTAAATTATTTTTGTTTAAATGACAACACTTGTCATCGTTTTCTCAATCATAATTTGTAACTGAAAGATTATGTTGGCGGCAGTGCTTTGTATAGTTTTGTGACTTAAGTTGCTCAACTTTAATTAAGTGAAAGCTGTATTTTTTAACTCGACATTGATTATCATTTTTATTACTTTTCTTTATTTTTGTTTATTTTTTTTAATTCAATTTCAAATACTAAATGATTGTGTTTGTTGCATTGGCATAATGCGTGAGTTTATTTTATGCGTGCCGTTTCTTTTCTTCATAATTTTACTATGAATAGTTAAGTTTGCTTTCATGTTGAAGTTTTTTAAAAAGAAAAAAACATTTAAAACATAAATTTAGTTGTTGTTTTTTAACCTAAAATATAAAAATTGAATACTTTTATTGATTTGAAACCTTTGTTTAACGTTTTACATGTTTAAATGCATTTGTTGATGAACCTGTGGGCACCGTAATTTTCTTGTATCGATTCCATTATTTTGTTGTTAAACGAGCAACAATAAATAAGAGAAAGAAAAATCTACATATTTTATCAAAAAAAACCCATTACAAATAATCAAATATTTATCCGCTTTTCATATAATTTCAAATATTTCCACTGTAAACGTTGGTCGCATGAAAGAAATTCCTAACCCGCAATTGATTTTAAAAAAATTTTCGGCATAAAAATTCTGCCAGTCAACATTCTGAAGCTTTTGGAAAGTTACATTATTGGCCGGAAGTTTACTGTTGCAGAAGGAAACTTCATGAGTTCACTCGAATCTATTTCCGCAGGGGTGCCACAGGGCAGTACACTTGGTCCAGTTTTATATTTAATTTATACTTGTGATATGCCTGTAAGTAGTATTATTCACACATCTACATTTGCTGATGATACAGCCTGTCTTAGTATGCACGAAAACCCGCGCGAAGCATCTCAAAATCTTCAGGAACATATTAGCCAGCTAGAAACATGGTTGAAATTATGGGGAATAAAGGTGAACGAACAAAAGTGTGTTCATATAACATTCACACTGCGAAGGGATACTTGTTCCCTCATTCGAATTAATAACGAAATTGTTCCGGAACATTCGCATGTGAAATACCTTGGTATTCATCTTGATAGACGACTTACGTGGAAGAATCACATTGAAGCTAAGCTAACTCAGATGAAGTTAAAATTGGCTCAGATACATTGGCTCATTGGTAGAAATTATACCCTGAGTCTGGATTGCAAACTATTATTGTACAAGTCTCTTTTGAAACCAATATGGTGCTATGGAATCCAGCTATGGGGCACTGCATCAGCGTCTAATGTGGAAAAGATCCAACGTAGACAAAACACAACTTTGCGCCTAGTAACATCAGCTCCATGATACGTCAAAAATTCTAACATCCATCGGGGCTTAAACATGCCACTAGTGACTGCTGAAATAGGTAAATATGCAGGAAAATACCTAACAAAACTCGAAACCCATCCTAATCTACTTGCTCGCAATATATTAAACTTTAGTGGTCACATTCGCCTGAAAAAGAGGGACACTAAGGATCTAGTTGTCAATGCTACAGATGAAGCGTCTTGAGCATCATTCATTTTCTGCCACTAGGTGTATGTCTGACATTGGTCGGGCTTAATGATTAGCTCTAGATTTAAGATTTGACAACTTATTGTTATTTCATATTTTGAAGATTCAATAATAACAAAAGGAGGGAAAAAAAATTCAATAGGTTTACATTTTACGTATTATATGTTAATAGTTATAGGTTTTCACCTTCTGCGATATCCTACTTTTACTATTGAGTCTTTTTACGATATCATCCTTTTTTTAGCTTTTTAGTTTTTGTGATAGTTTTGTTCTCTGTGTGCTAATTTTCTGTTCTGTGTGAGCAGTTGATGGAGTTGTTTGCTTATGATATCCGAGCAGGAGCAATATTAGGTGCCCGTGTATGCTAGTAGGTAGTGTACTAGCTTACAAGAATGAGGGTTGTGGGTTCGATTCCCAACAAAGACCTTGGTTTTCTTCACTACAAATAAAAATTGACTGTCGGTGGGGCTACGTAGTGATGAAGGCATGGTTACTGGTCACTGTGTTGTCTTATACGACAGTTAATTTCCATTACTATACTTCTACTTTCACCACCTGTCTCATCTCTTCTCTATCCCTTTCCTTAAGAATGTAGCACGGTACTTCACTAAATAGGCATTGTTGCCTGCAGTGCTACTTCTCTTTATAAAAAAAATATGGAGCACGCTGGAATATAACGTTAAGCGACAATATTCTGTATTTAATATTCCATATTTGCAATTATTAATATATTATATACCAAAAGAACTAAATTATCTCCTATTGTTTTGTATTTCGTTTGATTTTACGCAGAAAAATTATTTATACAAAAATTGATGATTTAGGTTTTATTTTTAGTAATATGTTTTTCAGCAAGAAGTTTGATAATTTTAACATTTAGTTTTTTGATGTATTCGTAGTAGATACATTGGCAATTGTTGCAATGAATTCAATTTCGCACTAAAATTAATTAGAACAATTAAAATCCGCTATGAAAATAGTGCTGCTTTTAAAATTACATTTTGTAAAGTTCATGATATTTTAAAACAACATAATCGTCATTCTGAAAACGCTGTTAAGAAATTGGTCGTTAAATTTCAGTCGACCGGCTCGACACAAAATGTGCGAACACCAACGCGCATTCGCATGCGAATTGAACCCGACCGATCATTCACTTCGCCGTATATTCGTTCAATTGATACAGAAACAACCGGCTGGTTTTTCTGAAGATATAATTTTTTTTAAGAAGCTTTTACATGCTCACTGGGTCACTGTACGATGCGCTATGTGGTCTGGAGGCGTTGATTGAACTGGTTTTTTTCGAAGATGAAGCTGGAAATGCAGTAACGGTCAATGGATCACGCTATCGCGAGGTGCTAACAACTCAGTTTTGGCCTATTATTGATGACGTGGATATCAATGACATGTGGTTTCAACAGGACGGTATCATATGTTACACAGCCAATGAAACGATCAATTTATTGTAAATTAAATTTCCCGATCGCCTAATTTCACAACAATCAACAGTTAAGTGGGGCTATGTTAAGTACAGAGTTTATACAGAGCCAACCGAATCGATTTCAGCCATAGAACTCAAAATCCATGATGTGATTAATGAAATAGGACCGCCACAGTCAATGAGACGATCATTGCAAATCGCATAATTTGACGACAATCAGCAGTTAAGTGACCAGCCAGATCGTGTGATTTAACACCATTGGATTATTTTTTGGGAAGCTATATTAAGGACAGAGTCTATATGGAATCCATTGGGCTAACATCAATTTAGACGTGAAAAGGTTGTCTCAGAATCTTATTCGTGACAACCGCAACAAGTCAAAATTGGTGGAGAGGCAAACTGTTCTGCTCAGACTGGACCAGAATTTTATTCACTCCAGTGTGAGAAGCAGTAGGCTAGCCGGCGGAGAGTGGAGATGAAAACTCTTGAGGGCCACGAAGCGGTTGATTGTCGTTGGCGTGCTCAGTAGTGCTGTAGTATAATTTTAACTTAGTTTAAGAGTGGATTATAATAAAAAATGTTATTAGTAAAACAAAAGTGTCTCTTGTGTTATTAGTGAAGCAAACTTTTGTTTTTTTTTTTGTAACGAACCCTGGGCGCGAGCTCTATCCAAGCATAACGCGAGAACGTGTCGTTACAAGAAATATTACCGCTATTTCGCCAAAAATATATTGAAAATACATAAAAAATATTAAAATCTTTGATGAAAGAATCGACATCTGTCAGCGTGGTCGTGGTGGATATTTACCAGGTATCATTTTTCATTCATAATTGTCGAACTTTTCTCTTCGTAATACAATAAAATCAATAAATAAGTTTGAAGCTGCAATGGAAACACTAGTCGTGCATGATTTATTATTTATTTGTAAAACTGACAATATTGGAATGCCAGCTGCGAATTCTAAAAATCATCAGGTCCTTTTTTCCCAGTAGCTAGCAACTGAAACGCTAGACACCCATTTTGATAGACACAGCTAATTACTCCTAATAAACGTATTTTGCTTAATGAAATTTCTTCTCTGTTTCAAAAATTGGTTTATATATGGAACCTGCAAAAAATTACACCGAGTGCCACCACGCTGTGTGACACTTGGATAAATTTGTTGAAATTAAGACAGAAAAGTATTCAAGTATTACTTGTAACATATCCCTTTAAAATCTAATTTTTAATCAAAGCTACATACAGAGTAGAAAGGCTGAATTGAAGCGTAAATTGCTAACAATGATTACCAAAAATATTCAACAATAAAAATTTACAACTTACAAAATAACCAGAAATTTCGCTATATATTGAAAGAGCTATAGTACTAACTAAATCGCTTGCAATACATAAAAAATTAAATTAATACATAACAGCGAAATTAATAGATACAAAAACTGTTTATTGAACAATTTTAAGCTGCAGAAAACATGTTTTTCAAACAAAAAAACAAAAAGTACATGGAATAATGTTACATACGAGTATGTACATATGAATAAGCATATTGATACTGTTAGCTAAACTTCGACGATAAAGCCTTATATTACGTGTATTCTTCTACAATGCATATGTTTTGCTGACGAAAATTCCAGGAGGAGAGTGAACAAATAGCAAATATATCATCGAGTAATTTAATTTTCCTATGAAAATGAAGAAACAGAATACTTTAAATATAAATAATATTGCATTTTGGCATTGCCTATAAAGGTGTAAAAGCTGCACCAGTCACACAGGCAGACTTTTAATACGGAGCACTAAGTTTTTACATTTTATTTTATCTCATTTTTACAGTTTTACTTATTCAAATACTTGCTAGTTTTGGAAAGTAACTTAACTTTTATATTATTGTTAACTTTATCAACGTCAGCCACAATTCGGTTTCGAACATAAGTCTGCAACATAAACTTTGCAAAAGTTTATAGTAACCGTAGGACATTACAAAACAATGTGTGTTTGAAGCTCACGTATTTTCACCAGATACGAAGCACACGCATATAAATTTCTGCTAAAATCTTTGAAGAGCAAAATGCAAATAAAGCAGGTGTCAAAAACTCCCTCACTACCTTTTTCTTACCTCGTTTCTTTACATCTCTACAAAAAAAATCATTTTAGTTTTTGAAAAATTCTTGAAAATATTTTCTTCGATTAATTTTAAACACTTTAGGCTTTTTGGAATCCGTTTGCATTTGTAGTCTGCAAACTATTCTTAAGACCGATATTTTATTTCGTTTATCTGTTATTTGTGTTATTATAAATTTTTATAGCATTACAGGAAATCCGGTACGAAGTGGTGGCAATTGTTGAACTCAAGAAGTTTTGCGCATAATTTGGCCGTTTTTAAAATCAGAGCTTTGTAAAAGATTTACAAGTGCTTTACACATGTTATTGTGCAATGGTTGCTACAATAAAAAGACCGTAAATTTTCAATAAAAACTAAAAAAATAAAAAATTCATAATCATCCGGAATCATTCTCAATAAATATTTCATGATATTCTCACGAAATATTTATAACAAAAATTTTTATTAAAAAATAAACATTTTATGATATTCTCATAAAGCATTTATTCCAATAAAAATAAAAATATTTGAAATGTATTACTGCGGGGGAGAGCACATCCATATTGCAATTTCACTATTGCTCAAGTAGCTCATCAGAAAAACCTAAATGTCTTATATCCAAAACCAAACTGATTCTATGAAAATTTTTTTATAAACTCAACATAGCATAGACAGCAAGACTCAAAAACACTTCTACACAAACACAGCAAAACATTTCAAAACAACAAAAAACATTGTTTATTTTCAATCATTTCTACATAAGGGTTTCGATTGGAAACCATTCATATGTAATTTAAAAATTCCAGAAAATAAAAAAATAAAAAATATTTGTAAATAGTTTTACAAAAATTTTACAAAAAAGCAACAGGCACATGCAATGGAAATAAGAAATTCATAATCATCCGGAATCATTCTCAATATAAGCAATTTTATTTTTCGGATTTTTTGGATTTTTCCAACTAAAAAATTAATACTTTTTTCAATTTAGATGAATGTATCGCTAGCAATGAACAACTTTATATCCTGCTGTATTATATATTTAAACCATGTGTTGTTTAAACAATATTTTTCTTGAACATCAATAACTGCAGAAATTGTAGGAAAGAACTGTTAAGTGAAGTATAAAAATACTTTTTAAATGCAATGCAAATCGAAATCGAAAATGCAAATTCAAATGAACATTCAATTTGTAATCATAATAAAGATTTGTTAATTTATATTAACGATGGTGACACAAAAGAATTAAACATTATTACGACAATTTGTATTATGTTAAGCTGATTTCTTCTTGAACTGATTATCTTGTTAACCAAACACAGGCACATTTACAGAACGATATCCAAGGGTATCGAACGATATCTTATATAGTTAACCCAATCTCATTGTTTCCCAATTTTGTTTCATTCTTTTCTTGTAAAGTGGGTTTTACTTTTAAGAATAAAGTTGTTTGCAGAGTTTATTGTTTTAACGAAATTCACATTTCTGTTATTTTTACATCTCTTACATTTGAAAAATAACGACAGCAGTTTGATAGAATTGGGAATTTTACCATTATTGTAAGCAAAAAATCTAAACGAATACAAATCAAGGTTTCTTTCTGTTTGTGTTTTCCATATTCAGTTTTAGAGAGTAGGACGATCCCAAGAAATAAAATTTTTTAAGAGTGTCAAATGCAATGGTTATTCGTTTTAAAAAAATAGATTTTTTTTTAAATTATTTTTATCAAGAAGTTTATTATATTCATATACATACGAATTTTAATTATTTGAGTTTATTTAATTAAATACCCAGTTGACTTAAAGTACTACACATGAAATGGCTACACCGCGCTTAACTTTAGGCTTTAAACTGCTCAGCCAATTAAGAAACTGAGTGACGTCAAGGCTTTTAAAGCCAATTAATCCAGTTTTTCACATTGTTTTACTCTACTTTCAAAACTGTTTCATTAATTTGTATTTAGTTGACTAAATGAACCTAAATATGCTTTCGACTTTTCTGAAAAGCAGGATTATAGAGATGACTTTTACATAGAATATTTAACCAATTTTCTAAATGTATCCCCTGGCAGCCTGGAACAATTTTTACTTTTTTTAATATACCACATTTATTATTAAATCCTAAGACAACTATTCAAAATTTGAAACCAGTTTTACCAGAAGTTATTTGCGTTTAATTACTGTTGAAAATAGTTCGCAACCATACAGTTAAATTTTGGTTTATTCGTTTAAGAAAAAGTGTAAAAAATTCCAAATAGCCTAGTCGGTAATCATCTACACCCAAAAAATTTGAATATATTCACAAAGAAACGTTTTATTGCATGTTAAGTATTTGCAAAAGTAAGAATTTTCAGCCAAATTATGGGTAAGTTCCAAAAAACCGAGAACAGTTTTGAAAGAATTAGCTAATTTAATGAGATACAGCAAATTAAAGTTGGATAATTTAATATAAGATAAAGCACTATTTAATGGTGCATACTTTTAGGATTAAGAAGGACTAAGCTATTATTTTATTTTTTAAATTCGATAGTTAATATTTTATTTATTCATGTTTTACACTAAACGCAGTATTTACTTGCAAAATAAAGTTCCAAATGAAAAGCAAAAGCAAGCAAATCTTTTAACACTTGTCTTTCCGGAGATAAAATGTAACGATTGCTTTAGTTAATCGCTGTTTAAAGTTTGTTCTCTGTTATTTCATTTTAAACAGACTTGAAGTCAAGTGTATTTTTGTATAAGAAAAAATATTTACATTTTAAGGATTTTTTGGCACTCGTCACATTTTTTCATACGCAGGCAATAACAATGAAAATTAAGTGACAGTGAATTTGATCATTTTGATAGGAAACCGAAAGAGCGCTAATTTTCCTCTGCAAGAATAAATACACTCAGTCCTTCCAAATTGACAAAGCATTTATTTCGAATTTGCTGCTAGTATCGATGACATCGGCAAGGGGAACTGAATTAATTTTTTGTTAAGACTTAATTTAATATACATGCATGTATATATGGATATATACATGTATATGTATTAAAAGGAATTTTTAAAAAATTAATATTTTAGATACTCAGAATAGTCAAATATTTTTATTATGACGAGGATATGATAAAGTAATTATCTTTCCACTTATTGCAATGAAAAACCTTTAACACACTTCCAAACTAATTAAAGGCCCAACTATATTATGCATATGCTGGCTTAAGGCATCTTAAGCAACTTAACAAAATTTTTCGTCAAGTTTTAACAAATGTCATTTGCTTAATCAAAGTACAAAACTTATAGCAGATTTTGCATTGTGCATTGTATTATAGATACATTAGTAAACAAATTCCAATGGAGGGCGAGAGTGAAAAAATATTTTATCTGAATTTAACAGAAAACCTAGAAAGAAAAAATTGCTTATACGACAAAACAGACGAGTTTTATTATAACGGCAAAGCCCCCCCGGGGCACATTTATCGGTCTTTATAGAACACTTCACTATCTAGACCTGTGCTGCTGGGAGTATGAGGGAGCCCAGTCCCCTGAAGGCAGCAGGGGTCAATTGGAAGCTCCATGTTATTTTCACGGGAATCAGTAGCCCGCAGAGTTTCCGCTATTTGTCTCTTCAGGCATTTAGCTGTTTCTCTGACTGATTATGGAGGTTGGCCCTTCGGGAGTGGTAGTTGTGGTTTTGCGGCCCCATATACGTATTGTTTTATGGTAGCCAGGATCATCTCGCCTTTAATAACACCCACTGGTGAATGATCCAGATCCAGTGAGGATGCTGCTCATGTGTTCTGGATAGGAGTTGGATAGTCTCCAGCTCTTGAGCAAGAATTAGTGGTTTGCAGCCCTGCTCTGGAACTGCTGAAATTACAACTAGGAAGGACCAGTTGCTAGAATTAGTCTTCGGCCTCCTGGGGCGTGAATGGCGTTGCTTTTCATTAACAGTGGTTTGACCACCATCTGATAAAAGCCCACGGCCAGGTGCAGATGTAAATCTTATCACGAAATAACGGCAAAGGAACGAGCATTGAAAGAAGTATTAGAAAAATGCAGTAAAAGAGGTAAGTATTACCTTAAGGAATTTTGTTTGCGTTTTTCATTTTCATACTGGTATGAATTATATAAAGTCGCGGAGTGCAAACACAGATGGAAGTTACTACGGGAACGTTTCTTTTGTTTTTTTTTTTTTTTTTTTAAGAGAAGTAGCACTTCAGGCAACAATGCCTATTTAGTCAAGTACCGTGCTACATTCTTTAGGAAAGGGATAGAGAATAGATGAAACAGGTGGTGAAAGTAGAAGGATAGTCGGAAATTAACTGCCGTATATAAGACAGCACAGCGGCCAGTGACTATGCCTTCATCGCTGAGCAGCCCCACCGACAGTCAATTTTTATTTTTGTAGTGAAAAAAACCAAGGTCTTCGTTGGGAATCGAACCCACAACCCCCATATTTACAAGCTAGTACACTACCTACTAGCCTACAGGGGCAACTGCAAAGAAGTGAAGAGGATGGGAGCTCCATCAGGCAGTGAAATGGTCTATATTGAGGAATGGCCACTATTGCATACTATAATGTTTTTTTCGAAAAGCTCTCTCGCACCCCGCCGGTATATTTTTTACTTTTTTACAATGTAAATCTTAATTTTGTAGTACTCGTAATAACGTTGGAGAGCTAGACTCAACCTTGGAGTTTAATAACGTAAGGGACTTTAAACATTTTAATTTCTTTTCCATTCACACAATTTGCAACAAATTTTAATTTTTTATTGTTTATAAATTCAACGATGCACACAGTTGAATTTTTAGTACTTTAGGCCCAAATAATATAAGCAGCGATACATGTGTAATTTTTCTTTCGTAATATTTTAAAACTATTAAGAATTGTGCAACTGTGTGTAATAATTTTTATATTCATGTAAGTACAATGTAGCCACCTAAAAGTCTTCATTGATTACGCATTTTAAAGACTTTTCGTTCAATTTTTGACGTTAGCTTAAGCCAGCTTAGAGGAAAGATGATGTAAAATTAATTGACTCCCATTATGCCAAAATCCACAAAAATCAATTCCATCATAATACAATGTGATACGATAATAACGCCATCAGCAGCGATGACATAAAAGGTCGTTATTTGAAAAACAAACATCCGGCAACATTAAAAGAGTTTAGGTACATTATAATTGTTTCAGGACATACATACATACATGCATTCATGCATAGATACATACATACATACATACATAAGGATGTAATGAATCTCTTTCGTGATTAAATTTATCGGAAAACCAACTGCAGTTAAATTTAAATTAAGTCTCATAACACAAGTTTGAATTCTTTAGCAGCACTGTGTGATATTGATATCTTATTATAGAAGTTCTGATACTTACGTTATATAGGATAAGCAAATTTGAGATTAGGAAGTAAATAAGCTTAAAACACGCACTTTTTTGGCAACTTCAGTTTTGTTGATACCAATGTAAAGTAGAAATATTTGAATTAATAATGAAATATAATGCTGGGCAAATTTCCACCGTCTAGCGCCTCGGGAAACGTTCACGCCTTTTTTTATAAAATTTTTAAGCACATTTTGCAATAAGCTTCGCAGTGCCGTATTTCATAATTCGGAGAGTCATGTTTTTCAAACAGCCAATTCACAGACGTTTAACGCAAACAATGGTCGGTCGGCTTTAATTTTTGAACGAGTTAATCTTTATAAGCGTGAAAATAAATCTTTACATAAAATGTTGCGTAAAGTGTCTCTAGTGATGCCCAATTTCTGTGAACCCCAATGAGCTGTTCACTAGCAACACTTCGCTGAACAGGGGCTTGGTTTGCATCACTATGGCCACTACAAGCATATTGTTTTATTCTATTGTCAGCAAATTTAACGATTAAATTTTAGCGGTTTCAGAAGAAGCCTGACTACGAAGTGATACAGTGAAACTTTTACCATAATTTATAAGTAAATTTTTCAAAAAAATTCTTAGCTCAAGAGAGTAATGTTCCATGCCTAGAACACTCCAACTTTTTACCAAATAAAAGTCAAAGAATGGCAACTCCCTAACATAAATTTGCCCACCACTGACTCACTCAAAGTCTCTTTGTTGTCTAAACCTAGATAGCAGACAATTATGCGTGATTGTCAACATTTATTAAATGACATTTCCAATTCTCAACCGGAGTCTAGAATTTTTTTTATTATCTAACGGGAAGTGATCTTAAGAAATTTATTTAAGGGTGGCTATATAAAAGAGTGTGACTATAAAATTAATTTCTTCTTTTTTTTTCTCAGGAAACGGCGTAATCTCTAAAATTAAAAGGAAATTAATTAATTTTTTTTTATGTAGAATTATACTCCCAAGCAAAATATTCTAATTTAAGAAATGAGTTTTAAATAATTTAACTCTAGTAACTCCCCATGTTATTTTTAGCAAAAGCTCTGATTGACAGATTTTCTTACAAAATTTACCTTATTAGCAGAGAATGAAATAAGAGAACTCATACTTTTTAAGTTCTGCAGCATATAATTTTTGATTTCAATGAATGTCGAAAATCAGTTTATTTTTCGAAACGCGACTTAAATTTTAATTGTTTGTTTAATTTTGCTAATTAACAATTTGATATTGTTGATTAAATAATCTTAAGCTAGTCAGGCCTAATTCAATTTTTGTCAATATAAAACTTTTATTACATCTTAACCTCACGTTTCGTTAATTTTTTTATATTTTCAAGGGCTTCGTGTATTTAAAATAAAAAATTTAAAAAATTTCAAATAATTACACGAAGAAAATTTTATTTAAAATTTTCATATTTTATATAGAGTAAGTTTTTCAACTAACAACGAATGAAATATAAAAAAAAAATTCGAACACAACCTTTAATAAAGTTTTCTATATTGCAACACTGGTTTGCATTTATTTTGTCTGTATCTTCTTTTAGATTCATGCTTTTGTTTTGTTGTTTAGGAAGACTTTCTATTATGTATCCATTTGTTTTGTTTTACTTTCTATAGCTTGTATCTGAACTTCTTCAAAGTCAGACGTATGTTTAGTCTTAACATCTCTTCTGTTTTGTAATATCGATTTTATGTTTATTATCGCCTTTGCACTTAATTTCATATACAAAGCTGCACTGTTTGTGCTTTGCTATTTTATATTTCATGTTCATTAATCTTGTGTTTATTGAGATGCTTTGTTTTGAGCTGCAAATTTTATTTTGTCCAGTTTTATAATTGCTTCTAGGCTTG
The DNA here is from genome assembly GCA_030448955.1 of Trichopoda pennipes. Classification (NCBI taxonomy): domain Eukaryota; kingdom Metazoa; phylum Arthropoda; class Insecta; order Diptera; family Tachinidae; genus Trichopoda; species Trichopoda pennipes. The sequence goes on from JASKUP010000064.1 coordinate 1,370,868, forward strand.
TTTGGTCTATTAATTCCGGTATAAATTAAAGCTGTCACTAATGGGTTATGTGTTCTTGACTTTATTTATTATTATTCTTTTATTAAAAGCTTTATAAATTTTAATCGAAAAACTATTTTTATTAATTTTTAATTAGTGCAAAATTTTGCATTACTTATATTTGAAACTCTAAAGGCCCAACTATAATATGCATAATCTAGCTTAAGCTAATGTCAAAAGTTGGACGAAAATCTGTCAAATGTTTAAGCGAATCATTGAAGACTTTTACGTGGCTATATTGTATTTACATGAATATAAAAATTATTATGCAGAGTTGCACATTTATTTTATTCGTACTTTTGCAAAAAAAGTAATTTCATTCTGAATAAATGATATTTATTAGCAAAAAGGCGTTTAGTAATCATATTTTGTATACTTAATACTATCCTTATACAAATTTATAATTTTTTGTTAATGGTATTAAGAAAATTACGAAAGAAAAATTACACACTTATCGCTGTATGTATTATTTGGGCCAAAAGTACTAAAAAATGCAATTATGTGCATCATTGAATTTATAAACAATAAAAAATTAAGTTTTATTGCAAATTGTGTGTTAAAAAAATGGAAAAGAAAATAAAATGTTTAAAGGCCCTCGTTCCTTTGAATTGCCGTTATAGTAAAAAGCGTCGCTTTTGTCGTATAAGTAATTTTTTCTCTGTACATTTTCTAGTCAATTCAGATAAAATATTTTTTGCCCTCCATTGCAATTTGTTTACTAATGTAACTATGTATAATACAATGCAAAATCAGCTGTGTCCGTACGGAATGTGCGATCAGTTTCGTACTTTGCTTAAGCAATTGACATTTGACGAAACTTGACGAAAAGTTTTGTTAAGTACATTATAGTTCGCCACATACATATGATTATTAGGCATTTGTTTAAGTTGTTTAAGTTGGCTTAAGCCTGCATATGCATATTATAGTTGGGCCTTAAAGATGCAACTTTTGGCATGGAAGTTATTAATTGTTAAGTTTAATTGTTTCCACGTTTTGCCCATCTCAATGGTAAATTGTTAACGGATTTCCTTCACATCAGTTTCAGTTGTGGCTAAACTATTTTTATTTGCCAGCTTCGTCTAGTAGGTTACCTAGGCAAAGTAAGTTTCTAATGAGCATTTAAAATGTTCGATAAAAATTTTTCCATCACACTCAAACTAATTGTTTTCAATAAGATAACATTAGAGGCTTTTATTTCCAAAACTTTTTTGTTGTATGTAGTACTTTTTCTATTTAAAGGGAATAACTTGAAATTTGAATAATTACTAACTAACTTCCGAACACTATTTTTTTTTTTTATTATTATTTTTAAAAATCGAACGCTATCGATTTCGATTACATAAATGTCACGTTTAGTATCCCAACTGAATATTCAATAGGAGCAGTGAAGTTCGTTTAAAACCAAATGATTATGTTCTGACAGTAAAAGTATAATTTTTCTTAAAAAGCAGTGTTTTTGAAAAATTTCAACTTTAAAAATAAATAAATTTAATGCTTTAAATTAATTACTGTCATTTTAACAACGTGTTTCCAACACCTGTTTTAATTGTTAATAAAAAATAATGGACAATAAAAAATGTTAAGATATTTTTTTCTTTTCAACTGATTTTTCCCATTTTTGAATTTCTAATAGTTCTTTGTTTTATGTCTTCAGCTTTTTGTATAATTGGAATTTAGCGAAATACAAATTAAGTTTATTGACATCACTTAACACAGCTGCATTTTTAAAATATTTCTATGACAAATAAGTTTTTTTTTTACGTTCGAATTAAAACGTGTCTTGTTTGTTATACGTGTGTGAGTGTAAGTGCGATTGTTAGTTACTGCAGCACACTGCAATAGTGTTGGTATTTACTCAAGGTTGCATACTAGAGAGCGTTTGTAACCGTCATAAATATATAAAATACTCACCAAAAACGTTAATAATATTTGCATCTAAAAGTGGGTTTGCAATGAATGTGTTGAAATAATTGTGAATATTTTTAGTTTTTCAAGTGGGATTTGTTTGTTGTAATAATTATTTTTGTTGTTATTACGTAAACTTTTTTAAAAACATTTAAAAAATAATTTCTATGCAGATGCTGTTTAAAATACGAACAACAACTTAATATTTTTATCTATTTTCAAATATTCTAAATCTGCCATTAATAATTCAAAGAGTATAAGGAATGCTTGCTTGCAGGTAAACACTTGCAGTTAATTTAACGTTCTTACTTTTGTATTAAAAAAATGATAATAATAAATATTAATATTAATTCGTTAATTGTTAAGGGTTTTTCAACAAGAAGTATGTTTTCTAAAACAAAATAAAAGAAAAATTTAGATTCAGATGAATCAAAGAGAAAAGTTTGGCAACTATAAATGAAAAATAATATCTGGCAAATGTCCACCACGACGACGCTGACGGATGTAGATTCTTTAATCAAAGTTTTTAATCACTTTTTGACAAAATTGCGGTCCTATTTCGTTAATCACGAATTTTGATTTTTAAGGCTGAAATGAATTCTATAAGCTCCGTATAGACTCTGTCATTACAAAGCCCCACAAAAATAATCCAGCGATATTAAATCACACTGGCTGGCCACTTAATTACAAATTGTTGTGAAATTATGCGATCGGGAAATTTGGTTTGCAATAAATTGATGGTTTTATTGGATGTGTGACATGTAGCACCATCCTGTTGAAACTATATGTCAGTAATATCTACGTCGTCAATAATAAGCCAAAACTCGCGATAGCGTGATCCATTAACCGTTAACGCATTTCAGTGACACGTTGAACATGCAAAGGCTTCTCAATTATCGCTCTACGATTTGCAAAAGCCCAAATGGCTTACGGCTGCGATGTTTTCAGTTGAACGATCCGGTCGAATACGCGTAGGTGTTCGCAGACTTTATATCGAGTCTGTCGATTCAAATTTAACGATCAAATTCTTAATAACCGTCTCAGAAAGACGGTTATGTTGTCCGAAAATATCACGTATTTTACGTGATTTAACACCACCACCATTTGTATAGAGGATATTAATTATTTTAATGCAATTTTCGTGCGAAATTGAATTCATTGTAATATTTTCCAATGCATCTACTACGAATACGTCAAAAAGCTAAATGTCAAAATAATCATTTTGTTGGTGTTACCACATAGAAACACAAACCCAATATTTGTGTAGCTGTCAATGTTATGAATGCTCAACATCATTCTTACCTTTCTATAGTTATTTTTACTAAAATCCTTTAATATATTTTGAAAATATATTTATAAAAATCATAAATTTTGCTAAAATAAAACAAAAATTAATTACGATATTGATGTAAATGAGTCATTAATTTTTGTATGTTATTCATAAACCGGTGATTATTTTTGTAGTATAATTAAAAATAATTAACCTTTGTCTTAAAAAGTGTAAAATTTACTGAGATTTTAATTTTATAAAATAAAAAAAGAAAAAAAAATTCGAAGTAATGAAACATTAAAAATAATTTTTAACTAAATTTATCTAGAGAATAAATAGAATTTGGAAATCAGTAAAAAATCTTGAATTAACTCTAAGCTCTCATCGTATATTTTAAGTTATTGATTTCTCAAAAAGAAAACAGAAACAAAAACAAAAACAAAAACTAATACAATAAAATAGAAATCAGTGATTACTGAAAAACAAAAAAAAAACAATTAAACAAAACTTAATAAATAAATATTTTACAGTTTGTTTAAGGTCATTTAGAATTTAATTTAAAATTAAGATTTTTTTTTATTGAACGCATGACAGCATCTAACAACAGGTTTGAACAAAAATAATTTTCAAGTTTATTTACATACATCGAGATATTTTGTTCATTCTTTGTTAAGTTTTATTGTATAACGTTACATGCAACTATTAGCGTTAAACTATTATTTACATTTTGTACTGTTGTTTATCTATCTCGTTTTAAAATAAAATTTTTGAATCAAACCTGATCACAGACATTTCAGAGAGTGTTACTTTTTGTTTATTTTTTTATTTTTTCAACTTGATATTGTATTAATAAGTTGATAGTGTTGTGGTATACCTTCTAAACTTAATTTAAAACCATAACAAACTTGGATGAAAAGACGAATGAACAGAGAGACAAACAAAAGTACCGGAATGATGACAGACTATTTTGAAATTTAATATGTATTTAATATTTTTATTTTTTTAATTTATCTAATAAATAATGTTATTAAATGCGTTTGTGTGCGTGCTTATTTGAAAACAAAAATTAACCTTTGAAAATGAAGAAAACAGAATAATGAATACATAATAAGCCCCTTTTGATATTAACGTTGGGATAAAACACCTACCAATATGCTCGCGCACAAAAAAAATACGATTCATTAATAAAACCTAAACCCACAATGCGACCATAATTTAAGAATCTTTTGATGTTAGTTTTAAACACACTAGGTTGGAAAATTCTTGGCAATGCTTTTACTACAAAACTTAGTTGTGCAGCAAATGCTTAATTAAAAGTATTCAAACGTTTTTTTCAAAAATAATAAGCTGTGACATCTAAAATATGATTATTTTTGTGATTTGCCCAACTGTCAATATGTAAATCTTAAAATTTATTCTGTTACGGTTCAATAGATATGCCGATATATTTCAAAAAATTCTTTTTTTTTAACTATTGTAGTGACTGTCGTAATTTAAAATCCTTATTACGATTCAAAAGTTAATCCATATTAAGCGAATTCTATAAGCACACGCTTTCATTTAAGTTTTATTTGTTATAAAGAACCATAGCGAGATACATACATTTTATGAAAATATCGTTTAAAAAAAAACTAAACGAATACAAATCTTCTATAATTATTTTTCAATAGGACTAGTTTGTCAACAAAGCCTTTCCAATCAACAAAAACCTGTCAAGATGGGCTCATAAATAGCCAAGTTGTGTTTACATAGATAATACACACGAATTGCACAACAAATTTTTAAGTCTATTAAAAAATGTTGATTTGAGAAGAACGAAAGAATATTAGAAATCCTATAGTACTATTGGGGTTTTCAACAAGAAGTTTGTTTTTTAATTGTGTCAACACTAACAAAATAATAGTTGTGATATTTAGTTTTTTGACGTATTCGTAGTAGATGTATTGACAATTGTTACAATAAATTCAATTTCGCACGAAAATCGCATTAAAATAATTAAAATCCACTATGCAAGTGGTGGTGGTGTTAAAGTTACATTTCGTAATATTCGTGATATTTTCGGACAACATAATCGTCCTTCTGAGATCACTATTAAAACTTTGTGTTCGACCTTGCCGTTCAACTGAAATCATCCCAGCCGTGAGCCATAGTGTTAAAGCAGATCCAAATTTGTCAATTCCTCGATGTTATCAACAATTGGGGTTATCCAATACCACAACATTGCAAACCTTGCGTTAGGATTTGACTTTGAAGACTTACAAGGTTCAACTGATATAGGAATTGAAACCGATCATTCACATCGCCGTAGATTCGCTCAATGTATTCAGGAACAACCGACTGGTTTTTCTACAAAACTCATTTTTCAGGGTATGTCAACAAGCAAAATTGCCGCATTTTGGCTTCTCCCTAAAGGGGTTTTTGAGAAGCCTTCACATTCTTAATGTGTCTTAATGTGTGCTATGTAGTCTGGAGGATTGACTGGGCCGTTTTTTTTTCGAAGATCAGGCTGGAAATGTGTTAACGGCAATGAATCACGCTATCGCGATATGCTAACAACTCAATTTTGATATATTATTAACGGTGCGGATATAACTGACATGTGGTTCCAATAGGATGTTGCCACGCCACTCGATTGTTTTTTATGGGGCTATGCTAAGCACAGAGCCGAATCGATTTCAGTCACCCAGCTAATGAAACGATCAATTTATTGCAAAGCAAATTTCCCGATCGCATAATTTCACGACAATCAGCAGTTAAGTGGCCAACCAGATGATGTAACTTAACACCACTGTATTATTTTTTGTTGGACTATGTTAAGGACAGAGTCTATAAGGAGCGAATTGCGCCCTTTCAGTCTTGAAGCTCAAAATCCGTGATGTAATTAACGAAATTGGACCGCCATTTTGCCATTTTCATTCATAATTGCCGAACTTTTCTTTTCGTAATACAATAAAAATCATCTTAATTAAAATTTTTTGTTTTATTTTGTTTTAGAAAACAAATTCCTTGTTGAAAAACCCTTTATCAATACTGACTTCTAATATCAGATACTTAGGGAAATTTTTAGCGACTGCAAGATAGAATGTGTTAAGATTACAAAAAGTTGAATGTTAATATTTTATTATTTCAATGCATTTTCTAGTTAAAGCTCTAAACCCTTTTTTAAAATAAAAAATTGGCATTTATATTTCGAGCATTTTCCCAAAAATAAAGTTTTTTCAAAAGGTTTGTGTTTAATTTCTAAGCAGTAAACGCGTTTATATTTTTACCATTCAGCTAAAATAAGTAAAACACGAAAATGAATTTTAGCCGTTTTATTTTAATAATCTGGTTGCGCTTTAAAGCTTTAGGGTTTTAACATTAAATTATTTAGAAGCAAAATAAAGCAACAATGTTCAAATGTGTTAATAATTCAATTAGTATTATTTAAGTTGAAATTATTTTGACTGTTTCCTGTGGCTGCTCTATGAACATCTTATTGGTTTTGTCATTACCTTTTCGAATATCTTTCTTGTCGAGCCCTACGACTATTCTTTTCAAATTTCTGCTTCAACGAGTTCTTCCAAGTAATTTTTTAGAGTAGCAAATTTTTTTAGATTCTAGTTACTCTGCCGAACGCCTCTTTATTTTTCTTAGACTATTTCTTGCGGAAATCTGTGTATTTACCTTCTTTTTTGAGTTATATTTTCACTCAAAAGGAGTTTGATATCCACAAAATAACTTTCGTTATACTTAAAACATCTTTGATTTTGAAGTTTCGAATTTATATCAAAATCAAAAACAAAGAGATCCAAATTCTGGTATTCAGAGCACTATGCTTTCTGTACAGTGTGTGCTTAGATATTTTTTTATGTTGTAACCAATTTTTAAAAGTACTTTTAAAACAATGCGATATCTTAACTATTTAAGGAATTTTGGTTTTGTCTGTAACAGTTCAACCGATTCAATAACTCCTAGTGAGTTCCCTAAAAAAAGCTCAGTTTGTATCGCATTTTTCGATACCATTTAAAAGGGCAAAATCAAATCTTTTTGCATTTTTTGTTAATTGGCAGGCCAATAAGTTGGCTCTCGCTGACCTATTGACTGACTGAAGTATATTACTTCGCATTAATATACAAATTTACAGAATTATTTAACGTTCATTTACAGAAAATTATTATCTGTCTCTTTCATTCCAATAATTTTAATTAGTAAACATTTTATCAGAATTTACTTTTCTTCCAAAAGAAAAAAATAAACAAAAAAAAAATAACAACAATAATAAAAATTAATATTAAATATTCTTCAAGAAAAGCAAAATAAACAAAACGTAAATAAAGCAATAATTTTAATATCAAATAAATCGGTTTTATCTTTGTATTGACTGAAAAAATATATTTTTATGTATATATGTATACATGCATATACGTATATGTACATATAAATATATTTATGAAAATTTGTGTGTGTCTATATCACTGTATTCAGGTTAAAAATATTATTGGATGGCATCATCTATACGTTTTGTATAAAATTGAAGAGTTATTATTATTACTCCTCACATCAATAAACCGGAAAATATGTAAATTTACAATTTCGTTGCTAATACAAGCTATAGCGATACACGCACGCAGAAAAGTTGTGCTTTCATTTTTAAGATCTTCTACACTTTTGTCACATTGAAATGTACAAAATATTAAGTGTAAAAATAACATGAATAACATTTCAAATTTCTATACTGAAGTTTTGGAATGTTCCTTAAACTTGTATCCCAATCATCAACATATTCGTAAATTATTTATTATTTTCCATTAGCCAGCATAATTTTTCTTCTAACTTAAATTTGTGTAATTACGTTTACTCTTCTTTCTAGTCGAAAATACGCTAAATACGCTAACGCAAAATTTAAAAAATTAAACGGCTACTGAAGGTAAAAACAATGATTAATCATTAATCATTATATTGATAAATGTCGAAAGTAATGCGATATCTTCACTATTTACGGAATTATGGTATAATAAGATCTTCTGTAAAAAAGAAAATCAAACCGATCGCAGCCTTTTCGCAAAGGGCAAAATTTGTATCGCTTATCAATCGAATTTTCTATTTTAGCAGCACTTAGTTAAAAATGGTTGCATGGTTGAATTATAATTTAGTTTCAGTTTTAACTCTTTGTCGAACAGCCTTGATTGTAAAGTTAATTAAGGAAGTTTCAGGTTGTGAAACTTAAGAAAAATGTTATATGAATATTTGAGTAATATATCGTAAAGAAATTTGAAATGAAAATTAAAATGCTTAGTTACGACAATTTCGAATTCCGTAGTTTATACAAAACAAAATGGCAGATAATATTCACTATATTTCCAGTCAGAGGAATAAAATCTAAAGAAAGGTTAAATTAATAATAGCTAATTATTATAATTATTCTTTGCTATTCGTATTTCTTTTATCATCTTATTAGTAGAGCGAATTCGCCTTAATTGCATATGAAAGGTTTCATGTACAATTATTAGTGTAGACACTATAAACAGAGTTATATATATTTTTTTTTATGAAAATAAATTATTTAGGAAAATTGTTTAAATTGCGAAATGAATCAAATAAAATTTTAGCGAACGCTATTCTTTTGTGATGTGATTTCATTTATGGCAACTCCCAAAACAACTTTATCTGACTCATATACATTAGGTGATAAACATTCTTTACACAAACATGCATAACAAAATAAAAAATAAAATAAAAAAAATAACAAAAAAAAAAATGAAAAGATTAAAAATCATAAAAATTGAGTATTTCAGAAATAAAATCTTTGTTTTTCTCTCTTTGCGGACAATTTGTAAATTATTATTAAAAGTCCTTTAATAACTTGTGTTGATTTTTTTGTACTGCAAATACAATGTATATAAAATGGTAAAATAAGTAAAGGACATTTACATATTAATACGCACAAAGTATGCGTTATCAAAAAATATAAAAGATAGATTCACAAAAGTGTCTTTGATGACGTTTATGCAGCAGGGCTTTAACAACATTACAACAACATCCGGTAATTAGGCACATAAATTAGGCGATAGCCTGGTCCATTAACAGTTGCCGCATTTCCAGCCTCATCTTCGAAAATAACGAACAAGTGAAAATAGGATTTGTCTGAAAAAATTATTATTTTAGAAAAACCAGCCATTTGTTCCTGAATGAATTGAGCGAATCTACGGCAATGTGAATGGTCCGTCTTCTTCAACTCCTACACCAGTTTAACCTTGTAAGGCTTCAAAATCAATACCTTACGCAAAATTCGCCATGCAGTGGTTTTGGATAACCCCAATTATTGAGAACTTCGAGTAATTGACAAATTTGGACCGAATTTAACACTGTGACAGACGGATGCGATGTTTTCAGCTGAACCATCCGATCGAACACACGTTGATATTCGCACATTTTTTATCGAGCCTGTCGACTCAAACTTAACGCCCAAATTCTTAAAAGCAGTCTCAGAAGGATGATTATGTTTTCCGAAAGTATCACGAATTTTATGAAATTACATTTCATAAAACTAACAGAACCACCATTTTCATAGTGGATTTTCATTATTTTAATGCAATTTTTGTGCGAAATTGAATTCATTGTAACAATTGCCAATGCATCTTCTACGAATACGTCAAAAAACTAAAACTCAAAACTATTATGCTGTTGGTTTTGGCACAATTGCAAAACAAACTTCTTGTTAAAAAACGATATAATAGCAATAAAACGACTCTTCTGAAATTAAGATAACATTTGCTGCGCAATCCTAAATTTACTTACCATCCGCTGAAGTTTATTGGCCCCTTTAGATTAAAACAGAGAATAATTTGGCAACTCAAGCGAATAAATTCTCAAACAACATTTTCAAAAAAAAAAAAATTTACGAAATCATGATTTAATAGACATTTTATTTTCACTTTTCAAATGTTTGAATCACAAAAATGTGTGTTTAATCCTCGTAAACCCAAATAGCAGCAAATAACAAACATTCTTGATACCTTGCCAAACCAGCAAAATATAATAAATTTTAAATTCCAAACACACACAATTCTTTTACTCTTTTAATTTGTACGTCTGTCCGTGTGCCCATAGTCAAACCCATAAAAGAAATATTATTTTCATTTTATTTTATTATTTAATGTTTAAATTTAAATATGTAAAAACGTCTTGTCAGTCAATATCTTGACTGCGACACGAATTTAGTTGTAGGAGTTGAATATAAAGAAGCAGATATCTGTACACACCTAAACGCATCGCTGACAAAGAGTGTAGTAAATATGTAGTTGTATTTTGATATAAAACCATCGTATCTTGATACACACTTTATTAGTTTGTTTTTATTATGATCTTCGATAATATCGGTAGGATAGTACAGTTTTATTTTTGTTTTTAAATATTTACAAAATTAACATTTGAATGAACTAGCAAAGAACTAAATGCAAATACAGGAGTTAATCTAAATTATTCAGTAGAAGCAGCCAAACATTGGAGCATTCACATTTATAATGTTAGAAATTATGTTCCTACAACTTGCGTCCAATAGGGGAAATTATCACCTATAGTTTTGAGTTAATTAAAAAGATAACCGATAACCGAAAGTTAATTGAACTCCACCCAGTATTACTAAACTTGAAGGCAAAGAAATATAATATGCTATTAATCTGCTTCAATATACACAAGTGAAATATCTAACTTGCATTTAAAAGTTATTGTGTTCTTTTTTCCGGTGTCAAGAAAACTGGTGTCGCTAGGTATTCCAGGTCAAATGGAAGGAAAAGTAACTTTACCAGTGAGGTTGAATTTGCAGCGAGGTAGCGAGGTAGTTTAGATGTATTTCAAGTTTCTTTAAACAGCTTTGCTTTACAAGGAAGCTGCCACAATCATTGATGGAATTTTCTTTTGACAACTTCCAAACCTAAATCTCCTATTAAAGTAAATTATATCCCAATATACAAGATGCAAAATTTGCCTACCTGCTGAATGGGCAGATAAAAACAATTGGATGTCTTAAATTGTGCCACTGCCTTAATAAAGTTGATAGCAAAGCTGTAGTTACTTTATAATTTCTCCAAATGTTTTAGTATTCTAAAGTCTATCGGCTGTATGCATAAAAACTTAAAGTAGGTTTAACTGCCGTTGTTAAGCACAATTTCCTAAAGTTGTATTCAAAAAACACTTTTACCTTAAAATACCTTTGTTAACTTTAAAGTAGGAAAAACCTACGTTAAACCTACAATAAATTGACAGTTCAATTTTATTATTCAAAGTTCAAAAACCAAACAAATTGTGTTTACAATAAACTGAGCCATTTTTTTTAAAGTGGCATAAGTTACTTTGTTATAGTCATCTTTTTGTTTTAAATTAGTTTATAAAACATTTTAATTTTTAGCCATTTCAACTAGTCTGCATTTAGTTTTCTTTCTGAAATGGATTTTTCTAATGATTGTGTTGAAATAAAATCTTTTTTCTCCATGTTGTGTACTGTGAAGGATATTTTCGACAGGGGGCTATTACTACTATTACTATTTTGTCCTTTACATAAGTCACTATGTGCAGTAATATGCTTTTGAGTTGTGACATTCTTAGATATTTTATACAACACGAAACAACCTCCTGAGAATAAAAAAATAAAATAATGGTAATTATGTGTAGTATATTAGATATTAGTATAATATTGTTCCGTAAACTGCACTATTCTTTCGAACTAATAAAAATAAGTCAAATAATCATAACAACACTTCACACACACTTATTACATGTTTCCATTTCTTTCACACTATGCTCCGTAATTAATTTCCTAAGTACAGCGACTAACGCCACTTTCAAAATAAGCATTTTTGTTGCACCGATAATTATCAACACTCCTCTCAAGCAAATCTCAATACTTCTTAATTTCAAATTTATTAAAAATGAAAAAAAAACTGTTCAGTTGTGACTTATGCCACTTTTAATGTAAACGGCTCAATTGACAATTATACTTTGTTATTCCAAAAATGTTAAAAAATATTTATTTAAACAAATTGTAGTATACAAATAATAATAAAAACTAAAATATAACATGCCATTCAATATAAAACATTTTTACATCTTCTATATATATAAAAGAAAGTGATGTTAGTTACTACGCTTATAACTCGAGAATGCCTGGACCGATTTCAGTGATTAGCACCAATTCGGACAGGTCTCCGGCCAAATAAGAAGAATACACAAGAAAATTTTGGAAAATTTCCCAAAAAAAAAAAAAATTATGAAAAAAATTCATTTTCACATACATTTTTTTTACAACGCTATCTTAACTCAAGAACCCATAAAAAAACATGATTGTAAATGCTATATTGCCAGTAGATGGCGTTGTATGCACACTTGGCAGATGCAATGACATATGTTAGTAGTCAAAAAAGTCATGAAAAATGTGATTAAAGCACAAATTTTAACGAAAAATATAAGGGCGATGTGTTGAAACCACGCATTTCTATGATTCCTTCAGATTTGCCGTTTGATTTTAAATGGCTTCAGTTCCCCATACCTGTTGCTTTTCAATGATCCCTGTTTTTTGCACTTTCAGTTATATGTATCACGTTCACGTGCTTTGTTTTTCAATACCGCGAACCAAAATCTATCAAAAAATGTCGAAGAAATGACTTGCAAAGCAGTCACGGGCACGCTAGTTATTTTATATTTTACAAAAATATAATTATAATTAATTATTTTAAACAAAAGTTTTATTGATGTACATATAATCAAAACAAAGCTCGTTATCCGAATAAATATTTTTTTAATATGAACAAATTCTTTGTAAGTTCTTCGTAAGCCTTGCAAATTAACCTTTGTTGGGTGCTTTGCTTTTTATCAAAAAGATTAATATAAAAGAAAAAACAAAAATATGTTGATTTTGCTGAAAAAAATTAAAAACAATAAAAACATTTTTTATGGATCTGACTACCCGGATAAATAATATTCATTTTTATACATCGTTAATTACAACGTGACAACTGAAAATAGTGGCATTGCCACTATTTTCAGTTGTCACGTTGTAATTTTACTACAGCATACATTAGCTAAAGTACTGTTTTTGAATACGATTTTTTAACAAACGTCTGTTAGCGTTAAAGTGTTTGTTAACTAACGTGTACTTTAAAGCTCAAATAAGCGTTTTTTATGCATACAGCCATATAAATTTTTTTCTAACTACATGGCTTCATAGAAAATACTTCAAATTTAATTTTTCACGGAGCAACAATTTTCAGGTTATTGATTTGGGACTCAATTTTAAGTATTGCAAGTGAGAGTAGCTCCAAAAATAAGTACATCATTCTGCATCATTCGTTATGTCAAGTTGGCTGCATTAATAACTTAAAATTAATTTTCTAAAACAGTGTAATAGATACCTCACTCCATACGATCTTCGTACTATTTACACCACCTATATCCGTCCAAATGGGCCGGAGCTTATAAGGCTATTTCGGAGTTGCTCGACCGCCTACAGGAGATGGCCAAAAGGCTCATTGGGTATAGTTAAGTATCCACCTCTATTGATTTTCTAGAGCATCGACGCAATGTGGGATGTATTTCACTGTTTTATCGTTACTACAATGGTAAGTGCTCTAATGAAATTGAGGGACTTGTTCCCGTTAATCGCGCGTTTTTGTGTTTCAACTCGATTGTCGTTGAAAGCGCATCCATTTATGGTTGCTTCGTGAGTGAAACGCACTACGCATTACAGAGAAAATTCGTTTTTTGTCAGAACGGTTCGTATGTGGAATAAACTCCCTCCGGAGGTCTTTCCTGTCACTTTCAATGTAGGAAAGTTCAAAGTGTTCCACAAACACTACTCCCTCTTTTCTCCTCCTTATAACCATTTTAAACCCAAAAGAATATTGAATAATTCAATATGGAAAACAGCATGTGTCCTAAATTGGATGATTTTTATTATGTTTGTGTTGATATCGCCCCAAAAATAGGCAAACAAGATCGAAAAAACTTGTTTACTAAAGAATTTAAAACAGAGTTTTGTCATCATTTTATTGGAACAAATTAAGTGGTGCAAATTTTACACCGAACGCAGTGGGCAAAACTTGTTAAAATGCCATTATAATGTGGATACATAGAAAAGGTAATGCAGACTCTGAACATGAATGAACGAAACTGGATATTGATAATAATTAAAAATGTTCTAAATTTTAACAAATAAAAATCTCATATTTTCTGTGTAACAACAGCTGTCATATGAATTGGATTTTTAATTTTCATCCAAAATAAATATTATACAGAAAAACGACATATTTGGGGTTTTGTAATCCAGTTATTGAGTAAAAATTGTGAAAAATAGGTACAAAAATAATTCGGTAATAAAATTTTAATTTTTTTTATTTTAACACATAAATTCCTTAAACGGGAAGAAATGTTTCAAAAGAGTTTTTTTTTAAACTGGTCGCCCTGACCTAGTTAACTTCGAAGCTGTCAAATCCTTTTTCTAGTATAAAGCCAAGAGATGGAGCCTTAATAGGCTGTTTACTTTTTTCATTCGTTGTTTTGTACTGCGAAGAATTTTGATGTAATTGATAAATTTTGTTTCGAAATTGGCTTTATTTTTATAGGGCGGACCGTTACCGTTAGACGCAGTTATTCTGTAATTCGCATTTACTGTAGGTTGTCTTTAAAATAGTTTAAAAATGCTTGTACAAAAGTAACTTTCAATTATATGAGCAATAAAATTTTAAAATTATATAAGCAAAAATAAATCCTCCCACCTTTTTGGGAAAATCCAAAAAAAAAAAACGGAAGTTTTTACATTTTTCCAATTCAATTTTAACGAAACATGCTATCAAAACCAAATTTACTAGTGTTCTATCATAAATTTCGTGAAGAATACAGCTAATACTTTAGAATGATAACCTGATCATAAATAAGTATACCACGTCCAAAATATCAAGTTAATATCGGCCAAAATTAAAAATAAAATTTTTTCTATCCGGAATTTTTGCTAAACTAAAAGAGATAACTTTGACATGTAAGGACATTTCTTGTAAATATTTTCAAGGTCTATTTAAATTCAAAATCTCTTAACATTTGAGTAATAACTAAACTTTTTATGACATTCACAAAAAATTTTATTCCCGAGGTTCGCAATTTTGGGGGCATACTCAGAAGCCCCCCTTTATCCTAAAGGGCCAGGCAGGCTTCAGACACAAAAAGGTATTCCGTTCGGTATACCGAGATATAAACGTTTTAAAATACAAAAAAATTAACAAATATCCACGTTCAGCAAAAACATTCTTATGGCCGTATTTATTTTTGTTGCATGCGAATGTATCACATGCAACTCTCAGAATTGAGACCCAAAATCATGCGTTTTCTGCCTAAAAATATAAATTGTAAAATAGTAGTAAAATAAAATAACTTTACAAATATATTATGATGTGTATTACACCAGTGAAAACAACAATAATTTATGAAAAGCGTTACACGAACGGAAGAAGCACCAAAGGCCATAAAGTTCAATAACATGGAATTATTTATAGTGATGGTATTTCAATTAACAGAAATAAAATTTTTGTATTCAAATAAACGATTTTTTAGAATCATATAACAAATAAAAATTTTACAATTTGTTACTATTTTCAGATTTAATAAGGTAACGACAACACCCTGTTGCAAAGCATCTTGCAATAATTCTGTTACAAACAATTAAATTTACAGATTAATCATTTGACCGTGTTAACTATAGAGCCATATTCCAGAATAGGTCTAACTAAAGATGTATACAATTGCTTCATTTTTATGGGTAAGTAAACTCTTTGCCCAGCGTTTTATAAATCCCAAGACAGATCGGGCTTTATTTACTGCAAATAAAATGTGTTATATTAAATTCAGTTCAGGATCAAGTAAGATACCTAGATCAGAAACTGATTCAACTTTGTTCAATATGTATTATCCGAAAGAAACACATACTGCTGCACTTTTTATAATTGCAAGAAGATATGATTCGGATAATAAGTTTATAAAATGTTGACATCATCGGCATACATAAGAATATTTGAAAACATTATTACCATTGGTAAATCATTGATGAACAAAGAAAGCAACAACGGTCCGAGATAGCTAACATATAAGTATCGGCTTAGATCTCAGATTCTTGAAGGAAACTTTCTGCATTCTGTTCAACAAATAAAAGAAAATCCATCTTAAAGAGTCAAGTGTGAATCCCATGCAATTAAGCTTGTGTAATAAAAGCGTATGATTGACCATGTCAAAGACTTTACTAAAGTCGGTGTATATACGTTAGTCTGTTTTTTTTAACAAACCCACAATTAACAACAGTTGTAAACTGTAAGCGATTTGTAATTGTAGAGCTACCTTTTCGAACCACACAATTGATGATACTGAAAAATTTTTTCCGTAATAATTTTTTTCAAAAATTTTAGGCAGAGTACTAAGCTTAGCAAGGCCTATATAATTTGCGATATTAACTTTACAGCCAGATTTGAACAATGGAATTATAAATGAATCTTTCCAGAATGTAGGAAAATAATCATATTTAATTGACATATTAGAATATGTGTTATAGGAGAATTTAAAGCATTATGATGATATTTGAATTACAGGTGGCAAAGTAACTTACTTTTTATTCACGACACAATCAAAAACTATGCAATCCAACAAAAATTATCGCCATCACAAAAAACTAGAGTCACGGCCAACCCACAAAAAGAGTTGTTTAATTTTGATCTTAAATTTCATTGAAATTCAAATTTAGCTCAAAAATTATATAGTGATCAAGCGTGATAGATTATGATTTACATTAAAGAAATAACTGGTAAAATGGTTTGGTAAATATAACACAAATTTCCGAAGTTTGTGACTAAAACATTATTAGTTTGTTTGGTTTCAAAAGTTCGTTACTTAATAAGTCACAGTGGCGTGAAACAAATAAAGTGAAAAATCAACAACCTAAGAGATTTGCATGGAATAAGTTGTGATTTGTAGTAGAAAAACATGGTTTTCAGTCCTTGTATTTGTTATCGCAATTTGTAGACTACTTCAACTTTATTTATTTTTGATGGTTCTATCCTGATGAACCACAGTGTATTTGTTCTGACAATCCATGTTCTGACAGCATGTGCGTGTGGTTTGAGTGTAACGTAATGAAATTCTTCAAAAACTCTTCATGCTTAAAATTTTAAACATGCAAAACTGATGCATATCTTGGCACATTCATTAGCCTGTGTGGGTGACCGAACAACAATATTTTTCAAGCTTAAGCTAAAAACAACTTACTTTAAACAACTCACTTCTGTTGTGAAAATTATTGATCATTAGAATTTTCCAATTGTGTTTATAATCCAATCTTCGCACTTATTAAGATTCAGATCTACAGGATGGATGACTGAGATGTTGCTAATAATTTTATTTGAGAACTGCTATTTTCATGCTTGATCGATTTAAATTTTTATTATTGTTTTTTAGTACTTTTTAAGGTTTCATTTTCATACAACCAGGTATTTTGTTATTCATAAATTATTATATTTAAAGTGAAACTTGTATTTAATTTTGAAAACCCAATGTTAGATTTTATTTTTTAGCCGCCACTTTTTTGTTATTTTTTTAAATATTTTTTTCTCACTTATTTCCTTAAAAAACTTTTTAATTTGAAAACTCATAAAAGTTATTTTATGCAAAATTATTTTTTAAGACTTTAAACAAT
Organism: Trichopoda pennipes; assembly: GCA_030448955.1. Lineage (NCBI taxonomy): Eukaryota > Metazoa > Arthropoda > Insecta > Diptera > Tachinidae > Trichopoda > Trichopoda pennipes. The sequence goes on from JASKUP010000064.1 coordinate 1,388,786, forward strand.
TTTGACTGCATTTGTTATTTCTTTAAACATAAATAGAAATATGTACATATATAAACTCTGGTGTAATAATGGACAGTTATTAAGTTATGTATGTGTGTTTGATAGTCATGTGTCTTCTAACCGATAAACATACCAATCCAACACGTAAATGCACAAATTTTCAGTATTTCAATTTTTTTAATTTTTATACCACTTTTTGATTTCAAAAGCGACATAAACACTTTTGGTTTTTTCATGTGTTCGTGTATTTATGAAATTTTACGTTTTATTTTATCTTTCGTATATTTTCATCCTCTTTTTAAAACACTTCTTCACAACTAAACATCACAAGCCCGACTAATATTGTGTTAATTCTACTTTTAAGACGTTTGGCTTAACGTGCGGGTTGAAAAGTAAACAACGCAGTGCAATACAATTGAGCCAACACTGGCTGGCTCATACTTAATATACGAGTAAGCTTAAGTTGTTTAACTGAGTAAAACCCACAACAGCGACTTGTCTTAAAGAGGTAAAAAGCAATTAACATCGCTTACAAAGCCAGTCGCTTATTTTGCGAAAGCTTTAAAAGTTATAAAGCTTTTATTTCATATCTTTGCTCAGTTCATAATTTTGTTTTTGCAATTTTCAATAAATTTTAATTTTAAGGTGTTCGAGAGATATTAATTATATTGGATTTTCTTATCTCTTTTACTTGTTCTCTATTATTTTTTAAGTGGAAGCTGTTTAAATCTATTTTTTAGAAATTTTTTTATAAAGAGCATTTTAGTTCCTGTTAATTCAAATTCTCTTACATAGAGCTTTTAAAGTGTCTTAAAAAAGTTATATGACCCGACTATTGATTGAAGAAAACGTATGTGGTTGGAAACCAAACTAATTGTAGATTGATTTTAATTCCTTATCTAATTATATAGTGTTGCCGTAGCATTTTGTGCATTTAATTTTTGGTGATTGAAATTTAGTATTTACCTTATTATCTGAAATTTGTATAGTTATTTTAAACAAAATTTTGAGTTGTAACAACATGTAATTCATAAGTTATCGTAATAGCTGCTTTATAAGGAAATATTATCAATTGGTTAGCCTAGATAATCAAATAATTCTTAAGTATCGTTAATTAAGAAAACATTATAAAACCCAGTAACAGATTCCCGTTCTTATTGGCAATAGTGACTGTCATAACGGGAGGATACAGTTGAAAGAAATGATTCGAACATGTTAATAAGTGCTTTCGGCTCTCCAAAGAATTTCCAAAATTTCAAATTTCTTATGTTTCTATCGTATTAAAATATATGCAGTGTTGCATTTTTGTACCCGAAACATAATTGTTTTAGAAGAAATTTCCAAATGTCATCGTTTTGACAATACCTGCTGTTTGGATTAATTGAAGGCAAAGGTCTTAATATGATAAGGAAGCGTAAGCAGATAAATAAAAAATGGTTTAAAGTTTCATCCTGTCATTCTGCGGTATTAAAGAACAATGACGTTTATTCAAAGAGAAGGGTAAAAAATTAACAATTTCCCTACCCAAACGAAAATAATCGCTCCAGTGACGAACTAGAGCTGACGAATAAGCGAGGCTTGCTTCGTTTGACCTAAGGTATGATTTAGTATATTTAGGTTACTGTACTTAAAATAGGGATATTTTAAACCTTAATAAAGCAAATTTATGACCATCTTTAGAGTTTAGGGCTGAAGAAATTGTCACAAAACATCTCAGTGGGGAGCAAATAGATTATAATAAGTTCAAAAAAACAAAACATCTAGTATAAACTTTTCAAATACATTAATTACATACTTGTACATTAAAAGTCGTTATATAATAAATATAATTAGTGTGGCTTATTATCTGGTAACAATGGCTTTTCTAGCATTAAAGATGACACAATATTCTTTTACGTTAAAGTGATATGGCTGCCCACAGAAAATTTTCTAGTTATGCTAAATTATCCTAAATAAAATAATAATTTTGACAGCCAAAACTAAAAGTTGTATGTCAGAAATGTCGGAAACAACTAGTTAGCTGAGTGACCACAATGCCCAGTGAAGCATTCTTTAGGTACTTTGTTTAATAGCACACACTTCATAACCACATCAGCAATTAGCTCAAACAATGTTAGGTCCCTTAACGTAGCCTGGTTACTTGCAATAAGATAAATTCTACCATACAAAGTACTTATTTTCAAGGACAGCAACACTTGTCACAAGATATGTTTAAAAGTCAGCATGAGCTTTAAATGAATTTTCATAAATATAACCGAAGAAATATTTGCTGGCTAGTATTTGAATTGTCAGATAAAAGTAAATAAAGATTAAAAATACAAAACCTTATATCCAAGGTTCAATTAAATTTTCTGAAACCATAAAAAGAACTAATAGTCATAACAGCATAACTCATAACTCATACAGCACCATTTTTAACATGCTAAGAGCATCAACAAAGTTTTTTTAACGGTTGCCTAAAAATATGCAACATACATTATGAAGTAAAAGATATTGGTAAAAACACAAAACTAAAATAAACGATGTGAAGAACTACTAATAGTTAAGATATTTCAGCAAAAGTGGCACATGTTTAAATTTACTAATTGCTTGGAAAACTATCCTGGTTAAACTTTGACCACTTTTTACAGTCTACAATTTTATTGTATTAATCATTAATCATTTTTCATCATTGTAATTAAGAACGTTATTTATATTTAAAGCGTGCAAAGCTCATTTTTAGCAAGGTATAATCCTTTATGCGGGACATTCTACACCTGTAATTGGTTGTTATTTGTACCGGTTTTATCTCCATACGAAATAATGTAGAAGATAATTGGATGTGTTTGCTTCATGAGTTATAGGAATTTTATTGAACATACCTGTGTTTTAGTGTTTATTTGTTTATCGGAATTTCCTTTTTTTGGAAAATTCCAATTTGGAGATATTGGAATTACTTAGTGATCTAGAATTTTTTTTTGTTTTCAGTTTTTTTATTTTCTGATTGTTAAACTTTGTTCGTAAGATTTCAATAAGGCAATGAGAAACTTCTTTTTGTTAACAGATACAACACTTTTTTATTGATATATTATTCGTAGCAATGTAAGCAAGAGGGGATTTTACATTGAGCAATCAATCACTGCCAAGAAGGTAAGACAAAATTACTCTGAAATTTATTATACCTAAGTCAAATGGAATTTTCTAAAAATAAAAATTTCAAAATTACTGTGTCATGACTGGTGAATTCTTGATCATGGATCTACTTATGCAAACTGCGCTATTAACCACAAAGCCTACGACTATCAATCGTTAGATGTTTTTTTAAATTTTAAAATAAAATGATTATCATTAAAAAAAAGTTAACGAAATGACCTATTGTGTATTTTACAAACTCCGTAGCTTTCTAAGAAATCTTATACACACAAGACGATAACAACATCCTTAAAAGAAATTCCACGAATAACTTAAACAACAGATAACAAACACAACTAACATGGAATAAAAACACACCAAACAGAAGCCAATACTGACTGATAGTAACAACAACAATATGTAGTGATGTTTAAGTAGAATATTCTTGTTTATAAGAAAACCTCTTAAAACAGCTACATAAGCTCCACTTGCTAGACAAATGAATAAATTCAAGTTTGGACATCGTTAACTAAAGACAACAAAATAATTAAGCATCTTTTAAGGCATTACAATGGTGAAGTGTTTATTTTGTGTAGATATATCGTTTAATTTAAATTAAAACTCTAAAGTGCAACAACAGAACTCAATATAACAAAACGTTTATTAAAAGGAATAAACTTAACAATAATATATATTTTAATAATATTAAGACAAAACCAGCACGTAATTTTTCTATATATGCAAAATTTTCATACATAAATATGTAAAATTATATACTCTAAATATTTCTAAAAAGTAGTTAATTACTAACATAACTTGGTTATAATTTTTGGTTACTTTTAGAAGTGGGATATAAAAAACACACACTTTTTTGGATTTTACAAGAAACAACTGACTTTACTAATAAAGAAAGACAAGAGAAAGAATAAAAATGGTATAGTGGTGTGTGTAAATGGCACAATAACGAAAGAGATAATAGTTAATAAATTTGTATAAGAAACTGTTACTTAAGAAACTTAGTCACTGTAGAATAAGTAATTTTGTAATTTTACTATTTGAAATACAGGCGCAGGCATATCGCACATCTGTAACCTTAAACAATTTTTTTCTAATAGTTCATATAATTGAACTAAATTTTAAAGAGTAATCGGAATATATGAAATTACGTCATGTCTTCTTATTCGTTTCCAGGTGACTCTACTGGAAAAACAGCAATTTTAGTCTGATTTGTACAGGTTTTATAGTAACGAGAAAAATTTTATTGTTCTCGGGGACTTTAACAGCAGATACAAATTATAGTCTTTCCAGATATAATAGCGGGGGTTGGCAAAGCTCATGCCTGTTAATTTTAGTATGCAACATATACAGAATGAATCATCCTAGAATAAAAATGGTAGTCCTACTTCTATATTCGTAGATGATGCGCCTACCCTCAGTTCAGAAACATTTTCAGCCTTTTTTTTGTGCAAATTACAAGCGCCATTCAACGAAGTTCATTTCTAATTTATAAAATAGAAAATTCTTGAGAAAATCTGCGATTTAAATTCAAAAAGATACATGTTTCCATCCTGAGCCAATCAAGGAATAATGGGAAGATTAATGATGAAACCAGGTAGGCCCAAAAATTGTATTTATACTTTTTGTGCAACAAACAAATCCAAATAAATGCACCAACTGCATTGCGTTCGTAAAAACCTAGGAGGAAAAAAGTATAGGAGAAAGCAAATTATAAATATTTTTTTGCGTGTTTGAAAGAAAAAAAATTGATCAAATTGCGAAAATAAAATAATTAAATAATTTTATTATTTGAAATAATTTATAAGTTAATAAATGTTTTGTGATATTTTCATAAAACATTTATTGTTAAACGTTTTTTAAATGTATTACTGCTGGGGAAAGCATATCCATATGCCCATTTCACTACTGCTCATATAGCTCATCAGTGGATTTTGAATTTTGTATAAAAATTCAATAGATTCATCATTGTTTTAAATTAAAGATTTCCCTTATTATATAAAAATACTGTTACGAAGATGCTTAGTTTAAGATATATTCCTAAAAAAGTAAACTGAAATGATCTATTGTGTCTGTTTATAAATTAAGAAGTTTCTAAAAAATCTAATGAACATAAAACAACAACAACGTGCTACATTAAAACTCCATGTGCTTAGTTTAACAATCTAAGATAAAAACAACTGACAAGAATATTCATAGCCAAACAGGCGCTTACACTAAATGACGATAACAACGTCATTTTTATAGAACTGCTCAAAATAGAATAAAAGGGCTAACTCTCTTGGACAATAGAGGCAGTTGAAGTGTAAACGTTGTTTTCGACGTTAACATCGAATTTTTTGTGTGCATAAAAGTAAATAGCTCGTCTAAACGGTGTAATTTAATTAAAAACTCTAAGAAATATGTGTAATTATTTTGCAATAAAATAACTTAATAAACTAAAGTTTTATTATAGGAATTAACTTCACAATTTGTAAAACGTATTTATTTTACAATTACTTTTATTCTATACTTATGCAGAATTATATTAAGTATATCCAATATATAGCTCAAACTATTTTTATGAAATTTGCAACCATCAATAGAGGATAAGGAGAGGAAAAAACCGAACGGTTTAAAATAACACGATTTAACCGACTTAATGAAATTCGGAATGAAATACAGATAGGTTTTGATATCTAAGGTCCAACGGCCAGAAAGTTGTTATTGTATTTAACACGTAATCATACTTTTGTTGTAGCAAAAAGTTTAAATATACAAATATGACAAAATCCGAAAACAATTTAAAGTTGCAGACAGTGAAATATGTAGCTCATTGAAAAGTTTGTAAATAATTATATATCAAAAGTCGAAAGCTATAAAGACAGTAGAGACTGAGCTGAAATGCGTCGAGATTTCAATGTTGCCACAACAAAATGCCACAACAGAATAACAAACGGAGTTACAGATATTTCATATTAATTAACGTTTAATCATTATGAAATATCAAGATAAAAAATCAAGAAAAAGCACTTTCAAAATAATCCAAAAAATATTTCAAAAACAAAACGAATGAACTTACTTTTTTATATGAAAAATATTTTAGAAAATGCAAACAGTGTAATTTTTAATTAAGACCGCGTCCTTCCACATTTTCCATGTTTTGGACTTCTGAACTTTCCAGGAAATGCTATCTTCATCTACTAAGCAAAGAGTTCAAAATATTGAAAATTTAGGAAAAAGTGCAAAAAATGCAAACTGGCACATATTTTCTGTTGTGAACCTTTAAATCTACGATTGCACTTTAAGACATATCAGATACAGTACAGTATTTTTAAAATGTTTCAATACTGAATTAAACAAAGCTGGTACACTGTGTAATTACTTCTTGTATGTTGCGTACTAGTCTCTGCAACCCTGAAAACGTTTAGGAACACATGAATAAATGAATACACATGAATGTGAATATGCATTATAGATTATCAGATTATATTTGTAATACGTATTGTGCAATTTATTACACAGAGTACAATTAATAGATATCTAAGCAATTAATAATAAAACAACATTCATAGCAGACCATACATTTTCTCGCAACATTTTTAAAAAAATTTATGCTGTAAATATTATTAAAAGAAAACAAACCAATTGCTGTATAGTTATAGAAACAATGATATTTTTGCAGACACTTTAGAAAGCGACAGAATACTTTTGATGTGGTTCATACAAAAAGGTTCAGATTGGTCGTCCAGACATGAATTTAACAGTGTTCTTTTTGTAATCAAAACCCCTTTTGTAAAGTAAACTCGTGAGTTCGACGATGAAATGGTTGCATACTGACGACAGCTTATTGTCAACAAAAACAACTTATAAAATTGTGAAATTAAGCCGGAGCAGAATATAAGGTTTCATTTATACTTTTTCCTAAGTTTTGGAATGATACATATACATCAGTATATTGTGACCATCAAGTGTCGGTTTTTATAATCGCATGGGAACACTTTGTACAATGGTGCAAGTAAATTCTTTTAGCTTCTATTGGCTCAGTTACTAGTTACAAATTTCATTTGTAAGTCGTGGGCTGTGTAAGATAACTTCTGATACATTGTTGTTTCTGGGAGCCATCCTGGTAGTTCTCACGATGCATTTGTGCGGCCGATAATCTTATTAATCGTGTAATTGCATCAGGCATTGCTTTTCCTTCAAATTGCCCTTGTTAGGAATGCAGCATTTTCTTTAGAAAATCGGTAAATAGTACGTTATCGATTGTGTGTTGAATTTAAAGTTGTTTAGAATTTCAAGATGTAATAAATTTAGCAACAAAAATGAGAATGTCTTGTTTTATATTAATCAACGTCAATCCTTCATCCTAAATATAATATTCTCATAAAATATTCATTATTAAAATAGTTGGTGTATTACAATTGCGAATACATATCCATATGGTTGGCCATTTTGCTACTGCTTATATAAGTATGTAGCTCGTCAGTGGATTTCGCCCAATTTTTGTATTGAAAACTCACGTCTTATAGAAACTTAATTTTAATACATTGTATTGCGTATTATATTGGCGCACAGTACAATGGTATTCACTGTATAGCATTGATTTTGAATCCGAATTTAGTTGGATACATTTTTAATTAAAATAAATGGAAATAAAATTCATTATTAAAATTTGCACGTTAAACAAACTTTACTAGAAAGGAGCATGCGTTTAGGAAGTCAGCCATTAAATAGAATTTCAGCGCATGATTAAATTTTAATTAATTTATCATCTTCTATACATACATATATATAAAAATTAAGCCCAAAATGCCGGTGTTTGGCGAGATGCGCCGTCGGATTTCCAGCAGTACCTTCGTAATTGCTGTTCGCTGGTTTGTATCTTTGTTTCATGCGTTTACGCACAATAGTGCGTCCACAGTGCATGTTTGAAACAAGACAAATTTAAAAAAAAAAAAATCAAATTTTGTTTCCATTGCATAATTCGACTTAATGTTTTATACCAAATGAAATGTGTGTTTTCGGTTGTTGCTGTGTGCGTAATTGCGACGGCGTACAAATGGAAATATGCGCATGTTCATAACAAGTGGATGTGTGTAATTTGACTTTGACGCATAACATTTTATTTACTCATTTAAATATTTACTCATTGTATTTGCGGCGAATTAAAAAACATTTTTATCAAGTAAATTTTAATTTAAGACGACGAAAATAAAAGCAAACATAATTTTTGGCTACAAAACTTGAAAACTATGTTCATGTGGTTTTTGTGAATTACGAATTGGTATTGGCGACTGTATTACGGATTTTGGTTACACAGGTAAGTTAAAATTCATGCCGTTTAGTATGTTTCACGAAGGAGAATTTTATGGACCAATTATTTTAAAACATGGGCACAGTGCACGTTTTGTGCGAATAAATTAATTATTTCGTGTGTTGACAATAATTACATAGTCCGTTCAATCACATTCACGCTGATGCAATTGTGATTGAGAAAAAGCGTGACGAAGTACAAATTTATGGGCCGATACTTTCAAACTTTCGGAAACAAACTAAACGGCAGTGTGAATAATCAATGCACATTTTGTACAGATATAAGTCATAATTTTGTGCGTTGTCAATTTTTTCTGAATTTCTTCATAGGGGAAGATAGATTTGTGTTCCTTAAGTCGTCAACGAACATAACAATGGAAGATTGCAGTGGTTGTGTTGTTGTTTGTAGCGAAATAAGCCACATGGGAGTAATCTAATATGATTGCTTTTCTTTGTTATTGAATTTAATGAAATTTTTTATATTAGCCATACAGAAAAACGAAGATGACAAGTCTAAAACGGAATATCGGTCGGCGTTTACGAAAATCTACGGGACGGGCAAATCAGACGGAACAACTAAGACAACAAAGAAATGATACTGAGAGTCAACGTTTATCTAGATCACGTATACGCCAAACCGACGAAGAAAGAATAGCACAAAATCGAGATGGTACACAAAAAATCTTTAGAGGCCTTAGATAGGACTTTGAAAAATTTACGAAATAATCAAGAATTTTTTGGTGGTGCCTTCATTTTATTGGCTGGAGATTTCCGCCAAATACTGCCTGTTATTCCTCGGTCTGCTATTGCCATTGAATTGAATACATATTTGAAGGCTTCATATTAATAGAGACAAACTAACGTTGACTTCAAATTTACGTGTTCACTTGCAAAATTATCCATCAGCCGAACGTTTTTCAAAGCAATTGTTAGATATTGGGAATGGTGCAATTCCAATTGACCCCACCACATAAAAGGATTACGCTCCCAGATAATTTTTGTCACTTCGTACAATCAAAACAAGAATTGGTCACAAAACTTATTTCTCGGTATTGCACAAAATTTTAAACCATGATTGGCTGGGGGAAAGAGCTATCTTAGCTGCGAAAAATACAGATGTTTCGGATATCAATGTGATAATATTGAATGACATTCCCCGGGAAAGTTTTACCTACAAATCGGTTGCTCTGTTACCAATAGACGGTGCTGTAAATTATCCAGTCGAATTTTTAAGTTCGCTTGAGTTACCTGGACTGCCGCCCCACCGTCTACAAGTTGGTGTTCCAATTATTTTGCTTCGAAATATCTGCCAGCCACGACTTTGCAATGGGACACGTTTAGTAGTCAAAAAAGTCATGACAAACGTGATGGAAGCAATAATTTTAAAAGGAAAATATAAGGGCGAGGATGTGTTGATAACCACACATTCCTATGATTCCTCCAGATTCGCCGTTTGAATTTAAACGGCTTCAGTTCCCCATACGTGCTGCTTTTGCAATGATCCCTGTTTTCCGCACGGTCAATTATATGTATCATGCTCACGTGTTAATAAACCAACTGCTTTCTTTGTCTATACCGCGAAACAAAATCGATCGAAGAATGTCGAATATGTAAAAGCATTGCAATAGTATAAGACGTATTATATAAGCACACAAAAATATGGAATTGTGAAAAAGATAAAATTATTTAAAAAACATAAAACCAAAAAAAAGAAGAAATTGTGTTCTTTCTGATTAATTTCCTTGAATGATTGAATTTTTTGGCGCACACAAAAAGAACGCGGCAGAATAAAAACAAACCACATACGGTTTGCAAAGCAGTCACGGGCACGCCAGAATGGATTATATGTTTCTGACTTTATTCTATTGAAAGCCGAAATTTAAAAAATAAATCGACTTCGAAGAAATCAAAATTTCACCGAAACCGAAAATGCGCATTATTACATTTTTAATAAAATTTTATTTAAGGCAGATAACAATCAGGCCTGTTCTGAAAATCACATTTCATGAAAGTGATTTGAAAGCACAAGAAATGTGTTCTGTGCACAAAATTATGTGCTTTTAAAACGTTCACGTTTGCCACTTGCAATTTGAAATCACTGGGGTAATTTTGCTACTATCACAATGAAAACGGTAAAATAAATTACTGAAATAATTCAACCAATATGTTTTCTTATTAATTTTGTTACATAATTACTTTTTATTGAAAACAAACACTTTAATATTTAGAAAATTGTAAGGGCACCTTTTTTACTGAAAATTTGTTATTTGCTTTTGTGTTTTCCATTGTGATTTCAATTTTGTTGTTTGCTCTCAGCTGTTTAAAGTTTTTCGAAAATACATAGAAGGTTGCCATTGGAATTTCTTTTATGGCTGCTTAAAATATTATATGATATATGAATATATTAATAATCAGTGCCAGCAAAAAATGTTAAATTATCGTTAAATTATAATATAATTTATTAAATAATAATAAGCTTTTTGCATAAATTCACTAAAAAAGTACAACAAAGTTTAAGCAAGTGGCATTCAAAACCTATTGTGTACTGTGGCAACTTTACTGGTTTGTTTTCTTTTTGCCAACAGACGTTAAGTTTTAAAGTTATTAAATTATTTTAAAATAATGTCTTGTAATTGTATGTAAGTAGGTATTAATACGTATATTTTTAGAGGACCACACAAAAATCAGAGCCAACTCGAGATTTTCTTGGCATTTATGGAACAGCACTCTGATTTGGCAAAAGGCTTTGTACATGGCGACAAATGAACTGAATGCTTCGGGACCACGAGCCAAAACAGTGCAAGCCTAGAAAAAGTACATGCATACATTCATGTGTGTATATTAACATAAAAATTAATTTTAATAATCGTTTTTTTGCGTTCAATTAAAAATAACACAAAAGCTCCAGGAATTTTATTTTCGTTTTTATGTTTGCACAACAGAAATTTAAAGAAAAAATTGTCAAGTAAATCAGCTGTTTTCTTGTGCTTTCAGGAAAGTAAAATCACATCGAAAACTACAAAAACAGTGTGATTTACAGAACAGCATAAAAACACAAGTGTGATTTTAAAACCGCATGTGATTTGAAAGTATGTGATTTCAAGAACATGCCTGAATGTATTTTAATTCTCAATATAAGAAAATGGCTTTATCTCTCATTTCACTTTTGAAGAACTTTTGCGTTTTACATTGATTAATAGTTTTCTTATTTTTATAATTAAGGGTTTTCTCCTCCAGTAGGACCTGGCAGGTGGCTTCGCTGAATAAAGTTTTCCTGCGTGCGTCACAAAAACAAAAAAATCAGGCCTGTTCTGAAAATCACATTTCATGAAAGTGATTTGAAAGCACATGAAATGTGTTCTGTGCACAAAATTTTGTGCTTTTAAAACGTTCACGTTTGCCACTTGCAATTTGAAATCACTGGGGTAATTTTGCTACTATCACAATGAAAACTGTAAAATAAATTACTGAAATAATTCAACCAATATGTTTTCTTATTAATTTTGTTATGTAATTACTTTTTATTGAAAATAAACACTTAAAAATTAAGAAAATTGTAAGGGCACCTTATTTACTGAAAATTTGTTATTTGCTTTTGTGTTTTTCATTGTGATTTCAATTTTGTTGTTTGCTCTCAGCTGTTTAAAGTTTTTCGAAAATACATAGAAGGTTGCCATTGGATTTTCTTTTATGTTTGCATAAAATATTTAATGAAATATTGAAATTATTAATCAGTGCCAGTAAAAAATGTTATATTATCGTTAAATTATAAAATAATTTATTAAATAATAATAAGCTTTTTGCATAAATTCACTAAAAAAGTACAACGAAGTTTAAGCAAGTGGCATTCAAAACCTATTGTGTACTGTGGCAACTTTACTGGTTTGTTTTCTTTTTGCCAGCAGACGTTAAGTTTTAAAGTTATTAAATTATTATAAAATAATGTCTTGTAATTGTATGTAAGTAGGTATTAATACGTATATTTTTAGGGGACCACACAAAAATCAGAGCCAACTCGAGATTTTCTTGGCATTTATGGAACAGCACTCTGATTTGGCAAAAGGCTTTGTACATGGCGACAAATGAACTGAATACTTCGGGACCACGAGCCAAAACAGTGCAAGCCTGGAAAAAGTACATGCATACATTCATGTGTGTATATTAACATAAAAATTAATTTTAATAATCATTTTTTTGCGTTCAATTAAAAATAACACAAAAACTCCAGGAATTTTATTTTCGTTTTTATGTTTGCACAACAGAAATTTAAAGAAAAAATTGTCAAGTAAATCAGCTGTTTTCTTGTGCTTTCAGGAAAGTAAAATCACATCGAAAACTACAAAAACAGTGTGGTTTACAGAACAGCATAAAAACACAAGTGTGATTTTAAAACCGCATGTGATTTGAAAGTATGTGATTTCAAGAACATGCCTGAATGTCTTTTGTTAAGTATTGAAATTTGGCTTCGCATACTAAAGTTTTTCTGTTTACACTATGCATAACAATATTTTTGAAAAATATGGCTTTATCTCCCATTTGCGACAAAAATATGGCTATATCTCGCATTTCGTAATATTTTAAATATGGCCTTACCTCTCAATGAGTGAGAAATAAGGCCATTACGAATTTATCTCCCATTAAATTGAGCAATAAAGCCATCATGGCCTTATCTCAGTTGGTTTTAAAGTCACCCGTAGAACGTCCCCTACCTAAACCATACTCTCCGTCGCTAAGTAAACTGTACTTTGCAAGATGAAAATTAATCATACTTTCCATCACTTTAGAAAGTGCAGAACAAATTGCAATTGGCCGGTAACTTTCAGGATTGTTAGCCTCACCCTTTTTGAGGATTTCCGTTACATTAACAACCTTCTGAGACTTTGGAAGTTAACCGGCATGATACAACATGCTGAAAAGAGTTGCTAACAGATGTGCTAGCGTCGAAGAGCACTGCTTCAAAATCAGTGCTGGTATCCCATCCGGGCCAGGCGACTTGTTGACGTAGAGAACTGCCAAAATCTTTTTAAGCGCTCGAGCTCGAAAGAATATCTTTGGCATAGTAACGAGTACTCTGTCGGCTCTGGGCGGTGGTTGACTACTTTCCGGCAAATAGGAATTATTTGCAAATATACCAGCCAAAAGGTTAGCTTTATCAACTGGGTCAGTGAATATTTAATCATTCTTTAGCAGAGTCGAAATTGAAGAACTGGCATTATCCCTTACTCCTTTAACAAATGACCAAACATTCTTGCTATCCCTAGGAGTAGCAAGAACCTTAGCTTGTAGGGATTTCTTCGCGGCTTAGTACATTGGCATACGAAGCACTCGCCCTTTTACGTAGCGAATAAGTATCTGCATTTTTGCTTCTACGCCAGATACTTTTTTGCTTTCTAAAGATTGAGGGTTGTGTGATTGAAACACATAGGTTTCTAATTAAAGGTATATTGTGAATTTTTGCATAATTTTAGAAAGTTTTCTGCTTAATATATGTAAATAAAAAATATTTATTTATTTGTTGTTCTATAAATGTCAAATAAATGAAAATTTTGTGATTAAAGATTTTTTAAAAAAAGCTGAAACTCTCGCACTGTTAAAATTTGTATTGCAATATATTTACACTGCTATACAAAATCTTAAAAATACAAGGAAAATGACATGGATAAAATAATGTTTTAAGCTCCCGACGCTGCAATGTACAGAGTCTGGCAACTCCCGAAGGCAACTATGCTGTTTAAAAAATCAAATGCAACTCTATAAATGTCATCAAAAATAAAATTGTGTTTGAAAAGTTTCTCATTAGTTGACATTTTTCATTTGTCGCATAAAGCACGGTCTAAGTATAGTTTGTGGCAATAAGTGCTTTGCAATTTTTTCCGTTTGTTTAGGACTGTGATGCATAGTTATTATAAGATTTATTTAGATCGATTTGGGAGGTTAATAGTTGCACTTTTTTAAGATAATCTTAACAATCTCCGTGCTCCATCAGTTTTAATTTGAACATATTTAATTAAGTAAATATATTTGCATATAGTAAAAAAAGTGGCATAAGAAGTTGAAAAATTGCCAACACAATAAAAAATTAACTATAGGAATTGTGTAGATAGGCAACAGATAATAAAAAAGAAAAAAAAATAAATAAAATTGGAAAACAAAAATATTTTGCTGCATACTACTAATTTAATTTTATACTTTGTGGGTATATTCCTGTTGATTTTGAGCAAAATATTTAAGAAGCGCAGAAACCAAGTTCACAACAAATATTAAAAATTTTTGTTGTCGAAAGTGCTGTTACTGATTTTTTACGTAAAACTATTTTGACGTGAATGCCTTCCACTAATAATACTAAAATTAACTTAACGTATCAACCGATACCACAGGTTACTGACAGCAACATGAATAATGCAGCAATTACGCGGAGTACTAGTAGTGTTGAGGATTCATTAGATCCTACCGGAGCCGGCACTTTGCCCTCCACTTATTCATCACAACAACTTATGCCTCCCTCGGATACTGATAGTGTGGAAGGCGACGGATTAAGTGTTGGTGCCACACCAGCAAACAATTTTGTTCCTAGAACAGGGCAAAGTATTACACGAACGCAGTTGTTTACAGTTGGAGTTTTGTGTTTCGTAAATTTGATTAATTACATGGACCGTTTCACAATTGCCGGTAAGTACATGCAGAAGATATGCTGATTTAAGTGTAACTGTATATGTTGAAACTGGAAAGCTTTCTGATGAAATGTAGTTCAGTGGCAATGGTGAAAAAAAATCAGAATATAAAATGTAAAAACTCTAAAATAAAAAATTTGTGTCCAACTCTTAGTTTCATGTCACTGATCTGCATCATTTAAAAGGTAATTAAAAGGACTGTTGTTTGCCCCAAATTTTTCACCATCTTGTTCTTTTCTCTGATCATTGCTGTTTGTTTGTAAAAACGTATAAATTGTAAGCTAAATACAATTATAAATTATTTAAAAATACGTTTCTGAAACCACCAGTTCCATGGCTCTTTAAAGAACACATGTGTGTTATAACAGGTCAATTAGTCTATCCCAAATTTTATTATCAACTGAAAGAAATAACATTTTCAACTGATACGATCTTTGCATTTTTACATTCAACATTAGAAAGAAGTTTTTAACTTGTATTTATGCTCGTACGCAGATGAAAACAATCTTAAGAAACAAAACTTTCATATATAATTTTAAAAATTTATAAAATTAAACGAATTTCATACCTACATAACATAAATGTATTCTTCCTGATGCAAAAAAATGAAGGCCGGACATGGAATGAAGCCGATTGTCTTATAGCTGGCGCCGGTGTATATTTTATTTCTCCCGCCACCGATGTTTAATGCGGCTAACTACGCCCACCATTTTTCTTTTTGTCATAAAGAAATTTCAAAAACGAAGTTTTCGATAAGAAATTTCATATTATTTGTAGAAACATTGTTGTTTTCCTATTTCTTTGCAAGTATTTAAAACATGTTTTTGTATAAAAATATTTTTACAAATTTTTCATTTCGTTTTTCTTCTACTTCGTTCGCTTGTTGTAAATTTCTTAATTATTATGGCATAATTCATATTGTGTGTGTTGTACCATCTTACAGCATTGGAAACCAAATTAAATAAAAATGTTTAATACCTATTATTGTTTAAAAATATCGGCCAGAGTTTGTCGCTAACCTATTTATTTTCAGCAGCCGGACAAGAAGAGAAAACAAAGAAATTTGTTTCGTTTTAGTTGCTATTTTGCATATTTATATACAGTGGATCAATAAAGTTTAGGCACACCATGATTTTCGAGAAGGATACGTCAATAACTTTATTTCTCCTTAACTTGAAAAAATAATTTCGATATCGTTTTATAGATTGATCGTTGCCATTAACCATTCAACACAAAAAATATTTCATATTTTATTATTTCTAAGATACAAAGTATAAAAACTAAAAAATAACGTAAATCCATGTAAAAAAAGTTTAGGCACACATGTGAAAATTTCTGCTAAGTGACTGATTTTTTCACATTTAATATTTCGTTGAACCTCCTTTGGCCTGGATAATTGCTTCTAAGCGGTGAGGCATACTTTTTACCAAGTTAGATGTTTCATCTGGCGTAATATTTTCCCATTCGATGCGAATGGCATCTCTAAGTGATTCTTTTGATGTAATGTGATGCTTTCGTATTTTTTTCTCCAGTAAGTGCCAAACGTGCTCTATGGGATTCGTATCTGGCGACTGCGGTGGTGTTTTCAGTTGTTTGCAATGGTAGATGAGCCATTCCTGCACAAGATATGACGAATGTTTTGGGTCATTATCTTGTTGGAACAAGAACTTCCCATCTAAACTTAGTTTTGCAACACTTGAAAATAAATTTTCTTTTAAAATATTCAAATAAGAATGCTTGTCCATTTTGTCGTCTATAAAAACAAGATTTCCCACTCCAGATGCCGCCATACACCCCCACACCATAACATTACCACCACCATGTTTCACTGTCTTAACAACATTATTTTCCTGAAGCTCTTTATTTGCTTTTCGCCAAATTTTTTGTGGACCATCCGAACCAAATATGTTAAACTTTGATTCATCGCTAAATATCACGCTATTCCAGAATGCTTCAGGCTGATTAATATGAAGTTTGGCGAACTCTAATCTCTTTTTCTTATTTATATCAGAAAGCAGCGGTTTGCGACGTGGTACTCTGCCATGATAACCAGCTTTGTGTAGCGTATTCCGTATTGTTTGCGGATTGAATTTTTTTTCAAAGCCTTGCTGCATTTCTTCGCACAATTTCACAGCTGAAATCTTTGGGTTTTGAGCCACTGCAGCAACAATCATCCGCTCCTGGCGTGGTGTAAATTTTTTTGGGCGTCCACATCTGCTCTCACGCTCTAAATTTTTAGTTTTTTGGAAACGTTTTATTATGTTTCTTACACTAGTATAAGGCCTCTGCACAATGATTCCAATTTCACGATAGGATTTTCCTTTCTCGTGAAGATTTATAATAATTTTGCGGACATCTGAAGAAATTTCTGAACGATTGCTCATTTTGCTGTTTTGCCACGAATTTAATACCGCAAATAAATTTTGGTATTTGAAATTTGGCTACTGTGTAATACAAAATTGCATAAAAACGAATTAAAACAAAAAAAAAGTGAAAAATTACCGTTATCATAGCAAAACAAAAAGACACACACAGTATGTGCCAAAACTTTTTTTACATAGATTTACGTTATTTTTTAGTTTTTAATACGTTCTTTCTAAGAAATTATAAAATATCAAATGTGTTTTGTGTGCAATGGTCAATAAAACGATCAACCTACAAAACGATATCGAAATTATTTTTTCAAGTAATGGAAACACAATGTTATTAACAGATCCTTCTCGAAAATCATGGTGTGCCTAAACTTTATTGATCCACTGTATGTATGTATATGCCAAGCCATCTAAATAAAGTTAAGCCTACCACCCGACCATTTAAAAAAAATACGAAATCGGGAATATTTGGTAGGAAAAGGCTGTGGCTATACTGCTGTGAATTGTAAATCTTCTAATTTCTTACTAGTTTTTGTATTAAAAATAAAATTGTCGATTTTAACAAAATAGAAACAAATTAATAAGAAAAAGAAGAAGACATCTTAATGTACACATAGCCCATAAAGTCTGTGTTCAGGTATAATATATTTGGCAATATGAATTTCCAACTTCCAAGCCTTAGCTAAAAAAAAACCCCAAACCAAAGTCTTCATTCATCTCTTTAGTTTTCCAATAGCGGGATTTAAATTTAACAATACGTAAATATTGCAACCAGAAAATCTGCGTTCACTATGTTTAAGCCTATAATACTTTTACTTATTTAATGTTTTTGCTTTCTTTTCATTTACTTTTATTAAACTGATTATTTAAAAAGCATATTTGTGCATATAATAAATAATTTTCAAAATACAGATATAATTACTTCTAAGCCGCGATCGGGACGCCCAAAAATACTTTCTGAACGAGAAGAACGCAAAATTATTCACAAATATTGTTGAAAATATTCGCCAATCCTTTAACGAGAAAGTCTGTGCAGAAACCGCTAGAACAATTTTAAGAAGAGCAGGATATCACGGTAGAGCGGCTCGTAGAAAACCATTTATATTCAGAGTCATTAAACAAAAGCGCATTAAGTTTCCTAATGACTACATAAATAAGTCTGCGGAGTTTTAGAGAAAATTAATATTTTCAGATGAAAGCAAATTTTTCATTTTTGGAATAAAGGGACGCCAAGTAATATGGCTCAAACTGCTCTTGAGAAGCAAAATCTAATCGGTACAGTTAAGCATGGTGGTGGTGGGATTATGGTATGGGTTTGTATGGCTGCTGGAGGTGTGGGTCATATGGAGTTTATTGAATCTACGATGGATAAGAGGGCATATCTTGACATATTAAAAAGAAATTTAAAGCAGAGTGCAGAAAAACTTGATTTGTCATCCACATATTGGTTCCAGGAAGACAACGATCCAAAGCACGCAGCGGAGGTAATCAGTCTTTGGCACTTGTACAATGCTCCAAGATAAGTGAAAACACCTCCACAATCACCCAACCTCAGTCCCATTGAGCACCTCTGGGATCTTTAAAAAAAATTCGTCAGCAGATCATAGTAAGCAACGAAACTTTACAAAGCGTTCTGCGGGCAGAGTGGGAGAGAATCACATTTGAGGAAACGCAAAATTTAGTCAAATCCAAGCCAAACAGACTGAGTGAAGTCTTAAAGCATCTAAGTTTTACGGGAAGAAGTGGTACTGAACGCACAATTTTTGGTTGTAATTTTTATTGTATTTGTATTTTTAATTTAGGTTTTTTTAAAATTTGAGATAGAAATGTAGCTTTTGTTTTATGATATTGAAAATATAGAGTTGAAGAAAGATATATGTGATAATAAATCTTAATTTCAATTAAACGTTTGCGTGCTATGTTTATATCACTGAAAATTGTATTAAGGCGAACGCAGACTTTATGGGCTAAGTGTATTTAAATTAAAGTATTTCTCATGAATGGTTAGGAAAATATTTTTCATTGCAGCTTGAACATTTTTCCCATATGTGCGCATGTTAATTAACACTGAAACCATATTCAAAAAGATATGCCGAAAGTCTAAATTTTTGATGTTCAGATTCTCTAGCGTTGTAAGATTACGCAAAGTTGCTTAACATTATTCATTGGATGCTATCAAAGTCAATTTAAAAAATATAGCTCCCCTGCAAGCTAATCCGCAAGGAGTTTATGATTTAAAAGAAAATGTATTTTCTTTTAGCTCTTTAATCTTTATATGTATTGAAACTATCCCCTAATAAATAAAATGCATTTTTATCATTCAGTTTTCTGAATCTTTGGAATATTATAACTATTCAAACACTTAATTTTTTAAATTTTACATGGAACCAAATGTTTTACACGTTTTATTCAAAGTTTCATTTACATATGTACGCGTGTATTATTGGACATATTTTTGTTTCTGCTAATTCACATGTACATAAAAGCGTGTTTGCACTAAAAGTAAAAAAATACAATAATTTCAATACTAAATATGTATGTATGTATGTGTATAAAATTACATGTTAGATTTATTTTCATTTGAATTTTATGTTCAGAAAATAAAATATATAAAATTGAATATATTTTGAAAAGTCTGTTTTTATAAAAATTACAATATAATTATATAATCTATTAGTTATTCATTAGTATCGCAACTACGATCGTACGATGCATGTTTACATATTTTATTTTTACAATTGCTGCAAACGTAAAGAACAACAAAAGCAATTTATCAATAATTATATTAATTATTGTATTTCATTCCCATTTTTACGGTTTTTGTATATAAAATTTGAGAAATTAATAACATACGAGTATACCGGAGACATTATAAACAAGAATTTGAGTGTTTATAAAAAAATGAGAGTGCAATATTATTTGGGTACGGTTTTCCGTCGACCCTCGTCAAATTTGGTTTGTGAACAAACCGGTTTCGGCCGTTTGCCATCTTCAGTGTTCTTTTCGTACTAGTTGCGTTCTATTGTCAGTTGTGTTTATATAGTTCGTGTCTTCCTTCGTGTTATTGCGTTCGTCCCTTTCTGTCGTTTTTGCCTGCCTCTCTCCTTTTTCGTTTGTCCCTTTTTACCTAATTTGTCGATCCTTTTTTCATTCGTCTTGTTTTTTTTTTTTTCCTTTTTTTGTTCCAACTAAATCCTTTTACTGTCATGCTTGCGGTCCGTTTTTGTTATGCGTGAACCTATTGGGTTTTTTTTATGTGACATAATAATCTGTAATTGTACGTTTATGATTTTCTTTATTGCTTTCGTCTTGTGCACTTGCGTAACGTTTTTGTGTTGGTGTAATGTTTGTTTTCCTGTAAAAATGTTTCAACGGTTCAAATATTGTGTCCGAAGCAGTGTTTATTTGTTCATTTATAATTCGTCCGTCAAATGTTTTTTGTTTGTATATTTCCATGTTTTCTAATACATTTAGTCTCCTTCCTTTGTGCTGGGTATGAAGCAGTTTAACCGTTGTCTTTATATGTCCTGGTGTACATTTGTTGTTAAATATATGGTTCGCAAAGTTTGATTCTGGAGTTGATTTTGGTTCTCGTAGTTTTTTGTTATAGTCTCTAATGTGTTCCCTAAATCTGGTCTTAATTTTTCGTCCTGTTTGCCCGATGTAGCTATAATGGCATGTACAAGTTAATTTGTACACTCCTTGTTTGTCTAGTATATTTGCCTCGGTTGTTTTATTCCGTAGTATTCTGCCTAGGTTGTTTCTTGTTCTGAATGCGGTATTGATGTTGTGTTTTCCAAAGAATTTCGCCAGTTTGTACGTTGATTTTCCCATATATGTTAATGTAGCCCATTTTTTTCCTTCCTTCTCCTGTTTTTTGTTCGTTCCAATTTGTTTTTTGATGTTATCTACGAGGCGCTTTTTGTATCCGTTGTTTTCCGCTATGGTGTATATTGTTTCCATTTCCTTCATATACATTTGCCGTGTTAGTGGTGTTCTCTCGAGTCTTGTTATTAACTGCCTGATCGCTGCGTTTTTGTGTTGCTGGGGATGATTTGATGAGTTGTGTATTATTGTGTCCGTTGCTGTTGGTTTCCTGTATATTTCATATTCGATTCTTTTCGAGATTATGTTCCTCTTGATCGTTAGGTCCAGATAATTAATTCTCCCCTCCTCTTCCTTTTCCATTGTAAATTTTATGTCCTTGTGTCTTCCATTCAAGTAATCTAGAATTTGCTCATCGTTGTTTCCTTCTAGTATGCATATGATGTCGTCGACATATCTTGCGTAGAATATTACTCCGAAGTTGGTTTTTAATTCCTTTACGTATTCCTCTTCTAAGTTCTGCATAAATACTTCCATGAGGGTGGCAGATGTTGGATTTCCCATCCCTAGTCCTGCTATTTGTCTATATATATTATTGTTAAATTTAAAGTAATTCTGTTCTAGTGTCGCTTTTAGTGTACCTGTAATTTGTATTGCTAGTTCCTTGTTTTCCGTTTTGTTTTCTACTGTCCTATGAACAATGTTCAGTGTATCCATTACGGGAATTGATGGATACAAGTCCTTCACGTCAAAAGAGACCAGTTTTGTTTTCTCCGTTATTTTCACGTTCTCCAATTTATCGATCAGTTCTGTAGTGTTGGCTATTGTATGCCCATATTCTAGGTCTAAGGTGTCCTTCAATATTGTTTTCATATATTTCGAAAGTTTGTATCCTGGTGCAGATTTGTAATTAATTATGGGTCTCATTGGTGTGTTTGGTTTGTGTATTTTTGGTAGTGCTATCATAGATGGTGCGGCTGGATTCATCATTGTTAATGTGTGCGATATGTTTGGTTTTATTATCCTTGTTGCCTTTTTTATAATCTCCTTAATTTTCGTTTGGTATTCTTCTGTAGGATCTTTACCAATTCTCTTGCACTTAGAGTCTTTTATTAAGTGTTCAGTCTTTTCGATGTAGTCATGTTTACCGATGAGCACCGTTGTGTTTCCCTTGTCTGCTTTTGTGACTAAGATGTTGTTCGCTTCCAGTTTACGTTTTAGTTTCCTAATTGTATTGTGCTCTCCGTTTAAGTGTTTTGTAGACTTGGCCTCCTTCTCTATTATTTGTTTGCAGATGTGCCTGGCTTTCTCTTGTTCTTCGTTTGGGATCATCGCTATTGCGACTTCTGTGTCCACAATGGTTTGTTCTATTTCCTTTTTCTTGTTGTTTTCTGTGATGTTGTGTTTTAATCCCTTTTCCAATAATTGAGCCTCTTGCTTGCTGATGGTGACCTCTGTTAGATTCAAAAATCTAGGGTGGAAATTGCTGTTTTTGCGCGTTTTGTTGTTTGTTGAATGTGTTAGTGTCCCGAGTTTCTTGTTTAAAGTTGCGTATTTTCGTTCTATTGTTTTCGCGTTTTCTGCTCGTATTTGGTCTAATGTGTTCATGAGTACGTCGGTTGGGAGTAGTTCTGCTAGTTTAAGATGAATGTCTAGTAATTCCGAGTTCGTAATTTCTTTTTTGGCGTAAAGGTTTCTGATTTCGAATTTCACAAAGTCTTTTTGTGCTCTTTTTATTGTCTTCCTGCTTGCTGTGGTGTTGATTTTAATCTGTATTTTGGCATATTTTGGTGTAACATTGGATGCGAGGCATTGTTTGTTGAACCAAATGTTTGCCTTTGTCGTCATAACTTTTAATTGTCGTCGTTTGTAAATTGTTATCAGTCCCATTGTGTCCAGATTGTAGGCCTGACAGGCAATATTCAGCTGGCTCGAATAGTGAACACTCTTCAGTAATACATTTTCATTTTCTTAAAATATCAATTTATTTACGCTCTGGATTCAGAATTTTCTCAACGCATTTTTTCTTGAATCCTCCGAACTCACAAAACATACTAAAGAATATTGGCCCACTCCACACAGATTTTAAATACTCCCTGAGCTCTATTTGTCTCCCTGCGAACCATTTAACGTCTAATGCCTCATACAATTCGTTTGTGGGCTTTTTTGGCGCCAATAATGAGGTTTTTTTTCACTCCATGATGGATTCCTGGGCTCCTTCCAACATCTTAGCTGTTAATGAATAGATTGTAATAAGCTATAAAATAAATAAGAATTCTTAAAACTATTGTCCGTTGTAAACTCCATTTTAACCAAAGCATGGACAGATGGATTTCCAGCATATATGAATTCACAATTTGAATTTTTTATGGGAAGGAAAACGAATATTTCAGATATTACAAACGGAATGTTAAGCTTCTATCCGTAGTTCAGGGTGCAAAACTAGAAAAAAAGCTTGCTTTAAAATAATAGAAGAAGAAGCTTCTTCAAACTTAAATACAATTTCAAGAAATGTTGTTTGCGTGATTTTATTTTATTTCTTTTTATGAAGGAAGTATACAACTAAATACTAAAAAAAATGATGTAAGTTTTGTTGAAAATGCAGTTTGCAAAATAATTTTTAAAATTAAAGTATGCGTGATTTTATTTTATTTATTTTTTTATAATTTATACTTATGTAAGATATAACAAAACAACATTGGGTCTTAAATCTAACAGTTACTTTTTATTAAGTACAGCCAGTGCTAAACAAAATTGTCTTCAATTATAGTAGCTGCAATCTTTAGGATTTATATGTGTATAAATATAAGACTAAGACTGTAATCGGCTGTGGTTTATCATAACATATTTTTTTTAGGATTTTGTAATTTTTCTACTTTATAAAGGGCGTATTACGAACGTTCACTTCCTTGAACGTTATCGGATTTCAGATTTAATATAATTCACATACACAGATTAATGCCGTCTTTGAGCTTTAACGACTGGCGGAATCATTTTAATGATATTTCTAATTAAGTTTCCTTCAATGGAGCCGCATACAGTCACAGAAATTGCGATATTATTACACAAAAAAAATATAAAAACGATTTCTGATCATAGCAACTGGCAACCAAGATCGTGATCTATGACCATAAAATTTTTTTAATATGCGAAATCATTTGGCTATTGGATTTCTAGATGGCGATAGATGCTATTGAAATAAGACTAATATCATAATAAAATATGAAAATTATTTTTAAAAGAATTTTCCGTCTTTTCATTTCAATTAAAAGTCGTGAACCTTAAAAACATTCTTATTTTAATCGCTTTTTAACTGTTACAATTTTTTATATCCCAGTCTAACGTCTTCTTAATCTTTTAATATTCATAACTTCATATAGAATGGAATGCGAAAATAATTAATGTGTGTTCTGTAAATTACGATAGTGTTTAAACCCTTGCTGCTGTAAGTTAAGCAAAATAAAACTTTATTAATCGTAAAGTAATACAATATATGTATACGTATAGGGCACCATTTACAGAATTTCATGCGTTTTATAGATTCACTAATACAAAAGGTTATAAGCTTTGGATTAGCATTTACGCATCTGATTCATATATTCCTATGAATAAGCACTTAAAACGAAAATCTTTTAATGAATAAATAAACTTAAGCCCTGAAAAGTATACTAGAAATATGTTGTTAGGTACATTTTTGATAAGTTTAATCATAAATATGCATTTTAGTTATAACAAAATAAACAAAAAAGAAATTAAAATAGGATGTAATGAAAAACTGCTATCACGTACATATTTTTTAAAAGTTTTAGCAAATATGATTCTGTTGGGTCACTGTTGAAAAACCTGGAAAGCTAAAACTCTAAACTTAAGCTTCTATGATACCAGCATTAACCAATTCAGCTACGACTGTTGTCGGATGATCGAAGCTTTTTCCTTTTGTTTTCATACTGATGTGTAAAGTTTTAGGTCTTATTGACATAGCAATATTTTCTTTAGAATATTTGTAAGTAAATGTACAATAGGTCAAAAGTAATTTAAATTACCCGTATTTTTAGAAATAATTTTGCTTAATAAACTTAAAGGATGCGGGTTGTGAACAATTACTATTTTATAGAAAAAAATACTAAGTGACATGCGTAACGTTAATGAGCTTATATTCTCATTCCATTCAAGATATTATAGTGTAAAGAAATATTAGTTAAAACATTTATGTATGCTTTTTATTACATTGAACTTTTAAAATATGAAAAAATGTTTATTTTTAAACGAAATTTAATATGTTAAAAAATGTACTACAGTCGTGGTTAATGTCTCGTAGCGCACAAAAATAGTATATTTATCTAGAGAGAATCACTTAAATTACATCATCGACCGTTTCCATTAATAACACAGGAACCATAAAAACATTGTATTATCAAGAACAAAATAAAATTGAACTAATGCCAAATTAAAATCTATATATAAGACAAATAACATTGAAATTAAAAACTAGACATATGATTACAAATATTTATAGGGCTTTAAATTACAAAACTCGACACCGCCATATAAGACTACAGCTTACCCTTGCCTTTCTTTTCGATGAAATAGATTCTGTCGGTGTCAATATTCAATCTCAAGAAGAATTCGCCATAATTAGCTTATATATAAACTTTTAATTTACATACAATAAAAAATATTCAACAGCTGACACTAGATGTGCGGCTTGTTATCACACAACCAGGAAGGAAATATATCTGAGTATATTATCCAATCCAATTTTGCTATTTTTAATGACAATTCTACCACACACTTCAGAAATCAAAACATATTTGCGAATATAGATCATAGTCTTCGACTTACATATTTACTTTTCAATCCTAATTATACTATTCTATACCCGCAATTCTCACAGTTCGAAAACGTTCTTCAAGCGTTATTCATAAATTACCAAACTAAACATAAATTACTTGACAGCTGACCAAATAGCAACCACTTAAAGTTGTATACTTTTTACAATAAAATCTTTGATATTTACATATGGGCCCAAACTAAGCTTTAGTAACCATTGCTGCTATACATATGTACATATATATATATATATATATATATATATATATATATATATATATATATATATATATATATATATATATATATATATATATATATATATATATATATATATATATATATATATATATATAATTACAATAAATAATATAAATAATAATATAAATAATGAGATTTAGTAGTCAATCCTGATTCCCCTTAGAACTTAATAAAATAAAAAATTCAACTTTAATGATAGTGTTGAAATCTTTTGTAAAACATTGAATAAATATTTGAAACAAACGAAGTAAATTTTAAGTATGCAAGTTTGTCACCCAACAAGTGCTTCCATGCAGACATCAAAATAAAGAATCGACATTCAGCACTTTTGTGAAAAAATAAACTATAAAAAATATCAACTACTACTACTACTATTCAGTTCTTCTCTGTTTTAAGGAGAATAAGTGTAACTAAAACACTTTCAAATGCAGCTGGACTTTCGAAAAAAGCGGTTGTTGAAGAAAATTTTATGATATCGAATTGGAGATAAGCAAGATATTGAAAACAGTTCACCATTGGCAGGTTGCAATGTTTTGAGATGTAAGGCAGCTTTTAGAGTTCCAACAGTATATATTGGCATTTTAAAAGATATCTTAAGCCCTAGTGCTGAAAAGGTGGTAATTATTCAAGCAGTTTTATGTAACCAGGACAGCAATTCTTTATATTCAGCTTAAAAATGTTATACAATAGTTTGACACGAGTTTAAAAAAAATCTAAACGAGCTTCATCAAGCTTTGTGTATGTTTTGGTTAGCTTTGTTTTACTTATCACTTCAACATATTTAATTTATCCCATTTAACCTGATTTCAAAGTTGTGTTGGCATTAGAGTTGGGTTTCGGGAATTTCCCGACGGGAATTCTCGAGAAATTCTCGATATTTTTCCATCCCGAATCTCGAGAATTGAAATTTTTAGCATTTCGGGAAATCCCGAATCTCGAGAATGTTTCAAGATTTCTCGAGAAATCCATTTTTTTTTTAAATTTTTGTTGTCATATATTAAGAGAAAAAACAATTCTGTCAAAAGTAAAAGAATACACATACATATGATTAATACCTGGAAACACCAAACTGTAACGGCCATTATGTTACAAAGAAGAGTAAAAGAGTAAATGCTAGATGCGTTGCTATGCTATGTCGAGGGAAAGCACTGTAACATCAAGCTAATGAAGTTTAGTTTTATGTGTTTCTTATATGTAGCAGCAGTTAAGCAATTAGAAATGCTTTGAAAATAGTCAAGCAATTTCAATTTGTTCGCAGACTGCACAGACGACGTTTGTAAATTTATTTTTTGTAGTGAGCGGGTGCATTTCATTTTGTGGTACCTGATTAAGTATAAATTATACACCGTATACTAAAATATTTTGTGGTCCAAATATTACTTATTTTTAAGTTTTGAATCGACGTATCGTTGTCTGTGAGTACCGGTTAGTTACTTCCTTTAAAAACAAAATTTAAAACAAATTTTGAATTTTTAGCATTAAAAATCATGAGTTCAGAATACGAATACGACCAAGTGTGGCAGCTTTTCAAGCGATTTGACGATGAAGCAACATGTTTGAAATGCAATAAAATCTTTAAATGCAAGTCATCGTCAACATCTGGACTTCACCGTCACATGGAGAGGATACACAACATGAAGCGAAGGGAACATGAGGCTCCAAAAGAACAGCCACCAGCCAAGAAGACCCGAACTCTTCACAACTTTTTCAATACTTCTTCATCGCCTGAATCAGTTGAACAAATTGTTGCAAAATTGGCTGCAAAAGATGGAATTCCAATAAACGCGATAACAAAAAGTGAGTTCATTCGTAATAGTATCAGCCGCTTAGGATTTCATCTTCCAAAGTGTCACAAAGCTGTTCTGGGTTTGGTTATGAAGTACTGCACGAAAATAAAAAGCGATTTGAAGATCAAAATTGAAAATTTTAAATCTGCACAGCGTAAGTTCAGCTTGAGCATCGACGAGTGGACAAGCGTGCGAAACCAACGTTATATGAACATCCATATATATTATGACGATGGATAATCTGACAACCTTGGCCTAGTTCGCATTCAGGAATCATGTACCGCTGAAAAAGTATATGAGCTCGTAAATGCAAAGCTTTTAGACTTCAATATAAAACTACAGTCCGACATCGTGGCTATTACAAGTGATGGTGCCAGTGTCATGATCAAATTTAGGAGAAGATCACCAGCGCATCAACAGATTTGCTACAATCACGGCATACATTTGTCATGGAGGTAATGTACCAGAAACGAAAAGTCGCAAACCGGATATACGATAGTGACGTAAGCCATGGAGACGATTCGGATGATAGAGGCTCCGATGAAAATGAAAACAATGCAGCCAGTACTTCATTTTCCGACATTAATGCGGAAAACGCTTTCGATGACGAGGACGACAATATAGTATTTGTTGCTGACAAGACGGTCACTATAAAATCTGCATTTGAAATCGTAAAAAAGGTTCGTAAGATAGTTTTGAAATTCAAGAACTCGCCTGTACGGAATGCCATCTTACAGAATTATGTTAAAGAGGTCGAGAAGAAAGAGCTTTTCTTGCTGTTGGATTGCAAATCACGTTCGAATAGCCTGGAAACTATGGCCAGATACATTCGCATCAGCAAGCATGTTCGTAAGGCGCTCGACACTCTTAATTTAAATTTTATGGCCACTACTGACGCAGAAGAAAAGTATTGCGAGATATCATAAATGCTCTTAAACCTATACGTGTTGCTGTAGCACTTAGTCGCAAAAATGTGAACTTAGTTGCTGCGGATTCTATTCTCAAATTTTTGTTCACAAAATTGGAGAATCAGCACACCGAATTGGGCAATGAATTCTTATCCAGCCTAAAAAAAACTTAACAGCTCGTAGATTTTGCCATTTGTTATCGGCCTTTAAATATTTACACGATCCAGTTAACAGCTCTAGTGACAAATCTGAATTTTTCCACACCTGTTCTAAAACAGAATTGATAAAAGAAGCCGAAAACTACTTGGTTCGTCTATTTTCTACGAGCATTCAAGAAGACCAAGCAGTGTCTAGTTCTGACGATGATTACGTATTTGCAACCAACAACGTCGATGAAGAAGATATGGCGAAACAGCTTGAAAAATACGTTCAGCAATGCTCAAAACCGAAAGCAGACATTGCGCAACATGCGGCGAACCAGATGTTTTCGTCGCTTAGAAACGAGCTAAAACTGCATGAAAAAAATGGAGAGAAAACACAAAATGTTGAAAGATTGATCGGAGCTTTTAACACTGTTAAGCCAACATCGACTCAAAATGAGAGGAATTTTTCTACAGCGGATAATTTTGTGTCCAAAAAGCGTACGCGATTGTCAGATGAAGCCATTGAAAGTCTGTGTTTTTTAAAACACCATTTTGGGAAATAATGTTTACAATCACTTTTTTCCCCTATTTTAATAAGTCTAATCTTGAATTATCTTTGTTTTGAATTTTTTTGTAATTATTTTTGTTTCACTGGTTTTCGATTTTTTTTTTAATTTTGTGGATTTTTTCCCAAATTTTTGAGAATTCTCGAGAAATCTCAAAAATTATTTTCGGGAAATCCCGCATCTCGAGAATTGAAATTTTCGTTATTTCGGGAAATCCCGATTCTCGAGATTGGGATTTTCTCGGGAAATACCCAACTCTAGTTGGCATCACTAAAACTGCATTAACAGCAAATTCTTTCTGATACTAGAATTTAACTTTCATTACCAGTAAATTTTTATTGATAACTGAAAAAATTACAAGTATTGATTAATTTACGCTTCACTAAAGTCCAAAATAAAACAATTATTTCATCATCATACCATATTGCTGAAAATACCTATCATCATATCATTTATCAACAAATAAATTAAAGAACCTACGCAGCAGCACTTTACACAGAGCAGATGCTGAAAGTCAAAAGTCAAACTCACATCATGAGGTTTTCAAATATTGTAATCAAAACAAAAACAAAACAAAAACCAACCAATAGACTCTGATGAGAACATTTTATTTTTACAATAAAAAATCTAAACTGGGGACAGAAAATGTTGCCAAAGTTACTAAACATTTTTATTCGGACATATAGGTTTTATTATTATTATTTTTATTTTTGCTACTTTAAATGTTATTGAATGGAATAATTTCCTGACATACATACCCACATACTTACATACCTTTTACAACACGTAAGTCAAAAGCTAAATCCTTACGTATGCATGTGTTATTTGCTTAAGATTATAAAACTCTGTTAGGTTAGCTTTTTGCAATCAATACTCGCAAAAATTGTTGTATGCTGTTTTTATGGCTGTAAGTTCATATAAGCAAAATATCACGCCACTTTTATCAGAAGTTTTAATTCATTTTTAAAATGAAACAAAAATTTCACTTCCATAGTGAATAAATAAATGTCTTGCTACGTCATTATAATTTTTTATAACTTTATATGACTCATGTGCAAAACACAATATGTGTGCATCAAATAAATACAAAAACAATTTTTTATTATAAAAGTGAAATAAATAGAAGCAAGATTTGAGCATCATTCGTTCATGCTATATTTTGTATCTTAAATATGTAAGTAATGCTAACTTATTGTGTTTTACAACTGCAAAGAAAACAATAACAAAGGAATTCAAAAAAGAGAAAATAAGCACCCAACGTCACTACATAACAATCTGTCAAAATCGAATTTCTCAATTGCTAAGCGCTGACGTCGCAATATGTATGTTTGATTTATAAGTTTTGATAATAACACGAAATGAGAATTTCTTTCATATCTATCTATTTGGATAGATAAGTAAGTTTGGCCTCTGGTAGAATTATATTAGAAAATTTTTAATTTCTATAAATAAGAAAGTTGTTAAAAGATGAAAAAACCTGCCTTTAAAAAAAATTACTCCACTTGTGCCATTTTGCGTCTCATAAGACTACCGACCACAATCTCTCAAAAATTATATACACATTTTTATTCTTGGAGCTTTTGTTAAACCCACAAGATCTTACGAAATGTTAAACGAACATTATGAACTTATTCAAATTTATAGAAAATTGTATTGAATTAAATTACGCCTATCTAGATTTATGTTGTAAGTCAGTCATCACGTTACTCTATTTCTAGACGCAAAATAAGTCTAATTTTGGCATATAGGGTGTGCTAATAAATACAAATGTTCCATTTGAGTAAACAGACACTACAGATTCTATACATCCAGAAAAATACATCGCTTGCTGCATTAGTGTATTTTTACAACAGACATCAGCTGCTCACGATGTTATTGCATCTTTCTTCTAGTTGAATTAGTAACCCCGTATGGTAACGGCGACAGTCGCAGCCAACGTCATCCTAATGAAATTAAATTTTAATGGACTTTTTACTCTTTTAAATATTTTTTATGTATATACAATTTGACGATAAATAAAAAAACAGAAAAAGATGGATTGGTTATCAAAAATTGTTTTTATATTTAAAAAAATGCATTCAAACATAATAAGGCGATAAGCGCAATGAACTTATAATTCTCAAGGTCTGATTTTTGAGGGTTTCAAAAGGTTTTAAATAAGTGATTGTTACATTTTTTTAGATTTTATTACATACATACATATATCTGAAAGTTGTGTTTATAAAAATTTCCAAATAAATAATTTTAAATGCAATATTTGAAAAATGTGTTCTTTCTCTAAGCACTTGTTCTTTTTTATGTTTTGTATATTGTATTTGTTCTTCAGCATGCCAGCGACAGAGTTGCACTTTATTGAGGATACAAATAATTAAAACCCAAAAGTACAATAGATATTAGCTATTTTAGAAATTAATTTACTTTAGTCAAAATAAATAACAATAACTCAAAAAAATGGCGTGTAGCACGTTAACAAAACTTTATACTGCCTTCACCACTTTTATTACCTTCGCAATGACAATAAAGAATTTAGTTATTTCCAAAATTAATTTGTGATTTGTCTAAAATAAGCAGATCAGCTAATTTGTTTTATCATTTTATCTCTATAATAATTATCAGTTTTACAAACATTTCATTCATTACCTTAAGTTGTATAATATATGAACAAACAAAAGTATATGAAATCATGTACTTTCTCTTTAATTACTAAATGCGCGTAATACTCGCAGTAAATGGTGTCTGTCTTGTGATTGTTTACTGCAGACAGCTAATAAATAAATATTGTTTAACTTTACTTCTGTTTTACAATAGTCGTTCTTACCTTCACTTGTAATATCTATTTTCTTGAAAATATTTTATTTTAATTAAAATTATAAGGGGTTTTCCAACAAGAAGTTTGTTGCCTAAAACAAAATAAAACAAAATATTGAGATTAAGACGATTTAAATTATTAGAGAAAAGTTCGGCAAATTTGAATGAAAAATTATATCTGGCAAATGTACACCTGACGGATATTAATTTTTTCATCAAAGTTTCACTTTTTTGGTAAAATGGCGGCGCTGAAATCGATTCGATTGGCCCCGTATAGACTCTGTCCTTAACATGGCTCAACAAAAAATAATCCAGCGATGTAACATCACACGATCTGGCTGGCCACTTAACTGCTGATTGTCGTGAAATTAGGCAATCGGGAAATTTAATTTACAATAAATTGATCGTTTTATTGGTTGTGTCAGATACGTCAAAAAAGTAAATGTCAAAACTATCATGTTGTTGGTATTGACAAACCCGATATAAGAATTTGAAAAAAAAACCAAACATTTTTTATGTATTTAATTAAGTTTAGGCAAATATTTCATATAACGAATTATCCAACAATTCCTATTATTCTGAATCGTATTTCGTATATTTACTTTAAGTCGGATGATTTCAGTTTATTATACAGAATAAACTTTTTTGTTTATTTGCGCGAGTTATTTTACTTCCTTCAAGCAAATAATAAAAATGCAATTTTTTGTATAACTCTTCCTTATGCCAATGACCGCATTTATATTGATTTGTATCTGTAAAGTAAATTAGCACAAGTTTACATTTGTGTTTTATATTTTGTGCAAAAATCGTGAATTTATTTTATTCAAACTATTTTAATTTTATTGAAAACATTCGATGCTGTTGCGTAATTATAATTAATGCTTCTGTTTTGATTGCTTAACGTAATGAACAATCAAATATTCTCACTTTCCACTGTTTGGCAACAAATAATGAAAATTAGACGTCAAAGAATATTTTTACTGCAATATGGAATTTTTTATTTGGAATGATTTTAGTTACGAGCAGTTTACGTTTATTGCATTTATTTTTTTTTATTAAATTCAAACTAATTTGATTAAATGAGAATTATATTTAATCGGCAAGCCGCCAAATCTAAAATATTGTACATAAAGGTTGTTATGTGAAACCAATTAGAAAATAAACGTAAACTAATTTTTTTTAATTATTGTTAAACCAACAAGTATTTTTTTTAACGGTTTAAATATCAGATAACTTGATCATCTTTAGGATGAACGAGTCAGCACCCGAGTTTGTCAATTTAAATTAGACCTTTGCAGGTTGCACTTAATTTTCGGTAGAATTGTCATTTGCTTTGGATAGTGAATAAGAAAAATAATATTGCTATCTTCTGTCCTAACTGGCTGGTTTGTAGTCGAAGGCGAGCGCTTTCGATGCGAATGCATCATTCTCAAACCGCGTCGACTACAAACCAACCAGTTAGGACAGAAGATATAAAGAATAAACAACATAATAAGAAAACTGATTAACTTAATTCTTTGTTTATAAATTTGCGTAAGTATTTTGCTGTTAAATACACAATTCAAACACCTAATTCTGCATTTATAATATAAAAAAAGGGATTTTTTATAGTATTTTATAGATATTATATAAAAAATCTATTAAGCGACAACAAAAGTTGTATTCTGTTATATTAACATTCTTGAAAAGAATTAGAGTCTTAGGAAATAAAGGACATAATAAATTGCTGTGGCAGCAGACACATAAGGCAGTGGGACTAAACCTATTTTTTTAAGAATTATAAACATTTATGTTTAACATAACATTGATTTAATGATAATTATCATACAACTTTCAAGCAAATTAAAAACCGAATTTTACTTTTCTTTTATTCTTTTACGTTTGTGATTGATAAAATTTTGAAATAATGATGAACAACAAAGATATTTTTCCTCATTGAAAAATGCTGTCACCCATAAAACAAGAAAAAGAGCATTTGAGAGCAACGAAATAAGATTTAGATAAAAAATAATTATTATTATTATAAATAAAATTAATGAACGTAATCAAAAATATGGTGAATTAAAATTAATATCAAGAGCTACGCTTGGTGATTTTAGAAATGTCAGTGAAACAAAATATACGCGCACCACACAGCACACAAAGATGAACTAAAATGAAACAAATCTGAGTAACCGAAAAGTTCAAAACCAAAAGGCCAGACAGAGGTGTTTATATGTTTCTAAGTTATTAACTGATTTTGTACGACGATTGTTTGATAATTATTATTATTCCTATTAAATAGAAAATCGATTTTTTTAATTTACGGTTTTCTCAAAAATCAGGCTTTTTGTCTTTGTGATTACAAGATAAATTTCTGATTTTCGGTGAAATTACATTACCCATTAAATCTTTCTTTGCTCTTTTTTACTGGTAAATTTTCGTTAATGCTGTGAAATTTAAAATTTTTTAAATTATTTATTTTTTTAACAATAGATATTTAGGGCTGTTTTAACGTTGCATTAATTTTTTGTAAAATTTTGGTGAAAATTCGATGTTAATGCCACCACCAAGAGCAATTATTGTTTTTATGTTGTTAATGATTTATTTTATGTATGTACGTATGTATATTTTAGATTTCTTGTTTTTCTGTTGATATTTTTATTTATACCTGTCTATTATAAGTATTTTTAGTTTCGTTTTCTTTACTTAATACCCTCTCGTAAGCAACGAAATGTTAGTAAACAACTAAAAAGAACAACAAAAATCTTTAACCTTCAGAATACCTAAAAATAAAACATTTTGCAAGAAAAGATGTGATCACAAAACAAATTAACAAATAAAAAAACAATGGAAAAGCTTGCTAGCAATAAAATGAAATAAAGAGTATGTAAACTAAAAACGTAAATAACGAAAAATCAAAAACAAAAAAAAGCAAACAAGACCGGCGAGTCACTAAATTTTGTTTAAGCTTTTTTTGTAATCAGTTTATAGCGAAAAATTGATGAGTGTCACAAATTTTCTATTTAAACTACAGTTTGATTGATTCTATGAAAGGATAATAATAAATAATGACAAACAGAATATTGAGCCGTCTAATCAGGCACACATTTATATATGTACATATGTGTTTTATGATTTATTACTATGAAGAAATCATATGACAATATACTTATTACATATCGCACCCTAAAAACAAAAGAGTCACAACTCAAAATACTAAAATTATCAGGAGAGACAAAAACTGTTTAGTTTATCGTGCAGAAGTAACACACTTAACACGAAAATAGACATAACTGTATTTTTTCAGTTAAAGAAGATAATGGTTGTGAAAGAAATTTTTGCAGTAGTTAGAGATGTGTACTCTAAATTAATTTATAGGAAAAAGACAGTTTTGGAAAATTTTGAATTGTGACCTTCTTGTATTTAGGGTGCGATATCATAACAGTATCAAACATAAAAAACGGTGTGTGATGAGTTCCAAACCGGAGAAAATTTGTACCCATTTGTATCACTTTTAAGGTAAAAAAATATTTTTTAATAATGAGAATACATATACCAAATCAATGGCATACAACATTCTTCTCTTCTACGTGAGAAAAGTACCAACTTATAAAGACGGGTTATTATTTTAAAATTATTTAGTTTAGTTGTTAATATTTTTAATGAAAACAAAAAACTTGTCTGATTAGTTTTTATAACTATGTGTTATTATTATTGATTTAATTTTATTAAAGCTATAATTTTTATTTAAACAAAAAACAAAAGTTAGACTTGGGTTTTTTTTTAAAAAAGTTTCGAACCTTTGTAATATTTATTTATTTCATTTTTCGAAGTGTAATGAAGAAAAATATACAGCCATAATCAAATGTTAGTCCCAAGAGTTCCTCTCTTCCCCTATTCTCTTTACACACATTATTTACAACAACAAACTAAGAATTGCAGCGACAAAAATCGTCCAATGTAAATTGGGACTTATTATACATTACTAAAATTTTTTCTTTTAGTAAAACTGATTCGATTGTTGTAGGCGTTGTGTTCAATATACAACAAATTTGTTGTTGTTTGATGCAATGGAGTGTGTTGAAGAAACTAACAAAAATTCAAAGAAAATAACGGAATATTTCTCACAGAAACAACACATTTGTTTGATGCATATTGGCGTCAGTAGTTATTACACACAATTTATTAGTGTAAATATCATTAGATTTTAACTATCTTGTCTGGTAACTAGATTCATTTTACATGATTCTTGGAGAGGATTGCGCAAAATATTAATATTGTTAATTTAATCCACGAAAATGGTCAAAAGGAAGCATTTAAATCTTGAGACACGATCCGAGATTGTGACCAAATTGAAAATGGGAACTTCGGTTTCGGATCTTTTGAAAATTTATGGAATTTCGCGGAAAACTGTGTACAATTTAGTAAAAAAAAGTACAATTGTGGGAATTTAGAAGATAAAAAGAAAAGTGGACAAAACCCCGTTACAGGCCAAAAGGAAAAAACAAGATTAGCATTAGCATTAGCATTGCAGAAATTTCGGAGAAAGTAATTGAGAAGAAAGTTAGTGAAACTATTTTACGTCGCAAGATGAAGAGCATGGAAATCAAGACCTATGTAGTCCGCAAAGTGATCGACATAACTCCGAACAATAAAGCCCAACGTCTTGCCTTTGCTCGAGATCATATGAATAAGCCCATAGAGTTCTGGCACAACGTTCTGTCAACTGTCGCGTCTTCTTTTCAGTTTCAGGGGTCTTTTGGA
The DNA here is from genome assembly GCA_030448955.1 of Trichopoda pennipes. Lineage (NCBI taxonomy): Eukaryota > Metazoa > Arthropoda > Insecta > Diptera > Tachinidae > Trichopoda > Trichopoda pennipes. The sequence continues at coordinate 1,426,124 of JASKUP010000064.1, forward strand.
AGAAAGTATATGCTTCTACGGCCAAGTCCAAAAGCAAAGCACGGCAACCCCTAAGGAGATTCGGTGGAGAATTTGTAATGTAAATCATCATTGACTCCATAAAACTAAAAGAAAAAAATTAAAAATTTATAATTCTTAATATAAACCATATAATATGACATTGTGTAATTATCTTTGGCACGAATAAAATGTGTGTAACAACTTTTGACGCCATTATGCATCAAAAAATGTGTTGTTTTTGTGAGAAATATTCCGGTATATTCTTTGAATTTTTGCTAGTTTCTTCAACACACTCCATTGCATCCAACAACAACAAATTTGATTTATATTGAAAACAACAACAACAATCGAGGCAGTCTTACCAAAACACAAAAAATTTTAGTAATGTGTATAACATTTGACTATGGCTGTATATTATATTGTTACGGATGTGTCTTGCTTAAGTAAAATAAAATAACTAAGCGAACTACTGAGTATGTTGTTTACGAACTGCATGGATTGCTAAGAAGACTTATGGTACAACAACAAAATTTCTAGTTACAAACTGCGTAGAAACTTTATAAAAAAACAACAATTTGATATGCTGTTTACTAACTGCCTGGCATGCAAGACAAAAAAATGTATGCTGTTTACCATCTGCGTAGTTTTCTCTAAGAAACCTTTTCTACAAAAGACAACAAATATTTTGAAATAAATTCCAAGCAGAAACCTTATTAGCATAAAAACAAAAAAAAAAAAAACATAGACACACAGCCATCGAATAAACAACATACAACAGCAATATGTGATACAAAGGGAGTAAAAGATTCTTAAATTTTCTAGACTTTAAATGGACAAAGATAAATAGGACAGCGTCTGAGTGGATAGTCAGTCAGTGTAAAATTAAACAACGTGAAGAAAAGACGTGCATCTTAAGTAAATTGTTCTGTAGTGTCAACTTTGTGTAGTTAAAGTAAATAAACTTGTTATTAATTTAAAAACTTTAAAAACTGGGGTTATTTATTTTGCAATAAATAACTCACAACAAAACGTTTATAAAAGGTATAAACGTAACAATATTATAAATAAAAACACTTTCTGAGGCATTTTATAATGAATGAACATTTATATTGTAAATGACATACTGCACGCCACACATTTTTTTCTAATGGCATATCTTGATTGGAACTTTAATTTTGGAACACTTTTGATCCATTAAAAATATAAAAAATGTAGACAAGTATTGCTTCTCAAGACGTTCACGATATTTGAAGAGCATCTAAGACAAATAAAAAAAATACTACTTGTGGAACTTTTTCCCATAAATCCATTACATTTTTATTGTAATATGCGCTTGGAATGCTTTTATCGGAATTTCGTCCTTAATAATCAACATATTTACATATTCATCTGAATGCCTTATCATTAATGCCTTTATAAGTTCTAATTGGAAAAAAAAATTCAAGGTTCTAACTATTTTTTGTTGTACTTTACTGCTGTCATAGGGATCCTCGACATATATGTACGTGCGTCGAATTTTTTACTGCCTTGGTTCTCAAAGCTTTTTCGTTGTCAATTATTATTCAATGTTAGTTAAGCTTAAATATTAACCGTACATATGTACATAAGTATGAATGTATTAAAATATTAAAATACATTTAATTAAACAGTTTCAATATAAACAGAATACTTTACATTTTAGTACTATTTTGCATTACAACTTTCCCTGACGGGTGTTAAATGTGTTTTTGGCAAAACACTCAATTATTAAAATATTTTCTTCTTTTTTTCTGTTTGTTGTCATTGTTTACTACATTATTTCTGGGTCTCTTGTGTTGTGCTTCTTTGTTTTTGTTATAAAAAATTTATCGTATGATTTTTTTCAACCAATCAGCACTCGTGCCGTTTGAAAAAAGTGACGTAACGCCAACACGTCGACGTACTATTTTGTATGTGGCCACTGCATAGTTGTAGTTTGTTTAAACCAACTGCTAGAAGAAAGCTGAAAAAACGATAACAAGAAATAAAGCATAAAAACAAATAAAATCATACCACTTGCGAATTTTTTGTTTTCCTTTTTTGCTATTCGACGTGTTATTAGGGTGCCGCCAACATCCACTTAAAATTTGTGTGGCAAAAAAATTTTGTTTATTTTGTGAATAATATGTAAATGAAATTTTAAAATAGCAGAGCACGAGTAAACAATGAATGAGCAACACAGTTAATGTGTATGACATTGTACGAAGGCTTGGCACTTTATTCGTATTATAAAGCACTTTTTTTCCCCTCAACAATACATTTCTCTGCTGAAAAGCAGAACATTTTTTCAAACGTTGCGTAATTAAATTAACACCAGAGAAAATGTGCTAATAGACTAAAAATAAAAAGAGAGCCAAGTGAAAAGGTATTTAAATAATATTAATCTCCAAACATTTTTTAACCTCGTAAACAAAGCTGTGCAATGAAAAAGCAAATATAAGCAGAAACGGAAAGATTATGAAAATGTTTATAAATTGATAAGGAAATTGAAAATGTAAATACACCAGCTAAATAGTCTTAAAAAAATTTTAAATACGGTCTAAATTCTGCTAAAAGGGCTGGTTAAATAAAATGTAAAAAGCTAAATGTGTGTTTAATAGTCCTTGGCTGCTTCGACTATGCCGGTGATCCACTTCAAAATGTCATATTTTCATATTATTTCTTTAAAATGTTATGTTGTCACGAAGTAAAGTTTTATTGGAGCCGGTCAATGTTATTTTGTAAAATTTATATTTTTTCATAAAACTTTGTAATTAATAGCTAAAAAGTTTTTAAATTTTCATATCATTTCAATAGCCAACGATTTATTAATGTAAGAAGTGTATAAAAGTATTTTTTATTAGTTTAAAAACATTCGGTTTAGTTTCTTTGTCTTATTACAAAAAACAAAAAAAAAAATATGGGACTCATTTTTTCGATTAAAGTCTATTGATAAAAAAATTTAGTTTTTTGTATAAAATTTCCAATAGAATTAAGCAATTCTTTCTTGTCTTATAAACAATTTATAAAAATTGTTGTTCAGTAACAGTGCAATATCTTTTGTAAACACTTAAGTAGACAATTTGTTTTTAATCTGGCATCGATTTATAATTTTGTACTTAGTGCTTTTAAACATCAAGTTCGTTTCGTTGTTGCCAAACCTGTTCTAGCGTGCAAGAAATGTTAGTTAACAGAGTTAAATTATTTTAACATTTTGGTGCAAAAATGGAAAAAAACTAATATAAAAATTTATTTATAATAAAATAAATAAAGTAAAAATAAACCAAATTATGAAAAAATATTGAAAAATGCACGCATTTTTTCTTTTTCTGTACAGACATATGTATCTAAATTGCCCAAAACTGGGTCAAAATTGGAAAAATGTAGCTTAGCAGATTAAAGGTGGCGAAAGCCATTGTAGATTTCAGAACTGTAGAGATTATGTTCAGAATTTGTATAGGTTTTTAGTAATAGAATTCAGAAAAATATGAAAATATGCATTTTCGCATATGGACATTTCTAAAAATGCCCAAAAATGGGTCAAAATTGGAAACATGCGGTTTAGCAGAATAAAGGCGGCGAAAGCCATGGCATTGTTGATTTCAGAATTTGTATAGGTTTTTAGTAAAAGAAAAATGGTTTTAAAATATCTACATTTTTTAGCATATGCAAATTTACCTGTTTTCATGCGTATCCATCTACATAACGCACATGTAGGTAAGAACATATGTATGTAAATACATTTTGTAACCTATGTATTTCAATAGGTTACTATTGCCTTAATTGCCTTAATTACTATTGCCTTAAAATATATTCTACGCACATGCAAACGTAAGCATGCATATGTAAAACGAATGAAGCAATTAAAAAGTTGCTTTCATGTTTGTCTCACACTTCGTACAAACGAAAGATATCATACTCCATGCTTTTTTAATGTTAAGTGAAGAATAAAGAAGCTGCGCAACTTCATGGAGAATGAATGAATAAACAATTTCTGAAATAAATTTTCACTTTCATGGAGGTGAAAAAGAAAGAAGTCGAACAAAAATTGATAACTACATGTACAATGAATTGTTATCGGTTTGAAAAGCAAACATTCATGAAGATGAACAATTTGTTTGTGAAACTCATTTGTGTGCGGTGAAAAAACAAAAGCAAAACACACTTTCATTCATGAAAATAAAAGAGAATGAACAAAAATGTACTATACATGGTGAATAAATTCGTTCCATGCTTTAATATAACATGATATTTTAGAAGATATGTTGTCGAAACAGTATTAAATTCTGTATTTAAAAAAGAGAAGGTTATAAAATAAAGGAAAACCAAAAGATATTACTTTTTAACAACAAAATTGTGTAAATAAACAGAAAAATATTTTTTTTAATCCCAACCAGTTGCAATTGCCGTTTATCAAAAAAAAAAAAAAAAAACACCGAGGTGGCTTCATTCTCCATAAAAGCTCGTATAAAAAATTTACATTAAAAAGGACTTTACTTGCTTTGATAAAATAAGGATACATTACGTAATTTAATAAAACCACATGAAAGAACAACAACGAGTTCAAATAAAATAAAACTTAAAAGCTCATTAAAAGTTTGCAAAAATTAAAAGAAATAGAAAAAATGTTATAGGCAGAAATTGCGCTATTACTACTAAAAATTAACAAAACACGGCTAAAATAAAATTCACTAATCGACTTGGCTATACTGGTCGATTAGTGAAGTAAGATTGAAAACATTTTCATATCTTTTTTCTCCTACGTTTCGCCGGTATTTCCCGACTTCTTCAGGGAGTATTTAAACTTATATTTATTCTTAGCACTATAGAATTTAATTGTAATTGTGGCTAATTTTGTCCATGTCCTCCTTAGTGTTCATTGTTTTGTTACCTTTATATCCTTTAATGTGCAATTCCGAGTATATGATAACGACGTGTCAATGGTTAGTATTATGCACAAGGGGAATACTCGAATTGTAAAAGTTCACGCTTAAAATAAATCACTAACACCTAGATGTGAAAATTTAAGGTAAATCTAGCTGTCCTTTTATATCCATAACTGTTATATGTCAGTCAAACGAATGCAATGAGCCTTGAGCTTTCCACTATTTTTGGAGATTCTCTATACCCGGGCTTTTAAAACGAGCCTAGACGTATATTTGTCCAAGAAATTTAAAATCGCATAAAAAAGAGACCTTACAGCAAGCACTATTGTATATTTCTTTATGACCATTTTAATCAACATTTTTATGCATCTGTAAAAGAAATGAAATAGGACAGAATTAAACATAAACATTTCTTACTTATTGTTGAAGGTGTTCTGGAAGATATACAGCATGATTTTGGGATTGGTGATGATGATGCGGGTCTTCTACAGACAGTGTTTGTGTTTTCCTACATGATTTGCGCACCAATATTTGGTTATTTGGGCGATCGCTACTCAAGACGATGGATAATGGGTATAGGCGTATTACTGTGGACTACGACTACATTTCTTGGGTCGTTCATGAATAGTTTTGGATTTTTTATTACATTTCGAGCGTTGGTGGGAATTGGTGAAGCCTCTTACAGTACCATAGCCCCAACAATAATTTCAGACCTTTTCGTTCATGACCTACGTTCAAAAATGTTGGCGATGTTCTATTTTGCCATACCGGTTGGTTCTGGTTTTGGGTAAGTAAATAAAACACTTTTAATTAATTCCGAAAATTCCATTTTGTATAGACGTTTAGTAACGTAATATTTTTATTTCTAATAAAATTTAAGTTTATAAGTAACCAACGGACAGGCAGAGGCCCAATTAAATAATTTAATCATGACTGAGATTTGCTGAATAATAATTGCTTTTCATTACTGTTTTTATCTTGTTTATAACAATTATTGATCATTTTTTTTTCTTAAATAATTCAAATTTCAGAACACAAGCAAATGTGTATAAAGGCTCGTTATTGATTTACTTTTTAGAATTTTGCCAGATATACAGCATGTATATGTTTCTCCATATATTATTGTTTTATTATTGAACATCAAATGACCCGGGTTTCAAGTAAATTTAATCAATTAAGAGGAACCGAAATCAATTAAAGAACTTTAAAGCATTTCAATTTCTATTCTTCACGAAATTATTAAAAATGCCAATGAGTCATGTACATACCATACAGCGCTTAGAAATTTTTGATTTTGATAAAACACACTATGTTGTGAAGTTGGCATTTTTACTGTTCAAGAGACAACGTTGACGATCTTCTTTAATTATGAAATTTCAATGTAAAAGCGAGGCGCTAGCTTGGGTTGCATTTAACGCATTGAATTATGCACGTATGTACATACATATGTAATTATGTTGTAAATTTAAACACACAAGCACCAACAAAAAAATGTAGTTTTTTGGTGTTTTTTGTTAAATCTGTTTTAATTTTTGATAAGAAATATGTTTCAAATTAGAGAAAGCATTTTCTAATCATCTACCTTAACGAATTTTACACTGATTTTTGATATAGTATACTATTTATTAAAGCCAAAATAAAAACTAAAGATGCTTTATTTAAAACTTTAACGTTGCAAAATATCGTAAAACTCTTAAAGCCAAGTGGACTAAAGAAGAAAGTTATAAAACTATAGATTTTGTTTTAGTTATTAAAATAATAGCTTTGGAAGTAATCACAATCAGTATAATTTCATAAAAATTCATACGATAACAAACACATTGTGTTACAATGAACTTAATTTTTTTAAAAGCCGAATTGCGTTTTTAAAATTTGAATATGTAAAAAAAAAATCGTTTTAAAATATTTACTTGCATAATTAAGAGCAATCAATAGTGACTAAGTTATTTTGCAGTTACATTGTGGGCTCGGAAACGGCTCATTTGGCAGGTAATTGGCGTTGGGCTTTACGTGTTACACCAATTTTGGGAATCGCAGCTGTAGCGTTACTTTGGATGATCAAGGACCCCGAACGTGGGGAAAGTGAAGGTTCCCATAATATGGCGCCCACCACCTACACCCAGGATATACAATACTTGGTGAAAAATAAATCCTTCATGCTGTCAACGGCTGGGTTTACATGTGTAGCTTTTGTAGCTGGTGCTTTGGCTTGGTGGGCTCCCAAATTCATCTATCTCGGCCTTAAAATGCAGCCAGGAAATGAAAATCTAATACAAAATGAGTAAGTATTAAATGACTTTTATTATTTAAGTCTCAATACAAAAAAAAGAGACATAAACATTGACAAAACATCTCTTTTTTTAATTTAAATAAAAAAAATACCTATTAGCGTATCGTACAAGTTTGGCATGATCACTATGTTAGCTGGACTAATTGGAGTTCCTTTGGGATCTTTTATGGCACAGCGTTTAAGAGTGCATATTGAAAATTGTGATCCTTATATATGCGCGGCTGGATTATTGATATCAGCGCCAATGGTATATATGGCGCTAATTGTGCCTCAAACTAGTGCAACACTATGTTTCCTGTTTGTATTTTGTGCTCAAATTGCATTGAATTTATGCTGGTCTATTGTGGCTGATATATTGTTGGTAAGATTTTATTACTTTTATTACTCACTTCAAGGATATAAAACAACGGCCTCTGCTGCGTATCACATACTACGCATTTACTATTTCTCTGCAAAAGAATAACTACAGCACATGCTTGTACGAACGCTACCTTGATATTATTTCCTTTAAACATGATTTGGTTTAGCTTCAAAATAATTTTAAAAACTTATCAAAAATATTTTATTTTCTATTCTCTTTTCCTTAATAATTAATCCAACGAAACATAATTTTATGCACCTTGTTGACTCAATAAAACAAAAGCGTGTCATTTAAATTCGGTGCTATAACAATGACAGCAGGTATAATTGGTGTACCCTTAGGCTCAATATTGTCACAAAAAATGACTAAACGCTTTCCTGCCGCCGATCCTCTCATATGTGCCTTCGGATTAATATGTAGCGTACCCCTTTTAACGGGTGCCATGATTTTGGTTACTCAAAATACTCTTTCTACTTATGTTTTAATATTTTTGGGACAATTATCGATAAATATGAATTGGGCAATTGTTGCTGATATTTTGTTGGTAAGACATTGAAACAAATTATTTCATTTCTTTATAATTTCCATGTTTTGGTTTTTTAATTATTCTTTTAAACCTTGCTAAAATTGTGATATATTTTTACTGTTAACTAACTAACAATTATATAATTCCATAATTTATGCAAAAGTGGCTTTTTATAGGTTATGTAATACGGCGTGTTATTCCCTGACTTGTTCTTTCTTCTGAGCAAGAAAAAGAAAGTCGCAAATCCGTTACATAATTTGCTAATAGCCCTATTGTATCAAATTATGGATAAACTTTATAGAGCACAAATATTTTGTTTTTGCTGCTGTATTAAGAAACAAGTATTTTCATTTTAACATAGATTTGCATATACAAATATGCTTCTCTACCACAAAGCCACACATTGTAAATTTCTACATTAACAACTCCATATATGATTTTGTAATATTTTTGCTCTTTGATTCTTCTTAGTTGTATGTAAATGTTTTGGTGTTTGTAGAATTTTTTTATTGTGTTATTAGCACTTTTGTAAGTTTTCCGTATAACATGAAATAGTCAATAATTATTATTTTATTTATTTTTCTGTTAGTAATAAATTGTGTTGGTAACTAAACTCTTTTAAACACTTAATAAATGCTATCGTAAAGAATACTAAAAAAACACAAAGAAGAAAAAAACCGCACACCACCCTAAAACATAAAACATATAAACTCAGCAAAATTGATTGCATTTAATTTATGTTATTATTTATCGCTGGGATCTCACTTTTTTGTTTTCATTTTTTTTTGTTTCTTAATAGAAAAAATTCTTCTTTATGGTGGTAATTAGCGCAAGTAAGAATCTGTTTACTAAAATCTTAATAATAAATAGAAAGACTATATAGTTAAGGTAAAATTCTTAAAAAAAACATATGTTACAACTACAACCGACCAAAAACTAGCTTCATTAACCTTCTCTCATCTGGTCTGGTAATTTTTAATCTTTCTTAAGCTGAAGAAGTTTTCTTCGCTTACTGCAGTTGTACCAAATAAACATGCCACTTGCACAATATAGATTTATTGTCATTGACGATGTTGTTGTGAAATTTCCTTAAAGAGGAAGAAAGTTTTTTTTTTATCATCTACTGTAGCACTGGGGTATTTCTCTCCTTATAAGTTTCTATAAATAATTCGTATTATTTTTGGTTTTCCAGTTCACTTTATGGATTGTAACCATAAAGGTGGTAAACATTGATATTATTCGATAAATCGATTTGGTACTAATCGATATAAATATTTGTTCATCAGCACAAGTCGACATTACCGCGGAAATAATCAAACAATCATTTTCCAAATGGAAAAACATAGCATTTTCTAAACGCGTACATGCAGCCGAAACCGCCAATTACATGCACGATTACAGATCGCTGATGCGATGTATGTACAACCACATGTATGCCTACAACAAGTACAAGATTTAAAAAACATAAATTTTGTGTTTGCAAACATTATTCCAAGCCAAAAACATAAAAACACAAGGATAAGACAAATAATTCCTAGTAAACGTTTATAAGTAAAGAAAAAATTAATATCAAAAGCAAAGATAATGGCACGTTAAAAGTGTTTGTTATCTGCAAATTAAAATAACACACAAGGTATATTAGTACAGGTATATGTAATGAGAGTTCATTACATCAAAGACCGCCGCATGATATTAACGAAACATTTTAGCTCTGTTTTCGTACTTTTTGGGTAAAGTTTGGTAAAATAAAATAACCAAAAATTATTCTCACCAAGAGATAAAAAAGTAAGGAAGTACAAGAATGCAATAAAATAAAACAAATGTTTTTTGTAATTTTTTGAGTATTTCTTATTACCTAACGAACAATTTATAAACAACAACTATACGTGTTATAATTTGATTTCTATAGAACAAAACATAATAAAATTGTTTTGGTTAATTTTTTTCTATGTTATTGCTTTCTTTAAAAGCAGCTGTGATTAAATTTATCAATAAAAAAAATTATTAAAAATTATAAATTTTCTTATATAAAAAGTTTTAAAATTATTCGCATGAACAACAAAAGGTTTTCAATTAATATCAATTCGCTTTGTTTTACCTCGCCTATGGCATAAACATATGCTTTAATGAAAGAAAAAATTAAAAAAGATTATTTGCATTCGCGAAATTTTATTTGTTCGATATAAAATTAAAAATAATTTTTTTCTTGCAAATTATTACTCTGTTGACTAAATTTATTTTAAAATGTTTTGGACATTATATTCAAATACCTTTCTAATTTTACTCATAACTGCAATTTCGGTTATTAAAAAAAAGACAACAATTTATTTGTTTGCTACCAAACCTCTTTTCTCGTTACTAAAAGACATCCGATTTTTAAAAGTTTCGGTTTTGCATGTAGTCTAGTTAATGCTTTGCCCAAAATTTGAGAATAAAATGTTTTCAACGTGATGGTTAAAAAGAAAATATAAATTACAATTGATTTTTAATTATCAATTTTAGAGTTCGAAAACCTTATTGTTTTTGTAATTTTTGCTAGTAATATTTATTATTCTGCTTAACTAAGTAGGGCAATGAAGGTATTTTTATATATGCTACTATAAATATTTGCAGAATTTACGTCACAAATAAATTTAGATAAATTCATTTTCCATTTCATTTTTTCATTTCATTATGCCGGTATGCAGAGATTTCTTTTATACCTATAAATTTGTTCTAAATGCACTTTCATTCATTTATTCCCGTGTGTTGCCGGCATTATTGTTTTTGAGGCTTTTAGGCAACTATTTTTCTAAAATTTAAATTGATTTCTTTGAGACCCCAGTGAACCACTGCTTAGTAAGAAATATCTTTTCTCAACTGATTTATTTAAAACAAAAACTTGTGAATTGTAACACTACGTCCATTACTCTACAAGAACTCACCAGAGTGTGTAAGCAATATCACACTTTAACAGGGCATTCGAATAAAATCGCTTTATATGTATGTAGGATTATGTATGTAGAATGTAATGCCAGTCGACACCAATTCTTTAAAAATTTTAAATCATTTTTAAATAATTATAATCTCTACCACTTTTCCTTTATTTTTAATTTGTTGTTGTTAATTAAACAGTAAAAATTATCGCACAAAAAATATTACTCCAAAACAATGATTGTTAACTGTAAAATCATACAACTAAAATAAGCACGCTAATGAACAAAATTTTTGTTTTTAATTTCCAAACATGATAAAGTATAAAAGCAGAACAACACTACGCCATAATTCATATTACAGCCTTAAAATATGCTAAACAAAAGAGAAATATTATTTTGATACTTAAATTGTTCATCACGTAAAAAAGTAGTAATAGTATGTGTAAATTGCAATAGCAGCCGTTGTCATTTTTTTTACATATTGTATAACAGAATGAAATGTGTTCTATTTTTGTTAACACTCAAATGCTAATGGGTGGTATGGTGTTGTTATGTTATAGTGGCTCCATCTCTTAAATGCTTTTTGTATTAACGTAGTTATTTATTTAGTATCTTGGTAAATGGGTTTTGTTTAAGATAATGTTTTAAAGCTTTTATTTTGGTTTGCGTATTTATGCATAATCATTAAATGTTGTTAACTTAACTTGCAGGACTTAAAATTATAATCTGCTTTTATAATTTTCTTTTGTAGTATGTGGTAGTTCCCACTCGCAGATCAACAGCGGAAGCATTTCAAATATTAATATCTCACGCCTTAGGAGACGCCGGAAGCCCGTATTTGGTTGGAGTGGTAAGCTTAAAATATTTTTCCTAAAATTTTATTTTTTTTTATTTCTTACACGAAATTATGTTAACGGGGTATAAAAATAAAAAAAAAATCACAAACAGAATAAAAGACCCCAGTTTGTACATTCGAATGTAATTTATATATTATTTTAAAGGGGTTTTCCAAAACAAAAATTTAGCTTAAGATGATTCATATTTTTGTTGTATTGCGAAGAGAAAAGCTTGGCAATTATGAATGAAAAATGATATCTGGCAAATGTCCACCACGAACACGCTGACAGATATCAATTCTTTCATCAAAGTTTTTAATCACTTTTTTTTAACAAAATGGCGGCTGAAATCAATTCGATTGGCTCCGTATAGACTCTGTCCTTAACATAGTCCCACAAAAAATAATCCAGTGGTGTTAAATCACACGATCTGGCTGGCCACTTAACTGCTGATTGTCGTAGAATTATGCGATCGGAAAATTGGTTTGCAACAAATTGAAGAAAAGATTCTTTCAGAAAACCCAGCCGGTTGTTCCAGAATGAATTGAGCGAATCGACGGCTTCAATTCCTGCGCCAGTTGTCTCTGTAAGGCTTCAAAGACAAATCCTTACGCAATATTCGCCATGTTGTGGTTTTGGATAACCCCAATTGTTGAGAACGTCGATAAATTGACAAATTTGGATCTGATTCAACACTGTGGCTCACAGCTTTGATGTTTTCAGTTGAACGACCCGGTCGAACACTCGTTGCTGTTTGCACATTTTGTATCGAGCCTGTCGACTCAAATTTAACAATCAAATTCTTAGTAGCGTTCTCAAAAAGACGATTATGTTGTCCGAAAATATCACGAATTTTACGAAATGCAACTTTAACAGAACTACCATTTTTATAGTGGATTTGAACTATTTTAATGCGATTCTCGTTCGAAATTGAATTCATTGTAAAAATTGCTAATGCATCTACTACGAATACATCAAAAAACTAAATGATAAAACTATCATGTTGTTGCCATAATTGAAAAAAATCTTCTTGTTAAAAGACCCGATATATTTACTAATTGTTGCTTATTCCGGTTTAAATGTTGACCTGTATAAATCACGAAAAGCTTAAAAATATTGCTTTTTATAAAAGTTGGTTGGCTTCACAACAAATTAATCCTTTAAAAAGCTTAACTACACGAATTTTTTCCATTTCTGATATAAAAATACTGTTGTATGTTTCCCTCTAGGAAATTTTGGCTAAAGTCTATTTGTATAATCATCGCTTCTATTGCAGTAAATGGGATTTTATATTTACAACTTAATATAACTAGCTGTCAGATAGGACAGTTATCCTTATTAAATGGCGTGAATCTTGCTTGACTCATAATGATAAGGGTTACAGGGGAAAAAGATGGTAGTAGCTTTTTTCATATATCCATGGTAGTTCATTTGCGGCCGCACTATCGCCGCGCTAGATATTTCTAACTTTTTAAATCCATCTGTGTAATAGCAACGATCCCAAAGGTATTCTGTGCAGAAACCTGCCTTTTCTTTTTTTCTTACCAAGAACATTGATAAATTTCACATCAGGGGGTTGCATAAGCGGGGGTAGTTGTATCAGTAGTTGTGGTTGTCTGACTCTGTCAGACCAAGTTTCGGTGCCGTAGAATAGGACTCACTATAGCAAATTTTTAAGTTTGCGAACCCAAGCTGTTAATGCGACATTAACGCCCTAGCCAGTTTATTGACTGACAGTCACTTCAAGATGTTGTTTCCATAACGCCTTAAAATCTAATAACACATTCAGGTATTTGTTCGCGATACCTGATCTGTCGCTTCCTCGCCTACTCCTCTAGTAAAATGAAAGATACCAAGCCCCCACAGTTGAAAATTGTTGTTTTAAAAGTCAGGAACGTCCCTTTTAATTTATCGATAACTGTACTATTAGTATTGCTATAACATTCTTTGCCTCTGCTCGTTAATTATCTTGTTATTGTTACTGCTAGAGACACACCCCCTATATCTGAAGATCAGCATATCCCATGTCTAATTGGTTTTGGTTGCTGCATTATATTGCCAAAAGTACCCTCGACATCAAATCTACGCTTCTTGTTTGTCAGCTAAAACAAGGTGATGTTTATTCAACCACCCGCACTGTATGCCTCGTGCCGTGAATGCAAGCCTTCCAACAGAGAAAAGTAAACCAACAATGCTATATTTAATTTTATCTAGCACATTAAGCATGGCAGTAATACTTGGAAATGTTGTGTCCTTGTTACCTTTTTCAACTCGGTTTATGCCTATTCGAGGCACAAATCTTTGAGCCAGACTCCGTTTTCCCTGTTGTAAGAATATTAAATGCACTGTGACAGTTGTCTATTCTGTGGGCTGTTTAGTACATAATACCCAAGACAAACCGTAGGAGACTACACTTTCTTTAGGTGTAGCAGGTAACTCTGAGTGTCTCTACATTACCCGGAAAGTGATTCTATAAGACCTTCTATCTCATTTCTAATATAGCTACCATCTGTCTATGTAAGCTTTGGCCACGCTCTAATGTCATTTAATCGGCGCTGGCTGATTAGGAAATATGAAAATATATGCAAAAGCAGGCAAACTATTAAATTTTATTTTTTTATAATGTTATAGTCACACAATTTATTCTAAAATACATTTCAAGTATGTTTTATCTATTATGCACATGTGGGCATCTACTAATGTGTTATATTATGGCAAAAGTTAATATAGTTTTGGTCAACACCGTCCAATTTTTGCTTTGTTTACAACGTTTTAATTTTAAAAAAGTCCTTAACAAAATATATTTAAGATTTTTTAAACCTTTTTTAATTTTCAGCTTTCAGAAGTTATTAAAAAACATTTACGCACAACTGCCCATAGGGCATCGGAGTTAGTGAGCAGTGCAAATTTAGAAAGTTTATCGTTAACAATGGGCGATATTCTAAATTCAACAACAGCAACTGAGCCATCGACAATCATTGTTCCTTCGTCAACAGTATCACTGTATACACAACATGCAGGTTTAATAAAGGTAGAAATTAAGAGATTAACTACTATTTTACATATATTCTGGTATATATTTTGTGTTAATAACGTACATATATTTATTTTTATTCCAGGATACTGATATAGTTAAATTTGAAGCTTTACAATATTCTCTTTTTTCAACAAGTTTTGTTGAGGTACTCGGTGGTATTTTCTTCCTTTTAACAGCAGCCTTCATTATTAAGGACAAGAACAAAGCTAGTCAAGCTGTTCGTGGTAAGTTTTTCACTTTTATTATTTTGCTACTTCTTGTGTAGCAGCATCAGGCTTCCAATATTTATTTAAAAAAGAATAAGTACAAAAAAAAAGTTGCAACAAAATAAAAAAGATACCTGCAATTAATAGTAATAATAACATTTATAAAATTACTTTGCAAGACAAATCAATTACAAGTTGATAGCGAATGAAAATTCATTGACTTTCGTCGTCGCTCTGAATATCAACCTCGATATAAAAAAATATTATACATATTCTTTTATATATAGAGTTTAGCAGTTAGACTGCCCGGTGAAAATGAAAAAATTCGAAATTGCTATCACCTAGTAATTGATCCGCAATGATGCTATTTTAGAATAACATTTTCGAAATTGCATAATCCGATTTATTCTTTTCTTAGCTTTTGAAATGAGAAAAGTCGGTATTCTATCTGCTTCAGATAACATTGAATTAAAAAATTCATCATCATGCTCTGAAAACTTCTAAGATTTCATAGCCTTAGAAGTTATTTATATTTTAGGTGGGTTTTTGGTTTTTTATTGAAAAGTGTTTTTGGTTCCTGTTTTTGTTTTGTCTCCTTAGGACTGTGTAACACTGTTTGTTTTAGTAACACTAACAAAGTTTTGTTCACAAAATGATAAACGTTGTAAATTTTTTTAAAAAAATGTTTTAATACTTTAATACTTAATAAAGCAATTTAAATCACATATTTGTTCTGATGAAAAGTTAAGTTAGTTTTGAAAACATAAATATTATAATGGAAATGTCTGTAGACAAATATTATTGTAGAGAGTAGACAATCAATTGACCAAGGCAACGCAGCGATACACTCCTTGTGACCATGAAATTATTTTTACTGTTTATTTGACCAAGTTTGAGTTTGTTTTTTAAACGTGCCAAGTTAAAAGGTTATGTAAACTAATAAAAATTCCTTTTTCTCAAACTAACTTTTGTAAAGCATTTTCAAATTGTTGAATTGGATATTGAGCAGTGTTGATTTCGGCAGTAACACTCGAGAAACAGTGGAGATTTTAGAACACCAATTTTCTGGACGAATGATTTGCTATTTTTGTGATTAAAATCTTCGGGCGCCATCTTGATTTGCGAGCTATAATTCAAAAAACAGTCAACCAACCACAGATATGCTGCATCTAGTGAGACATACATTTGACTGATATACATTTTTTAAGCACCTCTCAATTCTTTAATTTAATTTTCAACGAAGTGGTTGCCAACTCAGGTTATTACATTGGTGATATCAAAATATTAGAATAAAGCTTCTCGTCGAAAATTTCAAGGAAAAGGATTTAAATTAAAAATGAAACACAATAGAAGGAACATTTATCTAACGTTTTAGTAATTATTACGCTTTGTGGTGTAGCTTTAACAAGAGATTAAAGATGAGAAATATTAATTTACTCCGTCGAACAAAAATAAATTTTTGCATTGCAGTTCTAATTTCTACATAAATTATTTAACCGAAGCATGTGCTTTGTGTTTTCTTTGTATACAAACTTTTGTTTTTTTAGGAAAATTTATTAAAGTAAATTTATTGATTTTTTTTTATTTGTAGAAAATCATCTTACTGTGCCAGTTGCTCCTGTTGACATCAATGAGATTTCATAAGTTTTTTATGGCAACATTTAAAATAAAAACTTATTTGATTTTGAGCGTCAAATGTATGCTGGAATATTAACACTGACTGATGATTAGATTATTTATATATAGATAAACAAAAACAACAAAAGAGATAATAATACTTTCATTATTTTATTATAACACTCTTATTGTTTTATTATACTTCTCTACTTGCCTTGTGTTGCACCAACCTAGGATACTTAAAGATGTGAATATGAATAAAATTATAAAAATGAATTTTATAAAAATAGAGCATTACTAAAACGGCATTATGTTAAAAATAATTATTTTTTAATTGAAGAATACTATGTGCATGTTCCTAAATTGCAATAAAAATTTAGAAAAAAGAAAAATAAATCGCAATTATATTATCTCCTTGTTATGTATCTCAATTTAAATACGTATATAATATTTTACTTTATGATTTGAATTCAAATATTATATTATTATTTTTTTACTTCTTCACAATATTTTATGGTTTTTTTATTGTTTTAATTTTTTATTACTTAAAAATAATTCTATAAGAGAGACATTTTATTTATTAATTATCAAAAAAGCTATATTTGCCAACATAATAAATGTATAACTAATTTATTTGTTATACGAAATGTAATTCAGAATTACCTGAAGCAAATTTATTTAATATTTTGTATATTCAAACAAAACGGCAATTAAAAAAATTTATATTGGATACCAAATAAATTTGCCACATTTATTTAGTTTATCTTTGAATTACTTTAGCAAAATTATTGTATTTTATTATAAGGAAAGGGCAATTCTTTATATTTTTTAGAATTTAATTTGTTTAAACTTTCAACTGCAAGGATTTGTTCGAAAATGCTTAGATTCATTATGCACACACTGTGATTTGACAGTGTTGCTTACACGAACAAACAGTTTATCACATACAGAGCTGTGTAATTTTTTAAACAGATCGGTAATAAACATTATATTTACTTAATCGTTCACCTCCCATTTACTTAGCAACAAACCGCCAACTAAATACTTTGTACATATTAAAATTAGAAGTTAGTAATGAATCACTTAGTGTAGAAACTTTTATAATCATTTATTTAGTAAGTTTATGGTGATTAATAACTGAAATAAAGTTAAACAATAAATTGAAAAGCAATTTCATTAAAATATTAAACTTCTGCTCATATAACTCTTAAAAACATACCGTTTATTTTTTACGCATTTTTTCACATTAGTCATTAGTCTTAAGATCATTTTATATTTTTCTTTTATTTGTAAATGCATTATTTAAAATGAATAAACTTAAATTCTTTAATGATTTTTTTTTATTAAAGTTTGGTGTGCATAAAATTAAAAGAAGAAAACAGAAAAGACTGTAGACTATTTTTGGAAATTATAAAAACAATAAATAAAAAATGTAAAAAAATAAAATCACTACTGAAAAAATTTTATATATCTAAAGAGAAAGAAATGTAATACAAGGTTATTATAATATTGATTAATATTTATATACATAAATGTAAGATATTTCTTTTATTTTATGAACAATAAATCTCGTTTTAAAATGAAGTATAAAACTAAATCGTATTTTAATAAAAAAAACACAATTCTTTTCATGAAAACGAATTGTTCTAATCATTCAGTGAAATAAAAAAGTTTGACTACTAGTTTGGCAATTCTGTTGATTCACCTGCAGAAGTGAAAAGACAAAAAGAGGCGAAAAAGAGGTAAGTTTCGAGAAACAGTAATACTAATTAATTAGTGATATTCTTGATTGCAAAAATATTAGCTGCTCAGAACGATTCGTATATATAAAAAATGTTCGCGGCTACCAAGCCATATGCAAGATTAATGAGCTGTACTATGTGTATCCAAACTTTTAGGCTGTTTAGGTGCAGGACTTTGTTTTTTTCAATATATTTAAAGCTAACGTTTCTTATGCATGGTGTTTGGTTGAATCAAATTACCCAAAGATAATTATAGTAATCACAACAGAAATTGAAAAACGGGTTGAAAGAAAATATATCCTGGCACGCACATTATCTACTTTTCGTAGGGCTTCCTATACAAAGTATAAAAACGTATTTTTTCAATGAAAAGTCCGTCCATCTGTCCCAGCACTCTATCTCTGGAATTATTTATTGAATTGTGATAGGTAGACGACGTGGCTTGAAATTTGCACGATTTTCACATATACATATGTATGTAGGTGCCGCTGTAGGCTAGTAGGTAGTGGGCTAGCTTACATGACTGGGGTTGTGGGTTCGATTCCCAACAAAGACCTTGGTTTTTTTTTCACTACAAATAAAAATTGACTGTCGGTGGGGCTGCTCAGTGATGGTGGAATGGTCACTGAGCTGTCTTATACGAAAGTTAATTTCCGTAACTATCCCTCTACTTTTACCACCTGTCGCATCTCTTCTCTATCCCTTTCCTAAAGAATGTTGGTACTTGACTAAGTAGGCATTGTTGGCTGAAGTGCTACCTCTCTTTAAAAAAAAAAATGTCCTTATTTTTTAAGCCGCATTTCTAGTTCGCTGTTAAATCAAGTATAATCACCCTTATTCTATTTGACGACGGCAACATCGTCGTCGATTTTGAGACAACATTACTTTAACACAACATCAATACTAATTTGGTATTCCCTAACAGTCTTATGACGACGTTGCCAGTTTATCGTTCATTTTAATAAAACATAACACACATATCTAATATTTGAGTCAGCTGATTGATTCATTTGTGTACTATTTTTGATAAAATTATTTTGAAGAAAATATAAACTGTGAAAAAAAATAAAATCTGTATTTTTTTTTATTTATATTCGATCTTTTTTTCTTGTTTAATAAACAAGTAATTTATCTTTATCTGTCTAGGAAATTAATTTTTTATTTATCTTTATCTTTGTAGGAAATTAATTTTTATAGAAATTAATTTTCTAAAAAAGAAATATTGTAATTAATTTAACCTTAAATAAATTAAAATTCAAAATAAATTAAAATGTTCAGCAGATTTGCCACAGCTTTTTTTAAGGGGCTTAGCGAAAGTTGATTAAATATGCCGCCTCCAGTAGTTTTGTATTCCATTTTGTTTTTTACCATCTTTTTTTTTACTTTAAATTTTAAGTCGCTCCAAATCTGCAAAAAGAATTTTGTCAAACATGTATTTCTGAAGAACTACATACTATACCTTTTGCCATCCATCACTCGTTCTATTTGGTGGACCAAGAGCGTTTAGAGCAGTCGCAACGCTTTGTCCTTAAAAATAGCAGGAACACTGCCTCTTCGCAATCCCCTGGCAAGTGATGGATTTTTTCTCAATTCTTCCACTAATTTTTCAAATTGGTTGGCGTTGGTAATTTTTTCCATTTTATTTATACTTTTTTATATTTTAGTTTGTATTTTTAGATTTTTTAATCTTTTAAAATTTTTGTTTATAACAGTAGGACACCAAAATCACACGACAATTTAAGGCAATATCAACGTAATATTTTCTTACAGAATACCAAGCATGTGCCGCCAGTCATCGATAAATGGCAATATTGCCAACGAGAATACGGATTTTTTAAAACAAACGATAAAAAACGACGTCGTCTTGTATTGCCGTTTCCAAACAGAATAAGGGTGCATGTGATCTCGCGCGCGAAAAAAAAATCTTTATCCATGTATGTTTTTGAATGCTTCTGTTAATTTATTAGTAAAATTATTCGAGCTTTATATATATCTTTTTTAAATTTCTTTTGAAAGCTGCTACCAAAAAATACCGTAACAACTTATTTTTTGTGTAACCAGAACTAAAATGGAGAACTGGGACAATGAAACAAGAATTTAGATAGTGCAACGCTTTCACGCTTTAGAGACCGTAGTTTCCGTCTCTAGAATATAAGCGCACGTTTGGTAGGACTCCTCCTAGCAGATGGACTATAATGAGGCTCGTGAAGATCGAGATTCCTCATTTGGGACGCAGGAAACTATCGCTGCTGTAGCTGCTGCCATACAATCCAATGCTCGAGTTTCGACAAGGAGCTTATCTGCTCAAATGGGTGTCAGCAGACAGTCACTTAAGGCAATTTTGCACCAAGATCTAAACTTATTTCCATACAAGATTCAATTAACAAAAAAACTGAACCAAAGAGACTTCCCGATTCGCTTGGAATTTTGTGAGAAGATCATTCAAATGGCGTCAGAGAATGAAAATGTCTTGAACTGCATTTTTATTTCTGACGAGGCACATTTTGATTTAAGCGGCAATGTTAGCAAATAACATTGTCGAATATGGAGTAATTCTAACCCACAGATACTCCATCAGATGCAATTACATACACTTCGCGTCACAGTGTGGTGTGCAGTTTCTTCAAGGTCCATTGTCGGGCCTTACCTTTTTAAAGAAAACGGTCTTACTGTTACGGTGAATGGAAACCGTTACTTAAAGATGTTGAAAGAATTTTTCTTTTCAGAATTACGCCGAAATCCTCTCAGCTCTGTTTGGTTTCAATAATATGGAGCAACTTATCACATAGCCACGCCTGTTATGACAGAATTGCGGCAAAACTTCTCCAATAAACTGATTTCAAGAAACTCCAGATTCCGTTGGTCTCTCAGGTCTCCTGACCTCACTGCACCTGATTTTTTTGTGGGGTTATTGCAAAGAAGAAGTTTACAAAAGAAACCCAACAAATTTTGATGATTTAAAGCAATCCATTCGAACGGTAATTGAGGCAATTCCTGCTGCAACACTCCAGGCAGTAATGAATAACTTTTGGATAAGATGTCGCACATGTGTCACCGAGGGTGGAGATCATTTGAATTCAAATATTTTCAAAACTTAATGAATTATTTAAATAAAAATGTATTATTTTTCAAATGAATTATTAAAAACTAAATTACATAAACTTTACAAAAATTTATTTCAGTTTCTTAATGTAGCAAAATTGATCAGCCACCCGATATAACCATATTTTATAAGTATTTCATGTATTATGTATTTACACGAATTCAAATTTTTTTCAATTTTTTAGGCTTTTTTGAGAGTTACAATAGTATATTCTTCGTTATTTTTTCTAACCTATTCAGAAAGTATGCGGCTTTATTCCCTCTACCATTTGTATATTCTATTTTAAAATGATATTTTCCTGATTTCCTACATATTGAAAACATGAAATTTGTATAGTTTGCAAATCTGTGAGATTTTTAAATTGTCCATGAAGTATGGCCGTTAGTAATTTATATTCATAAAATAGCTCAAAATATTTCAGTTTTTCGAAAGCATGTTGTTGATCCTTTAAATTTATTTTTACTCCTTTTTTCATATACTTCGTAATAGGTTGCTCTAGTTAAGATCAGTCCATAAGTTTTCTATGAAAGGCTATTATACGTTTATACCTAGGAAACTATTTATTTGGTTCCCTAAATTTGGAAGACGTAAATCTTGAATAACTTTTAATTTATTCGGGTTAGGTTTTAGTATGTAAGGATATTCTGTAAGAAATCTTGCCATTTAGCAAATTGTCGAACATTTAGCAAATCTCGCGCTCCAATAGATTAAATATGTCTGTCTATCTGTTATGGACCATTTTTCAATCCAAAATACATTCTTTTGAAATCATAAACTCCATAGAGTTTACCGTGCGTGGTAAAAGCTGTCTTTTTATTATCTTCCTTATAATTAAGTTTTGAGGATAGCATTTGGCCAAATCTATAATGTGAAATTTATCCTTAAATATTCCATATTCCGATACGAGTCTTTTTAGCCATTACTACTAAAGGACTGGAATAACTTGATCTATTTTTACTAATTACTTCTTGTTCCATTTCCTTTATTTATTTTCTAACTTGAACCTCATCATGAACGATGAATTTATGTAATTTTAGCATTTATACTAATTTCATGATGTATTTTCATTGTACAATTTTATTTGTCGCCTTTTTAAAGAAAACACTTAAGATTCTTTTTTAGATTTTCGTTATTTCTTAATGTATGCCCCATCTATACCGTAAATAATTATGTTGAAACAATCCTTGTTTACTGAGTCGGCTGGCGACAAGATCCTTAGCGGTTTTCTGTTATACTTGCTGAAGTGGGGTTGGGGACTGTGTTGCAGCCGGAGGCAGGTGTCAATGACTTTGCGTGAATAGGTTAATGCCTCGAGTGATGGAGACGCTATAGGAGGAAAAAATGCAAAATTTCTATTCCCTGGTTGTATGCAATATTCCAGAATATTCCAAAAACGTTTCAATTAAAAGAGTTTTGATTTAAATTTATTTTATTATTATTTAAATTTTTATATTTTTAATTGGGGTTGTTTGAGTTAAAGTTGTTTGTTGCTTTTAAAACTTTAAACCAGACTAGATATTTTTCTTTTCAATTCCTCTGAATGAACTTTCTTGTCTTCATCTGTCATTTTATAGTACTTCGAGCCAAGATGTTTTGAATTAAAGTGCCTAGCGAGATTATAATCTTTTAGTACAGCTACCGGTTCTTGGCAGATAAGACAAATAGGTTTTTGGTTATATTCCATAAAGAAGTACTTCCATGTCCACTCTTCTTGAAATATGTACTCGACATTCCGAATCAATTTTTCTGTTTCTATTTTCGATTGACATTTATGGGCGTATTTACAATACACTTTATAATTTTAATTACACAAATAAAACTGTACGTTGGCAACTTTATAATTTTACTTCACAATTTATTCTTTACGTCACGAGATTTACACTTTTACTGATTGCTGATTAATCCATCGCTGGCCCTTTTATATATTTGTTGCGCATGTTGTCTTGAATATTCAAGAATCTTCTAGATCTCACATATAATAGTTGTTGTTATGTTATACGTTCAGTTTTCTATATTATTTATGTTTTTTATATTATTTACGTTTTATGATGTTTATGTTTCTTCTTAGAATATTGCATCAGAACGTTGTTGTTCTCTCTATATTAGTTGTTTTTGTTTCATGCTTTTTAAGTTTCTTCTTGGAATATTGTATAAGAAAGTTATTGTTGTCTTGTGTGTACAATATTTCCCAGAAAACTACGCAGTTTGTACACAATATAATATGAAAACATCGCATTTTTTTGCTAAAATTGTCAATTTATATCTTTTTTAAAGTATAATGTAAATTTTTTGGGCATAATTTTTTAATAGGTGATTAATTTTGTTTTGAAAAACGCTCGGCGGGCCGTAGTGCGCCCATCACTGACTTATATCATATCATATTAATAAATATGATGTGAACTAATTGAAAAATTATGCATTCAATGGCAATGCTATAGATTTAGAGAGGTGCCATTCCGTGCTATTAGCCGCGGTGTTAGTAGAAAATTAAAAAGCGTTTTGAACTCAGTGCGGGCAGTATTGAGTAGAATGTACCAAATATCGAATATTTATTATTTTTTTATTTGTATAATAAATTGATAAAGTGCCGGACTCTGGGTTGAAAAAACGGAAACTTAAAGTCGCACTTTAAAAATACATATGTTTTGAAATTTGTACAAAATTCACTTCTGACTCCATAACGAATATACTCCGCATAAGGGCACGTTAGAGATGTCTCTCTATTGGTATTCGGGTAGAAATTAGTTTTACGAAAATCCATAAAAAACTATGTGCAGTTTTAAAAGAGGTGCTATGGAAACTCAGAATTATCGGCTTCAAAAGTTTCCTTACATTTTTCAGATATTGTTGCCTTATTTTTAACCAAAAATTTAGAAGATTACACACTCTGCGTTAAAAAAAATCGAAATTTTACTAGGCGAAATATTTTAAGGGTTTTTCAACAAGAAGTTTGTTTTCTAAAAAAAAAAAAATAAAATAAAAATTTAGATTAAGATGATTCAAATGTTCATTGTATTACGAAGATGTCGATTCTTTCATCGAAGTTTTTAACCACTTTTTGACAAAATGGACCGGTCGTTAATCATATCACAGATTTTGAGTTTTAAGGCTGAAATCTATTCGATTGGCTTCGTATAGACTTTGCCCTTAACATAGCGCTACAAAAGTGCTGATTGTGGTGAAATTATGCGATTGGGAAAGTTGGTATGCAATAAATTGATCGTGCAAAAATGAATTCACTGTAACAATTGCCGATGCATCTACGAATGCGTCAAAAAATTAAATGTCAAAACTATCATGTTGTTGGTGTCGCCACAATTGAAAAATAAACTTCTTGTTGAAAAACCCGATATTTGCAATCAAATTATTTAAATAACACGCAAAACTAAAAATTATCAAGAACTCAAAAGTTTGATAATAAGCCCCAAATCGCTAAAATAAAGTCGACTGTTCCTTCATTCCTTATATCAGCGGTAATGTCTGAGAAACGCATATGGCTTAAAATTGGCAGTTACGATTTGGAATCAATGAAAACCTGTCGGCTTCAAACCACAAATTTATACTAAGAGTGAGTTTTGTTGCACAAAGGTTGTCGATTAGTTTCATACATACATAGGGTGGTATATAGACCCTGTTCGACTCCTGTTATTTTTTAAAATAAAAAGTGCGGCCAAGATTAACTTTGTGAATTCCTAAGTATGTGAATTTCATACTTCAAGATTGCAGGATATATAACGGATGTGTGTGGGCGTTCAGTAAGCTACTGTTGATGGATACTAAATCTTGGGGTCAATAAAATAAAATGGTAAAAGACATGAAATGTTAATTTCGTTTAATAAAATTGACTCTTAATTCAAAAACTGAAAAAAATTCTGAGATAACATTTTTAATGTTGTGATATTTTCTTTATTGTATGTACGAATGTTTTAAGGTAAGAATAAATTATACAAATATGAATAACTGTTAACTTAAATAAAAAGGTTTGATATTTTCAAACTTAATTAAATTTAAAAAAGGAAATGGTCATTTTTACAACAACTAAAAAGGTCAAAATTACATAAAATAAGAGCAACTTTAGTAACATTGCACACTAAGAGAATGAGTAAGTGCGGTTTTACACACTTCAACTTTTGTTTTTTTCCATTAGAAAGAAAGAGAAAGCTTTATACCCCTTCTCTTTCTTTCTAATGGAAAAAACAACAGTTGAGTAACAAAAGTTAAAGTGTGTAAAACCGCACTAATGGTAATCTGTGGATGGCAGCAACGCAAGCATAGTGTCATCGGCGGTATTGGATTGTATAGCGGCGATGTGTTAATTACCTGCCTAAATTTATTAATTACGTAAATATTATCAGAGACTCTCTTACTTGTTGGTTTGCTTCCTCCCATCTCATAAAAATGGTTGCTGGTTCCTGGAAGAACACTGAAAGAAAAGTATCTTTAATGTTGAACAAGTAATTAGCAGGAACCATTAATACAGACGGGCACTATAAATACAGTGTGCTATTTGTAAAGTCCTGCGAAGAGTGGCGTGAGGGCAGTTTTTTAAATTCAAGTCACGCAGGAGTCGTTGAGAGCCAAACATTCTGTAGATCGCAATAGAGGTGATGAAAGCCGAAGTAGAATTGTGATGGACTCTTAGATTTTAGCAAGTGATATCAGTTTTGATTTGCAAAACATTATTTTATTGCTCAGAATGTTTTGATACACAGTAAAGTCAATCGCTAAAGAAGGGATCAAAAGCACAGGTGTTTTAAAAAAACTACATGATGTGTCTAAATTTTGTGGTGGTTTCATTCCCTTAAAGACAATGGTTTGTTTTATAATTTTTAATTTATTTGCATTTTTAAAGTTATCTATTATGCACTTGAAAAATTCTATAACAGATTAGTAAAAATTATTTAATTTTGTTTGAATGTATTTATCAAATAATTTTTAAAAGTTGTTATCATAAATTATATTTACATCTAGTTAGGTATATACATGACTAAAATTAACAATATGTACGTATTTCTAATAAACAAATATCTCATTGATTTGATTTATCATAAAAATCAAATTCAGTTATTTGGCGTTCGAGCATAACTTAAATTTTATAATACAGTAATTACGTATACTTGAAAAATGTTGTAATATTTTATTTTCGTAAATTTGAAAATAATTGAATACACCAAAATTCTCATCTGTAAAAAATATTGTGCAACTAAATGTAATTTTGCTAAAGAAGTAAGCAATTCACCGACGGCCTGACGCCGTTTTTTTACCAATCGGCTTTGCTTATTGATGAGAACCATTATACAAATTTGTGCGTATACAGTGTGCATATACGAATATGGGATATTAAGCCCATATTGCCATAATTATGATGTTATTTTATCTTATTCTTTTGGTTGTGTAAATATGGCTAAGATTAAATGGCTTGTAAATGTAACAAATTTGATTTTAATTTTTTAATTAAATGTATCCGGGGGTGGTCTTGTTTCATAATTTGTTCCGTTACTGTAGAGCCAATATGAGTT
The DNA here is from genome assembly GCA_030448955.1 of Trichopoda pennipes. Taxonomy (NCBI): domain Eukaryota; kingdom Metazoa; phylum Arthropoda; class Insecta; order Diptera; family Tachinidae; genus Trichopoda; species Trichopoda pennipes. Next base: position 1,453,159 of record JASKUP010000064.1, read on the forward strand.
TCTGGGTGGTGCTATGCTTGTCGTAGTTAATGGCGTAGACATTACCAAACCTGACGATGATGACAATGTTGAGGGTGCTAGCGTTGTGGTCAGTAAATTTGCTTGTTGCGTTGTTAAGTGAGAGGAACTTATTATACTAGAGGATGTCGGCATAGCTTCAGTTATTGTGGAAGGTAGTGATGCCGTCGATGGCGCAAGAAAGCTTAAGCCAGCTGTTGATGATGCTACTGAAATGGGGTCTGGTTGTAAGAATGCAGGTTGATGATGATGAGAATGTTGTAAGCCATGATGCTGTGTTCCGTAGGGATGGTGATGATGAGCATGGTGATGAGGAGAAACTTTATATTGATGTAATATGCTCATGCTGGTGGTTGGATCACATCCTTGTATCTGTGCCTGACAAGCTGCCATTAAGCCATGAAAATCAAATTTATACGCATAACGTTTGCCATGAACTTTTGTCATTATATTTTTGTCGTAATAGTAACTAAAATTAAAAAAAAAACAGTTTTAATTATTACTTGAAAATAGCTGTAAAGGAAGGATTTGAATAATTAGATGCAATAAGCTTTAATCAAATTTCTATCTAACTCATACTTTACATATCCAAAAATGTTAACTGGCACAAATTTTTAATATGTTATTGGTGCAAGATAACATGGTTACTCTCTAAAATTTGGCAGATTTTTATATTTGAGTTTTTTTTCTAACAAAATTGTATTTTTTGCAATTATTAAAATGCAACTAATATGTATTTTATATAATAATTTCGGTTATTTGACCTTTTTAATATTTTTAAGTAGTTTATTATTAAGCACTAGGTCATTATTTAATAAAAAAATTTTAAAAACTTTATTTTTTATTATTTTTCAATATTTCGAGAAACCATTGGTTGGCTTACATCATCCTGATGTAAAATATGTATTTTAATTACTTAAAAATTATTTAAATATTCTAATAGATTTTATCCTCTCGGATAACGTAGATTAGTAAACACCCACATATATTTTTAATATCTTTAAAAGAGGGTTTTTTAAATTCGGTTCACCGCATACATTTCCGTACTCCCTCCTTTTGTCCTTTAGTGAAACTGGCTGAGATGCATAGAAATGTAGACTTTCTATTTATCTCCCCTTCTGGTGCTTTGTTCAAAAATATAAGTAGCCTGCTTCCAATTTCATTAAAATCGGCTTAAACATTTATGAATGATTACGTGTGGTACACTTTCACTGAGTGCTGAAGTGCTGTTGATTATAGAGTGTCCACATATAACGCAAATAGTGGTCCAACAAAATACTAATTTATAATAATTTTATACTAAGCCAAATATTCCACCTCTGCGTCATCTTATTCAAGTAAAACAAATGTTGGGAAGGTTTTTTTAATAGATAATATTTAATATCGTACGCTATAAATATCTTGCGAGGAACTTAGAACGTAGAATAGAACAAATAAAAATATACCACTAATCGTACTCTATCCCCAAGAATCCAGTTCATAGTTGTTGCAACGTGCTAAACGTATCTGAATTTGGTCGCTAGATAATTAATTCAAACCAGGGTTTATTTCAGAGTACCGTAGTGTTCACTCACTGTTCATGCATGTGTGAATATGTACATTTCATTTTTAAGCCGCTTCTTCTCACACACGTGTGAGAGACTACAAAACATTTTGTGTTTTTTCATTTGTGAACGCGACGATTTATTTTTTGCTTTCTATTCATAAGTGAAAAAATGAGAAACACACAAGTGTTCATTTTTGAATATTTACAATTCTGATAATTTTTCATAAATGAAAATATCGTAAAAATATGTGCGTTAAGCATTCGCGTATATAAAAGCACATATTTGGTAATGTGCAATTGTCGGCGTATAAAAAAAAAAAAAGTGTTTTTTTTATTTCTTTTAGAATATATTTCAAAATTGTATTTTGAGTTAATATGTACCCATGTGTTTTTACTACATTTTACGGTAAACTGCGATCGTAGGTAGACAATTTTTTCACGTTCATTTATGAGAAATTTTATAAAATTTCTACGTTCATAAATGAACATATACATTTATGAAAAGGAACATTAATGAGAAGAAGCTAATTTAACATTCATCACATATGAATAAGACTAACAGTTCTTGTTGTTCGCATTCATGTATGAACATAAGCAGAACATTTATTCTTGTTCGTTTATGCGCGTGAAAAATAAATATAAAATTTTAGATATCTCATTTATGAAAAATATCATGAATGTTGATTTTTGAATGTTCATAAATGAAAAATTCTGAACCCTGGTTTATTTTATTGTTTGTGTGAATGAACGCACATAAAAAGCAGTACAAACAGTACGATAACGTACCGATCTTTTTTAGTCTGTGTTGGTGTTCTATTAGTATATGTGATGTGCAACGTATTTTTGCTTTTAAAATCTATTACATAGGTCACAAAAATTTGGTTAGAACCTCTTAGTGTTTTTTTTTCATACCCGAACTTATCTTTAACTAAGAGTTTTAAGAGGTATGCTGTACATATCTATAAAATTGCCCATATGTATTTCATGAACATTTCCTTAATTATGTCATTTGTCTTAGCTTAAAGATATTGTTACGTTATTCTTTCTAATAAACGTTTTGCTATATTGATTTCTTTTATTGCAAAATTAAAACACAGCACAGTTTTAAATTTAATTAAACGATTTATTTACATTCAATACACACAAAATGAACACGATGGTAACTTTACACCTAAAAGATGCTTTCTTATTTTGTTGTCTTAACTCAACGACGTTCGGACTTGAATTCATTTGTCCAGTAAGCGGTGCTTATATACCTATTCATATATTACTGTAATAAAATTAAAAAATATTATTTGTCTTTTTATTCTATTTATTTATATTTATTTATATTGATTGCTCAGCAAGGAGCAGATTCTAATAAGCTCAACTGGGAGCTTAGAGGTGTTAATAATGAATCTTTTTTTCTTCCCAATTGCAGTCGTTTAAATACCGACTGTGAGAAGAATTTCAATAATCTAGTACTTAACTTATTAATGTTAAATATATACAAATGTTATTATAAATATTATTAATATTAGTGTTATTATGAAAAGTGAAATGTGACCTGGTTCTTATTGCATTCATTTTGGGATTTCTTTCTACAAAATAAATGTGTCACCTGAAACTCACACGCTATGTAAATGCCCGTTGAAGGCCATTCATCAGTTGCATGTATGTAAAGTACAACAACAACAAACATAAGTGCATTGCTAGTGCATTGCACTTGAGAAATTTGATTTAAACTTTTTAGTTTGTTGTGTTAGGTATTTACATTAGGGTGGTTCCACTACAATACAACCCGTTGTATGAATACCCTTATTGCATTTTTTATAAAACTTAAATAAAAATGGTTGGTGTCTGTAAAATTGTAATTTGTTTTCCTTTAAAAACAGAACGTGCGAATCTGCATCGCCAGTTTTTTCTACGAAGTCTAAGTGAAAAAATCTTAAATAAACATACCATTAGTTAATAAGTCTTGGGTATAAAGTAAAAACAAAAAATTTAATTTAATTTCCTTTGCTTTTTTTTAATAAATTTAAATACAACTCAATCAAAAACGATTTTTATTTAAACCATCGGCATATCATCTTTACTATCTAGTTCTTTTAAGCTTTTCTCGCATGTGTTGCTGCCTTGTGTGTATAAGATTTCTTAGAAAACTGCGTAGTTTGTAAATCCCACAATAGATCATTTCGATTACTGATAATTATTTTCTTGTTTGTATATATTGGCCAATTCAGAATTTAGCGTGATAACGAAAGTTGTGATTTAATGTACATTGGAACAACAAAATGAATATTGGGGACAAGAATGAGTGAACATAAAAACGATATTACGAAACAGAAGGAGACAACAGGATTATCACAACACATACTTAAGCTGACTTTGAAAAAGTCAAGATTTTAGATATCGAATGCAAAGAAAGGAAAAGGTACACAATAGAAAGTCTAAGTATTTAGCAGAATTTCAACAAAACCATGAACTTAAAAACAGACAAAGACAACATAAACACAAACTACAGTGTTGCAATAAGGATAATGTGATCAATGTTATATTGTAAGTAGATTATTTTTGGTGTATTTATTTGTAATAATATAAAGTTTTAATTTTTGAATTGAATTTTTAAAAATTGACGAAACGTTGGGTAAAAATCTAATAAAAAGTTTTTTATTGACATAAACTGTGACTAGCTAAAGATTATAAAACTAACAACATAATTATTTTCTTTTAAAACTTAAACAAAACATCTTCGTAACTATATATTTGGAGTTAAATGCCAGTGAAAGATTTGTTTAATATTAAATAGCTGGCACCAAACAATATTACATGAACTTTATTATTGTTAATGTACATACATATATCACTTCATGTCGAGTAAATTTTGTGGTCAACATTAAACATAAATCAGGCTGTTTTTTTTAAACAAAAATAAAGAAAATAAAAACAAAAAAATTATAACCAAATTAAACTTGACTGATTTGCAAAAAATGTGAAAAAGTTTATTTGGAAATGGCTTCTCCAAAGGAATATATAAAATTAATTAAAATGAAGATTGGATTACACTTAGTACAAAATTTAATAGCCTGTCACTATGACAGCAGAGAGTGCACATTTTTGTATGCTTATAAAATATTTTACATCAGGTCTGAATAGATTTTAGTGCAAAAGAAAAAGTTGTACTCCATACGCCGAAATGAAATATAATTTAAGTCAACGTTTTTAAAGGCTGAAATATTCTTAGAAAATGTACAAAAAACTTCAAGAAGTTAAAAAAACAACTTTAGATTTTTTAGAAACTAGTTTAATTAGTTACACAAGATAGGCTCACCAACCAATAAAGAGTTTTTGGTACATATTTTAATTAATTATTGTAATTAATTATTAATAAATAAAATAAATGTAAATAGAATAATGGAACTTTAGGTAGTCAGCATTTTATAACTGACGGTCATTTTATCAGCTGTCATGTGATTTATGTTTAGACTGATGCCTGCACAATGCTTCCAAGTTGTGCAATTTGGGCTCCAAAAAAGATTTCCGTTGATCCCGATTTTAATAACCGAATTTTGTTTAGCAAGGAAGTTCACTTTTTGTTTAAATGATGCGCCAATAAATAAAACTTTCGTATTTAAAGTGACGATAATCCTCTAGTGAATGTTGAGATACCGGTACATCTAGAAAAACTAACTGGTATGCTTTATGGGCTGATGGAAACATTGGTCCGTACTTCGTTAAACATAATGCTGGTTAGAATATTACGTTTAATGGATACAGCTATAGAGCCATATTACTTGTTTTTGTCGTTCATCAATTGAACACTCAGGGCATAACATATCACACAGCTTGATGCCGTTAAATATTTTCCAAATATTCGAAAAAGTCGTCGAAAATTGGACCTCCAGATTAGAGACGTTCGAGCCAGTCGTAGTGTTATAATAAAATTATACGCACATTACATGGGATTCACACAAAATTGTTTAAAATGGATAAATTCATACCTTAGGAACAGGAAGCAGAATGTTGCATACAAAAATGCGATTTCTAGGCCAATCTCCGTTTCATCTGGTGTTCCTCAAGGGAGCCATCTTGGACCCCTTCTATTTTCATTATTTCTCAATGACTTACCTGGTATCATCAAAAATTATTTTATACTAATGTATGCGGATGATGTTAAAGTATTTTTTACTTATAATAAATATGATGATCACATGCTGCTACAAGCAGATTTAAAGTCTTTATACTCCTGGTGTGAATTGAACTTAATGAAATTGAACTTCGATAAATGTAAATATATGTGCTTCTTCCGAAGGAACCATTTAAACGTTATAAACTAAATTTCATTCAACATATTTCTCTAATTGTGAGCAAGGCAAGATATCAGCTTGGTTTCATTAAACGTTGGGCAAAGGAATTTGAAGATTTTATTTGGGTACGGTTTTCCGTCGACCCTCGTCAAATTTGGTTTGTGGATGGGAAATCCAACATCTGCCACCCTCATGGAAGTATTTATGCAGAACTTAGAAGAGGAATACGTAAAGGAATTGAAAACCAACTTCGGAGTAATATTCTACGCAAGATATGTCGACGACATCATATGCATACTAGAAGGAAATAACGATGAGCAAATTCTAGATTACTTGAATGGAAGACACAAGGACATAAAATTTACAATGGAAAAGGAAGAGGAGGGGAGAATTAATTATCTGGACCTAACGATCAAGAGGAACATAATCTCGAACAGAATCGAATATGAAATATACAGGAAACCAACAGCAACGGACACAATAATACACAACTCATCAAATCATCCCCAGCAACACAAAAACGCAGCAATCAGGCAGTTAATAACAAGACTCGAGAGAACACCACTAACACGGCAAATGTATATGAAGGAAATGGAAACAATATACACCATAGCGGAAAACAACGGATACAAAAAGCACCTCGTAGATAACATCAAGAAACAATTTAGAACGAACAAAGAACAGGAGAAGGAAAAGGAAAAATGGGCTACATTAACATATATGGGAAAATCAACGTACAAACTGGCGAAATTCTTTGGAAAACACAACATCAATACCGCATTCAGAACAAGGAACAACCTAGGCAGAATACTACGGAATAAAACAACCGGGGCAAATATACTAGACAAACAAGGAGTGTACAAATTAACTTGTACATGCCATTATAGCTACATCGGGCAAACAGGACGAAAAATCAAGACCAGATTTAGGGAACACATTAGGGACTATAACGAAAAACTACGAGAACCAACTCCAGAATCAAACTTTGCGAACCATATATTTAACAACAAATGTACACCAGGACATATAAAGACAACGGTTAAACTGCTTCATACCCAGCACAAAGGAAGAAGACTAAATGTATTAGAAAACATGGAAATATACAAACAGAAAACATTTGACGGACGAATAATAAATGAACAGATAAACACTGCTTCGGACACAATATTTGAACCGTTGAAACATTTTTACAGGAAAACAAACACTACACCAACACAAAAACGTTACGCAGGTGCACAAGACCAAAGCAATAAAGAACATCATAAACGTACAATTACAGATTATTATGTCACATAAAAAAAAACCCAATAGGTTCACACATGGACAAAAACGGACAGCAAGCATGACCGTAAAAGGATTTAGTTAGAACAAACAAAAAAAAAAGACGAATGAAAAAGGGATCGACAAATTAGGTAAAAAGGGACAAACGAAAAAGGAGAGATGCAGGCAAAAAAGACAGAAAGGGACGAACGCAATAACACGAACTATATAAACACAACTGACAATAGAACGCAACTAGTACGAAAAGAACACTGAAGATGGCAAACAGCCGAAACCGGTTTGTCCACAAACCAAATTTGACGAGGGTCGACGGAAAACCGTACCCAAATAAAATTGATTATAACCCCGTCGGAAAAGCCAAGCACATATCGAATTTGAAGATCCTTATATCACGAAAAATCTATATATGTCACTAGTTCGTCCAGTTCTGGAATATGGATTAATTATATGGGATCCACAGTACAAAACTTACAGTAACGTAATTGAATCTGTGCAGAAACAGTTTCTTATATTTTGTTTACGTAGACTACAATGGAACCCGCTATGTTTACCATCTTATAAATCTAGACTTGCTCTTATCAAGTTACCATCTCTGGAAAGTCGCAGAACTATGCTTAATGCCATGTTCATCTTCTTTTTTTTCCGCTTTCATTAGTTTTATAGATATATAAATGAATATGTACTGACTTTAATTAAATAAATAAATAAATAAATCATTATAATAAAACCCCTTAATATAATGTAAAACATTAGATAAAATATAATATAAAACATTTGTAATTACTTTGTAACCACTCTAACAATACCTTTTAACCAAATTTGCTTACACGTAGTTATTTTTGACAAAACATTTATTTAATAATTTCTTTTTTGAACTTCTTTGTTTTTGTTCTCTACTATTGCATTTCCGTTCTCATAACGAAAATGCAAAATAATCAATTTAATATTTCACAACCTGTTCCAATAAATTGGACAAAAACAAAATAAATAATTTATATAAACCAAAATTAATCCAGACATTTTTCCAAAGAAATTAAATGCTGTGCATTTTCGTTCTCATAACGAAAATGCAAGTTAATCAGTTTAATATTTCACAACCTCTTTTAATAAATCAAACAATTGGATATTTATTTATGCATTATCAACAAAATAACAAAAAATATGTAAACAACAATAATTATATTTTAGTATTTAAGCTAAGAAAAATAATAAAGAATGTTCAGTTCACATGTGAATTCCACTCAAAAAAGGTTGTGTATTATTTTTTTTTAAACTTATAAAACGTGAGTGTAAAATATCGTAGCTGTCATATGCCATATCTTTCTAATAAAGTTATTATAATGTCAATTTAATTCATCCTTGCTTTATTCAAATTTAAAGTTCACAAAACATCATATATGTACAGGAAACACACATACATACATACACACATATGTATGTATATATACCGACCTATGTGTATTAAATGCCATTATAGTTTTATTGTGGAATTCACAGATATATTTTATTTACAAATTTCTATTCCGAAATAATCGAACCGACCTAAGTCGGCGATGCTTAAATTACGTCGACTCGAAAGCAAAGGCAACAAGGGGCGCTTCTTTAGATTTAACATTTTTGATATTATTGCTGTGTTATAGAAGTTCACGGACTGACTCAAATTTGAAATACTTAATGGCGGGTGCTTAGCCTACACTTTACACTTACAACGTTGTCATAAAACAATTGCAATTTATTAATAGCAAATTATTGTAGCTTTTTTGTTTTACCCTATATTAAGGAAAGTGAAACAGAGCATCCAAACTACCAATTTTTGTATTAAAAAAATAATAATTCATGTTGAAGCAGAGCTAACAACTACGCAAAAGCGTAACTGAATACTCTCTTTGAATCCATTTAACATCTATAGGATTTTCTCTTTTAGTTTCCAAGAAATTTTACAGAACACAATTAAACCAGTGACGGAAAATATGTCAGAAATATTACATTTTTAGTACTTTTGCGTATTTTATGGCGCGTTGCCACACCCTGCTTTTTTCAAATGAAAGTGCATATATCGTATTTTACTGGCTTAAATTGTATAAGCACTTTTTTATATCTGTACTTTAATTCCATTTACTTAATTTTGCCTTTCGCTTAAGCTAATCAATCATTAAACGTTGTTTTTATCATAATTAATAAATGGAAATTTGAAGACGTTAAATGTAAATGACAAAAAGATATCGCTCACACTAACTAAAATCATGAAAACGCTGAAAGTAGACAAATCGATTTACTCTTTGCTTTTAGAGTGGCAGCCACAGTCGCCGGATATGTATCCACCCCAACTTTTATGGCAACAGTGAGCGGGTAAAATGTACTTAGAAGTCTTTCCCGGACGATGTGGTAAGAAATTGTGAAGCTTTAAATCACTTTAATATGCAAATGATTTGTGGATTTAGAAACAAACAAAAATTGTTGAATGCAAAAACCATCGAGCTTTAATTCCATATAAAGCGTGCAATGCTATGGTTTTGCTTTTCTAAAAAAAGGTGTTATAGTTGCCTACTGCAGAAAATAAAAATAAAACAAAAATTTTGAGGATTTTTTACGATAAAAAATTAAATTTAAAATAAAGTCAGATTTTCAAATGAAATTGGAGGAAATGAAGAAATTTGAATTAACAAACGAAACGTTTTTAAAATAATTCCAAATTAAAAACTTACTAGTCTGATTCTATTTTCGATTATTTTAGGCAGAGGGAAAATTTGTTACCTTAATTCCTCTTGAAACTCAGCAGAAACAATTGCTGAAATCGGAATAATATTTTCTACAAAAAAAAAAAATAATTTAAACTCGAAAGCAGTGTGACCTAGGTACACAAAGACTTAATTGAAATTAGTTTGGCACATAATAACATGAATGACTATAGTAAGATGAGCTTTTTATAAATAAATGCTCCGTTTTTCTGTAGATTCGTGCTATGAAACCAGGCATAGTGTATTAATTCTCTATTTGTGCTTGAAAGTGTCTGCTTTTCTCCATGCTGGGCCAGAGTCTTAAAAAAGTCAGATCCTATTGCATTTTATTCTAGAGAGGGACATACATATTTACGATTTATATTTCTGTAGAATCTGTTGAGCAAAAATCAGTTTAATTGTATAAACCTTCCTATTTTCTCCGTTTTTCTTCTTTGTTAGAGTTTGACAAAGCATGCCCTATTATAAGAATATATATAGACCAGGATATACCTGTGTTTCAATTTGCATATAAAATTGTCTATTTTCTATCTTTTGAGTCCTAGTTTTGATTATAAACACAAATGAATTTATCAGTACAGCCTTTAAGTCGAGAGTGGCGCATTAACAAACAAACTTACAAAGAGATTTGTTTCAAATACACGGACCCCATTATTTGCAAATTTTAATCAAAACAATTCATACTAAAATTCAATTGCAAGATGAAGGAAGATATTTACCATGTTCATCATCTTGCATCGTCCGCTGCTACACGGACTCCCTTTGCCTGTTTAGTTGTTTTGGTTTGAGTTTTCTTTTTCTAAGCCAAAAATAATAAAAAAAAAACAAAAAAAACTCGTACAAATTTAAAAATATTCATTAAAAAATATTTTGTTGATACTGCTACGGCCCCTGATAAATTTAAATAAACAGAAATAAGGTTATATTTGCATAAGACATAATATGGAAACATATTATTATAACAAGTTGGTACTATTTTTGCCAATTGGCCCAAAAATTTAAATTTTAAAAATCTTATCACTGGTTTGTATACTTGCACCGGTAGTTATACATGTGTGTATGTGTGTATTATTACTTACCGTAAAGCTCTACTAAGTTTATCATAGTTCATATTCGGTTTAGCCTTGCGCTCTCCCCACAACTTAGCTACCATATCAGGGTCGACTAGTTTGAATTCTCCATTGGTGCCCTCCCATGATATGCAGTTACTTTTCGACGAATCACCAAGCAGTTCAAGCAAAAATTGCCACAGTTGTATCTGCCCTGAACCTTGAACAACCAATCGATGTGAAGCCGCATTTAAAAGTTGAAATGAATCTTAAAATAAAAAGGACAAAACAAATACAAATACATATGTATAAAATAAAGGGTGAGTAAAAAACAATTGTTTATAATGGTAACAGAATAGGAAAACCAATACAAACAACAATGTGATTGTTTAAAGAGTTTAAGGAATTAAACAAATTGATCGAATTTTTCCTTCTGCAAGAGATATTTCTTTTCAATTTTTATTCGAGCATATTGGTGATATAGAGTGCCGAGACCTAGTTCTTAAACACTTTTAAAACTTAGTTGAAAATGATTGCAATGTTTCATTTTTAGAATTCTTTATGAATAATAAGTTTACATGAACGATGTTGCCATTTTCGAATTTTATAACCCAATCTCAGAAATGTTTTTTTTTTGTAAAATGGATTTAAGAGTTTAAAATCTATTTTGATATAAGCAATTATGCGAGAACTTAATTAAGCAGTTATTCTTAATCAGAAACACTTAATGTAGTACATTTTTGTTATTTAATTTTTAGTGACTTATTTGAAAATTTTTGTTAAAGTAATTCATGAAGTTTTGAAAATAATTGAATTTAAATGGCCTCCACCCTTGGTGACACATGTCCGACATTTACCGCAATTACCGTTCGAATGGATTGCTTTAAATCATCTAAATTTGTTGGATTTCTTTTGTAAACTTCTTTTTTGCAATAACCCCACAAAAAAAAATCAGGTGTAGTGAGGTCAGGAGGCCTGGGAGGTCAACGAAATGTGGAGTTTCTTTAAATCAGTTTATTGGGGTATTTTTGCCGCAATTCTGTGGCTATGTGACAAGTTGCTTCATCTTGTTGAAACCAAACAGAGTTGAAAAGGATTCTCTTTCGGCGCAATTCTGAAAAGAAACATCTTTAAATAACGGTTTCCATTGACCGTAACAGTAAGACCGTTTTCTTCGAAAAATTAAGGCCTGTCAATGAACCTTGAAAAAACTGCACACCACACTGTGACGCAAAATGTATGTAATTGCATCTAATGGAGTATCTGTGGGTTAGAATTACTCCATATTCGACAATTTTGTTTGTTAACATTGCCGTTTAAATCGAAATATGCCTCGCCAGACATAAAAATGCAGTTCAAAACGTTTTCATTCTCTGACGCCATTTGAATGATCTTCTCACAAAATTCTAAGCGAATCGGGAAGTCTCTTGGGTTCAGTTTGTTTATTAATTGTATCTTATATGGAAATAAGTTAAAATCTTGGTGTAAAATTGTTTGCAGTCTGTCTGCTGACACCCATTTGAGCAGATAAGCCGAAACTCGAGGATTGGATTGTATGGCAGCAGCTGCAGCAGCGATAGCTTCTTGCGTCCGAACTAAGGCCTTCTTGCGATTGTGTTACGCTCTGCAAAATTCTTCACGAGCTTCATTATAGTCCATATACTAGGAGGAGTGCCACCAAACGTGCGCCTATATTCTCTTTGGCCGGAAACGACGGACTCTAAAGCGTCAAAGCGTTGCACTATCCAAATTCTTGTTTCATTGTGTCAATTCTCCATTTTAGTTAAATTTAAAGATCAATCTATAAAATAAAATAAAAATGAAATAGGTTGGTGACATAGAAAATAAGTTACTACGTTTTTTTTTGTTTTTTGTTAGCAGCTTTCATCAGTCACCCTGTATATAAATACATATATTTAACGTTAAATAATAATACATAATTTATAATTTATCGGAATCATTTATAATTTAAGCAATTTTAAAAAATAATTTTTGTTTATCAATAAGATAACACTAAAATTATTACACAAAAACAAACTTAACGTTCCTATGATTACAATATTAAAATTTGCTATAGAAAAAATTTATTTGGCTTGAAATAATTTTTTAAAACAAAGATTGATTACCATACCAGGTGTCACTACCAAAAACAAGAGGCCTCATAGAGCTTTTCTATTCGATATTGATAAACATGATTAAAATACGGCCTATAGAAATGGAACTGCGGTCGTTAAGATCATTGCCGATAATGAGATCCAGTTTATAATTTGTGTGTTTATTTCAAAAGACATCCACTACCATTAGAAAACTGAAACAATTATGCTTTGTTATTGATTATTTAAAAGTGAGACTTCAACACTTTAATAGTTTCAGCCCTTGTTAAGTAAAAACGTTTTGTTCAACATAAGACATCCGATTGCAAATGTGCGAATTGTAATGGTTCTCATAAATCTACATGTGAAAAAACTCCAATAAGCTCAGATCATAATGATAACATACTTCCAAGCCTAAGTAGACAAGGCTCGATGTTGGAATTATTCCTTGCAAATGATACACTCATAACATCTCTAAAGGTTCTAATAAATGATCCAAGCTCGGACCATGTACCTGTTTAAAATTTCCTTAACAGCAACTGCTATACTTCAAGCTTCTATAAATATAAGTTTTCTAACCTAAACTGGAATAAATATTCTAGTGTAATAAACAGCCACCTAATTTATCGGTGCTTGAAAGCCATTTAAGTAGCGGAATCTTTGAAGAGTGTTTAAAGGGTACTTGAAAAATAAGTCTTAACAAATCGAATGAGATTGAGCAAAGAAACTCTTTTCAGTGGGAATGGAATAGCTAAAGAAGTTCAATTAATAATTTTTAATTAAAAAAATTATAACTACGTGGAGAAATTTAATCCTTCAGAAATAAATTTTGAGATAGTTTTCTTTCCAGATTTGATACAGGCTTTTCCCTTTTCTGGAACTTCACAAAAAGTTTGAGGAAGTCAAAACCTAAAGCAATTTTTAAGCGTTTTGCTACAAATTAGGAAAAGTTTAAAGTCTTATCACAGACTTGTTTAACTGATCTCGCGATTTTCTCTTATTTCTTACAACTTTGGAAGTAAGGAATAAGATAAACTCATTTAATTCAGTTATTGTAAATCAATAGGATATAAATTTAATAGACTCGTTTCAAATTTCCGAAATAACTTTTTAATTAAAATTTAGGAAGTTGATAGATATCGAAGGCATAAAAAAATACATGCTTAAAAGCATTTCCAAATAGATTAGTAAGTATCCCGCCATAATAGTAAATTCTTATTTTAAACTTCCATGTTTTCTCCAGAAATCTAAAATAATTTAAATATTCTTCCATCATGATCATAAATTAATATATTTGTGGTTTGACTTTTCAGCAAAGTTATAAAGGGAAAATACAAGTCGACGACGATTAAACATTAATTTAAGTGGTTAAGAACTCTTAAAATGGCATTTCTTTGAATTTAAAGTCACCTTAGGCTTCGACAAACATCCATATATTTTAAGTTATTTTGAACTATATATCCAATTTGAAACAAACTAATAAAATATCTAAGATACCATAAATAAATGTACTATAAAAATGTAAATGTAATTTTTTTATTAACGAAAAACGATTTTTAAATGTTTCCCTTTTCTAGAAAACGAACTTGAAAATGATGTTGAAGCAAATTGTATTGTTCGTTGCTGTTTTTATAATTTTAGGAAACTGCTCTTTTCGATGGTATTAGCATTTTATCTGCCCGAAAGTTTTATATACTTGTACGCAACAATTCAATATTCCTTATTAGTTCCCAGACCGCTAAAGATATTTGAAAGGAAGAGCATTTGCCCAGATTTAAGAAAGAGCGAAGGCATTGGACACTCTATCGATATGGAAGAAATAGTGGAATTAGCGAAACAATCGGTTTAGATGAGATAAATATGAAAGAAGTGAAAAAAATAGTTAAAAAACCACAGCTAGTCTTACGAAGTGATTCTAAAGAAAAAAAGAAAAAAACTTGACCACTATAACTGAAATGATCCAAATTCAAATACTTAATGAGGTGTCCAAGTTTTGATAGGAGTTCAAAAGCTAAATGGGATGTTATGGATGCTTTTCCTCTTTTAAAGAATTTCTTACAGAACGCAACAGGAAAACGTAGACTGCATCAAATGCCTTCTTGGCAAAAAAGAACTCTTATTTTCTTAAATATTCCGATCTAGTTTATAAACTAAGTCATTTTGGAAAGATGCCGAACTTGTAATTTTGCATTAATCAGATCGCTTTACATAAATCTTTTTAGTTTTATTTTGATTAAGATTTTTTTAGCTGAAAAATCTTTTAACGTCTGCACTTGAACATGACAATGATAAAAGTTCATTTTGAAAACACTTTATTGGACGGGTTGTTGTCTCAGACAGTCGCATATTCAGAAGTTTTTCCGCAAATTTTCATACTTTCTTAATTTGGTTTATATTTTTATATTGGTGTTAATTTTAAAGCTTGATAGTGAACAATATTTTTTGGTTTTTCTGGTTTTTCTGTTGGGAGAGAAAATAAACAGTGCTGGTGGTGTATCAACTCTCGAGTATGCAACATACAATTGCCCGTGGGAGAAACACTGAGATTCTAGGTTTAACCCACACACTTTTACCGATTGTCCTTAGGATTTATTAATCGTAATTGTGAATGCAAGGCGTACGGGAAATTGGACATGTTTAAACTTAAATGGTAAATCACTTGGTATGATAGGTATCCTTGGAATAAGCAGCTCTTCAGCTACAAACTTTCCTATAATTATTATTGTTTTAATCGCGTTTGGCATCAGCGTTTTAATAACCAATCTAGTACCATTGCATAGTGTTAGCTGATTCAGGTGGTGCGTTTCCCGGTAAGTCCTGAATTTGCGAACTCTACGGGGTAGTTAACAATATTATCAGGATCGGTAATCGAATTAATCGATTTATACGAATACAATTCGCCATTTCTTAAGCTTTGGATTTTTAAATTTTTTTCATCAACGTATTTGTTTTTTGAAACTAAAATGGTAATCGCTGTTATTATGAGCAATATGTGGGACCACTTTTGCAATTAGTTCGTGTTTAGACATTGTGAATTGGCAAAAGCCGAAGGAAAGGAAATCTGGAAGTCTGTGATGTAGATAATCATTCAAATTTTAAGAAATGTTGTTGACTGCCAACAAAATCGTTCGAAGTTGAGCTCTTATTTTTTACTTTAGCAATAAAATTTTAGAACAAAAGAATTTTGATATTGGATTTTTCAGCATATAAGCGATATGTATCGTTAAAATTGCATCGAATAGAAAATTATTTTTTAACTTCAAAGTGAAGTGTAATTGTCGGTGACTTAATATCTTTAAACCCTCACTATCGAATATATCAAGGTTTTTACTCTCTTATAAAAACTATAAATTTTAAAATGATATGAATCAAATCGTACGAAAAATTTTAAAGCAACACGTCTAAATTAAATCACTAAGCGCTGTTAGGAATTTATAAAGTTTAAACGTAGGCTAATTAAAAAATTCAGAAGTGAAAACGATTTATTTCTGTTTTCACTAATATGGTATAGTACATAGTATATTGAAAAGCGTAAAGCTCATGTATGTAGAGTGTGTTAAAAACTTTAGTTCTTCGAATTGCTCTTTAATTTTCTCATGCGAAGAAAAATTACTTCGAAATAAAGTCTAGTTATTTAAAATGTATCATGTTCATATGTAAGTCAATTTTTTATATATGTAATTATATATTTATGGTATAAAGTTATACACTTTTAGGACAAAAATTTTAAAAATTAAACTTAAAATGCATATTTTTCTAAATTGAAAAGAAATTCACCAAAGGATTTGAACTTTATTGAAAAGCATGCAATCTATTTACATACATATGTACATGTGATTTTATTATGAATTTTAATTGAAGTAAGATTTTTTTCCCCAAAATTGTGACGGTATTATCTCTAAAAAATCTGGCAGCTTTGTATAGTAATGAATTAAAAAAAATCTTCAAACAAAAACATACATGCCAAACTGTAGACATGTTAGAACAATGTTTGGTTTCGCCGAAGTTGAAGATGTTGCCTCTCTTTATTTGGTCTTTTATTTTATTTTGTTTTCTTTTTGTTTTGTGTTTTTCTTTTAATTTGATCTACGGGTTTTTTTAGCGTATGCTAAGAATGCATACGTGTTTTGCACGTATCCAAACTCATTTGCATACAAACAACCATAAGCTTCATCAAACCAGTTCGAACGAACATGTCGAGTCGTGAATAACTTATTTGTGTTTACAACAACAACAGAAGAAAATTAATAAATGAATTTTCTAAGTTTTCCGGAAAATTTTATAATTTTTTTTTCATACAAACCATCTCCTGAAAATTTCGAATCGAATAAAACAAAAATCAGCCAAATCGCTCCAGCCGTTCTCACGCCAACTCATTACATACGTGGACCATTTCATTTTTATATATATAGATATGTAATATTTACATTTCACATAATATGTAACATAAAATAAATGATAAGGAGTTCAAGATTCTTTTTTCTTCTTAATTATTCTATCAGAGTTCACAAAGTTTTATTTTCATATATGTAAGTAAAATTTTTGGAGGAAATAATTTTAAAAAATTGTTTAAATCTTTTTTATTTTTAATATAAAACAACTTATCCTATCTACTCCATCTAAATATTATGAGCTAGTTCATTAATATGTTCGTAACAAGAATTTATCTGGTTACGAACATCTGGTATTGACATTTTCATTAAGTCTTATAATTCTACGTTTCACTAATTCCATATTAGCAAGAGCATGGAGGCGATCGGTCGAAAAAACCATGGGAGATTATAAAGAAGCTTCAATAATTTATTTTGAGAAACTTGTAATTTTTTTAAATTACAGCTTGCACTTATCGATCAAACTGGTGTTGTCCAAAAAAAAACGGCTTGAAATATAGACTTGAAAATTAGCTGTTTTTTGTTATCAATACTGAGTTTAGAATTTGTGTTTATCAATGGGTACAGAATTCGCGTTAACACATTTATCTTATTTATCATGTAAGATATATGAATTTCATTTTAGGGTCGAGTACTACCCCTAGGTATTTCACTTCTTGTTCCCATTGGATAGAGCAATTATCAAGTATTATGTTGTTTTGTGGTAGGAAGATTGATTTGCATTTTCTTGTGAAGTAAATTGCTTTCGTTTTATCGATATTTACTTTAATTTTCCATTTATTGAAATATAATAATACTTTATTTAAGGCTCGTTGGAGGTTAAATATTATATCTACAGACATTAATTCGGAGCTGAGAATAGTGGTGTCATCAGCAAACATTGACATTATGAACAACGATTTAGAAAGCTATACATTATTTGGGTAAGATGAATTGGAAATCCGAAAGTTATTATTTTAAAATAAGACCGTCATGCCATATCGAATCAAAAGCGGCTTTGACATCCAGTAGTACCATGCCTGTTGATTTTTGGTTTTTAAAAGTTTCATTAACCAAATTCTTTATTATAATCAATGGATGAGTGATATTATGTTCTTTACGAAAACCGAACTGTTGACTTGAAATGATGTTATTATTTTCCATAAAATTTCATATTTTTAATTTTTTGAGTTTTTCTAAAATTTTGCTTGTTGAGGTCGGTATGAAGATCAGGAGCTTTTTCGGGTTTTATAATAGGAATAATTTTCGCTTCTTTAAATTTTTGCGGAAAATAACAGAGTTTAAAGCAGATGTTAATGAAAATTGTTAGGAACTTTAAACCTTTATTGGAAAGTGATTTTAAACATATGTTATTGATCCCAACGTTGCCCGAAGATTTTCTATTTTTCAATGAATTGATTATGACAGAGATTTCTGCTTCATTTATTAAGTATCGGAAAAATATAAAGATTTAAAATAACTGCCAAAAATAGAAGAAACATGAAAAAAGGGATATTAAAATATAATAATAAAATACAAAGTTATAATAAAAATTATTTTTGGAATCAAAATTGTTTTCAAAAAAATATTGCCAAAAACTTTATTACGACCCAGAGCTGGATTACAATTATACTTTTGCTGCGGTAACTAAAATAATATTATTGAAACATATATACAGTGATCTCGCAGAAACGTGAACTAATTTTTACCGAGGGTGTTCACGTTTTCGATTTTGTTCACGTTTTAGATTGCATTTTTTCTATAACATATTTTAGTCTCTTTTATCTTTTATTTAATTTGAAATAAAGTACGTTATTTTCCATCTGCCATATTTTAATATATGTACAATGCTACTATGAGTTGCAAAAGGGTTGTTCCTTACTTAACAAATCGTCGACTTGGCGACATTATACTTTTTCGACAAACCAGTTACAGGTGAACCTTTCCCTAAAAGCTCTAAAATATCTGACTTTTCTTGAAGAGTTAACAGTGAATCCCAAAACTACTTATCATGCAACAAAAGTTGTTTACAACAAACAAACTATATGATTCTTCTGCGGGGAATCCCAAAATTTTTAAATAAGCTTACAAAATTGAATTTTAACGTTCGATAAACAGTTCACGTTTTAGACCCTTCAGCTTTTGGTTACGTTTTAGAGCAGTCAGTGTAAAAAAAAATGTTCATGTGTTTGGATGTTCACGTTACTGGGTGTTCACGTTTCTGTGAGTTCACTGTAATAAACAATTTTATTTTTTGGAATCATTTTTTAATTTAATCTACGTTTAATCTACATTGTGTGTGATTCCTTTAATAATCATTTTATGATATTCTCATAAAATATTTATTATTAAAAAAATATATTTGAAATGTATTAAAAGAAAACCCTTATGTAGAAAGATTGAATATAAAAAGTGTTTTGTGCGTTTTTGTGAATAGAAGTGTTTTTTGAGTTTTGTTGTCGGTTTGCTGTGTTGTTGTTGACAACTCTCATTTAATCAGTTTGGCCTACAATATGAGACTCTTGAATTTCTATACAAAATTTGGGCTAAAATTCACTGAAGGTAATGAAATGGCCATATGAGTATGCTTTTCCCCCGTAGTCCATACAGTCCACTTGACTTATATTTCTTCATGATTTCATTAAGGAGTGTGATCCAGAATTCATATCGTAAAGTCCTCACACCCCGCCAAAAAGCAAACATTATTGAGAATGTGCTTACTCGTAATTAAATTTAAATCATACACAAATAAATGCACGTAAATAATGTCAGACTTTTAAAAGAAAAAAACATTGTGCAGCATAATATTTTTGTCAGCCTTATTTTTTATTATAAAAGCTGACCTTTCGACAGCATATCTTTCAACATAAATAAATTTATTTTTAAAGTAAATATAAGCAGGATTTATTTATATTTTTTAAAAATAACTCTTCTTAACTCACTACTATAACACTTCATATCTTTCAAAATAAGCCGAGTTTTAATTTTTTAGCAAAATAACAAACGCAAAAGTTGAAGTTGGTTCCATTATTAATTTATACTTTTCTTTGAAAACTAAAAATCTGTAATCTTAACACGCACAAGAAAATCACTAAATAGCTATTAAAAAAAAGTAGCCGGATAACGGAGGAGAAAAAACATTTATTTTTTGCCCAGGGAAGCAGAACTATATGGACTTAAACTTGGTACAACAATTTTTATTGTTTCCAAATTTTTTAATTGATATTGAATAAAAATAATAACACGGTGCGACAGTCCAAAAAAAACTGGAACTGGATATTATTTTTCTTGTAGGGCTTGTCGAGTAAAACAAGATTTGAATAGTGAAATATGCCGGACACCTCCAAAATCCGGATTTACGGTTAAAAAGCCGGTTTTTGTACCTTTGCGCACTACTGTTACACAGTGGTACAAAATTGAATGCAATAGAAAAATCTGGGGAGTGATATCTTTTTTCTTGTAGGGCTTGTCGAGTAAAACAAGATTCCAATAGTGAAATTTGCCGGACACCTCCAAAATCCAGGTTTACGGTTAAAAACCGGTTTTTGTACCTTTGCGCACTTATAAGCCTGTAACTTTGTTGATAATGATACGATTTTTTACTATCGAATTTCTTACTATATTTGGAAAGAAGAAACTGAGATTTTTCGAATGATATCTAATTTATCTAAGAAAACTTGAGAAATCTGGGTGTTATTGTCCAGCAAATACAAATTTTGTAAATTTTTCAAAAATTTCTCAACTTTGGTGACGTTTTTGTACATTATTTTATTAAGAAACTATAATACTATAGAATTTATTCCAAAAGGACATTTATTTATGATTACAATGCATATTTGGGGTTAGAAATAGATAAGCAATTGATTGAGTTATTTAACTTTCATGAAAATACAAATATATACAAATTTTATTTTTGGTTATTTAACTTAAAAGTGTTTGCTTAACCGTTTTTTTTTAATCAGCATCATGAGTTTCTCGTTTAAGTGGCCAGCAATTTTCTAAAATCATTTTTTTTCCTTCAAAGCGTTTTTCAATAGTAGCCATTTCCTGGTGAAAATGTTCGCCTTGTTCATTACTGAACTGGCCCAGGTTATCTGTCCAAATGCGAATGCAGAAAATGAATTTTTATGGACATGTTGCAGGCCATTTCACACTTAAAAACTCATTGACAACTGTGACATAATCGTTACTTCTGTGATTTTCAAGGAATCGCACAGCGCAGCAAAACTCTTCCATGCACGTTTTTCAACGGAACTTAGCTTGTTAATGAAATCTGCATCTCTCATAATTTTCGAATTTGAGGTCCAATAAAAATACCTAAAAGTTATCAGATAAAAACGATGAAAAACGTACTAGATATGTAAACAAATTAATTAATACCTCTTTTTATTTCGGCTTCACTTAGTTTTGGAAACACCGCTTTGAAAAGCGTCGCCGTTTACATCTAAGTTTTTTTACAAATTGTTTCAAGTATCCTAGTTTATGACGCAGTGGTGACAGAATAACGTCCTCAGCTTTAACTAATTGGTCAATTAAAATGTTTTTCGGTGCACGACATACGGATACTTTGTGTAACCACCTTGCATACTAAATAAAATTTTCAAAACCGTTAAGTCAGCGACGACTTTCCATTATGGGTGGTATAACTAAAAAACTAAAAAAATTAATAAAAATAAAGTCATACATTTTTGTAAGAAAACCTACTTTTACATGAACCATCAATGAAAAGTCACCATTAGTCTGCATTATAATTGTGATTTAATGCCGAAAATAGTTTTGGTACATCAATACCAATGAGATCACTGTCATTGTAATCTTAAAACTGTTTTCAAGTAACCAAGTCCGGTCACTTTTTGTACCGTATATTATAATGAAACCTTTTTCCACCAAATTCCACTGCTTTAATCGCGACCCACAGACTTCAGATTGTCGTTTTGACAAGTATAAATCGCGAACAAGACCGTCGAAATTAGCTTTTGACAAAAAATTCCGTTCCATTGTTGTAGATCTGGGCGGAAGGAACTTTTCTTGTTCAAAATCTTAGATCATTACTTACAGGTATCGGTTTTGTAACAGTTACAACATTTGCGTTATTAATGAAAGTAAAGCTCTCATTACAAATATTTGTTGTAATTCTAAGTTGTGTTTAGGACAATATTGATTTGTAACTTAAAAGAAGGTGCATAAAAACAACACCAAAAACATTGTGCAGGCATTTTGGTAAAAATTTATTTTTAATGAAAAGTTAAATAACTCAAAAATCAATTGCTTATCTATTTTTAACCCCAAATATGCATTGTAATCGTAAACAAATGTACTTTTTGAATAACTTCAATAATATTATAGTTGCTTAACAAAATAATGTATAAAAACGTCACCAAAGTTGAAACATTTTTGAAAAAGCTACAAAATTTGTGTTTGCTGGACAATAACACCCAAATTTCTCAAGTTTTCTTAGATAAATTAAAAATCATTCGAAAAATCTCAGTTTCTTCTTTCCAAATACAGTAAGAAATTCGATAGTAAAAAATCATGTCATTATCAACAAAGTTACAGGCTTATAAGTGGGCAAAGGTACAAAAACCGGGTTTTTAACCGTAAATCCGGATTTTGAAGGTTTCCGGCATATTTCACTATTCGAATCTTGTTTTACTCGACAAGCCCTACAAGAAAAAAGATATCACTCCCCAGGTTTTTCTATTGCATTCAATTTTGTACCACTGTGCAACAGTAGCAAAATTACAAGCCTTTTGAATTTAACGCAATTGGCCAAATATTTTTTACAAACGCAAAATAATTCATCGATTATATTTTTAAACATTTTCATGTTTAGTGAGTCGACAACAGTTATACGCGGTGTTATAATAAATCTTATTTTGTTAAAACATACAGATTCTTTAACTTGGAAAACTTTTACTGACGGTATATTTTTGAAAACTATTACATCACATTTTGCTTTCCTGGGTTAGCCTTTTTCTGGAAAAACTAATACTGTTGATTAAATATGGCTTCTTCTAAAAGAGCGAGAGTAAAATGTAAATACATATAGTAAAGAATTAAAAGTTGTGGTTATGCAAGATTTCATAGCGAATATCTTTCTTCGGCCTAACTATTGCAAAGTTGTTTGGAATGTATTAAATTAAACGAATATTAAAGCTGAGCAACTTATAATATTTACTTAAAATATATAAGCATGAACGGTAAAAAAAATCAAAACTTAGCTTCACTAGACACACTCCTGTAATGTAAATTTTAGTTTAGAGTTTAGTAAGTTTTTATTATCCTGCAAATATATTTTAACATGTAGATAATAATTTAAAAATGCATAGATAGTTTTAAAAATTACGATTTTTTCGTGACGTAATGTATTTAGAAAAAGAATCAGTTTTATATATTTATGTAAAATATTAAATATGTTTCAATGGAATTTAGTACATAAATTAACTTTGTAGAAGGGAAGAAAATAATGTACAGAGAATTGCATTGCATAATCCTATTTGTAGTTTAAAATTAAGTTTTCATTAAAAAACTCTGAATAAATTAGAAAAACATTTCGGAAAAATTGTACGTAGTAACATTACCTTCGCGGCTAAACTGTTCGAAATTTCCCTATGAGAAATAGTTTAAAATAAAAATGCAATTTGTTTGTTATAATGCAGAAAGGAATGTAAGAAAAATTGTACGTTATTGTATAGGCTTCATGCTACTGATAAAGTTTCAGTGTTTAGGGAAAATTGTTGTTGGCTTGTGTAAACATTTTGGGTTCCCAATGAGTGGGCTCAAGCACACCTCTAAATATGTACGTTTAGATAGCAGCTTATAAAACGAACAAATGCCATTTTAAGGCAATTTAGGGTAATATTTTTTTAAAAATTTTATAAAATGCCAAACTAATTTTGTCGTTAATATAAATACTTAAGAATAGCTGGACTCATTTAAATATATGAGCCGTAAGTTGCGGCTACTGCGGACCAACACTAGTTAAGGTCATTAAATTTCTTAAAAGTTTATTTAATACAAAGAATATCTACAAAAAAAAAATGGTCTTAATAGTCATTAAAGGTGTCCCTGTATGAAAAATAGTTGATATCCTATCTTCGAAACTACTATATCATTATAAAATAATTTGTTAACTGTTCCTTCCGTCTTTAGTTAAGGGAACGAAACTACTTAGAATATATAGGCTGTTTGACATCCAACTTAAAATTGTCAACATCTTTTTAAGTGGTGCCCGTTTTCCAGCCGTCAAGTGACGTTTGGTTTCGCGTTTCAACATGAAAAGACTGACGGCTGAACAATGCTCCCAAATTATGCACATTGTGCCAAAAACAAGATTGCCGTTTGTCCCGATTTTCATATATGAAAACTGCCACATTTGGAGTGATGATAATTTTCAATTCTATGTTGAAACACTGTTACATCCATAAAAACCACAATTGATTTATTCTAGGAACCGTTTGGTAACCGCATTGATTCACGTTTCGGACCCGAGAATCGGCTTCAAGATCGTGCGATTTAAAATTGCTAGACTATTTCCCCCCTAGATATGTGAAATCTATGGTTTATGCCAATAAGCCTGAAATGATTGACCACTTGAAGGACAACATTCGGCGCATTATCGCCGCAAATGTTGCAAAAAGTCATCAAAAATTGGACTACAAAATTAGACTACATCCGAGCCATCCATGGAAGTCATATTTTAACTATAATTCCACAAGATTATTTTTCGGATTAAGAACATTTTATGTCAATTTAAAAAATTCATTTTTTTGCATAAAAAAGTTAATTAAATTAAATTACTTAAATTTTTAATATACCATCAATGATTTTTAAACTCATAATATTATTAAAAAATATACCTGAAAATGAGTTTTTTAAAAATTTTACGTTACCATTCATTGAGGTTTTTCATAAACAAATGGTTAAATTTTTTGGATCTAAGTTATGGGTTGGGTAAGCTGCTAAGTATTTTGTAGGACAAATTCTTTTCAATACAAGTTATTAACTTTATATAGTTATTTTGTTTCTGTTTAGTGGATTAAATACTTTTTTGTATTGTTATCTGAATATAATTCTCATTTAGGCAATTAAGGTTGAGGCACAAGAACCTGGGTTCTACTTTCGAAATTTGTATAAAAAACACTGATCATCTAAGCAAATATTAGCGAAAACGCCACAGTTTTTTATAATTTTTATAATAAATCTTTTATGAGAATACCATGATAATTTTATCCATAATATTATTTTAAATATTGAGGATGTTGTTATAATATTATCACATCTTTTTTCGTGAGATATGTAAGAATTGTTTTTATAATAACATGAAAAAAAACATTTTTATCATTCATAAAAAATATACTCAAAGCCAATTTTCGAATGAGATGTGAGTATCAAAACGAACCATTAAACATCATAGATCTTGTTGCTGCCGTAGTATGATGAGGTGGAAATCCGTGATAATCTGAATTGTTTGTGGGCGCTGGTGGTTGCATACGTACACTAAAACGGCGATTTAAGTTTTCTGAGAGGCGCCACATAACGCCCACCTCAACACTGACACTCATTGTTAAAAATATTTAAACCCAAAAAATACTACTTTTGGTTTTAAAATTATTTTTTCATCTTATTTTATTTATTAAAAATCTGTTGCTATTAATTCACAACTCCGTTCTAAGCTTTTTCTTTAACTGATAAAGCATCTAATTTTATTTAATCACACTATTCAAATCACTAATTAATTATTATTTACAGTTTTAATTGTAACAAGTGCTACTATTATTTTAAACAAAACACTTGATATTCCGGTGTTCATGACCATTGCGAAAGAGTGTATAAATATAACTGAATAGTTCTTGTGTTCGTTACACAAGCTTTCGATACTTAAGCAATCCACACATCATGCTATAAAAATAGGAATACTATTTTGCTAGTGATAGAGGAAAGTCTTTAACCCAATGGGTGGTAAATTTATTCCTTATGGTGATGGTAAAATGATTGCAGATTTTTTGTTGTTGTGGTGGTTGTTATTATCCTTAAGCCGGAAAAATTCATTATGTTTAAACCTTTGTCAACTTTTGTTAGATTAAATAAACCTCACTTTTAGAAAATAAAAGGATTACGATATTTAACATAAGTTCACTGCAAATAAAAAAAAATAACTAAATGGTATTGATTTCAAAATATTTGTAAAAATACAACGCATTTGGTGTTAATGTCAAAATTATTTATTTGAATATGATAAACCAAAGGAGTATGAGTTGTAGTTGTGAGAATAAGTCACGTTCTTTTTAAACTATAAAATGTCTAGCAAAATAAAGTTAAAAATTATACTTTATGGTTCTGTTTGTAGTCTTTTGTTAAAATTCATAAACAAAAAAATAATATAGCTTTAACAAAAGCATATTACAAATTATTTAACAATATTGAGAATAGTGCATTTATTTCATGTGGTGGGTCTTGAAGAATATGACAAATGTTTAATACATAATAATACAATTCATTATAGTTAGAAGTTGTAGCATCCTTTCTATCTGATAATCAAATGGGATATACAGACATTTAAAGGGGAAAACTAAAAATATTTGTAAATTCTTAAAATAAAAAGCTTTACAAAAAACTACATTTCAGCATTTTTAGATTCATGGTTTAAAAGAAAATCTTTCCACCTACCAAAATATTAAAAAAAACATTTTATACAATTTTTAAGTAAAATCCTTCGGCTCTTTCGAAGATTATAATGTGGAATAAAATTAGTAGTTAGGATATAGATATATGTAAGTAAAATCGCTCAAATATATTTTAATTGCTGTCACTATATCAACTTTTTTCAAGCTAAATTTTATTGTTTCTTAAGTAAGCTTGAAATTAAAATTTAGCAAATATGCATTTAGCTCTTTTCTATAAAATCACGTGTAGGCGTGTTCCAAAAAAAAAACAGTACGCTATCATATTGTACTGGTTTTATGTATGTTATCTTAAAGAGAACACAACGCAAGCACTGAAAGTTCACTACGCAAGCTGATCTTTACATCAGTACACATAAAAAGTTCACTAAAATACACTACGCTATGTTAGTGTTTGTGTTCATCGGCCAATAATCGTTATGTACGGTATTTGGTTTGCGTACACATACACAAAAGCTAAGAAAAATTTTTGTGCATTTGTTTTTCTTCGGAAAAACTGTGTTTGTGTACTGATCTAAAAAACTACAGGGCAGAACACAAACGTAGCGTACTTTAGTGTTTTTTTCTCGAATACTTCTTGTAGATATATAATTTATATTACTCGTATTAAATAATGAAAAACAATATTGAACTCAATTTATGCATGTGTACTGTTTTGTATAGTAAAATTCAATAGTCGCCATTTTTTTAACACCCTACACAAAAACGAATAGTAGAAGAAATTTTATTACTACTTCAAGGTCGTTTAACATTATAGTAAGAGTTTATATAAATTTTCGTAATAAACTACGATTTTAAATTAGTTTTAATGTTTAAGAAGAAAAAAATTGTCATAATTAATTTTAGTATGTAATTGGTAAATGCTTCATATACATAACATACACTGCCGCTCATCTGATTAGGTTTGGCATTAAAATAATTTTGTTTACCATCTCTGTCTAAACTAATAATACAATTGGTTTTATTTCAAAATTGCATGTATACCTAAAATCTTTGAAAAAAATCTAACGGGAATATTGTGCCGTTAACTTAATACATGCTGTAAAAAAATATTGTATTAAAACAATGCATTTTTTAAGCTCATCAGAATAGGTTTAACAACAAAAACAAGTTTTTTTTGATAAAATAACAATTGCTTTATTAAATTTGTTTAATATTTTATAAATTAATAGTGTGTGCTTCCACCTTTATTTAGAATAACTTCGAATATTCTTTTTGGCATTAAATCATAGAGTTTGGCGAGATAATTCAGGTTGATTTCGCTCCAGGCTTCTTGAATGGCAGCAAGCAAGTCATTTTTGTTTTCGAATTGACGGCCCGACTCGTAAACCTTACGTGAAAGAAATCCCCATAAATTTTCAATAATATTAAGGTCGGGAGAATAAGGAGGCCATTGCAGTAAACCCACATTCTGCCCATCAATCCACTGTTTCATTAACCTTGCAGTATGAATTGGAGCGTTATCATGTTGAAAAGTCCATGAAATGGGTCCAAAGATGTCATTGAATAGTGGAAAAGCTTTTTCTAGGACTCCTTTATAATTTACTGCATTCATTTTCATTGAAAGAAACTGCAGTTCAACTGTGCTGTAATATGAAATAGCACCCCACACCATAACACCACCTACATAGCTATGATTTCGCTTTACATAAAGCTCTTCCTTACGGAGATCATGGAAATAGTAATTAAAACCATCAGGACCATCCAGATTGAACTTTTTTTTGTCTGAAAAGACAACAGGTTTCCATTCGTCCTTCCAGGTCATGTAATTTTCACCAAACTTTAGGCGGTGTTCCTTACGTAAAGGATTTAGTGGTGGCTGTTTTTGTAGTTTCAATGTTTTTAAGTGTTTGGCATTTTGAATGACTCGCTTTACAGTCGCTAAACTACTTTTACAACCAACTTTTTCCTTTATTTTTACCGCTGATTCCTTCGAATTGGAGGCAGATCTAACGATCGCTCGTCTTTCAGTTGCTGAAGTTGCTCTATAAGTGCCTCCTTTCATATTTTTTTCATAGGTAATTTCATTGTGAGAAAGACCTCCTTCTGCGTAAATTTTAACTTTGACCCTTTCGGCTTCAGATAAAGGTTTTACACGATCCATTTAAATTACAAATTGTTGTAACAGTTTAGAAATTAAAAAAATAATTATTCAAAACAACGCACTCGTGGTCAAACGTTAGTGTAAACTAATACAATTAGTCGTAAACCTATTCTGATGAGTTTAAAAAAAATGCATTGTTTTAATACAATATTTCTTTTACAGCATGTATTAAGATAACGGCACAATATTCCCGTTAGATTTTTTTCAAAGATTTTAGGTATACATGCAATTTTGAAATAAAACCAATTGTATTACTAGTTTATGCGTTAGTTTTAGACAGAGATGGTAAACAAAATTATTTTAATGCCAAACCTAATCAGATGAGCGGCAGTGTATATATAATACATATAAAATACTGATATTTGAACTATTCAAATAGTGTAACACATTTGTATTCTATAAGCAAGCAATAAAATATTTTTTAATTTTTAAATTTATTTTACTATTTTAGGCGATTTAAGTTTACATATCTACAACCAGGTCACACGGAAAATAAATCGTGCTTGCCTAGTATCTATTGCATTATCCATATTATGTAAACACATAAAAATTATTAGTGCTCTTTTGGTTTAGAAGCAATTTCGTTTTAGTTGCAACGTCTCTATCATAAGTAGCTGTTTTACATCTGTTAGGCGTTTTGGTATCGAAAGTTTTTCTTATATTCTAATTACTGCTTCATTTCCAGCTAATCATCATTAATAGAAAGACGCTTCATGATCTAAAAAAACCTTATTAAAAATCTTATACAAAAAACCTCAGCTTTAACGAGATGTAATATATTCTTCATGAATACGTTATAAAACGGGTATGAGATAAAATATCCAGAAAATAAATGGAATAGTAATTTAGGTTAGACATGGTAGTGTCTGTCCATGCTAATTTTCAATTTTATAGACACCATGATTATATTGTAGAACGTTTAAAGAAAATTTATTTTTTGTATCATTGAATTTTACGTCGTAGGGAACGTTTTAGTAGGAAAGTCCATCTGCTTATTTACGGAAAAACCTCTTATATCATACGCATTTCTCTTTAAATAGCGAGATGTGCTCTATACTACAGCCTACAGCTAGATCCCAAGATTGGGCCTGGCGGCATTAAATGGATACAAGAAACGTCAATAATAGTCTAGACTTTTAGTTTAGGTATTTAACGCAAGCCTTTTTTGGAATTCTCATATTATTTATGGCAACATCAGGGCAATCGCGATGTGTAATGTATACAGACTTTTAATTTTTCACCATGGACTTCCATTTGTTTTTTAATCATAGCTGAATTAAATTATTTTGAACAAAGGAACTGGTAGTAATTGGGCAATCCTTTGAAGCATACGTACAAATAAAAAATACCGAGTAGGCCAACTTAGACTGACTGCTTTAAAATGCTTATAATTTTTGTATTTTTTTATTTAACTTTTTTGCAAATTAAAGTATAAACCATACATTTTTTTAAGCTAAGTATGAGAAATTACTTCTTTTAGATGGCGCCCATTCTTTTCTTGGTAGGAGAATGGCTCTACTCAATACATTTTGCATTACGTTTCGTAACTTTTCTGACTGCAATTATGCAATTTCTGTGCGAATATTCTGCTTTAGCTCCTGAATATTTTGTGGTTTGTTGACGTAAACTCGTTTCTTCGAGAAACCCCACAAAAAAAATCTGAGGCCGTCAAATATGGAGAACGAGGTGGCCACGCGAAATCTGCATTTTTTGAAATTATTCGGTCGTCTAAAAGTTATCGCAGAATTGCCATTGTGGCTCTTTTGGTATGAGCTGTAGCTCCATCTTGCTGGAACCATATGTTACGATTATTGAAAACTATCGGACGTAAAAAATTTTCCAACATGGTGCGGTATACTACCCCAGAGACGGTTTCTGGCTTATTAAGTTCATTTTCGAAGAAAAATGGACCAATAACTTTATCCACACCAAACAGTGCATCTGTCAGAGTGTAATTGTCGCTGATTCAATGCTCTCGGATTCTCTGTACTCCGAATTCAGCAGTTTTGCTTATTCACATATCAATTTAATTGAAAACGTGCTTCATTGCTCATAATTAAATTATTTAAAAAATTGCCAATCTATTGGCATCTTGTAGCCGTTGTAGTGCATCCCACGGCAATAATTCTTGGGCCAATTCAATTTTGTGAACACTTTCTCGTATAGCTTCTACAGCTTGTTCAGTGTAAACAGGACGAACAACATTTCCCATTGAACCTAAATCCTCAAAACTGATCATTTAGCTTCTTATCATGTTTACACTGCGAACCTCTGCAGTATCAAAATGCTGACGGTATTTTCTTTGCGTTGTAACAATTTATCGTCCGGAAACATAATAAAATTCAATAATTTTTACACGTTCTTCGACTGAGAATGATGACATTATAAAATTTTATAAAATTCTGTATTATCTGCCAAAAAAAAAACAAAAATAAAATATAAAAATAAATATAAAAATTATAAGCATTTCAAATCAGTCAGTCCAAGTTGGTCCACCCTGTATATAATATAAGGCTTAGTACACTGCCCTGCTCTAATACCAATTTTATATATAATAATCTGATACTTCTGTATGATTTGAAGAATGAAGTTTGTATAAAAGATCAGTATGCCAAATACTATCGAATCTCTGTTGAATGTCTAGGAATACAGCAGAGCAATATTTCTTTTCCTTAAATGATTTACGAACAATATCAGTTACTCTATGGCATTGATCAGAAGTGACGTGCTTTTGCCTAAATCCAAATTGGTAACCAGGAATAAAAATTATTCCTCACGCTCTCAAGAACTGAGAAAAAGGTTTTGTTTAAGCTCATCACATAGTTAAAGTAGGAATAGATTCCAAATTAGTTTCACTTGTTATTAGCTTATGAAATTTTCTTATATATTGCGGCGAGGTCATATTTATCAAAAATACCAAGCTGAGAAAAGTCATTCGAGAATATACAAAAAATTATTAAGGTCAAGTATTTTGAACGGATCAGAAGGCGAATATGTAGGTTTTCTAGTTGAAAGAGCAAAATATTTTTCAGAGTTCAAATATTTATAAAGGTCTTCACGGTTAAAAAGATGTGAACTCTCTCAGGGGTGGTTCGCATTATAATCTTAAAGGACTTTAAAACGACGACCTAGTTTTTAAAAGACATTTGTAAAGTCATCAGAATTAATATTTTGATGAGGAGGAAAATAAACTGCACATAAACAAACCGATGGCTTATGATGTGTGTTTCAGAAATAAGAAATACTTCGATGTTGCTTGACTGTAAAAATACTTCAACTTCGTTTAAATGCATATTTAGAAAAGAAGTTAGTTCCATTTGTTTTTTTTTCGGACCAGCACTCAGGGGATGACCCCTACATATACAAAGCATTGTGCCAGAACTAGGAAATTAGGTTACGGGAAGGAGGAAAGAGTTTGAATTTTCCCAGATTGAAAGTGACAGGAAAGATCTCCGGAGGGAGAATTTTCCCTGTAATGCGTAGTGCGATTCACTGGCCAATCAACCACAAATGGATGTGTTCTCAACGAAAATCGTGTTAAACGCGAAAACGTGTGAGTATCGGGAACAAGTTCCCTAATTTCATTAGAGCACTTTCCGTTGTAGTAACGATAGAACAGTGAAATACACCCCACATTGCGTCGATGCTCTAGAGAATCAATAGAGTTGGATACCCTACCGTCCCTAATAAGCCTCTTGGCCCTCTCCTGTACGCGGTGGAGTAACTTCAAAATAGACTTTGGAGCGCCGGCCCATACATGAGAGTTGTATTCCATTTTCGGACGGATATAGGTGGTATAGATAGTACGGAGATCGGATGGAGTGAAGTATCTTTTACACCGTTTTAGAAAACCGAGGCACTTGAAAGCTTCTTTAAAAATCTGAAAAATGGGTTTAGTCAATCGAACATCGCACTGAATTTTCATGCCAAGAACATCAAGAGCTTCCTACCCCGTAATATCTATATCACCCATAGTAACAGATGCAGCACCACTACCGAATCTATGCGTTAGCATGCAACATTGCGTCTTACGAGCATTAAAATCTACTCTATTCACACGATCCCATTTCAAGATTGTCGCGAGGTCGTGATTAAGGGTATCATTCATGTTCTGACTTTTGGAACTAACCTCCAAATAGCCTGGTCTATTACGAAATGAATACGAGTGACAAGTGGCGCTGTCATCGGCAAAAGAATATATAGGGTTAAAAGTTCGACAAAGAAGGTCGTTTAGAAATAGAGTAGGATAAAGAACGGAGCCTTCGGGTACCCCTGAATTAATTATGAACTCGTCTGATGAAATCCCATCTATAACAACTCGTATAGTGCGATTTCTGAGAAAACTAGATAGAAATCTAGCGAAATTATCACCGACACCAAAAGCGGCAAGTTTTGATAGAAGTGCGTTATGCCACACTCTATCGAATGCTTTGGAAATGTCTAGAGCCACCACCTTACTTTCTCCGAAGTGATGAATGGAATTATACCATTGCTTAGACAGAAAGGCCAGCAAGTCGCCCGTAGAGCGCCCCTTACGGAAACCATACTGTCGATCGCTAAATAAGTTCTTGGACTCTAAGTACCTCACGAGATGGAAATCGATCATACCTTCAAAAACTTCGGAAAGTGCAGAACAAATTGCAATTGGGCGGTAATTTTCAGGGTTGGTAGCCTCCCCCTTTTTGGGGATCGGCGTTACATTAGCAACCTTCCAGCACTTCGGAAATTGCCCGACTTGGTACAATTTGCCGAAAAGGGCTGCTAACGGACGCGCTAGCATCAAAGAGCACTGTTTCAAGACCAGTGCTGGTATCCCATCCGGCCCAGGGGACTTGTTGATGTTGAGATCAGCTAAAACCTTTTTAACCGCTCGAGGTCGAAAATATATCTTAAGCATAGTAACGGATACTCTTTCGAGCTCTGGCGGTGGTTGACTGCTTTCCGGCAAATAAGAATTATTTGCAAATATACCAGCTAAAAGGTTTGCTTTGTCAACCGGGTCAGTGAACATTTGATCATTCTTTAAGAGAGTCGGAATTGAAGAATTAGCATTATCCCGTATTCTTTTAACAAATGACCAAAAGTTCTTACTACCCCTAGAAGTAGCAAGAAGCTTATTACGAAGCCGCTCTTCGTATAGATGTTTTTCACGCCTTAGTACTTTGGCACACGAAGATCTCTCCCTTTTACGTAGCGAGTCAGTATCTGCGTTTTTGTTTCTACGCCAGATATTGAAAGCTTCCTCTCTTGATCTTATTGCATTTTTGCACGTCTGATTAAACCAAGATTTGGATCTGGTTTTAGTCGAAATTGTTTTGGATGGAATAAAGGTTTTCATTCCAAACAAAATCATGTTTACAACCATTTCCGCCATGGCATTGACATTATTGTCCAAGAAACATAGTTTCCAATTAAATTGCCTAAAAAACTCGTTAAGCTCAGCCCAACGAGCCTTCTCATAAATATATTTTAGACGTTTGGTAGCTGATTTCGTAACGTCGTGAAGCTTTAAATATGAAAAGGAGGCGGAGATGGTACAATGGTCGGAGTTGCCGAGAAGTGCACAAACATTAACTTCATACTTTTGGGGTGTGAAGTTAGGAAAAGGTCGAGTGTATTACTATGGTGCCCATCAACACAAGGAATGTGTGTTGGCTCATTCACTAATTGCGCAAGGTGATTGTGCGCGGCAAATAGCTCAACATACAGGCCCTCTGTAGTTGTATGGTATGAATGACGAAGCCAAGAATAGTTGTGAACTTAAAAATCACCAGCAACAACAATTTGACTGTTCGGGCAACTGTCGAGAATCTACGATATGGGGTCGTAAAGAAAATCCGGTATTTGGACTTCTGTAGAGAAACCTGAAAAGCAAGGTGTGTGACCTGATCCTGAATTTAACCCAGAGACAGCTAAATTCAGGATCATTTGTGCCCAATGATTGCTGGCACTGCTGAACAACTTCATTGCGAATATAAATTGCAAGACCCGGTAAAAATTAAATAGCGACAGGAGGTGATATCCAGGTAGCTGAAAACCCTGTGGATCAGCATCCTCAGACACTTGAGTCTCACATAAGGCTAAAATGTCCGGACGATGGAGACAAATGTGAGCATATACAGAGAAAAAATTCGCCCTCAGCCCGCGTATGTTACAGAAGTCAATTCTGAATTTTGCTGTCATGACAATGAAGGAAATTCAAAACTGTCCATCCAACATCCATTTGTTGTGTTAATAAAGTCAAAATTTTTTTGAAGAATCATTATTTTAATTATTCATTCCTCTTACAGCATCTGAAAAAACGTTGAAAATATTACTTGGATTTTTTAATTAAATTTTTCACAGCAAAGAAATTTTATAATCGACGCACTTGGCAGTAAATGATATGATATGATATATCGCATTTAAAAACAACTACATTATATATCTAAACGCGCCCCTTCATTAATTAATCTACTCTAAGTAACTGCTTTATTAACGTTGTCAAGGAAGAGACAGAATGAAAAAGCAAGTCTACGTTTCGTATATCATAATTAAAAAAACCATACCAACCAGTAAAAAAAAAGATCCTTACGATACTAACAACTCTCTTAAAACTATCAATAACAAGTAGTTACATCTGCAGAGGAATGTATTCGCAAAGTATAACTCATCCGTGTTAGTGTTAGTAATATATCAAAAGCTAGTCACAACCTTAGCTAATGCAAACGAAAACAATAAATATAGTTATATATGTATATATATATATATATATATATATATATATATATATATATATAGGTGTGTATTCTTGGAAATATCTGAAATTATGGAATTATGGAAGCTGTAGTTTGCCAAAAACACACAGGTGATATTTTAAATAGCTTTGATAGATTAGCGCTAAGCTTATTCCTTATATTATAAAAAGATGACCAAGTTATTGTGCGATACTTCAAAGACAGTGTTAATTAAAAATAATATACCTAAGAGACGAGGCACAATAAAAAAGCTGGCGTGATATTACTCTAATACACATCGAACTGACGATAATTTCATTCTATCAATAAGCATCTACCAACCGCATTCAAGTTGACTTATACTTCATTGACTTTAAGAAATCATTTTTGTATGTGTGCTCGAAAAAACAATTATAGACATTGTGAAAGCTCTTGGGGAAAAATCGTAACGAATATTAATTGGTGCTGTTTGGTCTTTGGTGTCTTGTGGTGGAACAACATTTCATCCACGGTGACGAAACGGAGTAAAACTCGTCCATATTGTATGGATCTCACGCAAATTTAATTTAAATTATTTAAAAATACATCTCTATTGTAAATTATTTTTTAGCAGAATCAGATAATACTCCAGAATTTTTTAAAGCCAATTTAATGAGCTTTCATTTATTTTCATTAGTAGCATAAGGAAAAGAGAGAAAAAAAATTGTTGTCATTAAAATGTTACAAGAAGCATAGGAAATAATTTAAGCCAATGAGAGGAAATAAGTGACAAATAAAAGTTTTCCTGTCGATCTTCCTTTGTTGAATATTATTTTCTGCTGTTTATGCTTGCAGTCTTGCAATTTTCTTCCTTTCACGCTTAACGTAATGGGTGGTTTTTTCTATCAACCTAAAAACATTTGCTTTTTTATCCCTGCATACATTCAAACCCTCAACTTAAAAATATATTCAGCAAGTAAATGCGCAAAGAGTCATGGCATGACTTTATGACCTCATGCTGTGTGTTAGTTATTTCGTTGTTTGTGAACTACTTTTAGTCTTATGTATCTCTTTATTATACCCGTGTGCTAGGTGAAGTGAATGCTCAAGCGTCTAGGATTACTGTGATTTTTATTAGATGCCACATCCTGTGAGAAATTATCATATTTACATCGTTTATTACAGTTCATCACCAAAATGACTTGACAATGAATTCATTCATTTACTCCCATATCGTTAACATTGTTAATGCCTTTATCAAATGTGTAGATGTGGTTTATGTTCATTATCGTTAAGTCTTTAAATTATTTTTTATACCTGTGATATTTATTTTGAAAAAATCTTTGTTTAAGAATTTTTTATTTTATATAAATTATATTAAGATTATGCCTCCCCATTTATGCAGATGATGCAGTTAAAAATCTTAAAAAAATTAAAAGTGCACTCGCATATGCATTTTATTTAATCCATTTCATTTAGTTTCATTCTGTTGGAGTCATTTAAGTTAAAATTAATAAAATATATATTTCTACCAAAAATATTTAAAATAGATTTGATATAATAAAATAGAATTTGATCACTAAAAACAGATTTTGTAATGACTAACCAATTAGCCATTAATTGTGATAAAAGACAACAGTCCTTGGTAGTGTGTGTAAATAATTACGATTAGTTTATTATAATAATTAGTGAAAATAGTAGAAACAACACTTTTCTCTTTTCATAAAAACAACAGAGTAAATTAAAACATTTGACAATGGCAGTTAAATAATGGCACATTTGGATTATCTTTGGCATACTTTTAAGCTGCTTACACTGCTTGGATATTTATTTGTCCATCCCCAACGCAAATATTTTCTTCAATATTTTTTCTTTTAGGCTGCTTCTTCGCCGAATTCCAAAATTCTTTTTGTTGTGTTTGCAATAAAGTCGCAGGAAAAGAAAAGAATATCCAGCAAGGAACCCAGGCAACACTGGTTTTAAATAAATTTTAAATTATTTTTAATGAAAAATTCAAATTATTTTTAATTTTAATGTTCGAAATACCCGATCCAGATTTCATAATAGAATTTTGTTTAGCGATAAAGGTCACTTTTGTTTAAACAAAACTGTCGCATTTGAAGTGATGATAGTCCTCAAACGTGTGTTGACATATTTTTCATCCAGAGAAACTCACTGCTTCATGGGCTGGTGAAATATTGGTCCGTCCTTTTTTAAAAATGATGCTAGTCAAAACGTTACAGTCAATGGTGACCGGAATACATCCATGATAACTGTCTTTTTCATTAATTGAACCTTGATGTGCAGAAACTGTGGTTTCTACGAGACGGTGAAACATGCCAGAGCTTGGTGAAGAAGTTCACGTTTCGGGCCCATGCATTGGCCTCTGAGATGGCAGAAACGAACAAATTTTGGAAAAAAAATTAAAGTTTTAAACCTATTTTGGGAAACCCATATATAATTCAAATAGTTCGTTAGCCAAAAAGTAAAGAGCCATGCTTGTTTTCACATTAAAATTTATGGTTTTACGGCTTCACATTAGAACATTAAAAGTGATGCTTCTTAGCACTAGAAGCTTAGGATCTTAAATAAGTATCCTCCATACGGTTTTGGGTCGTTGATGCAATGTTTCACGATAGTTTTGTACGCCAACAGGCATTCAAAGATTATTAATTACATATATCGGGTTTTTCTACAAGAAGTTTGTTTTTCAATTGTGGCAACACCAATAACATGATAGTTTAGACATTTAGTTTTTTGACATATTTGTAGTAGATGCATTGGCAATTGCTACAATCTATATGAAAATGGTGGTTCTTTTAAAGTTACATTTCGTAACATAACAACATAACCGTCCTTCTTAAGGATTTGGTCGTTAAATTTGAGTCAACAGACTCAATATAAAATGTGGGAACAATAACGCGTGTTGGACCGAGTCGTTCAAATCAAAACATCGCAGCCGTGATGTAGATTCAAATTTGACCATTCCTCGACGTTCTCAACAACTGGAGTTATCCAAAACAACCACATGGCGAGTTTTGCGTAAGGATATGACTTTGAAGCCTTACAAGGTTCAACTGGTGCAGGAATTGAAGCCGACGTTCAAATCGCCGCAGAATATCTCAATTCATTCAGGAACAATTACCTGGTTTTTTAAAAAAATCATTTTTTCAAACGAATGCTATTTTCACTTGAGGTTGAAAATGGGGTAACGGTCAATCACGCTACCGCGAGATGATAACATCTCAATTTTGGCCTATTATTGACGACGTGGATATCACTGACATGTGGTTTCAACAGCACGATGCCACATGTCACACAGGCAAAAAAAAGATCAATTTATTGCCAACCAAATTTTTCGATCGCATAACTTCATGACAATAAGCAGTTAAGTAAGTTAAGTAAGATCGTGTTATTTAACAGCACTTGATTATTTTGTGGGGCTATGTTAGGAACAGGGTTTATTCGGGACCAATCGAATTAATTTCAGCCTAAAACTCTAAATCCGTGATAGATTAATCAAATAAGACCGCAATTTTGCCAGAAAGTGATTAAAAACTTTGATGAAAGAATCGACATCTGTTAGTGTGGTTGTGATGTACATTTGCGAGATATCATTTTTCATTCATAATTGCGGAACTTTTCTCCTCATAATACAAACTACAAATTTGAATCATCATAATCTCAATTTTTTGTTTGATTTTATTTTAGAAAACAAACTTCTTGATGAAAAACCTTTTACTTACACTAAAACATTATTCTTGATTTAGAGGAAATACAACTATATCTGTAGTTTGAGGTTTGAAATTTAGAATAGAAATTAATTGCATTCGAAATAAAACTTTTATAGTAAAGGATATACAAGGAGCAGTCGTGTCCTTGCACTTGATGATGACTGAAGCTAAGATTTAAGTATATAAATGCAGGATGTGTGGGGCGCAGTTTAAAAGTCAGCTACCAGTATATGCAAATTTATTTTTATACTATATCTCATATTGCTTTACCGATTTGCAATTCGGAGAGAAAACATTGGGTCTCATGCATAAAAAGTGAGCTTGAGCTCGGATCGATTCTTTGAGTAAAAGGTGCTTGTTGAATGCAAAATAAAATTTGATGTATGCGCTTTTACTCACTGCTCACGTTTGATCTCGTCTTGCTCTGTTCGAAATAAGTTAGATGAGCTTGTGCTCATTTGCATATGCATAAAAACAAGCTTTTGCTTCCTTTTGTGAGCTCTTGCACAAATTTTGTTGAGCCTGCATTACAGTTGACTCGCGTGCACCAAAAAGGAAGGATGGCTGAATATTTTGTGCCACAAAGATATACAAAATGTTATCAACAGCGTAAAATAAATTTAGCAAGTTAGGATAAAAAATTATACAGGTTTGTATTTTGAATTATTAATTTTTTTTATATATATACTTCATAATAAAATGATAAATACATAAGTTTGATGATAGTAGCATCTGCTGGTTGGCTAATTATATTTTTGAGGAGTCAGAAGAAACACGTGGTGGTGCCCTCAGCAACATTGATAAAATTCTTATATATTTAAGATTTTGTGCAGATCCTGGATTCCAAGATGGTATAGCCACTGATATTGGAGTACATCAATCAACTGTATCGCGAACTATTGCGGAAGTTGCGAGACTTATATCTTCCAAAGCAAGCGAGTGGA
Organism: Trichopoda pennipes; assembly: GCA_030448955.1. Taxonomy (NCBI): domain Eukaryota; kingdom Metazoa; phylum Arthropoda; class Insecta; order Diptera; family Tachinidae; genus Trichopoda; species Trichopoda pennipes. Next base: position 1,493,700 of record JASKUP010000064.1, read on the forward strand.
TAAAATTCCCGAAAGATCCAGATGAAATAAAAGATGCTCAAATGAAATGGCAAGCAAATTATTGCTTTCCATTTGCAATTGGAGTGATTGATTGTACTCATATAAAAATTAAAAAACCCACAAATTAAAGCGATGAGTATATTTGTAGAAAGGGTTTCCACTCTATAAATGTACAGGCAACTTGTGATGGAAAAGAACTTTTTACAAGCGTTGACATATCCTGGCCTGGTTCAGTTCATGACGCTCGCATCTTACGAAACAGCGAGGTATGTAGGATTATGCAAAATGCAACAAACGATGCATTACTTCTCGGGTATGAAGGCTATGGAATATGCCCATGGCTAATGACACCATTCCGGAACCCTACAACTGACATAGAAAAAACATCAACAAAGTGTTTACAAGGGAACGTGTCATTATAGAACGGTGTTTTGGGCAATTGAAGCAACGATTTTCGATACTTCAATACAAAATTCGTGTATCGACAGAGTTAACACCCCACGTAATAGCCAGTTGTTTAGTTTTGCACAACATAGCTAAATTTTTAAAAGACGATTACATTGGTATCACTGACGATTACAACAATAATGATGTATGGCAATTAAGAAATGATATCGGACAACAAACAGCAAGAAATACAGAAGCTGGAAAAAACAAAAGGAGGATGATCGCAAATTTATTATCAAATTAGTTTACAATTAAAATAATATATGTAAATGATAATATTTAATTTTTCTTGGTTTATAAAAATAATAAACGTAAAAACAATTCACTTTTTTTTGACAAAAATAAAATATACGTAATTCACTATTTTATTTATAAAAATCATATTAATAATATATGTAAGTATGTATGTACAAAAACATAATTCTCTTTGTCAAGTAAATTAACATATGTAAATGTAATTCACTTTTAGGCATTAAATATTAATTAATTACATATTGATAAAATTCAAAATTCATGGAATTGCAAGTTTCTTTCTGCAAGTTTATCTTGCAAAATCTGCATTTTTGTTGAAAGTACTTTGTTTTGTGTTAACAAAACAAGCCTCTGCAGACTTTGAAAATTCAACTCCCTTGTCTCATCAGTTTCATAACGACTCAAAACTGCTGTTGACCTTTTGTTAACCTTTAAAAATATACAAAATATAGCAAAATGTAAAAAAAAATATAAAAAAATTACATTTACATTTTGGTCGTCATGATCAGTGCAACGGGGCTTTCTTTGCTGTTTTGATACTGATGTTGCTGTTGTTTTTGTTTCTGATGTTGTTGTTGCTGATGTCTCTTTCAATGTATCAAATGTGCAGTTGCCATCACTGGTTCCAAGAGAGAGATGAACTTTAAAAAAACAAACGAATAGCGAAATCAACAACAATATTTGAATTCGGTAACGGTACACTTACCTGGAAGTTTGTTTGTTGAGGGATTAGAATTAGCACAAAGCAATTGTGACAAATCAGTTTCCCAGTTTTTTAAAATAATTTTTTTATTGCCTGTTTTATTTATGTCTATTTTATTTTTTATGCGACATTTCATGTTAGCTATTTTTTTTATTATATTTTTCCCCGTTAAGTCAATGCCAAATTTTTGCTTAATTTCAGTGACACATGTTTCTATTGTTTGTTTTTTTATATTTTTAATGCTTGGCAATTGACACTTTTCGAGTAAATACATATTTATTTTGTTTTATTTTTTCTACTAAAAATTTAGAAATGTCGTCAGTATCTATTTTATTATCATTTGATTCTACTTCACTTTCACTTGACGACATGTTTACACTTCAATAACAATTAGATGTTTGATCTCCCTTTGCTCAAGTAATTACAATTGGTCTGAACTCATTTTTATGCATACGAAATTGAGCAAAAGCTGTTGCTGTTTAGTTGAACTCGACTTACGAGTAATTGCTCACCTGCTACAACTCAGCGCTTTTACTCGTTTTTATGAATGAGACCCATTATGTTCCATTGACAGAAAATTGGTAGTATGAATAAAATAAAAGCATATAGATTTTACATTTGAGAAATCTAATTTATGCTGTTTGGTGTTTTTTATGGAAAATCAACACTATTTCTATTTTTGATTAATATGTTAAAAAATTTGAGATGTGATTGTTATTCATCAGTCATCGACGACGAAAAAACAATTTAAACATTCGACACAAGACGTCATCGCTTCGTGTAGCAAACCCTCGGCTTAAACCAACTTTAAGCTGCCACTTAAATTGTTTAAGAAAACACCGTCAGCAGCAATTTTCTTGTCAATTGGAGCTCCCATATACCACGCACACATATTTATATGAAAGCATAATGCGTTAGTATATTAAATGGTAAGAAGTATTCTACACATGCTTTATACTCATAAATACTCACTTCTTATCAATTAATGAGTTAAGTTCTTACCGTATCATTGATAACAAAAGGGTGCGAAGGAAAAAAATCACCTTTAATACATTTTACGCTTATCATTATTAAAAGATCTAACTAAATTGCCAAACTGTTTACTTAGACACCTTTATATGAAAATGGTTAAGGAAAGCAATAGTAATTTACTTTTGACCACAGAGATATTTACAAAGAATTTTATTTTCTATTTGCACCAATACCCCAAGGAGCTATTTTTTGTATCAACGGATGGTTAAACGATACAATTGAATAAAGAAAAAATAAACAAATAAATTTTTGTGAATTTAATTCTAAAAGGTCAATCAAATGATTTTGAAAAGATAGTAAATCTAAGCAGAGCTTTTTTTAAGAATGTCTCTAATAAATTATGTATTTGTAAGAAAATAAACAATTGTATGTGCGTTAGTGTGTTCAACCACTTATGTTTGAGTATATATGATGTTATAGTCTTGGTTTTTGCTGCTTTTAATTAATTTGTTTGGTAGTAAATGTGTGTAAGCAGAATCTTTTAGTTCGATTTAACCAGTTATAAATCCACTATGAGAATGGTAATTCTGTTAAAGTTACATTTCGTAAAATTCGTGATTTTTTCGGACAGCATAATTATCTTTTTGAAATGGCTTTTGGTCGTTAAATTTGGGTCGACAGGCGCGATTAAAAATATGCAAAAACCAACGCGTTTTCGACCGGGCCGTTGAACTGAAAACAACGCAGCCGTAAGCCACAGTGTTGCAGTATATCCAAATTGTCAATTCCTCGACGTTTTCAACAATTGTGGTTATCCAAAATTACAACATGGCAAATTTTGCGTAAGCATTTGATTTTGAAGACAAACAAGGTTCAACTGGTGCATGAATTAAAGCCGATTGACCGTTCACATCGCTGTAGATTCGATCAATTCATTCAAGAACAATTGGCTGGTTTTTCTGAAAAAATGATGAATGAAGCCCATTTCCACTTGTCAGAGTATGTCAACAAGGAACATTGACGCATTTTGGCTTCTGAAAATCGTAGAGCGATTATTGAGGAGCTATGATTGGGCCGTTATTTTCCAAAGATGAGGCTGGAAATGTGTTAAGGGTTAGTGGATCACGCTATCGCGAGATGCTAACAACTCAATTTTGGTCTATAATTGACGACATGGGTAGCCTGACATGTGGTTTCAACATGACGGTGCCAAATGTCATATAGCCAAAAGATCAGTATATTGCAAAACAAATTTCCCGATCGCATAATTAAACGCCAATCAGCAGTTAGGTGACCAGCCACCTAAGTGTGATTTAACACCACTGTATTTTGTGTTTGTGGTGCGATGCAAAGGACAGAATTTATACGGAGCCAATTGAATTGATTTAAGCCTTAAAACTCATAATCCGTAATGTGATTAACGAAATAGGACCGCCATTTTGCCAAAAGTGATTAAAAACTTTGATGATCGGATCAACATCGGTTAGTGGGGTCTTAGTGGACATTTGCGAGGTATCATTTTTCATTAATAATTGCCAAACTTTTCTCTTTGTGATACAATAAAATTTGAATCATCTAAATATTTTGTTTCATTTCGTTTTACAAAACAAACTTCTTGTTGAAAAACCCTTTATAAACTGTAGATAAACAGAAGAAAATCTGTATAGCAACGAGAACTAAAAAAAGAGAATTTTAATAAGATATGTGCTTAGATTTTCCGACAGGGTTGATTTTTCTTTTATTTGGGTACGGTTTTCCGTCGACCCTCGTCAAATTTGGTTTGTGAACAAACCGGTTTCGGCCGTTTGCCATCAGTGTTCTTTTCGTACTCAAGCTTACAATAGATGTGCTGGCTACTTTGAACGTAAATAGTTTGTATTCCTCATGTTTTCTTCCTTAAATATGTATTTACTCACCTCTTAAATCGTTTTCTTTGCTTTCAGTGTGACCCGTCTCATGCTATATATGTTTTTGATTTGTTTTTGGAGTTAGTTCATTTAATTTTTACAGCGACATCCTATTAATTACAACTGGTCTATTGTTACTTTGTAATACATTGTTTATTTTTTACTCTATTATTTGAAAGTTGGCATGGTCTAGGTTACCAGCAACCCATTTTCATGCAGATCCAATAAAATCTAAGGATCTTTACTTCTTGATTTTAGATTACTAATATGAATTTTAAATTGTGTTACGTCGTAGTAAAAGATATAGAAGATTACATTAGCCCTGATGACTGTGTGATTCGATTTACATCCGCGCTTGGCCATGAAGCCTTAATCAGATGGTGAACCAAACCACTGCATAATTTGGAACTAGTTGCAACTTCGATGATTCCAGAGCAGGGCTGCAAATCATCACTCCTTGCTTAAGAGTTAGAGACTTTCCAACTCCTGTCCAGAACACATGTCTAGCATGCTCACTGGACTGGATCATTCACTTAGCGTGTCATTAACAGTGAGATGATCCTGACCACCATAATAACCATTATACTGTTATGGGGCCGCGAAACCACAACCACCACGATACTCCCATATAGGGGCCAACCTTAATAATCAGCCAGAGAACTATTAAATGTCTAAAGAGACAAATAATTAACTCTGCGGGCATTACTGATTCCCGTGGGAATAAAGTGGTGTTTCCAGTTTTACACCTGCTGACTTCAGGAGACTGGGCTACCTTTTTCCCCCAGTTGCACTGTGTCTAGATAGTCGAAGTTCTATAAACAAATATATATATGCCCCCGGGGGGTAGCCCTGATGACTGATTGTATGCTATCAATCACTGTCTTATAGTCTTTAAACTAGCTTTACCATTCCGAACAACACTCTAGCAAATGCAGTATTAATAGCCTGTCTGTTGATTGGTGAAATTCATGATATTAACTTCGTTCATATTTGCATTCTGAAAATGGCAACGAAAACAAGGAATATATTTAGCTTTTTATTAGATTCTAATATTGTTATTGTGGACCACTGCTTCACTTGCGGTTAATAAAATTGAGGGTCTCTTCTCCTTCATTACTTATTTCTTATTTTATAATTATTGGACAATTTGTTGCCTAATCTTTTATTCGCTTTTACAAAAATTTTACTATACAAATCTAACGTAGTATACAAAATACCTTGTTGGGTCGGAGATGGGTCGAATAATTGTAATAAAGTGTGTGTAGGAACGACAAAGTCGAAATTAAGGACGATATTAGCTGCACACAAGTCAGATTATAAGACTAGAAAAGGAATAGCTGAGCAAAAAACAGCGCAATGAGTAACCATGCTCCCAATATAGACAATGCGACGATTCTGCAAGAAGAAAATAACTATTAAAACAGATACATAATAGAAATGCTGCATATTATTGACACTCCAGAGCACAGGAGAATAAATTATAAGGGAGACGTCGTAAAATGGCGCGCATGCGTATAGACATATATTGAAAAAACATAAACAAAAAAACCTTTAGTAGGCTTAATACTCCAAGGTGCCCCTGTAGGCTAGTAGGTAGTGTACTAGCTTGTAAATATGGGGGTTGTGTGGGTTCGATTCCCAACGAAGACCTTGGTTTTTTTCACTACAAAAAATAAAAATTGACTGTCGGTGAAGCTGCTCAGTGATGAAGACATAGTCTCACTGGTCGCTGTGCTGTCTTAAATACGGCACCTGTTTCATCTATTCTCTATCCCTTTCCTAAAAGAATGTAGCACGGTACTTGACTAAATAAGCATGGTTGCCTGATTTTTATTTAAATCAGAATAGTGACCTGCAGCCCAAAAAAAAAAAAGAAGAAAGATAGAAAATTTAGATTATCAAAAAGGGCGAAAAAATTAAGAATTAAACACAAAAATTTTTTCTCTTACTTTATATTCTTTGGCTCTTTCCACTTTCTAGAGGTTTCAATCCGGCCCGCCGAGCGTTTACAAAAAAAAAATTAATCACCTATTAAAAAATTATGCCCAAAAAATAAATTTACATTGTTTTAAAAAAGATATAAATTGACAATTTTATTAAAAAAAATGCGATGTTTTCATATTATATTGTGTCCAAACTGCGTAGTTTTCTAGAAAATATTTTACACACAAGAGAACAACAACTTTCTGATGCAATATTCCAAGAAGAAACATAAACATCATAAAACACTAACAACTAATATAGAAAACTTAATATATAACATAACAACAACTATTATATGTGAGATCTAGAAGATTCTTGAATATTCGAGACAACATGCGCAATAAATATAAAAGGGCCAGCGATGGATTAATCCGCAAACAGTAAAAGTGTAAATCTCGTGACGTAAAGAATAAATTGTGAAGTAAAATTATAAAGTTGCCAACGTACAGTTTTATTTGTGTAATTAAAATAATAAAGTGTATTGTAAATATAAGTGCAATAGTAAAATAGTCTAAGTTTTTTACCCCCATAAATGGCAATCGAAAATAGAAAGAGAAAAATTGATTCGGAATGTCGAGTATTTCAAGCAGAGTGGACATGGAAGTACTTCTTTATGGAATATAACCAAAAACCTATTTGTCTTATCTGCCAAGAACCGGTAGCTGTACTAAAAGATTATAATCTCGCTAGGCACTTTAATTTAAAACATCTTGGGTCGAAGTACTATAAAATGACAGATGAAGACTAGAAAGTTCATTCAGAGGAATTGAAAAGAAAAATAGTGTCCAGCGATCCTTCACGTTAGCTGGTCACATAGTTGCCTATAAAATAGCAAAAAGTAACAAACCGTTTTCTGAAGGAGAATTTATTAACGATGTGTTAATTAGCATTGGAAAAGTATTATGCCCAGAAAAGGTAAAAGATTTCGAATCTATAGGGCTGTCACGTAGAACGCTCACAAAAAGAATTGAAGCGATTTCTACTAATTTAACCAATCAACTCGATGGACGTCTTAAAAAGTTTAAGTATTTTTCAGTTACTATAAACGAGAGTGTTGACAGGAGTGATACAGCCCAACTTCTAATTTTTATCAGAGGAGTCGATGAAAACTTTGTAATAACGGAAGAACTTGCTTGTTTTAGATCTTTGAAAGGAAAGACGACAGGAAAAATAATTTATGATGAATTTAGAGAGGGGATGGAATCTCTTAATGCCCCAATTTCCAAATTAATTAATTTAACAACTGATGGAGCACCTAACATAATGGGAAAAAACACGGGGTTTGCAGGAGTTTATAAAAGTCAGAATCCTGAAAGCGAAACAGTTTTTTTACATTGTATAATCCACCAATATGGTCTTTGCAAGGCTGCCTTGGATATTAACCACGTACTTAATATTATTTTAAAATTAATTAATACCATTCGAGCCTGTGGTTTGTTACATCGACAATTTCAAGAGTTTTTATCGGAAGTTGATGCAGAATTTTCAGATGTACTTTATTACACAAAGATCAGGTGGCTGAGTTGTGGGCATGCCTTCTCGGGAGAAATTAAAGTTTTTCTAAAAACCAACTGAAATGTGGGATGAATGGGAAATATTGGAGGATAAGAATTGGTGCATCGAGTTTGCTATTTTCACGGATTTACTCGGGCACTATAATAAACTGAAGAAGAAGTTACAGGGAAGAAATCAATTTATAGATGAAACCTGTGACAGTTGGAGGTCTTTTAGAACTTAATTGTTTTTATTTTCTAAATGTTTGGGAAAAAATGATTTGACTCATTTTCCAAGACTTAATTCTTTGAGGCCTGTGAGTGAAGAGAAGTTAAAAGTCTTTTCACAATCTTTATTAAAACTGTATTCAGAATTTGAGGCCAGATTTGCTGACTTTAAAAAAATCCAACCATGTTTAGATATTTTTTCAATGCCTTTTAATGTTAATCCTGAGAATGTTCCATCTGATCTACAATTGGAAATTATAGAATCGCAATGTAATAATAATAATAATTTAAAACAGCTATTTTTAAGTACAGATAAGCTTAATTTCTATAAATCCTTACCAAAAGATGAATTTCCAAAGCTAATTAATCATGCAAAGAAAATTATGGCAATGTTTGCTTCCTCATATTTATGTATGTGAAGAGGCCTTTTCAGTAATGAAATGCAGAAAAAATTCAATAAGAAACCGCTTGTCTGACGAGAGTCTATTTAATTTATTAAAAGTCGCATCCTCCCAGCTGGAACCAGATTTTAAGGAAATTATGTCAAGTCAGAAACAGATCCATGCTTTCCATACATCTGGAAAATCTTAAAATCATAATAAACCGTATCTTATAAAATTTTGATGTTGTTTTAAAATATTACGTAATATAACTAATAAATATATAGCTTAAACCGAACTTTTAATTGAACAGCAACCTCATAATTTTTTAATGAATGACCCTCTATGTTTTTTTTTTCAATTTAATGGCCCGCCGCAAGATTTTTTTTAATTTATTGGCCCACCACCCAAAAAGTTCGCCCATCACTGGTCTAAGAGTTCTGACTGACTTGATGTACCTCTTATTATTTGTCCATTGGCCTTACTTGTGAACGGTGCAATTATAAATACCTTGATATTTAGTTGATTTTCTGGCATGAATATTACAGCTTTAGAGATAAATGCTTTCTCATCATCCATAACAACTTTTCGAGCATGTCGAATTTAGCATTATTTCCCTTAACGGCTTTTTAATATCTGCTGCTCTAGAATTCAGTATCCTTGCTTGGCCGTATTTTGTTATTTTATCGATGGCTGTTAGCATACAAGTCTTTTCTGTTATGTAGATGTTTATGTCCACTTTTTTGGCCAGGCCACTGAGGTATATGAGTTTCCTGAAAAGAAATGTTATTAGGGCGCCTATCACTATTTACGAAAAGTAACATCTTTACAAGAGTTAAGCTTTGTTCTCTTTAGCATATTCTATGTTCTATTAATATCTCTATTCCTTGACCTAATTCACTGCATATATTGGTGACCATCTTCCTTGTGTAGAGGACATAATATTTGTAAAAGATATTAGAATGTACTTCTTGCGTTCTTCGTAATACAACGTTAGTGATTTTAATATAGTTAAATATTTCTTGAACATTTTTTCGAATGTTCTTTGGAATATTACTGGTGTGTTTTTTAGACCGAATGTCGCGTTAATTCATACTTTCCATTATTCTAGAAATATTTACCTCGGGGATAAGATAACGATCAGTTACTGTAACCAAATTTAATTTCCCATAATCGATAACCGATTAACCACTCTCTTTTCCCGCGTCCATTTTTTTCAGGACTACCTATACTAGTGAGTTGTATTGTGATTTATAGTGTCTTATAATTCCTTGGTCTAATGGTTCTTTGATTTGTTGTTCAATGTTGTCCTTCAGATGCCTGGTATAGTATGGGTATTATCTACAAAATTCAAGGCTTGTAGTAGTTCCATTTTCATCTTTTATAGCCGTTATATACGTCAGAGATTCGTTAGGTTATGATCTGATTTAATGTAGTCTAAATATGGTTAACCGAGTGCGAAATTTGTTGTTTGAGTTTCACTCTGATATTCTCATTTAGAACCATATAAAATCCTGCAGTATGGATAACTGCAGATAGTTCTTTCAAAGTATCATTATGTAATATTGTATGAAACGTTTTCAAGGAAGTCAACAAAATTTAATGTTCCCATTTTTAAACCCAAAAAGATTAACAGAATTTAGTTTAGGTTAGATGGTTTTATGACAAAGTCTTGTATGTAATTTATATTCGACTCTGTGTCCAGGCAGAGGCGAAGTTTTTATAAAATGTGAACATCATTAAAGTCATGATTATTGGTTGATTCTTCCACATCTTCAATGTAGTCTTGAAAAGCCTGAAAATTATTCCTTAACCTTATTCGTTATGAGCATTTATCTGTTTGTTATAACTTAAGTTAGGTGAAAAACAAACTTGATTGTTGAATTCTTGTCCATTAGTTGTTATATGAAAGTTCCTTTGGAACTTCCGAGGTTCTTGGTTAATATGTTCTAATTGTCTTTTACCCCCAAAATCAATATTACGATAGGGTCTGTTCATATAATTTATCGCTCGCGTTTGTGTGGATCAGTCTATATCCATAAGTTCCGATTTTGGAAAAGGCTTAAGATCAATTGGTCGTATTGGTGGAATGTTTGCTCGGAGATTAATATTTGGATTTATTTGGAAATTATTTTTATTGTCGTCTAAGATTGTAGTATTGTTGTGGGAAATCATTCGGTTGGTTCAATTTAAGTTTATTGAAATTATGTTTTGTATTCTAAAACTTCGATTACTCGCTGATCGTGCTTACGACTTTTGCAATGCTTGTGGAAGTATTGTTGGCACTCGAGGACCAACGATAGGCAGTTTCGAGAGATCACCCCTTAATCTGCGATCGAATGTATCCAGAACATTATCTCTATAGGTCTGTATATTTGTGTCCATTGCTTCTTTGGCTATAATCATGAAAGAAATGTCATTTATAGTTAAAGACAAAAGTGAAAATTATAGTTTTTGACAAAAATCTTAAGGCTGCGTATTACCTTAAGTGTGCGTTCATCTGGTATTCTAAAGCATCGAGATCACGTTTATCTATTTAGTGAAACGGAAGGACTCGCTAGGTAGTTTCCCAGTTCAAGAGGGACTCTAGCGCCGCTGATCCAAATAGTTTGTTTCTAATGAAGTTCAGGACGGCGAAGTAGCTAAGTGTTCCTACAGAAGATTTGCATATATTTTTAATTCTTTCCACACTTTTTTCAGTCGTTATTTCTCCCGAACTCTTTGACACATCGAACGATGTACGGAACCCTATCTAAGTCTGTAAGGCTTTCCCTATATTTTTTATCTATTTATTGAGAGGATGCTGAGAATCTGAGCGAAGATTTAGAGTTTCGTCTATCTTCCTACATTGCGTCATACAAATTCTAATTATAATGTGAATGAAGTTTTTCTGAGACTCTACATATTGGATTAAAGAATTCCTAGGATTTGGGGAAGGATTATTGCTAGACAATACTTCGGGACGAATTAAATTGTCTGGATTGGACATTTCTATGATTAATTATAAATTTTTTTTTTCGAATAAGAAATATGAATCTAGACAGAGTCGCTTAGTTTACAAATATTTTATTTATGAAATATTATTATTTTTCTTTTAATTAATTACTTGTATATTTCGACCTTCTTGTTAAATTACGGTTATTTAACTTTAAAATTATTTGTGGTTTATAAAATAAAAATTACAATTTCACTTACCAAAGGTATAGATGTATTATTTGCATATCGTCATTTTTTATTGTTTTTACTTCTGTACCTTGAGCGACTAAAGCGGTCCTTATTTAATTTTTTTTTTTTTAGATTTTAAATATTCTTAGATGTTTGTTGCTTTTTCGAACTACATTGTTAATTTTGTTGCGCATATTAAAACTTATTTTGTTTGTTTCATTTGACTAAAGTTCGAAGTCAATAGATTTTATTTATTATTTAAAAAGACTAAAAATTGTTTGGTTGCCAAATTATTAATTTCTAATAATAAATTTTGCTTAGTTAACAGTTAATAAACAAAAGGTGAATAAACGAAATGTGATAATATAAAATTGTAACTCAAGAAGATGGAGCAATTTTTATTTAGGTTGGAGTTAACCATATAATTATTTATTTGAAATTAATTATAAAATACGATAAAAGGCTTTCGACAGAGCTTTTGGGCATATTTGTCTTTAACTGAGAATAATTTTGCTCTCATTTTCCCAAACTTGATACAAAAAGTAGCGGAATCAACCTGATTTTTTTGTTATAGTCTGCAGCCGCCAAATTGAGTTTCCAAAATGAAAATTCTTCTCTATTAACTTTCTAATTGCTTGACTTTCTTATATATTTTTTATTTTTAAATAAGCGTCCAATCGAAAAAAAGGACTGTTCATTTGTGTATTTTATTTATATTGAACTTTGTTTTAATTTATCAAGTAATTAATTTTTTTCTGTAGAAGATACGAGTAATTTTACCGAAGTTCTCTTGTATATTTTTTATTTGGATTGTGCACTGTATTATCGAACTTGTATTCCAAAAAGGACAATGGTTTTTGTTCTTACTATGTTTTGTGAATGTGTTGCTGTATTGACAGTATTTACCAAATATATTCTGTACTCGTAGGCATTTGTTTGTTGATAGATGGCGCTGTAGTCATTGATTCGGTTAAATTTACCTGTGCGTCTTAATATTTATGGCAACGAATATTGTGGTTTAACAAAATTTATATCCGCCATACTGTGTTCTGTTGAAGAGACAACATTGTGGTTGCACCTAGAGCAAAACAATTGTTTGAAAAGTGTTTAAGATTGTTGTATGAAGCGAAGCAAGAATTATTAGAGGGGCAAATAGTGAATATGAAGCAAAATCACATTTCAGAAAGAAACGCTGATGCAGCGTTGCCAAAATGGTGATTTTATCATATTTTTGATGATTTTTGAACTAAAATATGATTTGATGATTTTCTTTCTTAAATTATGATTTCTGATTTATAAAAATCATGATTTTTTTTTTATTTCAAGTGTGTACTACTTTCATTGTAATTGTACTACATAGCGAAGTCAAGGATTGTATCAGCTTGTTGTTGAAAAATTTTAGTTAGTTACCAATAAAAACATATTTATCAGGTGAGGAGGAAATTTTTTGTACAATATGCAATTCGATTCTTGGCAGAGCGGATCTAGTAAAACAACAATCAACCCAAAAGCACATAAGCAGAGCGAATTGTATAAGTTGCAGCCAAACAAAAATTGAATCACAATTTTTACCTTCAGATGAGACGAGGAGTGTACAAAACTTAGAACTCCAATTAAGTGCGTTTATTGCAGAACACAACCTTACATTTTTGTGTATGGATCACTTAACTTTATTTCTAAAATCCTTCATTTCTGATTCAAAAATAACACCTAATCTTGCATGTGGCAGAACAAAAACTATGTGCCTTATTAAAACCGTTTTAGGCCGAACCCAATTTAATTCGTTTGCAATATACTGAATCAGTAGAAATTTTCCTTGTGTGTAGATGAGTCTACTGACATAAGCAATAAAAAATCGCTTTATTTAGTAATCCTGGAACTATAAATTATAGAGTACAAGACTTATTTTCTGGTTTAATTGAAGTGGAGAGTGGTGAAGCTTTAACAATATTTAATTGTATAAAAAGTTATCTTCAAAAACACTGAATACTGTACAAAGAAAATTTAATAGGATTCGGAGCAGATGGTGCTCCAAATATGACAGGCAAAAATCATTCCGTTGTCAGATTATATAAGAATGAAATTCCTAATTTATTTGTTGTCAAATGTATTTGTCATTCAATTGCGCTTTGCTCTTCTTATGCTTATCTTAAGCTTCCTCCTGAAGTAGATAATTACGTTGCGAATAGTCCAAAACGTAATTAGCAATACCAAAAATATTTTTGCACCCCTCACAGGTGGTTATCATTAGAATCTGTAGTTGTACGGGTTCTCGAGTTATATGAACGATTAACCATTTTTTAAAGTATTTACAATATGGAGGTAAATAACGTAAACAAAATTTTTCAAGACTATCCTGTGAAATACATAGAATGTATGAGGAACTGCAACGCCTTTACTTAGAAATTTAAGACAATTTTATAAAAACAGAATTTAGCGAAGAAGTCTATCTGGGTGTTTTTGTTAAAAAAAAGCTAACTGCAAATGATTAAAAATAACTCATGCTGACAACATTCCAGCTTTTCCGGTCAAAATTTGTTCAAAACTTAATATGCCTTTCCATTTCTTCAGCAAATGTCGAACGAATATTCTCAACAGTGAATTTAAACAAAACTAAATATAGAAGTAGATTAGACAACAGCACTCTCGAAGGTATCTTATATGCAAAGGATTACTTAGCAATTACTTAGGTGATGTGATTAACGGCTGTAGCCAATGTAAGTGAAAAGAGAAGATGGATATCCCTCTCTCAGAAAGAATATATGGAGACAAACAGATTTTAATGAAATAAAATAATTAACATTCTTATTTAATAGAAATAAAAAAGCGAAAGAACTAAATCATTTTTCAAACTTGGATAAAGAGGGCTTAAGCTCCGCGTTCAAATAGACAACCTTCGCAGTTTGCTATAGAAGAAGGATAACAGGTATTATGTAGCCACGAGTACGTTAAAACGCTAGTATAATAGAACAACAGATAATATATTTACTGCCATGGTATAGTAAGAAAAGAAAATCGTCTAAACCAAGAAGTAAATAAGAACGCATTCAGCACTTTAGACATTTTAACAAAGTTTTTTATACGAGTAAACTCACTCGTACATATGCCTATTGCATTAAAGGTATAGGAAATACCAATTACATTCTTTAGTACACATATGTTATGCACTCATAGAAAAATAGAAGAAATATAAAAACAATAAATTTGTTATACTTAAAATCAAACTTCTTAGAACTTGCTCTTCCTGTACATACATCTAACATATTAAACACAAATGTACATTTTTTTAAATTTATTGTATCTGTAAATTAATTTAAGGCTGTAAAATTTTTGGCATGTAGTATTGAAGTACAACATGTTAATGTTTTACTGCAAACAGTAATGTGTAGGGTAGTGAATTTATTGCAGAAAAAGATAGAACTCTGCAGGAAGTATTCCTGAATTGAAGGGAGTTTTTAATCATCGATCATATAAATGAAAAGCGTTTCGCTACGTAAAAAGAGCGGGAAACAATCCTTGGCCCGTTTGACTGACTGGTGTCCTGAAAATCATTTAATTTTATGTGTTCAAAATTTAATTCCTTATGTTTTATTAAAGATCACATAAAGTCACTTTAATCAAAAAACTTACTCAGTAATTTGAATTGAATTCTTCTGGCTATTATTTTTGTTATAAATGTTTGTTTTCTTTTGGTCAAAATGCAGGGATAACCCTTGTTTTTTTTCTTACATTTCATATTGATTTTGCCACATTTTTTATGGCTAAAAATGTTCTTGGAAATATTAAACTCGTCTTACGTTATGAAACATTTAAAGAAAATAACTTGAGGGAAAAATAAAAGATTATTCATGGTAACTGCAATCATTAGTTTTCTTTTCTCCGGCATTCAATCAAATGAACAATAACTTTCCTTTTTAGTCTTATGTAATCGCGGTTGTGTAGTATGTTCCGCACTATGGGACTGAAGACTGAAATATGCTTCAATCTACTTTTTAACGTATTGTTACTTTGACGATTTCGGTTTTGTGGAGGTTCGAATTGCAATATACGCTTAGTATACAGTATCTTATAATAAACGAGTTTTTTTTCGGATTTTCACGTGCATTTGACTTGAATATTATTATATACATATATATGGTTTTTCTAACCTGCGACATTTTTGTTCACTCACTTTTATTTCCATTCCTTCAACAATTTTTCTAAATTGAATATAAGACTTCTAGGTACTGTGAATCCAATTGGGGACATTCATCAATACTTATATACGCTATATCATTAGCAAATTATTGGCAAATCCGAGATATATAGCAAGTAGAGAAGGATTTTTGGTTTTGATAGTAACAAAATATTTTCCAAGAAACCTTCAAAATATAAAAATCAATCTCAATAAAACAGTATAAAACGGTAGGTGGTCTGTTATTTATAAAAATACGCTTTTGAGGAGCCAGTACACATTGAACTTTTCGGATTTAAATATATGTATATATAATTATTAAAACATTAATAGTAGCTATAATATATATCTTATTCTAAAGAAATTACTACTGTCACACAAATGCTTAAAGTCTGTTTAGCAAAATATATGAATTTCGTCATGCATTTAAAACTTCCGGAATACATCTATGTCGTGTATAAATGTGACTGATTTTGATATTTCTGTTCATGCAAATAGCAGTGAAAATAGTTAAAGGAACGAAAATTTGTACTAAACTGCTTTTGTTATTGTTAGCATTAATTTTTGTTCTACTTGTCATGCTGATGTTTGTTAGTAGTACGCAAATTAGTTGATTGTCTGCAAACAATAGCGTTGGATATTGTGGGACAGGCTGTTAAGGAAAAAAAATGCGAAAGTCTTTTTTGTTTTTAACTTAAAAGAGCACTGGATACAAAAAAAAACAAAAAAACACCACGTCGTGTATTACGAAATAATTAAGACGCATAGTAGTATTTACCGCTAATAAAATAGTCTATAAGTTAAAGTTATCCCTAATAAGAAATAAATATAACATTACATTCATAAGATTTTCTTTATAATTATTTAAAACATTTTCGTAAAAAAAATTAATTTGGAATTAAAAATTGCTAAAAAAAATAGCAATTTAATATTTTTGAAACCTTTTGAACGTTTGTCGGCAGTAAAACCAAACAAAAGTTAATATCTGAAAAAAAATCGCATATACTTAAAAATATACTTAGATACTCATTTTCATTTAATTTTCGTTTAATTGGTAATCATAAAAAAAATGGAAATTATAAATATGCATATTTTAAAAAAACAAACATGTATTTATAAAACACTTGAAATATTTAATTGTTGTAAGAATGCTTGTTTGCATTATTTGGGTGGCCAAAATATATTTGCTCAATATACATAAATTATCGAACCACAAATCTTTTTGAACAATTGAATTCTTAACGATTGATTAGAATTACCAATAAGCAATCCTTTTAGTTCTTAAGAATAACCAATAAACTTTCTTATGTAAAGAATTGATTCACAAGAATTATCAATAAGCATTTTCTATTTGTAAACCGTTTAATTTTAGTATTGTGTGTATTTTGTGTAAATTTGTTTAATAAAAATTTTTAGTTTTAAAAGAATATAATTATTAGAAAAAAATAAACGAAATGACCTATTGTATACTTTACAAAATGCGTTGTTTTCTAATAAATTGTATACACAGAAGCAAAGAACAACATGTTTCTATTAATTCCACGAATTGCCATAAAATAACTCAAAATAACAAAACGTTTATTAAAAAGAATAAACGTAAGAATATATTTGCGCATACAGGAAGATAAAAATAAAGTTTCAAACCTTTTAGATCTGTTATTTTTCGAGTTTCAGGAGATGGTTTGTATTGAAAAAAATTATAAAATTTTCCGGAAACCTTAGAAAATTCATTTATTAATTTTCTTCTGTTGTTGTTGTAAACACAAACTCAATATGTTCGTTCGAACTGGTTTGATGAAGCTATGTGTTTGTTTGTATGCTAATGAGTTTGTATACGTGCAAACAGATCAAATTAAAAAAAAACACACAAAACAAAAAGAAAACAAAATAAAAGATCAAATAAAGAGAGGCAACATTTTTAACTTCGTCGAAACCAAACATTGTTCTAACATATCAACAGTCAAAAATGTATTTTTATGTTTGAAGATTTTTTTTATTCATTACTATACATAGCTGCTAGATCTTTTAGAGATAATGCCGCCACAATTTTGGGGAAAAACTCTTACTTTAATTAAAATTCGCAATAAAATGTAAATATGTATGTAAATAGATTGCATGCTTTTCAATAAAGTTCAAATTCTTTGGTGAATTAGTTTTCAATTTAGTAAAATATGCATTTTAAGATTTATTTTTAAAATTTTTTTCCTTAAAGTGTATAAATTTATACCAAGAAAAATATAATTACATATATAAAAAATTGACCTACATATGTACATATACATACATATGTACGTTTTAATAAACATCAGCTTTGGTTATGTTACAGAATTTACCAGGAGAGCCCAACGAACATGATACGTTTTCAATAACTAGACTTTATTTCGAAGTAATTTTTCTTCGCATGAGAAAATTTAAAGAGCAACTCGAAGAACTAAAGTTTTTAACACTCTCTAAGTACATGAGTTTTTAAGAAAAAGTATTAATTTTTTGTATACATGTTTTTGTATTCACTTTTCAATATACTATGTATTAAATCATGTTAGGAAAAACATAGATAAATCGTATTCATTTCTCAATTTTTTTACTTAGCCTACGTTTAAACTTTATAAAATTCCTAAACAGTGCTCAGTGATTTAATTTAGACGTGTTGGATAATACTAAAAGTGAAAATTTGAATATATATTCTACATACATATGGACCATATGTATGTAGAAACATTATCCGTGCTTTAAAATTTTTCGTGCGATTTGATTCACATAATTTTAAAATTAATATTTTTCATAAGAGAAGAAAAACCTTGATATATTGAATAGTGAGGGCTTAAAAATATTAAGTCACCGACAATTACACTTCACTTTGAAGTTAAAAAATATACTCGATGCAATTTTAACGATACATACATATGTATATCGCTTATATGCTGAAAAATCCAATATCAATATTCTTTTGTTCTAAAATTTATTGCTAAATTAATATATAAAAGCTAAAGTAAGCAGTCAACATTTCTTAAAATTTGAATGACTATCTACGTCTAGGTTTATCTATCTATTCTTATATATTGTTAGACATTGGCAGTGGAAAAATCCGACTGAATCTACAGCAGGCCAGATTTCCTTTCCAATAGGCTCTTGCCAATTCACAACGTCTAAAGACGCACTAATTGCAAAACTGTTGACATACATTGCTCAAAATTTTAGCGATTAACTTTGGTTAAGTGAAAGAGCCATTTTGACTGCAAAAAAACAAATACGTTGATTAAATAAATTCAAAAATCGAAAGCTTATAAATAATGGCGAACGGTATTCGTATAAATCGATTGGTTCCATTACCGATCCCGAAAATATTGTTAACTACCCCGTAGAGTTCCTGAATTCATTAAATTTACCGGGAATGTCTCACATAACTTCCAGCTTAACGTTGGAGCGGTAATAGTCATGTTACGTAACCTGAATCAGCCAATACTATGCGAAGGTACTAGATTGGTTATTAAAACACTGAGCGCAAAAACTAAGCAATAATAATTATTGTGTCGTTTCTTCTTTGTACTGAAAATTTTTTTCTTACTCCATATGAAATATTAATCATTAGCAAATAGTTTCGTGGTAGTAGTCGTACAGCTAGTTATGTATAAAAATGTGTTGAAAATTTATTATTTTCTCTTGCCTTTTCGCATGTTCCACTATTTAAATGCAGTAAGTTTAAATTTAAATTAATAAATAATAGTACAGTGTTTAGGAAGTTGCTTGTTCTTTTACTTCTATTTAAAAAATTGAGCAGCGAATTAGCTGGTTTTACGCAATTCTTTCCTTCATACTTTGGTTTTGTTTTAATACTTTTTTTTTTTATTTTTGCATAAAAGAATGCAGAAACAAATGAAATGCCTAAAATTACAGATATAATTATAATTTTTATTTTTTTATAAATTTAATTCATACTCGTAACACAATACAGAAGTTCGAAATTTTTTTTTTATAAAAAAGTTAAATTTTTATCCAATAACTGAAACTTTTAGCTTTCGCAAATAGGAATATGAACACGCGTCCTCAGACAAAATGTTCACACCACTAAAATTACTCATATACTATTATAAATGGAAAACACCCTCAACCCGACACACGTGCCTAGATAATAATTAAAGACGGAAATATTGAAAATAATATTTGTATATAATTAATATTAATAAATTGAATTACCACTAATATCAGACTAATAATAACCTTCTCACAGTCGGAAAATAAACGGCTGCAATTGAGAAAAGGAATCAATCTTTGTTTGTACGTTCTAGGTCCTAGTTGAGCTCATTACATTAACTGCTCCTAGATGAGCAAGGTATAAAGAAAAGAACTAAAAAAAAAGGAATAAAGATTATTAAATAACTAAAACCCAACGTGTTTTAATTAAATACGAAGAAAAATTATTACAAAATATATTTACATAAATAAAAATATTACAGCATACCCATATGGCCATTTCATAAATTAACGAAATTAACGTAGTTAAAATTAAAAATGATTCTAAAAACACTAAAAAATGTATTAGATCTATTTACAGCTTCTTTTAACACCTAAACGGAAAAATAGTCTTGATCTGTGTTCAACAGTACGTCGGAAGCAATTTAACGACTAGTTATGACTTAGTTTGAATAAATATATAACGTCCATTGCATTGTTGTTGTCATCTTTGTTTACTACAAGAAATCCATATTTATCCTTCCAACATCCTTTACATTTGTTCTGAAATATTTTCGAGACTCAAGGTTTAGTGCGTCTTGCTTAATATTATAAGTTTACACTATCACATAGTAAATGTTTTGGCATATATGTTTATGTTTGACGTAAATAAAAAGAATCGATATCTTTGTCTCTTCCCGTACAAAAATATGATCTGATATTATTTTGATTTTCACATGCAACATCATCAAATATCATTACTGAATTAACTTATGCGTCAGCAGGTGAAAAAACATCTTAATTTTCTAAAAATGTATTAAAACCCATGTAGTGTACACATGTCGTCATGTGACATCTAAATGTGTATAGACCAACTTCAACATCGTAGCGCAACGACTACTTGAATTGCATTTGTTGAAGTGTGGAAATAGACCACCAAAGTAAATTAGGACAAAAGTATCGAATTTCAACAATACTTATTGTTGGCAACGTAACCAGAATCGTCCGGCATCACCAAAAAACTAAAAGAAGGCCTTACTACCGCAGCTAACTTCAGCCGCAGCTTACTTCAGGACATACGTGAAACTTCCTAAAATTTTCCTTTTTCTTACCGATACTTGCAGAGGGAAGTTGGTGCTGCTAATGAAGCCAAGCCGATCTCAACTGGTGTTTTCCACAAAAAGAGTAAATCATCATATTATTTGCTATAAATTATTTAATATTTGTTACTTAAAATTGCAGATATTTTAATAAATACAAATTGCTTGATATAATTTGTTTGATTCAAAATACATCGGAAAGCACCAGGCCAAAGGCTGGCGTGCCTTATTAACAATTTTAAAATATTCTTTTTTTTTTGGTATGTCAACTACTCGCAAAAAAAACTCATCTGTGATCAATTCCCAATCGCAACTCATCTGTAATTTGCATCAACAAGTGTCGCTTCTTCAACATCAATTCCCAATCGCAACTCATCTGTAATTTGCATCAACAAGTGTCGCTTCTTCAACATCAATTCCCAATCGCAACTCATCTGTAATTTGCATCAACAAAGTCGCTCCTTCAACATCAATTCCCAATCGCAGTAAGTAAAAATGCCGTTTCTAAACGTAGAAGGTCAAGAGCAGAATGAACAAATTGATCACAATTGCTCGCTTTGTCCCGATCCCTCTGACGGTAATATGACAACCTGTGTAGGCTGCCACAAAAAATTCCACAGAAATTGTGTTAATGTCACGGGGAACATAACCTATAAATGTTCTCAGTGTTCACTTATAAGACCTACTTCCCCTACCTCCAGCGTATCCAGCCATTGTTCAAACCTTTCTAATAGCACACAGGCAAGAAAAATACAATTGCAACTTAAAAGGTTAGAGGAAGAACGTGAACTTAATAAAGCCTACCTAGAAAAAAAGTACCAGCTTCTAGAAGAAGCCGAAGCCCTCTCTGACAGTTCGTCCGTAAAGTCCCAGCCCGTTAAAAATTGTTTACCGTCGTCAGATCCTAACCCTAGTTTGCCTCAACCATCGATGACAAATGATCAAAATAACTTTACAAACCCGCAATCAAATTTATTGCCCCCCGAATTAATAACGTCCCGAGAACGAGTGGAATTTCGTCCACAAACGATTACTACCGCTGCCATAAATTCATCGTTGACTACATCTACAGTACCAAATTGTACTAATACCAACGCCATTAGCGGTTGGTGTCAACCTCGAATGCAGCCAACAGGGCCAAACGTCCCAGCTCAATGTCACGGTGCAATAGGCACTTCATTGCCTGCAAATGTAAACATACCCTCTGACACAAATCAAAATAATTTTTATCAACGAAATTTATTTGAGTCCGCTCCACAACAATTTGTTGCTTGGCAGCAGAATTTATCATCCACGAACTACACAAATAACACGCCAAATGTGGCCGCGTTTCCATCATCGTATATTGCGCCACAGCAAAGACTGCAACAAAATCACTTAAGTGCCCGTCAATCGCTTCCTAAGGAACTTCCGACATTTGCTGGCCTACCAGAAGAATGGCCTGTATTTTCCTCCACCTACGAATGGTCCACCTCCGCTTGTGCATTCACTGATATGGAAAACCTCATACGCCTTCAAAAGGCTTTAAAAGGAGAGGCTTTACATAGTGTGCAGCACATGCTTATCCATCCATCAAATGTCTCAAGTATTATGCAGCTACTCCGTGCGCTGTATGGCCAACCTGAAAAAATAATACAATCATTAAAATATAAAGTCAAATCTTCCCCAAAAGTAGATGAAAACAATCTTAAAACCCTTACTTTCTTTGCCATAGATGTTCGAAATCTTATTTCCACAATAAACGCTAGTAAATTATTTGATGAAATGAATAATTCTTCACTTATCTTTGAATTAATACAAAAATTGCCGCCGTCCTACCAAATGCAATGGGCATCACAAAAAATGTTTTTAAATAATCAAAATAAAAAGGCAAATTTATTAGAATTTGATAATTGGCTCTTTAACATTGGTATAACAGCTAGTTCTATATCAGTCGATCACACAATGTACAAAAATAAACAAAGAATAAACGCATACACAACTCCAACCACAAGTAAAAAGGTTTTTATCCACGATGTTGGTGAACAAAAATGTATTGTTTGTAATAACAATAACAAGTGCAAAACAGTAGCAAATTGTCCTAAATACTTATCGATGGATCGCGGTGAAAAATGGAGCATGGTGAGAAAACATAGTTTGTGTAAATATTGCCTATCAAAACATAGTGGCGAATGCTCCAGAAAGACAAAGTGCGGCAAAGAAGGGTGCGAATATTTTCACCACTCGTCATTACATCGTTACTCAGTACCTGTTAATAAAGAAAACGAAACGTCAACAAAATATGTTAAAAATAACGCTGGAATAGAAGTTGTAAACAACAGCCACTTAGCTAAAGTGAAAGATTTTGTTTTATTTAAAGTAATTCCAATAAAAGTATATGGAAAAAATAAAGTTGTTGAAACATTTGCGTTTATAGATGAGGGATCCAGCATCAGTTTAATGAATGAAAGTTTAGCAAAACAATTGGAGGTCAGTGGTAAACCAAACTCATTATGTTTGCGGTGGACAGGAGGTATGGAAAGAAAGGAAAACAGTTCTCAAAGTCTAAAAGTCTTGATTTCAGGCAACAATAACAAACATTTTGATATTAGCGTTTACACTGTGGCTGCGCTACAACTTCCCGTTCAGTCATTAAATTATAAGGTGATTTCAAGTGAATATAGCCACTTGCGAGGATTGCCTGTAAAAAGTTACATCAATGCTAAGCCACAAATTTTAATCGGATTAAATCATGTTAACTTAGGTGTTTCGCGCAGAATCCGGGAAGGATCTTTATATGAACTGATGGCAGCTTACACAAAACTTGGCTGGCTTATTTATGGAGCTTCAGAGGTAAATAAAAACAAAGGTATGAGCTTAAATTTTCATGTATGTGAATGCTCTCTCAATAATAATGATAGCGCGTTAGAACGTTTAGTCAATAATTTTTATTCCCTCGAAAGCTTAGGTATAAGTGTAAAAGACCCCTTAATTGCTAAAAATGATAAAAGGGCGTTAGACCTCTTAAATAAATTTACGAAGCGAAAGGCAAATGGTCATTTTGAAGTCCCACTACTATGGAAATACGACATTATAGATTTGCCTGATAGTTATGAAATGGCACTTAAACGCCTCAATTGCATTGAAACTAAATTGCGAAAAAATGTCGAGCTTTTGAAAATATTTCAGGAAACAATTAGCAAATATTTGTTAAAAGGCTACATTCGGAAATTAGATTTTCTCGAAATTAATCGTTCTGGTAAAAAGGTTTGGTATCTTCCAATCTTTGCGGTTTTCAACAAAAATAAGCCCGGAAAATTTCGCGTTGTCTGGGATGCGGCCGCGAAAACAATGGGTATGTCCCTTAATTCATATTTACTAAAAGGACCTGACTTGCTAGCCAATTTACCCTCCGTTCTTTTTAAATTTCGTCAAAGATCCGTGGCGGTCTGTGGAGACATTGAGGAAATGTTCCACCAAATCTATATAAGGCCTGAAGATCGAGATGTACAACGGTTTCTTTGGCGTGATTGTTTGTCAAATAGAGCCCCTAATATCTACGTCATGGATGTCATGATTTTTGGTGCTTCCTGCGCTCCTAGCATTTCACAGTACGTGAAAAATATAAATGGAAAAGAGTTCGAAAGTACATATCCTAGAGCGGTTAAATCTATAATAGAAAACCATTACGTTGATGACCTTCTGGACTCTGTCGATACGCCAGAAGAAGCAGCAAAACTTATTTCAGACGTAACATACATTCACCGAAAAGCTGGCTTCAATATTCGAAACTGGGTCTCTAACAACAAACCGATTCTGAAATCCAATGTATCACAAGGGTCTTCGGGTGCTAAATGCCTTAATCTACAGGAAGAAAAACAAATAGAGAAAGTATTGGGCATATTTTGGGATCACGATAGTGACATCATAACCTATAAAATATCTTCTTGGCTAACTGAGAGTGAAATATTTTCCGGTGGGAAAATACCTACTAAAAGGGAGGTGCTAAGATTTGTCATGTCAATTTATGATCCTCTTGGTATTATTGGACATATTATTATGTACATAAAAGTTTTTATGCAGGAAGTGTGGCGTTCAAAAATCGACTGGGACGAAAAAATTCCCCATGAACTAGTTCTTAAATGGAACCAATGGATAAAAATTTTGCCCGATATTCAAAATATAAAAATTCCTCGTTGTTATTTGAATTTCTTTAAAAACTATGATGACGTTGAAGTTGAATTGCATACGTTTGTAGACGCTAGCCAAAATGGATATGCTGCAGTGTGCTACTTCAGGCTGAAAAAACAGGACGATATTTTTTGCTCAATAGTAGGCTCAAAGACACGAGTGTCACCTTTGAAAATAACATCGATTCCACGATTAGAGCTCATGGCCGCTTTAATAGGAGCTCGATTTGCAAAGTTTATAGTTGAAAATCATGATATTAAAATAAATAAAATTTGCTTTTGGTCTGACTCGAAAACTGTTTTGAGCTGGCTTAATTCGGACCATCGTAACTATAGTCAGTTCGTTGCATTTCGGATTACAGAAATTTTGGAATTGTCTTCGATTAAAGACTGGAAATATATTCGCAGCAAACAAAATGTAGCTGATGACGCTACCAAGTGGTCAAAATCTCCCAAGATCTCAAATACGAGCAGGTGGCTCAAAGGCCCAGAATTTTTACTCCTCCCAAAGAGCGCATGGTCGTTAGATGAAATTCCACTTGACTCAACTCAAGAAGAGCGGGTGCATCATTCGTTTAGTATCGCAAAAGATTATAATTTATTTGATACTACAAGATTTTCAAAATGGATTCGCCTACTGAGGACAGCAGCATATTTTATTTTATTTTACTGTCGTAAAATTGATGGGCAAAAGGGCGAGCTAACTTAAGTAGAATTGAAAAGCGCCGAAAAATTATTATACATTCAGGCCCAATCCGAAAGTTACCGTAACGAAATTGCTTTATTGAGATCAAACAAAATAATAACAAAACATAGCTGTATTTATGAAAAAAATCCATATTTAGATGATGGAATTCTTAAAAGTAAAGGTAGAATTGACAATGCCGATGTTCCAATGTCTCAAAAACGACCAATAATACTACCTAGGAAAAGTTACATCACTGAATTGATTTTAATGTACTACCATGAAAAGTTGCATCATATAAACCACGAAACTGCTATTAATGAGATTAGGCAAAAGTATTATGTTGCAAAACTTCGCACTACCTTTAATTCCATAGTCCACCGTTGTACTATGTGCAAAATTAAAAAAGCCAGGCCTCGAAATCCACAAATGGCAAAACTACCTCATGCTCGCCTCGCATCATATATGGCACCATTTACACACACCGGGGTTGATTTTTTTGGACCCTTTTTTGTCACCGTAAATCGTCACAAGGAAAAAAGATACGGGTGTTTATTCACATGCCTAACAGTCAGAGCAGTCCATATTGAAATCGCCCACTCATTAACTACAACATCCTGTATTTTCGCCATACGCAATTTTATGGCTCGGAGAGGAATTCAGCATGAATTTTACAGCGACAACGGAACGAATTTTATCGGTGCTGAGAGAGAGCTACGAGAGGCTTCGGTAAACATTGATAAGGATGAGCTAGTCAAAACTTTCACTACCACTACAACAAAGTGGAATTTTACTCCCCCAGCTTCACCCCACATGGGTGGTGCATGGGAGCGCCTTGTGCGCTCGATAAAAACAGTTTTATACAAAATAATGCCGCTAAGGACACCAAGTGATGAGCTGCTAATAAGCATGATGATTGAGGTGGAAAATGTAATAAATTCTAGGCCTCTCGCCTACGTACCTATCGATGGGGAAGGAAACGAAACGCTGACTCCAAATCATTTTCTCGTCGGAAGCTCTAACGGGTTAAAGCCTATGACTCTTTGTAACGACAGTGGCATTTTATTAAGGCAAAGTTGGCTGGCCTCACAACAATATGCAAACATTTTTTGGAAAAAATGGTTGACCGAGTATCTTCCTACTTTAACTTGTAGGTCGAAGTGGCATGATCGGACAAAACCTTTAGTACAGGGCGACCTTGTGATCATAGTTGACCCTTCTCTACCTCGTAACGTATGGTTGCGTGGAAAAGTTTTAGAAACGCGATTGGCAAGCGACGGTCAAGTGCGAAGCGCAAAAATACTTACTAAAAATGGAATTCTGGAAAGACCAGTGGTCAAGCTGGCGATTCTGGATATAGCTCCTCAAAGAGAGTCTGGCGGCGAATGAGCTTCTTGCCATACTGTGGGGGGAATGCTGGCAACGTAACCAGAATCGTCCGGCATCACCAAAAAACTAAAAGAAGGCCTTACTACCGCAGCTAACTTCAGCCGCAGCTTACTTCAGGACATACGTGAAACTTCCTAAAATTTTCCTTTTTCTTACCGATACTTGCAGAGGGAAGTTGGTGCTGCTAATGAAGCCAAGCCGATCTCAACTGGTGTTTTCCACAAAAAGAGTAAATCATCATATTATTTGCTATAAATTATTTAATATTTGTTACTTAAAATTGCAGATATTTTAATAAATACAAATTGCTTGATATAATTTGTTTGATTCAAAATACATCGGAAAGCACCAGGCCAAAGGCTGGCGTGCCTTATTAACACTTATAATTTACTTTGTGGCTGCCCGCTTGCATGTTGCTGACACACAATAATAATTAAACAATCATTTAATTTAATATTAAGAATAATTATAGTAAAAGTGAGTGAAAGTAAAAAGTGACTCAATTTAGATAATAAGAAATTAGTATGTAAGCTGGATAAAATTGTAAATAAAATTAAGATTTAAACTGAACACATATCGACACTAACGTGCCTATCTTTCTTTTTATTTCTTCTTACAACTCTGCTGGCAGTTCTTTCGAACGCCTACACGTTGAGCTGTTCTCCTCGTCAGCTGGATAAAAGTAAACGAGGACTATAGGGAAATATCATAAATTTTACATAATACACCCTATCACATACATACATACATACATACTATCATCTCAAATGCTGTGGTAGTAATCTTAGGGCAAGGGATGCTGTGGCGCTCGCGGCTGCTCAAAAATGTTTAAGGCCTAACTATAATATGCATAATCTGGCTTAAGCTAATGTCAAAATTTGAACGAAAAGTCTGTCAAATGCTTAAGCAAATCTTTGAAATCTTTTAGGTGGCTATATTGTACTTAAATGAATATAGCAATTATTATCCAGATTTGCGCATTTGCTTCATTTGTACTTTTGCAAAAAAATAATTTCTTTCTAAATAAATGAAATTTATTAACAATATAAGCATATAGGAACTGAGAGTTCTGCCTCACTTTCTACAGGAAAGATAGGGAAATTTATGCATAAGCAATAAGTGTCATGCAGAAGCCATTAAATTTAATTAATGGGGCGCAGAAGCCATTAAATAAATAATTAATTGGTAATTAGTATCGCGCAGAAGCCATTAAATAAATAATTAATGGATAGTTAATGATCATTAATGAGATGAGAAGGGTTGAGATATTGGTGAGTGCAGGTGTCAATAGGTCATTAATGATCATTCAGTGTAAGGAAAAGAAAATGTAGATCACTGCAGTGTGAGTGCAATGATCTTAAGTGTATGGAAAAGAAAGTGTCAATAGACAACTTTAATGAAAATCTTAGTTTATTGATTACGAATATAACATATAGATTTCCGCATATACAGCTTTCGGATTCTAAAAAATGCAAATAATGAAAATCATTGAAGACAGCACTACAATGCCTATTGCATTTCGCAGCTGGGATTGTTATTTTAATTCTACATTTTCTGGTGGAAGAAATCACATTTGGAATGTTAAGCTGTCAATAAACAGAGAGAGACCTAGATTTATACTATTCGCTTTAGTAAACAATAAGAAATATATTCATTCAGATTTAAAAACATAAAATTACATTTAAATTTGAAGATTAGAGAGAATCGCTATGCCATTTTATATGATATGTATGGGAAATTTCAACAAAATTACTATATGAAGTCTGCACAAGTACTTCTATCCTGTGAAAAGTTTAAAAACAAGCCATTTGTTGTTATTGATTTAAGTTATCAGAATGAATTGATTAAGAGCGGACCTACTGATGTAAAAATTGAGTTTGAGACTTCGACTCCAATTCCTACAAACACAAATGCTTATTGTTTAATTCTCTATGATCGTTTGATGAAGTACACTCGATTAACTGAAATTGTCCAGAAAGAAAGATAAGAAATAAAAGACAGGTGATACATTATAAAACATTAGATCAGTGTTTAAATAATAATAATAATTCCATGTTTAAAACAGTTGCATTAAGCCAAGTTTCAGTTAAAGCTGTAGCTTGAAAGTCAAATAAAAACATTGATTGAATAAAATAGATAATTTTGTATTAATTCTATGAACATTTTGATATATAAGAGTAAAATTTACAACATAGTTATTTAATTTTTGAAATATTTGTTATAGATGTAGGTAGTTAAACAGAATTTCTTTATCTTGTTTTAAATATTAATTCACGAACGTATGTACCATTGGACAAAAATTCAGGTGAAATAACTATGTTATTCTATACAGTAATTTTAAATGATGCAACTATTATTGACTCAGTATATGCAAATTTATACACTAAGTTGTATAAGTTGGTAGCATATTTCAAATTAATATATGTTTGAACTTCTTCAACAGTAGTTACAGACGCCAAACGAGAAACGAAAATTGCTTTACTTGGAAGTGTAACTCTAAGCGGTTTAAGACAATGCAAATGTATATTCTAAGTCATTGTTTGTTTCTGCTTCCCTGTGTTTAACACCTTAAAATTTCTTTTTTTTTAATTTTTCTCGATTTCACCAACTCTTTTAATACATTTTCCTCCTCGAGTATAATATACTCGATGTATTTATAGGTCTTTAATAACAGATTAACAGCTTCTTCAAACAGCTAAACAGCTTCTTCAAACAGCTAAACAGTTTTTTCAAACAGCTAAACAGCTTCTTCAAACAGCTAAACAGCTTTTTCAAACAGCTAAACAGCTTTTTTCAAACAGCTTATTAGAATTGAAGAACAACTTCTTTAAACAGCAAAACAGATTATATTAACATCAATTTGGTATTGATTTGGTGTTAAACAGTATCTTCATTAATCTTCGTTTTCTGAAAATGTATAAAAACCCATCTATATTCTCCACACTGCTATTACTACTAAAACTGAATTGTGTGTGGGTGTGTGTGTATGTGTGTGTGTACACATTTTCATAGCCCAAACCCTCCACTTTAATAATAATATCAATTCAAAACACAAATAATCTCTATCTCCTTATCTTTACATGCTCTCACAAACAAACAAAAAAAAAAATTTAACACAGTGACCTACATTTTCTTTTTCTTACACTTAAGATCATTACACTCACAAACTCCAATCACATACTCTATATCCCAAATCCTATACTCACCAATACGTCAACCCTTTCGTCTACTGATTTCATCATACACACACACACGGTCATTGCTCTCACAAACAAAACACAAGTTATCTATTGACACTTTCTTTTCCTTACACTGAATGATCATTAACGACCCATGTCAAACTATTTTATGACTGTCGCATGACATTTATCGATTTTGCATAAGTCCCACACATTTTTAATAGAATCACTCACAAACACAAATTCTAAGCACAAGTTGTCTATTGATAAACAAACACAGATTCTATAGTAGTCTATTGACACTTTCTTTTTCTTACACTTAAGATCATTACACTCACACTGCAGTGTACTACATTTTCTTTTCCTTACATTGAATAATCATTTATAACCCATTAATTATCTATTTAATAGCTTCTGCATAAATCCCACACATTTTTAATAGAATCACTCACAAACACAAATTCTAAACACAAGTTGTCTATTGACACTTTCTTTTCCATACACTTAAGATCATTGCACTCACACTGCAGTGATCTACATTTTCTTTTCCATTGATGACCTATTGACATCTTATTAATGATCATTAACTACCCATTAATTATTTATTTAATTGCTTCTGCATGACACTAATTGCTTATGCATAAATTTCCCTATCTTTCCTGTAGAAAGTGAAGCAGAACTCTCAGTTCCTATATACTTGGATACAGACTCCTTTATATATTCCATTCAAACAAACGATTTCTATAATGATATAAAAGATGATTTGAAAGACCGGTTTGATACTTTATCATATCCAGAAAATAACCAGTTTGGTTTTCCTCGTTTAAATAAAAAAGTTTTGGGTATGATGAAGGATGAAACAGAAGGAAGACTTATAACAGAATTTGTTGGTTTAGCTCCTAAAGTTTACACATTTACAGTTGATGATGAAAAAGATGTAAAAAGAGCTAAGGGAGTTAAGAAGTGTATAGTAGACAGTTATAATATAGATGTTTATAAAAATGTTTTATTCTTTAAGGAAACAGTAATGGCGTGTATGTATACAATTACATCAACATTACATAACATTTTAACTAATGAAATAAATAAAGTAGCTTTAAGTTTTAATGATACCAAACGTATTAGATTTGTGAGAAGAGAATAATTAGAAGTAGAAATATCAAAATTCAAATTCCATGATGTGCTACAAGTAGTTCAAGAAAAACAATTCCATTGGAGCAATAATTAATAAATATAAGGCTACCATGGACAAAATTGTAAGAACGAAAGCATCAATCACATTTTTGATAAGATGTAGGAAAGCTGCAATTACACCAAAATTCATTAGAAATTCCACAAATAATTTAGTGAATATTTTTAATACTAAAGAAATTCCAAATTATCAACACACTATTGAGAGGTACAGAGGTTAAATTTAGCAATTAGGAAACAACATGACATACTAAAATTTTTAAATAGGAACATAGAGATGTTAGTATATAATATGGGAAGGACATTTGACATTAGATGAGATAACAGAATTATTAGAATATATATATATGTAGATTAACTCATTTTTTTAAAAAAAAGATCAAGGAAACACATAGTAGGAAATTTAAGAATCTTTCTGATATTCAAAGAAAGGAATTAGAAATTAAAGTTAATGAAGCTTGGTTTGTTAACAAGACTGACATAGATATTCCAGGCGATGTTAAGTGGATTCTTTTTCTAGGACAGAAATTTGCATTACAACTTGAAAAGAAAAATTTTCCTATGATGAAGGTAATTTCAGAAGGAGATGATTTGATTCAGACTATAAAAAAAACAGAGGACCAGGAAGTAGCGCGGACAAAACTAACAATGATGATTGATAGGCACATAAGCAACATTAGACCTACAGCAAGGGATATTTTTATATGTGCTTGGATTTTCCGACGGGGTTAAAATTACTTTTATTTGGGTACGGCTTTCCGTACCCAAATACAAGATATTTTTATATTACATAAAGTAAAAAAATTTTGAATACTAATAGCAACATATTAATTGTTAATGCTGACAAGGGTAATGTTACTCTTGCTATGAGCAGAGACGATTATAATTCGAGAATAAATGACATTCTTAACGATTCTGCTAAATACTCAATATTGAATAAGGATCCGACTACTAAACTGCAAAAAACAAACAATTTTTTTAGTTGATGAACTTTTTAAAAAAGATATCATTTCAGTAATGAAGAGAAATAGACTTAAGACTAATGCATCAAATTCTCCTAAGCTATATGGAGTACCTAAGATCCACAAACAGAATTTTCCTTTAAGGCCTACAATGCTCCTGCATTAATTCCCCGGCCTACGGACTGTGCAAGTATATAACGAATATTCTTAAGGTGATAACAGGATAATCAATATAAAATATTAGAAATTCATTGGAATTTAAGGATAAAACCAACAGAATAAATATACAAGATAATGATGGATTGTTTTCATTTGATGTAGTTTCACTTTTTCCAAGTATTCCTGTAGGTATAGCTTTGAGAATTATAGAGGAAAAATGGCAGATAATAGAACAAAATACGAATATTGAGAAGGAATTATTTTTACGTATTCTTAAGTTTTGTATTGAAGACAACAGGTATTTTCAATTTGATAATAGGATATATCAACGGAAGGAGGGCCTCCCTATGGGCTCTCCAGCATCTCCAATTATAGCTGATATTGTGATGGAGGAAATACTAAATTCATGTATTAGTAGAATGCATATTAAACCGAAGATTATCACAAAATATGTAGATGATTTATTTTGTATAACTTCAGAAAATGCAATGGATGATATTTTGCCAGAATTGAATAGTTTTCATCCGGATATTAAATTTACGTTTGAAAGAATACTTTTCACAGGATAGAAGTGCTTGTACAGACTTCAGAATCTGAATTTAAATGCAATTTTATGTTGTTTGGTTGGTTGGACGGAAAATGGCAATATTATTGAAATTTTATGTTTTTAAGTTTGAATGAATATATTTCTTATTGTTTTCTAAAGCGAATAGTATAAATCTAGGTCTTTCTCTCTCTGTTTAGTGACAGCTTAACATGCCAAATATGATTTCTTCCATCAGAAAATGTAGGATTAAAATAACAATCCCAGCTGCGAAATGCTATTGGCAGTGTAGTGCCATCTTTAATGATTTTCATAATTTGCAATTTTTTAAAATCCGAAATCTGTATATGCGGAATTCTCCATGTTATATTCGTAATCGATAAACTAAGATTTTCATTTCCATCTTTTGAGCAATACACATTTTCATCATTTTAACTCCGCAAAAGAATAAGTTCATGTTTACAATAACTTTAGGGGTAAATAAAAGTTAAATATTTGTATAGATAAGTCTTCAGCAACACTCCATCCAGTATTTAGTTATTTATTTAAGTCTAGGAATTTGTAATTCATACAGACTATTATATATATATATATATATATATATATATATATATATATATATATATAACTACTGAGAGAAAAAAAATAACAATTATAAGCAATTATTTAATAAGAACAAAATATTATGTTTTATCAGATTTTCATTTAAGGTATAACCAACACAAAAATATTATTTATTAAAGTCTTTACAACATCTAATGAAAGGATCAGAGTTTGCAAAGTTCGTTCTAAAATATTGAATATCGAACGGGGAAAAGTATCGAATAGGTCGCTGCGGAACACACAAAGATATATGTTCGTTTAAAAAGTTAGAGCAGGTTTTGCTATTAATTGTATGTAAAATGAACATGGCATTCACCATAGTTCTGCGACTTTTTAGAGATGGTAACTTGATAAGAGCATGTCTAGATTTATACGATGGCAAACATAGCGGGTTCCATTGTAGTCTACGTAAACAAAATATTAAAAACTGTTTTTGCACTGATTCAGTTGCATTGCTGTAAGTTTTGCACTGTGGATCCCATATAATTGACCCATATTCCAGAGCTGAACGAACCAGTTACATAAATAGATATTTCCTGATGCAAGGATATTCAATTCCTTTGCTGAACGTTTGATGAAACCAGACTGGCATCTTGCCTTGCTCACAATTAGAGAAATATGTTGAATGAAATTTAGTTTAGTGTCTAGTATAAATCCAAGATCTGTGAAACTGCAAACATTTTCGAGCTCATTGCCACCCAAACAATATCTTACGTTTAAATGGTTCCTACGGAAGAGACACATATATTTACATTTATCGAAGTTCAATTTCATTAAGTTCGATTCACACCAGGAGTATAAAGAATTTAAATCTGCCTGTAGTAGCATCACATTTATTATATGTAAAAATATTTTAACATCATCCGTATTCATTAGCATAAAAGAATTTTTGATGACACCAGGTAAGTCATTGATAAATAATGAAAAAAGAAGGGGTTCGAGATGGCTGCCTTGAGAAACACCAGATGAAACAGAGATTGGCTTAGATATCGCGTTTTTGTATACAACATTCTGTTTCCTGCTAATGAGTTATGAATTTATCCAATTTAACAATTTTGTGTGAATTCCATATAATATAGTTTCTTAATAAGTAGTCCATGGCTAACCTTATAAAATGCCTTGCTAAAATCTATGTAAACACGTCAGTTTGTGAGTTGTACAAGGTTAGTTACAGTAGAACAGCCTTTACGAAAGCCATGTTGATTATACGATAATATTGAAGATACTTGATGATACAAATGATCCGTAATTAGTGTTTAAAATAGTTTAGGTATTATACTCAGTTTAGCAATTGCCCTGTAATTTCTGAGTAGTTGAACAATATTGTAATAGGAGCTACTAAGGCCTCTGCGCAATTTATAAGAACGCAACTTGGAACGTTGTCAGGTCCACTCTTATAAGAATTCAATTTAAATTTTTTTCGAACTGTGAAGTCTAGATATTTCATCTAAAATGGCATTAAAATAGCCTGACTTCCAGAATTGTGCGTAAATTGTCTATTAAAGTTAATACTCTGATCATCCGCATAGGTAGATGAAAAGAATTTTGCAAATAGATTACTTATTTCAGTGCTATCATCTGATTCACATTCATTGAATTTCATAGAAGGCGGAATTTTTCTTTTTATATTCACAAAATTGTAAAAAAAGGGTTCTTCTTAATTTTTGTTAGGTAGCAGTTTTAACATTCTTGATTTAAATTGTTGTATTCGGCACGGGTAAAAAAGTATTTCGCAAAGTCTGCGACTGATTCAGTATTTATATACATATTTTTTTACCATTTACTCTTGCAATTCTTAATTTTGGAGGTTCAGGTAAATGAGAAACGATTTGTTTTGAAATACACTAATTAAGTAGCCAATAGATTTTACCATAAAATTTCATAATGATATGATCGGACTTATTTTCAAAGTTATCGTATGATAAAAAATTTGTCCAGCCTGTTTCATAAAGTAGTTCAGTAATTCTTTGATAATTTAGATTTTTAAAACATAAACTGTGAGCTATTGGATTGCTATAAGAAAAGGATATGCAATTACATGCATTTATTGAAATTGAAGGATGATGTCTGCCTGCTGGTACAGTTAGTGGATCAGTTCGAATAACCGACGTGTCAGTATAATCATTTATAAAATGCAAATTTAAAAGATTATGGTGTCATTTATCTGATTGAGATTTAAATCCAATATGCAATCAACAAATTCAGTATATTTCATGCATAAGCCAGACCTATATGGTGTAAAGTATTCATCATCATACGAAAACTTCCAAACAATTTTAGGCCTGTTAAAGTCCCCAACTGCAATGATAGCATGCATCATTCTGATGAGCCATATGCACGATGGCCGCTATGGCTTCATAATTTTTTTTGTTTGGTAAATTGTATCATGATAATTAGAAGGTATATATGAACAGGTAATGAGTATTCTTTTGTGTTTAAGCTTTACCAAGACAGAGGTAAAGTCAATATTCAGCAAAGAAGTAACTGATAAAGCTTCGGAAGTTAGTAAACTAGAAACTGCAATCAACACCCCACCTCCATTCGTGTTGTTGCCACGAGCCTGTCTATATATTCTATAATTATCAACTAATATTTCCGTGTTTAAAACAGTTGCATTAAGCCAAGTTTCAGTTAAAGCTGTAGCTTGAGAGTCAAATGAAAAACTTTGATTGAATAAAATAGATAATTTCGTATTAATTCTATGAACATTTTGATATATAAGAGTAAAATTTACAACATAGTTATTTAATTTTTGAAATATTTGTTATAGATGTAGGTAGTTAAACAGAATTTCTTTATCTTGTTTTAAATATTAATTCTCGAACGTATGTACCATTGGACAAAAATTCAGGTGAAATAACTATGTTATTCTATACAGTAATTTTAAATGATGCAACTATTATTGACTCAGTATATGCAAATTTATACACTAAGTTGTATAAGTTGGTAGCATATTTCAAATTAATATATGTTTGAACTTCTTCAACAGTAGTAACAGACGCCAAACGAGAAACGAAAATTGTTTTACTTGGAAGTGTAACTCTAAGCGGTTTAAGACAATGCAAATGTATATTCTAACTCATTGTTTGTTTCTGCTTCCCTGTGTTTAACACCTTAAAATTTATTTTTTTTAATTTTTCTCGATTTCACCAACTCTTCTTCCATATTTGTGTACGAGTATAATATACTCGATGTATTTATAGGTCTTTAATAATAGATTAACAGCTTCTTCAAACGGCTAACCAGCTTCTTCAAATGGCTAACCAGCTTCTTCAAACAGCTAAACAGCTTTTTCAAACAGCTTATTAGAATTGAAGAACAACTTCTTTAAACAGCTAAACAGATTATATTAACATCAATTTGTTATTGATTTGGTGTTAAACAGTATCTTCATTAATCTTCATTTTCTGAAAATGTATAAAAACCCATCTATATTCTTCACACTGTTATTGCTACTAAAACTTAATTGTGTGTGTACAGTGTATTTGAAATGGAAGTAATGTTTTTTATTGTTTCTCCCCCATTCTATCCTTACACTTAAGATCATTGCACTCATAAATTCCAGTCACATACTCATAGCCCAAACCCTCCTCTTTACTAATTATATCAATTCAAAACACAAATAATCTCTATCTCCTTATCTTCACATGCTCTCACAAACAAAAAAAATATTAAACACAATGACCTACATTTTCTTTTCCTTACACTTAAGATCATTGCACTCACACTGCAGTGATCTACATTTTCTTTTCCTTACACTGAATGATCATTAATGACCCATGTCAAACTATTTTATGACTATTTATTTTATGACTATTTAATGGCTTCTGCATAAATCACACACATTTTTAATAGAATCACTCACAAACATAAATTCTAAACACAAGTTTTCTATTGACACTTTCTTTTCCATACACTTAAGATCATTGCACTCACACTGCAGTGATCTACATTTTCTTTTCCTTAAACTGAATGATTATTAATGACCTATTGACACCTACACTCACCAATATTCTCAACCCTTTTCATCTCATTAATGATCATTAACTACCCATTAATTATTTATTTAATGGCTTCTGCATGACACTAATTGCTTATGCATAATCCCCTATCTTTTTTATAGAAAGTGAGGCAGAACTCTCAGTTCCTATATACTAATATTATCAATATAATAATATTTTGTATACTTAATACTATCCTTATACAAATTTATATTTGTTTTTAATAGTTTTAAGAAAATTACTAAAGAAAGAAAAATCAGATATATTTCGCTGTTTGTATTATTTGGGCCAAAAGTGCTTAAAAATGCAACTCTGTGCATCATTTAATTTATTAACAATAAAAAAACTAAATTTAGTTTCATATAGTGTGAAAAAAATGGAAAAGATATTAAAATGTTTAAAGGTCCTTAAATTATTAAACTTTGCATTCGAAGGGATCTGCACTTTAAAAACCTTAAATGAAGTGAAACAAAAAAGAAAACGTTGCAGTTCAATCAGAGAAATAAACCGAGACAGGAAGAAGAATGTTTTTTTTTTGTGGCGACCTCTTTGAGAATGGAGGAAATAGATCATGAACAAATTTTCATTTGCACGCGAATGACACCACAGGTGTATGAACTGTTGCTCAATCTGGTGAAGCCGTTTCTTCAAAAGAGTTCCTTGAGGGAGTCTGTGCAGCCGGAATGTCGATTAGCGGTAACATTGCTGTAAATATGTTACTTAATCTTATTTAAAATCATATTTTCTTTGGTTTCCAAGAAGATGTTTAACACAGGGAAATTCCTTTCAATCATTGGCATGGTCGTTTAAATTAGGAAAAGAAACTTTTTGAAAAATTATTCTAGAAACAACTGAGGAACTGTTTATGTATCTCCTCCAAATACAGGAGATTACAAGCAAATTGCTAAGGATTTTTGGGAAATGTGGAATATGCCCAACTGTATTGGATCCATTGATGGCAAACATATTGCACTTAAATGTCCTCCTAATAGCTGTAGTCAGTTTTTCTGCTACAAAAATTTTTTTTCTATAGTTTTGTTAGCAGCATGTGATGCACGATATCAATTCACACATATAAATATTGGAGCCTATGGAATTCAGAGTAATGGTGGTAAGTAGCAATTTGTAAACATTTTTTTATAATTTACAATATTCGTTTTACTTTATCAAGAGCTCGTCGTATAATTGAAAACGCTTTTGGAATTTTAGTATCTCGCTGGAGGGTACTTTTAACAACTTCGAATTTATTTCCGGAAAACGCAGAAAAGATTATATTATCGTGTGTTACTATACACAATTCTTTAATGCTACATGATGTTGGTGGTAATTACATTGATTGGGAGGATTCAAACGGTATATATTCATTGACTTAAGATATCATATATTATTCTAGCTGATTGCTAACTTAAAGTCTACGATTAACTTAGTGACTACGATTAAAATAACATTTTGTTCCAAATTTATCAACTTAAATTCTGGCGTTAAAAGTTCAACCAAGAATTGTCTTCAATGATTATTAAAAAAAAGTTGAACTTATTTTTAAAAAATAAATAAAATGATGCCTCCGTTGGCTCTTAAAAAAATAATTTTGCACATTTTGGCCCATTTTTTAAAACGCAAAGCCAAAATTTTTATTAAAAATATATGAATTTTAGCTTTACGATTTAGAAAATCAGGCTGTAAATAAATAAAAAAATATTAAATATTAAAAAAATGAATTAAAAACAAAACAGGGTCACTATGATCATTTATAATATTTCTGCGTAGTTGAAAAAGCATGTTTGCTTAAAAATCATCTTTTACAGCTACTGGCAGGTCCTTGATCAAGCTAACGGGTGTCTTCATAAAGCTCTCGTCAGTAGAGTTTTCTTCGGTCGTTGATGCCAAGCTCTTTTCAATAATTTCTATAGTCTCACCAAACTTTTGGTAATAGCTATCGAGCGTTATTTTTGACTTCTTTGCAGGGGTTGAAGTTGCTAAAGAGGAATTTTACTGCAAACTGTTTCCACTGAACATAGCTTGCTCCAAGGTTGAGTCTATTTCTTCAACGTTATCACGAGTATTACAAAATAAAGATTGGCATTATAAAAAAGTAAAAAACATTAAATATAAATGCTTATCCCGGCGGGGCGCGAGAAAGTTTTTCAAAAACATTATAGGCTGCAGTATTGCCCATTCCTCAATATAGCCCATTCCACTGCCTGAAGGAGCTTAAATCCTCTTCATTTCCTTGCAGAAACGTTTGCAAAGTAACTTCCACCTAAGTTTGCATTCCGTGACTTTATAAAATTCATATGCAAATGAAAAACGCAAACAAAATTCTTTAAGGTATTACTTACCACTTTTATTGCATTTTTCTGCTGCTTCTTTCCATGATCGTTCTTTTAAATTGTGGTTACAATAAAACGCATCTCTTTTGTCACTACTCATGCAAACGGGCAAACGAAAAACACCCTCAGACGGAGGTATCGATAAATTTACTTTGCATACAAATGCCAGGTGGCTGGCATTCTGCTTACCTGAATAGATACAAACCTAACAACAGAACTGCTTGAACGCCAACAATGACTCACCAGTAGAAACTACAACGCGGCTTGAGAATGATGCATTCGCATCGAAAGCGCTCACCTTCGACTACAAACTAGCCAGTTAGGACAGAAAATAGCAATATTATTTCATTTACTGCCGGCGGAGAAATAAACAACATAATACCATTTGTACAGTGTTTTAAGTTGAATTAAGCCTGCATATTACAGTTGGACCTTAAGTCTGACAGAGGTACAGAATTTACTAACGAAGTAATGCGTAATATGTTGTTACATTTATACCTTTTATAAACGTTTTGTTGTGAGTTCTTTATTGCAAAATAATTAACACCAGTTTTTAGAGTTTTTAAATTTATAACAATTTTATTTACTTTAACTACACAAAGTTGACACAGAACAATTAACTTAAAATGCACTTGATGAGGTTTAAATTACATTGATTGATTATCCACTCAGACGCTTCCCCTATTTATACTCGTCCAATTAGAATCTAGAAGATTTAAGAATCTTCTACTCCCTTTGTATCGCATTTTGTTGTTGTAGGTTGTTTATTCGTTGTATAGACGCCTGTATGGCTGTGTGTGTAGTTGTTTTTGTTTTTATGCTGGTAAGGTTTCTGCTTGGGATTTATTTCAATACGTTTGTTGTTGCTTTTTTTAAAAAAAGGGTTTCTTAGAAAACTAAGCAGCTGATAAACAACTGTATATTTGTTGTTGTAAAATTAGTTTTTTTTGTCTTGCGCGTTTAGATGATAAGCAGCATGCTAGGCAGTTAGTAAACAGCATATCAAATTGTAGTTGTGTGTGTATAAACTTCTACGCAGTTTGTAACCAGTAGTTTGCTTTGTTGCTTAATTGTTTTATTTTAAACTTAAGCAAGACACATTCGTAACAATATGTTCACTCCTAAAAATTAAAAAAGTATTCTCAGCACCTTACCACCATGTAACACTTGGTTTCATTGAAAGAAATCATAGAGTATTTAACGAGTTCCTAGTAACAACTACAAATGATTATGAATGGGACATGTGGATTCCATATTTCACTTTCGCCTAAAATACGGCACCCCACATAGACACAGGCTAATCACCAAAGTAGAAATTTATTCATGAATGTGCAGCACATGTGCCAAAATTTGTGTACATGCACATGAATATGAGCAACAATTTTTGATCTTATTATGAAGGCCCATGAGTTTGCATGGACTATAGAAGCACAGGCACATGAATGCACATCTTCAGGAACATCATTATACTACGCAGTTAAAATTAGTTTCAAATGGGTAAATATTCAACACATACCATAACAAAACATTACAATTTATTGTTGTTATTATTGTACTTCTTCGTCTTCCACATACATATATTAATGTGCAAGATCGTGTGCACTCATGTGCCATACATTTTAAGAGTGGCACATGAAATGTGCCTAAAAGCAAGTTGAACTTGCACATGTGCGTTTAGTAGGCACATACAAAAATTGGCTCTTACTTATGTAAAATGGTAGGATCGCCATGTAAAATGGTAGGATCGCCAGGTATAATGTTATACCAAATATTAAATTAAACTACCCAAGTTTTTTCCTTTTTTGTATTCCTAGAGCTCCTTTTAGTTAGAGCTCAATAGGTCTTTATTAATATCAATTGTAATTGATCAACTCTTCAATGGTAATTAATTCTATTTCTTAATTTTTATGGCTTATATACTAACAATGAACGGCTGGTTATACTACACTTAAGAGATTTAGTTAAAAAAAATAGAAAATAGAAAAGAATATCAAAGTCCATACAAAGGACCATATAGTATCACAAATAGAAATACTGTCAACATCAAAATGGAATAGAAAAAAAATCCATAATAATAATTTAAAACAAGTCATCCATAATCATCCGGAATCATTTCCAATAGAAGCAATTTCATTTCGTGCCCGATATATAAATATTTCATGAAATATTTATTTAAGGAAATCGGGCACGGAATGAAATTAATAATTTAAAACCTTATAATTATTGTAAAATATGTTTTTTCATTTATTAAATTATTATATAAGATAAAATAAAAAGATTTTATAAATAAGAATAATGTAACAATGATATGCATATTGGAAGAAAATTCATATTCATAATTTTTCTCTTAATGTTAAGGGTGTAGTGTACCACACAAGAGTACTATGCACACTTTATCAAATAGTAACATGTGTCGACTTAAATTCAATTGATCTAAGCGATGACCATACACAAGTTGAGTGACACATTTTGGAGTGTCATATTTATTTGAGTCCTTTTATTTTATCAAGCATTTTGATTCGAAACATGGAAAATAGAATACATTTACACACATGTTATTTGAAAGAAATTAATGCATATTAATAATAAGCTGTAATAAGTTAGAAAGGTTAAGACAAAAATGTAAACTAACTATACTAATCGTGATTAACATACTTGAAAGAGT
The DNA here is from genome assembly GCA_030448955.1 of Trichopoda pennipes. Taxonomy (NCBI): domain Eukaryota; kingdom Metazoa; phylum Arthropoda; class Insecta; order Diptera; family Tachinidae; genus Trichopoda; species Trichopoda pennipes. Next base: position 1,536,551 of record JASKUP010000064.1, read on the forward strand.
TTTCTTGTTTAATTAAGCCTTCGGTATTTTGGCAGTTCTTTCGAACGCCTACTTTTTGAGCTGGAATCCTTTAGCTGTTTAAACAAACCATAAGGCTATAGGGCAATAACATAAAAATTAAAATAACATTAAAATTTAAATATTTCTATATATAAAAATGAAATGGTCCACGGCTCGACATGTTCGTTCGAACTGGTTCGATGAATCTATGTGGTTGTTTGACCCCTTTCACACAGGCAAACTTTTCTTTGCAAAGTTTTAATTTTATGTGAGAGCGAGGGAGAAAGCATGATTGAGTGTACAGACTTTGATATACTCGCAAAGTTGCTTTGTTTTTCTTTCGTCGCTTATACACAGTTGTACTTATACACAGATTGCATAAAGCACCAAGTGACTAAAACAAAATTTGTAAAAGAAAACTTTTTGTGTTTGAACATCAAAGAAAGTTTAAAATAAAATTTAAAAAACTTTGTCAAAGTAAAATTTGCCTGTGTGAAAGGGGTCTTTGTATGCTAATGAGTTTGCATGTGTGCAAACACACTTATGCAAAACAAAACAAAACAAAAAGGAAAATAATCGACGAAACCAAACATTGTTCTAACATGTCAACAGTCACAAATGTATTTTCATGTTTGAAGATAATTTTTAATTCATTGCTATACATAGCTGCTAGATCTTTTAGAGATAATACCATCACAATTTTGGGGAAAAAATCTTACTTCAGTTAAAATTCGCAATACAATCACATGTACATATGTATGTAAATAGATTGCATGCTTTTCAATAACGTTCAAATTCTTTGGTGAATTTGTTGTCAATTTAGTAAAATATGCATTTTAAGTTTTATTTTTTTAAATTTTTGTCCTAAAAGTGTATAAATTTAAACCATAAAAATATAATTATATAAAAAATTGACTTACATATGTACATATGCATACATACATACATACATATGTTTTAACAAATATCAGCTTTGCTTATGTTACAGAATTTGCCAGGAAAGCCCAACGAACATGATACGTTTTCAATAACTAGACTTTATTTCAAAGTAATTTTTCTTCGCATGAGAAAATTTAAAGAGGAAATCAAAGAACTAAAGTTTTTAACACATTATATGAGTTTTTAATTAAAAGTATTAATTTTTTTTTATACATGTTTTTATTTTCACTTTTATTAAATCATGTTAGTGAAAAAAAATAAATCGTTTTTACTTCTCAATTTTTTTAATTAGCATACGTTGAAACTTTATAAAATTTTAAACAGTGCTCAGTGATTTAATTTAGACGTGTTGTATAATATTAAAAGTGAAAACTTGAATATATATTCTACATACATATCGACATATGTATGTATGCACATTATCCGTGCTTTAAAATTTTTCGTGCGATTTGATTCACATAATTTTAAAATGAATAGTTTTTATAAGAGAAGAAAAACCTTGATATATTGAATAGTGAGGGTTTAAAAATATTAAGTCACCGATGCAATTTTAATAATACATACATATGTATATCGCTTATATACTGAAAAGTCCAATGTCAAAATTCTTTTGTTCTAAAATTTTATTGCTAAAGTAAAAAATGAAAGCTAAACTTTGAACGATTCTGTTAGAAGTCAACATTTCTTAAAATTTGAATGATTATCTACGTCTAGATTTATCTATCTATTCTTCTATATTGTTAGACATTGGCAGTGGAAAAAACCGACTTAATCTACAGCAGGCCAAATTTCCTGTCCAATGGGCTCTTGCCAATTCACAACCTCTAAAGACGTACTAATTGCAAAACTGTTCACATAAATTGCTTAAAATTATAGCGATTAACTTTGGTTAAGTGAAAGAGCCATTTTGGCTGCAAGAAACAAATACGTTGATTAAATAAATTAAAAAATCCAAAGCTTAAAAATAATGGCGAACGGTATTCGTATAAATCTATTGGTTCCATTACCGATTCCGAAAATATTGTTAACTACCCCGTAGAGGCCCTGAATTCATTAAACTTACCGGGAATGCCACCACATAACTTCCAGCTTAACGTTGGAGCGGTTGGAGCAGCCAATACTGTGCGATAGTACTACATTAGTTATACAAACGCTGAAGGCAAAAACTTAGCAATAATAATTATAGGAAAGTTTGATGGTGAAGAGCAAGTGATTTACCATTTAAGTTTAAACATATCCAATTTCCCGTTCGCCTTGCATTTGTAATGATGATTAATATATCCCAAGGACAATCGCTAAAAGTGTGTGGGTTAAACCTAGAATATCAATGTTTTTCCCACGAGCAATTGTATGTTGCATGCTCAAGAGTTAGGACACCGTTAGCACTGTTTATTTTCTCTCCCAACAGAAAAACAAAAAGTATTGCTTCCTATCAAGCTTTAAAATAAATTATATGCTTACCTTTTTTATTTGTTTATTTTTTAATGAATTACCTTAAGAACTGTTGAAACAATAAATTGAAAAAAAATTTGTGTCGTTTCTTCTTTGTACTAAAAATTTTTTTCTAACTCCATATGAAATATTAATCATAAGCAAATAGTTTCCGAGCGAAGCCGGGTCGTATAGCTAGTCACATAATAAAATTTACCACACACATTACATATCATTACAGGGGCTATGTTAAGGACAGAGTTTATACGAATCGATTTCAGTCTTAAATCTCAAAATCAATGATGCGATTAACGAAAAAGGACCGCCATTTTGTCAAAACATGATTAAAAACCTTGATGAAAGAATCGACATCGTCAGCGCGGTCGTGCTGGACATTTGCCAGATATCATAATTGCCGAGATTTTCTCTTTATAATACAATTTGAATAATCTGAAATCATCTAAATTTTTTGTTTGATTTTGTTTTGGAAAACAAACTTCTTGTTGAAAAACCCTTTATTTTAAACTCCTTTTCGGAAAATTCTTCCTTCTCTTTAATAATTTTTTCCTTCACATTTAATTGAATTATTAATATTGTCACGGATGCGTCTTGCTTAAGTTTTAGAAGAAAATAAGTAAGTAATATTAACAGCAACACTACGCCACGCTACGTAACTGTGTGCTTCTCATCAGGTTAAACGTATAGCAGAACTAACATGGATAAAGACTGAAATATGCATCAAAAAAGACAAACTTAACAAAGAATTATATAGAACTAGCGTGCCCGTAACTGCTTTGCAAGTCATTAGTGGTTTGTTTCTATTCTGCGACCTTCTTTTTATGAGCACCAAAAAATCAATCTCTCAAGAAAATTAATCAGAAAGAATACAATTTTTTTTTTGGTTTTTATTTTTTTTAATAATTTTATCTTTTTTACAATTTAATATTTTTGTGTGCTTATTTAATACGTCTTATTCTATTGCAATGATTTTACATATACGACATTCTTCGATCGGTTTTGGTTCGCGGTATAGACAAACAATGCAGTTGGTTTATTAGCACGTGAACATGATACATATAATTGACCGTGCGAAAAACAGGGATCATTGCAAAAGCAACACGTATGGGGAATTGAAGCCGTGTAAAATTAAACGGCAAATCTGGAGGAATCATAGGAATGCGTGGTATTAACACGTCCTCGCCTTTATATTTTTATTTTAATATTTTTGCTTTAATCACATTTTTCATGACTTTTTTGACTACTAAACGTGTCCCACTGCAAAGTCGTGGCTGGCAGATATTTCTAAACAAAATAATTGGTACACCAACTTTCAGTTAAATTTGATTGAATAATTTACAGCATCGTCTTGATTGCCAACAGAGTCAACCGATTTGTAGGTAAAAATTTCTCCGGAAATATCATTCAAAATTGTCACATTGATATCCGAAACATCTACATTTTTCGCAGCTAAGACAGCTCTTTCCCCAAAACAATCATGGTTTCTAAAATTTTGTGCAATACCGGGAAATACGTTTGCGACCAATTCTTGTTTTAATTTTTTTTTTTAAAGAGAAGTAGCACTTCAGGCAACCATGCCTATATAGTCAAGTACCGTGCTACATTCTTTAGGAAAGGGATAGAGAATAGATAAAACAGGTGGTGAAAGTAGAAGGATAGTCGGAAATTAACTGCCGCATATAAGACAGCACAACGACCAGTGACTATGCCTTCATCGCTGAGCAGCCCCACCGACAGTCAATTTTTATTTTTGTAGTGAAAAAAACCAAGGTCTTCGTTGGGAATCGAACCCACAACTCCCATACTGACAAGATAGTACACTACCTACTGGCCTACAGGGGCGGTCCTGCCCCTCTTCTGATTTGGTTGTTCACAACCCATAATTGTGGAAGTCTCTTACAAAAGTATAAAGCAATTCTTGTTTTAATTGTGCAAAGTGGCAAAAATTATCTGTAAGCGTAATCATTTTTGTGGTGGGGTGAATTGGAATTGCGCCATTCCCAATATCTAGTAATTGCTTTGAAAAACGTTTGCCTGATGGATCATTTTGCAATGGAACACGCAAATTACACACACATAAAAAATGCATCGGAATATGGAAAAAAAAATTCTCTATTTGTTTGCTATGAACATTAGCATACATATTTCGATTTGTATTGCCGTCGCATTCTGTGCAAGCACACACACAGTAATCTACAAACAAAAGCAGAGATTTCAGTTGATACAAAACATGGACTCGAAGTATGGAATGGAAAAAAATTTTGATTTTTTTGAAAAATTTGTCTTGCTTCAAACACGCACTGTGGACGCACTATTGTGCGTAAACGCATGAAACAAAGATACAAACCAGCGAATGACCATTTAGAAGGTACTGTGGAAATCCGACGGCACATCTCGTCAAACACTGGCAACCAATGGACACCTATTGTGGGCTTAATTTTTATATATATAGATTCACTTATAGGTAGCTGACATATTGACTAGATATAATCTATTCCATATATTTAACCATTTTTACACAATCGACGCGATAGGGTACAAAACCAGCTGGGTAAAAAATACAAACAGATGGAGCGAAATTTTACAAAGCCTATAAAACGGAGAAACAATCACACCAAGATGCAGTTTCATTCACGAGTCAACAACCTAACAGACATACGATTCAATGAAAACGAGATAAAACTAATGGAGAAAGGAATGAAACATAATTTACCTTTTGACAGGATACAAAATTGAAACACAAATTGTAGACGCCGAGGCAACTATTACTGAGTTACCAAGCGACCGACAGGAACACATGAGACATAGAGTGGCCGAAATGCTCGAAAAAACTATAAAAGAACACAATAAAGCATAGACGAATCCAAAGGAGCAAAAAATTGCTAAACAGATAAGGCAAAAATTACGGGACAATAACCTAATAATTACAAAGGTGGGCAAAGGAAATATGACTATAGTAATGCACAAAAAAGATTATATAGACAAAACACAACAATTTATACAGCAGACCAACTGTACTGTTCGTAGTTTTGCCCTTATTTGTTTAGCAATTGTTTTTGTTCGCTGGGATTCGTCTTTGTTTTGTTGTGTTCTTTTTCGCTTTATATTGTATTTAAATTCATATAAACATAATGCTATAGTACCACTCCGGTGTTGGTACTTTAGACTAACATAGTGGCACAGGCCTCACCTCTACAGCAAATGAATAATAGTAAGTCAGGTGTTATAATGCAAATTACAAATTTTCTATTGCCAATATATTGCAATCTGTTCGCACTATCCTTATTTCAATGGACACCATTCCGTCGTGAATTTTGAGACAACAAGAGCTCTAGCTCCTAATCGTTTACCTTTATTCTCCCATTGACATAATATTTTAATGACTTTTATTTTATCGACATTTTCCAGTCTTACCGTATACAGCGTTGTTTAATAATTTAGAGTAATTTTGTTCAAAGAATTTTTTGCTAATGTTCTATGGTGATTATTTAAATCAATAAATTTTTTAACCAATTCGATGGATTTAATTCAAAAATTCTATAAATTTTGGTTCAAACCGATGTTTAAGACATTGTTGAAGCTTACGATAAATTATTATGTCTTAAATCCGTTATTAATTTTCGCTGTTTCATGTTTTCATTTTTTTGGTTTTCTGTACAGTATGGAAAGTCACAATGATAATCGTGTAATCTGGTAGGATATTCTAAGTCTACTTCCAAAATAATCCAACTACTGAATCTTTTTTACATTATGCACATTGAAGTCTACACAATTTTCTAGCTACATGACATTTTTAAAGAGAAGATTTTGACACATTGCGCAACCATGTAAATTATTAACAATGAAACTTTACATGTTAATCACATTGCATCCCAAGATAACCGTGATGTGGAATAATATTGAGAAGGGCCGAAGTTGTAAATGTTTTTACAAACTTTACAGAAAATCTCAAATCCATCATAATGCATAATCTTTGAAACTAAATAAAAGATAGTCAAAGTTTGTTACATTTGAATGTATCCTTCTCAGCATTAATGTAATCATCATCCTCAATACACGAAACAGCAGTAAATTCATTTTATGCTTATAAAATTCTGATATCTGTTAAGGAAAACGCTTAAAATTATTCTTATGCTAAATATGGGAAAATAATTTGAAAATATTTTGGTAAATTATTTTCCCATATGGAATATGAAACCTTGCAAATATAGCGAGGTTTAGTGCTTTTGTGTGTACTCACACTTGTAATGTAACACTTTATGTGCTTGCTTGGTTTGCAGCAAATACATTGTTAGTGATCGTTGCTAGTGTGAATTATTTAGGGTGGCATATGATGTAACAATCAACGCTATACTGTACCGGTATAAGTGAATACGTATGCACACCACAAATCTACAAATTTTTATTATATCTATACATAGTTTTTACATTTACGTAATCAGATAAGAGGTCATCAACAGTCATATTCGAATATTTTATAAGAAAATATAGACGCAAAAAAATGAGTATGACATTAAAGTTCCGTAATATTATCACAGAGAAAAAAATCAAAAGGAAATTTTACCTTTAAATAAAATTCCTGTGGACGGAAAGCTTAAGATTATTAAATGTATGTTCGTGTGTATGTACTCTTGTTTAGTTCTTGTAGTGAACGTGACAATTGTTGATTGTGAACTAAACTTTATTAACCTAGATGATATTCATGTTACATAACGGGTGAGAGTAGATGAACATAAGTAGATGAATATAAGTGCAATAAGAGAATGTAAGATGAGAGGGCAGGGTTTCCTACCCTTTGACAGTTCTGACCAATAGAATTTCTCTAAATTTCCTGTATGTTTTTTCTATAACCTTTATGTCCTCTATCATGTGCTGATTTAATAATTTCTAGTTGTTCCTCTTTTTTTTCTAATGTCTATGAGCTCGTTTACACAAACTTCGTGCCCTTGAATGTGTTTTTTAAAAGAGTGCCCAAGACATAAGTAGTTTCACTTTTAGTGTGTTATGCAGTTATTTTCTGTGGTTGCAGTATCTTTTTTAATAATTCGGTAACCAGATTTTGTTCCGTGATAAAGTTTATAATGTGCATAGTTTCGTTTTCAAAGACTGTAAATGTTCTTGTTTCGTTTTTGTCCATATTCGGAACCAGTTCAATTTGTACTGCTGCGTGCGTCGTATAGATGACGTATTTATTTGTTGTCGGGAAAGTGCGTCAGCAAATAGGTTTTTTTAGTCTGGCTTCTACACAAGCTTGGCGCCAAAATCGTCTATCATCGCTTTCCAACATTTATATTTTGGATTGAGATTTTCCTCTTAATTGTGTATGTTAGCGATTGATGGCTAGTGTAGAGCGTTAGCTCCGTCGTTCAATAAATGTAATTAAGAAGATTTTTAAAGTCCCCAAATAATGGCCAGTACCTGCTTTTGAGATATGTAAATATTTTTTTTTTCAGTTTTACTCAGCGTTCTACTAATGAAAAATGTAGAATGTTAGAATAGTTCAGCTTTTTCTTTAAAGACTTTTCAAGTTTTCGAATGCCCTGATACCTACGTCGTCTAATTCGACTTTCGTTGTTTTACTTTTGTTTTTTTTTTCCGATCGATCTGTTGTCTTCTGATGGATGTATGGTCAGTGGTTTTGCAATACCCACATATCTCTGTCATCCTCAAGAATCTTCTCAGGTATTTTAGTGTCGTGGGTAGTGGGTATTTATCTATTACCTCCACCTTTTTAGGATTTTTGGATAACCTATTATGTTTTATAACATGCCCCCAGTATTTCTGTCTGAAAAAATTTAGACTTTATCAGACACCGTGAGTGTTACTCACTGTTTAATTTCTCGAATATTAATTTGATGTGTTTTATATGTTCCTCAGCTGAGAAAGAATATATAAGCCCATCGTTAATATAAGCATACGCAAGCTAATGCACTTTCCTCAGTCTAAATGACATGTGCACGAATACATAGTTGCCATCATTTATGCAAAAACAAGTTTTGTCTCTGCCCTCTTTTTTTTATTTGTATTTAGTGAAAACCTGACTTTAAGTCTAAAGTTGTGAATTATTTGGCTTTTCCAAGATTTTGAATCGTCAAATTTACGTCTTTACGTCTAGTACAATATGTCTATCGGTCACTGTACTCAAGTTTAGTTTCTTGGTTTACCTGCTTCGTCTACTCCTTTTTTAGAAACAGTCCAAATGGTAGAATTATGAAGACTATTACTACGCTGGATTTTTCCATTGTGAACTAATTTTTGAATTCTCTTGTTCACAAAGTCATTGTCCAGTATGAGATAAGGATATTGTTTCGTCCAAATGGTGTCATCGACGTTATTCCCCTTTATCAGCTTCTGTATTTATAAATGTTTAATCCTATGAAATATTTTATTTTCTCCCTTATTTCATTTATTTACAATAAATGTTTTTTTTTCACTACTAATTTCTTTATTAGATCCCATCATAGTCAAAATCCTTTATAAAGTCAGTTTCGAAGAAACCTATGGCTTTACCTAAAAACTGTATTGTCTGTTTCAACGTTACAATGGAAGTTACAATGTATTGATGATACTTGCCAAATTATTTTTATTTTGTTGGACCAATTAATTTTAAGGTTTTAGTAACCTAATTTTGGGTTGCTTCTGTATCGACCACGACAGAGTAATCTTTTTCGCCACCACTCATGCTTAGAAAAGGCTACATAGCCTAAAGGTTTACTGACTATAGTATAGTCATAATCCTGATTTGATAGGTGGTTATTCCTTATTGTTTCGTGAACTTGGAACCGACCACTGGGTTTGTTGGTCTTTGTTGCAATTCTTATAGCATGTGAATTGTCTAAATATGTTATTCGATGCAGTATCCATTGGCTCTGGGCAAGATTGTTGGTAGTAAGGAACAAGCTAAAATTTTGGTGTCGGTTGTTGTTGCAATCGTATATGCATGTTCCAAGTCATGCGGTGTGTTGCTGTATAAAGTTGACTGGATGAATGTGGTGTTGATCCCGATATAAAAACCCGCACTGAATCTTCCTTTACCTGGGTTATCATGGCTTTTGTTGCGACTTCAGCGTAATCAGACATTGATATTTTTTAGACGATCCAGTTAAGGTGTTTATTTATTTCGTCATGAAATCCATCCAATTAACTCCTTCGCCGAGAGTCCCCATATGTCATATCAATTTTATTCTGGATGGCATAAAAATGGAATATTGTACCATAATTCACTAAATCTAGTGATCTAATCTAATCTAGTTTCACCTGATTTTCATCTCCAGTATTCGGTTCAACTGCTATCCTTAAATTAGCAGGAACAATCTCCAAAGGGTGGTTTGGCTGGGACTGCATAATTCTCTGTTCTAAGGCCTGAATTTGTCTCTGGAGTTCCCTCTTCAAGAGTTCGTTGAATTAAAATACACATATAAATGTTTTGAGCCATTGTGCATTATTGCGTTGTTTCGTTAATTTCTTTCCATGGTACGGTTTTATCGCAAACGTGCCTGTTTCTATTTGAAAACATGAAAGATTTTCTTTGTAAAAAGGCTTTGTTTAATTTCCTTTCACGAAGGTTATTTTTTCTTTTTATATATAGAAATTTTATTTAAGCCCTTGCTGCGACAAGGGTTCGAATGGTTCCCTCATTGAAGTAATACGATCTATTTGACTCCTGGCAGGATCGCCAATTAATGTTGTACGTTTTACCGAAGCCAAAAAATATTTTTTCCAACGCTTATTACTTTTATTAATTTTATTATATATATTTTTTTACTAACTAGGCAATTATCCAAAGTTATTTTATATTTTAAAGAAATAACGATATCCCTATTATCAACTATTTAGAGTTGTTTACAATATTTCAACCTTTCTTGTTTTTATTATGAGCCTAAGCTATTTTTTAATCACTTATTTTTAGTTCATCTGCCTATGCTATTTTTTATTTGTTAGGGTGCGTATCTTACTCTTGCTTATTTAGCGTTGTCATACTTATATTGTGAAATTTGCTGAAGTTTTTATCTATGATATTCTTTACTTGTAATTAAAAGAAAATATATTTATTATTTTTATCGAACGTGCCTAATTTATGCATAACCATAAGGTTATTACATTAAAGTAAAATCTAATTTTATTTAATTTTTTTATTTAATATTTATCATATTTATTATTAGTGTGTTTATAATATAAAGTTAAATATTTTTTATCATTAATTAATTAAAACTAAACTCTAAAATTATATATTATGTTAATACATATCAATCTTTTAATAATAAGTATTTTATAAAATATTTATGTTTTAAGTAATCTAGACCAATTGTAAGATAATTAAAGAATTGTTTTTATTTCGCCAGAACTCTGGCTGTAAAATTTTATTGTTTAGCGAGTTATTGCTAGCTCCCTTTTTTGCATAATTATGATTATTGCAAAGGAAAACATTAATCCTTTATAATTGTTCTTACTTCTAATTTGTTTACAAAAAATGCTTAGGATTATTCTTTTAAAATATTTTTATGCTAAAATGTGGGAAAATGATTTGACAATATTTTATTTAATTATTTTCGCAGACGGAATATGAAGCGTTGTAAACATAGCGAGTATTAGTGCGGTTGTGTGTACTCACATTTTCCATGTAATACATTTGTAAGCTTACTTATGCTCACAATTAAATCGTTGTTCACTGTCGAGGTTGGAGTGGTTGTGAAAATTCCTAGCTTAATTTACATATGTACGTTTGCCTGCCTGTTCACATCTACACTTGAAATATAACACCCCGGTTGCTTTGTAGCTTTGTGGCATACATTGTTAGTGATCGCTGCTAGTGTGAGCTATTTAGAATGACATATGATGCCATATGAACAATTTAATTAATGATTGCATAGGCAACCACAACAATCAACTCCCACTACACTGTACCGGCAGCGAATATATATGCACGTTACATAACGTAGATTAACTTAACAATTTATATTCATAATTAATTCGAGCCCTTTTCAATTGAACCAATAGTTATTTACAGCTAACAAAATATTATTGACTTCGTGGCCGAATGTTGTTGGGAATATTCTCCACATTGCTACTCCTATAAAAACTTAATACTGAGATCATAGATAAATATACGTTTTCTTTCTCAACTTCGAAGGAAAAGGGGCTTATTGTGAGTTCTTCTTCGACATTATCTTGTAAAATAACTTCGACACTAAAGCTTATCGATTGACAATTCATGTAAGAAAGAAAAAGTTATAATTACATCAATCCCGAAAAGCTAAAGATCCGCTAACAACTTATTTACCAATATTATAATAATCTTCACACTTCCCAAATGCACACAAACTGAAATATCCACTAACATCGAATGACTGACTATCCATCTATTCGTCTATTTTTTGTCACTCTGGCTGCCTGTCTGTATGGCGATCTGTGTGTATATTTGTGAGTAAAGGTTAGTTTTGAAGTCAACACTAAAAATACTGCCACCTAGTGATAAGAAGTTATATAAGCTTAAGTAAATAAATATGTTATTATAAACAAAATTAAACCAAGGATAGAAATCGTATTGTTGTGTTTACCTAGGACCAAAGGGACAGAATGATTAGAATTTAAAAAGTGATAAGAACGCACTTAGATCTGAGCAAAGATATATAATATAACGAAGATGATTTGTTACGTTAAAAAAAAAGATAATTATTAGTAAAAAAGTAAACGAAATGGCCTATGGTGTCTTTTTTCCAAATTACGCAGTCACTAAGAAATCGTATATCAAAAACAAGTAACACAGAAGAAAAAAAAACACGCAGCCAAACAAGCGCCAGTACTGAATGATGGTAACAACAACAAATGTAATGATGTTAAAGTAGACTTCTCTTATATATGCGTGGACCGCTTAAAACAGAAATATAAGCACCAGAGTGAATTCAAGTAGAAACATCGTTGAGTGAAGACATAAAAATAATAATAAAACATATTTTAGTAGTTAGAATGATAAAGTTACCATCGCGAATAATTTAAACTAAAAACTCAAAAGGTTTATTAACGGAATATTATTATCCTAATAAACTAAAACTACAAACTTTCTAAAATAGCATTTAAATAACATAACAAGAAGAAAGCATATTGTTGAAGAAAATTCGTTAGTTTTAAAGGCAGTTAAGAAAATATAGTTAATAAAGAAAAAGGCGTAATGGCCATGGTAATGTCTTTTATACTCAAAACCAGAGTACGCATTTTTTTATCAAGAAAGCTCATTTTTATTCATTCTCTTATCATTGTGCATGAATGAAAGTGTGTTTTGCTTTTGTTTTTTCACCACACACAAATGAATTTAACGCACACATTTTTCAGCTCCATGAATGTTTGCTTTTTAAACTGATCACAACACATTGAACATGAAGTAATTTTTGTTCAACTTCTTTCTCTTTCACCGTGAATGAAAGAAATGTTCAACTTCTTTCTCTTTCACCATGAATGAAAGAAGCAAAATTTTGTTTCAAAAATTCTTCACCATCCATTTTCAAAGAAGCTTCTTTTTGCTTCATTTGACATTTGCTTCATTTCATATGCGAAGATGTGCGTTGTGTACATATGACCTTATATATTTTGGATGTGTAATGAATATGTGCATGGATTTTGGATTGCATTTGTTAGGAAAATTTAGATATTTTAGAAGCATAGAAAGAAGGAATTTTATTACCTAATATAGTGTTTAAAAATATATTAATGCAAGTCCAAAATTTGTTCTTATTTGCAAAAATAAAAAACAGGTATATTTTTCCAAACAATAAGCAAATGTTTTATAAGTTTTTAAAAAGATTAATAAAGGTTAATATTTCCTAATAATTTATTTATTTATTTATTTACGAATTTTAATTTTAGATTAAATTAATTTAAAGTTATATTTAAAAATTTATAAAGTAGTCAAACCTAAATCTATATATATAAAAGAAAGTGATGTTAGTTACTACGCTTATAACTCGAGAATGCCTGGACCGATTTCGGTGATTAGCACCAATTCGGACAGGTCTCCGGCCAAATAAGAAGAATACACAAGAAAATTTTGGAAAATTTCCCAAAAAAAAAATTATGAAGAAAATTCATTTTCACATAAATTTTTTTTACAACGCTATCTTAACTCAAGAACCCATAAAAAAACATGATTGTAAATGTTATATTGCCAGTAGATGGCGTTGTATGCACACTTGGCAGATGCAATGACATATGTTAGTAGTCAAAAAAGTCATGAAAAATGTGATTGAAGCAAAAATTTTAAAAGAAAAATATAAGGGCGATGTGTTGAAACCACGCATTCCTATGATTCCTCCAGATTTGCCGTTTGATTTTTAATGGCTTCAGTTCCCTTTACCTGTTGCTTTTCAATGATCCCTGTTTTTTGCACTTTCAGTTATATGTATCACGTTCACGTGCTTTGTTTTTCAATACCGCGAACCAAAATCGATCAAAAAATGTCGAAGAAATGACTTGCAAAGCAGTCACGGGCACGCTAGTTAAGAGTAAATACAAAGAAAAAAATATATGTACATATTTTCAAAACTCTGAAAAATCAAATATTAGTTAATACTTTGTTCATTAAAGAAATCTAAATTTAAGTTATAGGAATTTAATTCATTAAAATTTAACTTTGTAATTAATAAATTATTTAAAGTGGTATAATTCAATTTAGTTTTTAATTTTGTAAGGGTTAATGCCAATGCACTAAAAGCTCGTTCTACTGAAACCTGGCTCGCTGGAACTGCAAGTGCAACATTCACCACTTTCATCCAAAGTCCTTGATTTGAAATATTCAATAATATCTGTATCGAGTGAAACCATTTTTGCGTATGACAGATTACTTAGTTTTGCCCTAAATGTTTGCTTCATTTCAGCACTTTACGATGTATTGGCAACAGATTTCATAATGTGCTGCGCTAGCCTAGCATAAGCTGTAGAAGATGTGGTTGGCACTTCCATATTTTTTTCTGGTTCAGTATTTTCAGTTAGTTGAAAATGATCGTTTGCATTCTCCAGTTTGCGTATGATATCGAAAGTTTTCACTAAGTGGTCGTACATAAAAAATTAATAAATATATGTACATATACTATATTCAAATATATATTTGAACTTACTAATGCTTGTGATTTTTGTGCCTCTGTGATTATTCTGGTCCATTTACAATGCTCAAGCAAATGCGTCGTTCTTTAGCAGAAGCTTCCTCCTATTCTGCATAGCTTGATGTAGCAAAGATGCCGTAGTAGTAGCGATATCTTCTAGCTCTAATTCAGTGTTAAGCCAATCTCTGTAAAAGTCGCCTAAAATGTATTGCTCTTTCTGCAACTGCTTCGTGCATTTGGAAAGAGGCTCAAAAGATATTACGAAATCCGAAACAAATTGCCAATTTACACTGCAGCTACCCAGTGTGTCTTGAAACTGACTTCAGCATTTCAAAAGTCGAATTCCACCGCGTATTAAATTTCTTAATGTTTTAACAGCTTTTCTACAATCAGCGATTGGCGCTTGAATGGTTTTTGTGACATCATGAGCTGCTAGTTGAATTGTATGGGCAGCGTATATTGGCGTTAAGCATTTTTTAACATTTTCAATAATTTCATCAGCATTATCATTTTCTTCGGTTGTTTCCTCAATTTGCTCGATTTGCAGTTCTTGCAAAAGCTGGCCAAATTAAACGAAATTTGCTACATTATCTGTCGTGCTTAAATAAATTTGGTTCAAGTCTATGTCGTATGTTTTTAAACAGTTTAAAACTTCGTTTTTCAAATAAGTTGCCGTAGGTTTTTTATCCAATTGTATCATGCCTTTAAAAATAAACCGGCTAGTTAAAATAGTGAATAAATTAAAACTTTCTTGAAACATTTCTTCACTTAAAAATAATATGCCCCTTGTCGTTTGGATAAGAACGCGGATGGAAAATATTTTATTGCCGACATATTCACTTTGTTGCATGTATGTTATTAGATCCTGCAATACCTACCAAGTATTATTATTAAGCTTTAAACCACGCTTTAGAGGATTAGGATCACTAAAATTTTTACTATTTACTTTTACTTAAATTAACCAGAAGAAGAGCTTGGAAGAAATTTAAGAATATTTCTGATATTCAAAGAAAGGAGTTAGGAATTAAGGTTAATGAAGAATGGTTTGTTAATAAGACTGACATAGATATTCCAGGGGATGTTAAGTGGATTCTTTCTCTAGGACAGAAATTTGCATTACCACTTGAAAAGAAAAATTTTCCTATAATGAAGGTAATTTCAGAAGGAGATGATTTGATTCAGACTATAAAAGAAAAAGAGGACCAGGAGGTAGCGCGGACAAAACTAACAATGATGATTGATAGGCACATTAGCAATATTAGACCTACAGCAAGGGATATTTTTATATATTAGATAAAGTAAAAACCGCTAAAAAATTTTTGAGTACTAATAGGAACATATTAATTGTTAATGCTGATAAGGGTAATGTTACTGTTGCTATGAGCAGAGACGATTATAATTCGAGAATAAATGACATTCTTAACGATTCTGCTAAATACTCAATATTGAATAAGGATCCGACTACTAAATTGCGAAAAACAAACAATTTTTTAGTTGATGAACTTTTTAAAAAAGAAATCATTTCAGTGATGGAGAGAAATAGACTTAAGACTAATGTATCAAATTCTCCAAAGCTGTATGGAGTACCTAAGATCCATAAACAGAATTTTCCTTTAAGGAAAATTTAACGAATATTCTTAAGGTGATAACAGGACAATCAATATATAATATTAAAAATTCGTTGGAATTTAAGGATAAAACCAAGAGAATAAATATACAAGATAATGATAGATTGTTTTCATTTGATGTAGTTTCACTTTTTCCAAGTATTCCTGTAGGTTTAGCTTTAAGTATTATAGAGGAAAAATGGCAGATAATAGAACAAAGTACGAATATTGAGAAGGAATTATTTTTACGTATTCTTAAGTTTTGCATTGAAGACAATAGGTATTTTTAATTTGATAATAAGATATATCAACAGAAGGAGGGCCTCCCTATGGGCTCTCCAATTATAGCTGATATTGTGATGGAGGAATTACTAAATTTATGTATTAGTAAAATGCATATTAAACCTAAGATAATCACAAAATATGTGGATGATTTATTTTGTATAACTTCAGAAGATGCAGTGGATGATATTTTCTCAGAATCGAATAGTTTCCATCCGGATATTAAATTTACGATTGAAAGAGAATTAGAATCTAGACTTCCATATTTAGATATATTGATAATAAGGAAGAAAAATAAGTTAGTATTTGATTGGTATAAGAAACCAACATCTTCTGGAAGAATTATTAATTTTTATTCAAAACATCCAAGGAAAATGATAATAAACACAGCGAAAAATATGATAGACAGAATATAAGTGATAGTGAATTTCATTTGAAGGATAGGGATACAATAAGAGATATACTTAATGACAATGATTTTCCAGTAGAATTAACTAACAGATTAATTAGACAATATGGTAGTTATAGGCATAATTTAGGAAATTCTACGGCAGAGCCAAGAAATTATAAATCATTAACTTATGATCCTGGAATATCAGAAAGATTAAGAAAGTGTAAAATATATGACACAAATAAATATATAATTGCACACAAAACACATAACACATTAAATAAATTATTTAGCAGTATGAAGGATAAAATAGGAAAAATGGAAATATCTGATGTAGTATACAGGATACCATGTGGAGGAAATGACCAGGTGAACTGTGACAAAGTTTATATTGGGACAACAAAAAATAAACTTAAAACGAGATTAGCTGGTCACAGGTGTGACCAAAAATATAGGAATATTTCAACACAGAAGACATCCTTATCTTCACATTGTAAGAAATATAATCATTATCCAAAGTTTGATGAAACATCAGTATTAGATATAGAAAAAAACTATAAGAGACGTTATATGTTGGAAATGTTAGAAATTGTTAATGTACCAAATGTAAGGAGAATAAATTTCAAGACAGACACAGACAATTTAGCTCAGAATTATAGGTACTTAATTAAAAAGACACATAATTTGTTATAATCATTTCATAAGAGAGAATTTGTTATTTGTTGTTTCCGTTTCCTTGTTTTTGTATGTTTGAATATTTGAAAATTTTAAATTTTTGTATGTATGTATGAAAAAATATTTTATGTTTTTGTCAAATGTTTTGAAACATTTTTTCAATTTGTTAATAATTTTTTTGTTTTCAAAAATTTTAAAATTTTTTCCTGAAGAAGCTTTCCAAAGGAAAGCGAAATATTGAAAAGAAAAAATATATAAAAAAGATCTAAAAAAAAAAAAAAGAAAAAAGATATTTACTAAAGATAAAAAAGATCGTTTAAAAAACTATAAAAACTAATTTTTTTTTTAATTTAGTCACTGGCAACAATCGCTTCAAAGGTCAAATACAAAATGATCTGTGTTTAAGTATGAAATTAAAATGGGTGCGTGCATTTGAATCAGCCTGCATGTTAACCAGTATTTATTCTTTCTTTGCCCTTCTTTACCGCTTAAAGTTAAAAATTTTAATTCTCTCTAATCAATTGTGATCAAACCATCGAAGAAAAGTGTTTTATTATTCAAAGCAGTGGTGAAAACAACAACCAACAGTTGCAAACTTAATTAAAATGTCCGCATGTGTTTCAAATAAACAGTGGATGTGTTTTATAATTGCAAATATTATTTAATCTAAAGTATAATTAATAATGTATTTAATTTACTTTGTTAACTCAACAAAAAGCTTAACCAAAACGATATGGGTTAATTTGTTTAATAATAACAAATGAAAAGAAACTAATTCAGAGAAGTTCAAAGCACGATCTTTACAAAATAACAATAAGTTGAGAAAAATGTAAGATAAAAATACAAACTTAATAAATAACAAATTAGTTACTACTATTCAATGAAAAGGCTACAAAGTAAATTTATGAATTGTTAAAATACCTACATACATATACTCTTTTACTAAAACAAATGAAATATTAAAAATAATCAAAGACAATTAATTCGGTGCTCCTTTAAAAAGGAGTGACGAATTACATATAAAGGGTTTCTTTAGCATACTAATTTAAACATTTCAACAAATCCCATATACACTACAAAATAGAATATTAAAACAGAATATTTAATATAATAAATAATATAAATCAATTTAAAACAACATACATACATGTTTTCAATAAATTTTATAATACATACATAAATTTAGTAAATAGAAATATATAACGATAGTTCGTTACTTCATGAAATTATAAGCTTAGAATATAACCGAAATTATTTAATGCGAATACTGGCGCCAACAATCTGAAATTATTGTTCTTTATCCAAAGTAGCGCAAATGAATCAAATATAATAATAAATAAAATATCCTTAGAATTTAAAAAAATTAAAAAGTATAATACATCTTTTTTAACAAATAAAACATCTGCTTATTGCTTGGAAAAATCTACCTGTTTTTTTATTTTTGCAAATAAGAACTAATTATGGACTTACATTAATATATTTTTAAACACTATATTGGGTAATAAAATTCCTTCTTTCTATGCTTTTATAATATCTAAATTTTCCTAGCAAATGCAATTCAAAATCCATCCACATTTTCATTACACATCCAAAATATTTAAGATCACACACATTTAGGTAAGAACATAAATTTTATAACCCTTTGCATAAGATCATTTACTAGTGCCTTAAAATTTTCTTCGCATATGAAATGAAGCAAATGTAAAATGAAGCAAAAAGAAGCTTCTTTGAAAATGGATGGTGAAGAATTTTTGAAACAAAATTTTGCTCCTTTCATTCATGGTGAAAGGGAAACAAGTTGATCAGTTTAAAAAGCAAACATTCATTGAGCTGAAAAATGTGTGCGTGAAATTCATTTGTGTGTGGTGAAAAAACAAAAGCCAGACACACTCTCATTCGTGGACAATGAAAAAAACAAAAAGATATCAAAAGTTTTTTCATGAAGATGATTGAAGAGAGAAATACGTGCTCTACTCAAAACATAGTAATAACCACCGGCAACATTATTCAACCCTTAGTTGTGTTTTGTTAGTCCCAATTTACATTGGACGATTTTTGTCGATGCAACTCGTAGTTTGTTGTAAATAATTTTAGTAAAGAGAATAGTGGAAGAGAGTAACTCTACCATTTTTCTCTTTACACACATTAGTTACAACAACAAACTACGAGTTGCAGCGACAAAAATCGTCCAATGTAAATTGGGACTTAGACCCCTTTTACACAGACAAATTTTACTTTGACAAAGTTTTTTTAATTTTCTTTTAAACTTTCTTTGGTGTTCAAACACAAAAAGTTTTCTTTTACAAATTTTGTTTTAGTCACTTGGTGCTTTATGCAATCTGTGTATAAGTACAACTGTGTATAAGCGACGAAAGAAAAACAAAGCAACTTTGCGAGTATATCAAAGTTTGTACTCTCAATCATGCTTTCTCCCTCGCTCTCACATAAAATCAAAACTTTGCAAAGTAAAATTTGTCTGTGTGAAAAGGGTCTTACTGGTTAGTCCCAATTTACATTGTACGATTTTTGTCGCTGCAATTCTTAGTTTGTTGTTTTAAATAAAGTATGTAAAGTGAATAGGGGAAGAGAGGAACTCTCTTTACACCTCTTATTTACAAGAACAAAATAAGAATTGCAGCGACAAAAATCGTACAATGTAAATTGGGTGTTATAATCGTTTTGCTTTCTAGAGATGCAATTTTGAAGTAGTTTACGTTAGTGAGTTCTGAATTGTTGCATTGAATGGTTGTTGCGGATGCCGGGAAAAATTTGTCTCTGAAATTCATACTTATTTTAAGAAATTTAAAATAAAAAAGTGTTAACTGTGATATTAAAATCAAAATTAAGCACTTATACGTCTTCAATAAAAAAAGATACATGTGCACGTAGCTTAATAAATAGCATAAATAAATAAAAAATAGCAACATAATTGTTGAATATTTGCTGGACACACGCAGTGACATACAAATTTGTAATAAACAAAATATGCCAACAAGTTGGATAAAATTCGGTGAAGTTTTTTACAATCAAATTGGTGAGCCAAAATTTGTTTGTTCGATTTGCTTAGAAAAAGCTGACACCACTAATTATGCACATACAATTAGTGAGGTTTCAGCCTTTTTATGTCACATTCAAAAACATCACATATCAACGGCATTTGGAAGGATACAAAAAAATTCAACAGAAACACAAAATTTCGACGACAATAATCTGGTAATAAAAAACAACGTTTGAGTTATTTAATTTATTTACAAAAATTTGAATGTGGAGATTTTCGATTTTAATTTCTTTATGTTTAACTGCTGCCTTGTTTCTCAAAACAAACAAAATTTCTTTTTTTAAACAAATGTTTGAAGATGTCGTAGAATAGGATCATAAAGTCAAAAACTAAGAAGTAAAAGGAATTACTGTAAACAAGGAACATTATTCTAATTAAATGATTAAATGTGAATTACTTTCGAGAAAATTTATAAATAGCAATATTTAAAACTTCTTTAATCAAAAATTACAATTACAACCATAAGTCAAGATGATATTTGAATATTTATTTGCTATTTGTTTTTTTTTCGTATATAATTATATTTTGTTGCAAATAGCAAAATAGCAAGCAACTTCCACACTTATTCCTTATCTAAGTTTAGATTATTAAAGCATTGTTTAATTGCAAATTTAATAGAAAATATATTAAAAAATATATACGATATGACTTAATAATTTAATTTAATCTAATGTCCTGATTGGCTACTTGTTAAAAATGATTAAACTACTTTATTCATCCTTTCATTATAATATTTGTAAGATTTAAAATAGCGATTCAAATACATTTTTTTCAAAAAAAATATTCCATCTAAATCTAAACTTTTTGGTAATTTCCACAACTAAATTTATTTTTGTTAATTTTAATAAATTTAAGGGTTTAATAAGTTTAAGATAACAAATTAACACATATATATTATATACACATATGGAACTGCAGCTTGACTGCACTTTATTAAAGTTAAAAATTGTCTGAACTATGTTTTACAATTATAATTGTTTTTTATATTAAACTCTAGCTTATTTGACCTAATTCTTAAAGTAGCGTGATTTTATTGCAAAATAATTATTTCCCAATAAAAAGAGCTGAGTTGGTATTAAGAATAAATTTAATAATTTATTGCAATCGTCGACAAAATAGCAAGGAAGCATTTCCTAATTTCTCTGTAAAATAAAAGAGCTAAATTTACTTTATTTAGTTCAACGAACTATTGGTTTGAATGACTTATTTGTTGTTTTTAATTATTAATTCAACTTGGTAATTTTTTTCTGGAATTGTTAACTTCTACGTTATTATAAGTTAACGTGAAAAACTTCTTTAATTATATAATTTTAAAAGTTTATAAATTCGTTATTTCTTTCAATATAGTGGTGGTAAAATTGATTATACTAAAGATCACTAAAAAGTGTAGTAATACTTAGAAATCCGTTATATCCGTTATACGCTAGAAAAAGAGTGGTACGTTATCAAATTGTTTGTGATAATTAGTTATCAATTGTTGTGTATGGTATTTTGCTTGCGACATGTATACACACAGTAAAATAAATAAATAACGTATGTTCGTTAAATATTACGTTAAGTTTTATTTTTCACTGTTTGTATATATAAATTTGAATTAATTGTAACAACTCGTAAACAATTTATACGTAACCAAATACGCTTTGGTCAGTTTCACAATTGTTCAACCGATTTTGGTAAAAATTATACTATTTAACGGATAATTATTTGCAAGCAAGCAAAAATTATATTTTTATAAATTCGGCTGAGTATTTTTTGTTTTTAATGTTTCTATTTAAAGATTTATGTAATACTTTGTAATATGTAATATTTACTTCTAAAGTTCGGTCGATTCGATTGGCTGTCCGGCGTACTAGTCATATAAGAAAATATCTAAATATTTGTTTTTTTTGTAGAACCAAAATCCACTGCAACTATTGGAAGAATTTCATGACGCCTTGGTAAATAACAACACCGTGAACATACTCCACAAGCATAATGTTCAGAAAGAAATTCAACATGTAAACAATAATTATAACTTTTCGAATTGCAATTACTACTGCAATGAGGCTGAGTCATATACAATTTCAGACGATGAAAACGAATATGATGAGGATAAAAATCAAGAACTTCATGCATCTGACAGCGAGCTCACCGTGACAAATTATCTTAAACACAATGATATGATTGAGATATCCGATGAAGAAGAATCAGATGAGGCTGAAATAGAAGAAAATACTATCCAATTATTAGGTGAAAAAAGCAACCTAAATGAAGGAGTCCATAGCGTAGGGAAGAATAAGAGCATAACCTATAATGATGTTGAAGGTACAGTGTCTATATAAAGTTTACACTTTCTATATTGTTTAATTTCACATAGTTATGTAAGATCGAGAGCCATCTTAATAATTCTTTTGAATTGAAAAATCCAAAAATCATCTGTAGCTAATTATTATATCTCTTATTCCAGAAAATATATTATCGCAAACAAATTCAGTTATAGACACACCTACACCGGCCGCATCACCTTGCGAGTCACATTATTCTGCATTAAATAATGCTTCTATAGGATCTTCAGATGAAGTACATAACTCCACCAAATATAGACCCTTTAAAGCAATTCAATGCAAAGTTTGTGGTACACGAACGATCAACGAAAAAAATATGCAGATTCATTTGCAACGATATCATAAGCCCATATTAGATAATAACCAATTATGCGGGTTATATCATCAAGTTTCCCAATCACGTCCAAATAAGCAGCAGGATCTAAACCGAAATGATAGCAATCGAAGAGAACCAAAACCTCCATTTAAATGTAAATATTGTGCAGTAAGAACCAAAACTACAGAATCCATGAAACGCCACCAAAGATTATATCACAGTCCTGATTCTCATTTATTGATACGACAATGTGAAATCTGTCGTCGCAGTATACTCATCGAAAAACTTTTGCAACATATGGACTCTCATTTAAAAGCTGGATTAAATTCTGAATATTTGCGTCTTGCCTACAATCAAAACTATGCTCTCAACAGCCATATTAGTAATTATAATGCGATTAGCAATTTGCAACCTCAAGAGTTTGCGATTAATTTAAATGTGCCTCTTATGACATATCAAGCCAATTGAAAAAAATAAATTGTTCACAAATAATTGCAAAAAAGGGTGGTATATCGAACAAGGTACAAGTTAAGTTAGTTTTGAGTGTTGGAGGGCTAAACAAGTTAAGTGTTGCATTGTTGTTTATTGTTATATTTATTTTATGTGCTTGTGCTATTTACACAGCAGATCAAATGTGATTTTAGCGCTCTATTACTTCAGTGTGAACGACTTAGTTACGTGCGTTAAACTTAAATGCTAATTAATTAATTAATATAGTAAATAATTAAGGATAACTATTTATCACGCGTAAGAACTAAATCTAAAAATAAATTATACGTTCCGAATAATATAGACTTCAAGTAATAAATAAGATTATATTAATTAAAACAGTAGTAGTACATTTTCCATACAAAATCCTGCTCATGCCTACGCTACAGCCTGCATTGAAAGTTTTTTAATATGTTTGATACGTAGGCTTGCTGCTGTATGTGTCATGTGCTAGTGATCATTAAACTGCAATGTTGCAAAATATTGTTTACAGGACCACGGTAAAATTATATTAAAAAATATATTTAGTGAAATTAATAAGAATGTGAAAACACTGTATTTAATAAATTTGTAAATAATTAGAATATTATTTTTATAATTTTATTCGCCCTTTTTTATTTTAATTAAATATGTACTAATCTTTTAAACGGGTTTTTAAATTAAATTTTAACGATTTATTTTTTCATTATTTCGCTTTCCTATGGAAAGCTTCTTCAGGAAAATTAATTTTTAATAACAAAAATTATTAACAAATAATTATTTGTTATTTGAATCAGCATCAATAATATTAAATATAATTGCAACAACAGCTGGGCTATCACTTAAACTTCTTTGCTCAAGAAATTCATACATTTTTATACGACTACGCAGGCGATAATATTTGTTAACTCCAAATGAGTACTGGTTTGCTAGAGAAGAGGACGAATTGATGAAAAGTATAAATTGTTAACTAATATAATGATAAATGGTTTTAGATTTAAGTTTTATTTAATCAAAATAACTTTATATTATAAGCACAGAAAAAAAAAATTAGTAAATATAAAATAAAATGAAAGAAAAAGTAAATAAATAATACGTTTGAGTTATAATATAGTTTTTTTTAAATTTTCATTTAAATTTATATACAAATTTTCTATAAATTCTCAATAAACGCAGTAAAGTTTTACAGTTTAATGTAAATTATATTGTAACGAATGCGTTTTGCTTGCTTAAGTTTAAATTTTCTGTTTAATACCTGCTTGGCTTGCTAAGAAAAGTTATGCACGCGAGACAACAACAAATTTTTAGTTACAAACAGCGTAGAAATTTTATACACGCAAAACAACAACAATTAGATATGCTGTTTACTAACTGTGTAATTTTCTAAATAAATTTATGTACAGAAGACAACAACAACTATCTTAAAATAAATTCCAGGAAGAAACTTTATCAGCATAAAAACAAAAATACACAGACATAAAGGCGTCTATACATTGAATGAATAAAATAACAACAATAAAATGTGATACAAAGAGACTAGAAGATTCTTAATTTTTCTACACCTTTAGTGGACAAATATAAAAGGCAGCGTCTGAGTGGATAGTTAGTTAGTTGAAAATTAAACCTCGCGAAGTAAAGACGTGCATCTTAAGTAAATTATTCTGTAGTGTCAACTTTGTGTAGTTAAAGTAAATAAACTTGTCATTAATTTAAAAACTGGTGTTATTTATTTTGCAATAAAGAACTCCCAACAAAACGTTTATAAAAGGTATAAACGTAGAGAAGAATGTGGATAAAAAAGAAATAATAAATGGATTCACGAGCGAGTTAGTACACATAATAACAACCGGCACCATGATAATCACCACACAAAACCGTAATTAGTTTAAAGACAGAAAACTATGCAAGGTCGTGACTATCGATAAACAGCATACAGTTTTCTTATTTTATTATTCTTAACAAACATTAAAGATATTATAGATTTTCCCTTAATTAGGAAATTAAATTATTTTTCCTTTTTGAAGGATAGTAAAGAATTATAAACTCTAATATATAAGAAATGTAAAGGATACAATAATTACTTTTTAAGTTTAAGTTTTTAAGAATAGAATTGAATAAAACGCACATTTCGGCGCAGAAGAAAAAATTTATTTCTTACTCATTTCCTTTAGAAAGGAAATTTATTAGCGTGGAAAAATTTCTTACGACATCAAGTTTTAATGAAGGGAATTGACGATCTTTGGCAAGCTGATTTAGTAATGTAAAATAAAAACAATTAACTTTTTATTTATTTTATTCTATTATATTCTGATCGACTTGAACGCGTCCGATCAGATCTTGCGTTTTCTTATTATTGACTTATGGTTAAGTTATTTCTAAAATATTACAATTTATGGTATAACTTATACACTAATACAACTATAATCTATCTGTGGGAATATGCAGTATTTGCAACTTGTCCAGATTGTGTGCTGTGGGAATATGCAACGTTTACATATTCCCACACATGAATTTATTTGAATGCGTGTAATCGCACCCCAACCAAATGTGGGGTGTACAATGTCATGCAGAAAGCATGGCAGTCGCGACACGATCACACACGCTACAAAATACACACACTACAGTAGAAATGGGTAATTATTCAACTAGCAACAATGGATATAAATATATGTTAACTGTCATTGATAACTTTTCAAAATATGCTTGGGTCGAAACAATTAAAGCAAAAAGTGCGTCCGAAGTCTTTAAAGCATTTCACAAAATATTTTGTGAAAATACAAAATACTTATCCAGTCACATTTATACTACAAAACTATCAAGAAAATAAAAAAACAGATGTATTTTACAAAGAAGAGTTACTACGGACTCGTTTTCCTAACACATTTTTATTTGAAAAAATATTAAAAACTAAGGGTGATAACGTATTTGTAAAATGGTTAGGATTTCCAAGTTAGCATAATTCTTGGATAACTAAAACTGAAATATTATAAGAATGCAGTGTGACGGTTAGGTTAACACTACAACACATAAGCACTGCAATAAAACAGTCTTAATTGCCGAAACACTTGCATTAATAACAATAAGTTCATGTTACATTTCCCATATAAAGTTGAAGTAAACAACAGGCAAGTTGTCTATATAAAATTGTGCAACGATCAGCACTTTTCATGTTGCGCTGAAAATATTTATATTAAATAATTGTAATTTTAAATAAATTTATTAAAATAAGAACAATATGAATTGGATCATATTTAAGGCTTTCTAAACATTTGTAATGTATTAATATATTAGGCTAAGTATAGAAATAAGAGGTTGAGTATAATATAGAAAAAACACTCAACGTAATAGTATATAAGAAGAGCAATTGTTATAGAATAAAATATTTAATAAACACAAGTCTTAGGGGCTTCGATTAAGAAGCACTAAGCCAAAGGATTGAAACTTAAAAACAAGCCTTTAATAGTATTACTAACAATAAGTTAGTTAATAAGTTAATATGTAAAATAAAAAACTACACAGTGCGTGTTTTATTTTATTTACATTCAAGCATTCGCTATGTCAATAGCATTAGCGTTAAGCGGAAGCTCTTCAATTTTAATAGCAATTTTCGTGCTCTAATTGAATTTCATTCATATACTAATTCGATACACAGCGTAGACCGTAACAACAATCCTTTCTATACTGGAGATAAAATAATTGAAATACCTATAGGTTCTTATGAGTTGGAAGACATAGCTAATTATAAAATAGCCCAATATGTATAAAGAAAAAATAATGTGTGATTGAAGCCAGCG
The DNA here is from genome assembly GCA_030448955.1 of Trichopoda pennipes. NCBI lineage: Eukaryota > Metazoa > Arthropoda > Insecta > Diptera > Tachinidae > Trichopoda > Trichopoda pennipes. The sequence continues at coordinate 1,563,946 of JASKUP010000064.1, forward strand.
ATAACACTTTACAAATTGAAATAAAGTTCTCGCATGATATAAAATCCTCTATTAAAAAAGATCTATTGGTAGACTATTTGGCTTTGATGGTGCATCTTTAAATTCCAATATAAAACATTTATCGAATCAGCCAGTAAATATTTTAAAGGTAAGTGCCATACAAGGTTAATCTAATATATTAAGAGGAGCATAAATGAATAATTTTCCGCCACATATATTTCGTGAATTTGCTGATTATAAATTAGACGTAAAGGAAATAACATATCTCAAAGTTTGGATTGTTGATCCCTCTTGGTTAGTAAACTTTAGAGGTGAAGAAATAACACTCAGATTACATTTGAGACCAAGGAAAACAGGATAATCTTACCTTACATCTATATATAAAAATGAAATGGTTCACGTATGCAATGTAATTGTGTGAGAACGGCTGGAGCGGTTTGGCTGATTTTTTTTATTCGATTCGAAATTTTCAAGAGATGGTTTGTAAAAAAAAAATTATAAAATTTTTCGGAAAACTTAGAAAATTCATTTATTCATATTCTTATTGCTTTGTTGTTCTAAACACAAATAACGACCGACACGTTCGTACGAACTGGTTTGACGAAGCTATGTGGTTGTAAGTTATACATTTTTCCTTTTAATTTTACTGTTTGTGCATACGAGTTTGTATACTAATGAGTTTTTATGAGTGCAAACACACTTATCCATTCTTAGCATACGCCAAAAAAAAAAAACGCGTAGATCAAATCAAAAAAACAAAAAGAAAGTAAAATAAGAGACCAACATCTTCAACCGAAAATTGTTCTAACATGTCAGCAGTCATGTATGTATTTTTTTGTTTGAAGATGTTTTTTTAATTCATCACTATACATAGATGCCAGATTTTTTTGAGATAATACCGTCACAATTTTGGGGAAAAAATCTTACTTCAATTAAAATTCACAATAAAATCACATGTACATGTGTATGTAAATAGATTGCATGTTTTTCAATACTTTCAAATATATATATTGTATGGAAAAAGTAAAAAGTTCAAATCCTTCGGTGAATTTGTTTTCAATTTAGTAAAATATGCATTTTAAGTTTCATTTTTAAAGTATTTTTTCTAAACGTCTATAAATTTATACCGTAAAAATATAATTATATAAAAAATGACTTATATATGTACATATGAATACATATATACATACATACGTTTTAAAAAACATCAGCAAGCTTTGCTTATGTTACAGAATTTGCCAGGATACGTTTTCAATAACCAGACTATATTTCGAAGTAATTTTTCTTCGCATGAGAAAATTTGAACGGCAACTCGAAGAACTAAAGTTTTTAACACACTCTAAGTACATGAGTTAAAAAAAAAAAAGTATTAAATATAATAGTTATAATTTTTTGACCTTTTTTTTAATATTTTTTTTAGTAATTAATTTTAAGCACAAGGTCTTATTTGATAAAAAATTTTTAAAAAACTTTATTTTTTATTATATTTTCGATATTTCGCCACACCGTTGGTTGGCATCATCAGGAAAAGCAAAAATATTAATGAACAAACAAATTGAAAAAATTTTTTGATTAACAAATTCAAAATAATCAAAAAATTTTTTCAAAAAAACAAAACAAACAAAAACTTAAAAAACGACAAATTGAAAAAATTTTTTGTTTTACATACATACAAACAAATTTTCAATACTAACAAATTTTCAATACTAACAAATTTTTTAAATGAAAAACAATTTTGAAAATACATAACACATTTACAAAACAATAGTATTTTACACATATATTTTAAAAACATAAATTTAATGACCGAACATTACAAAAATTAAAGTATTAATTATTAATATTATGCAGATACAGAGTTTTGTTTTATAATTTTATGCACTAAATGTCTATAATTTTGTGCAATATTCTCCGTATCTGCTTTAAAATTTATTCTTTTGGTTAATGGTACTTTAATTATTTGTAACATTTCTAACATATAACGACGTTTATAATTATTTTCTAAATTTAAAATTGAAACATTTTCAAAATTAGGATAGTGATTAACTTTAGAGCAATGCGAAGATAATGCTGTTTTTTGTAAACTAATATTATTCCTGTATTTCTGGTCTGACCTATGTCCTGCGATTCTAGTTTTCAATTTATTTTTTGTTGTGCCTACATAAACCTTATTACAATCCTCCTTATCATTACCGTTACAAGGAATTTTGTACACTACATTGGACATATTTAATTTTTGAATTTTCTCCTAAGTTTTACTAAACAACCTATTTAATGTGTTTGTATTCTTATATGCCATTTTGTATTTATTTGTATCATAAATTTTTGAATTCTCTATTCTTTCAGACAAGACTGGTATATACGTTATCGATTTATATATTTTCGGTTCCGTTCCACTACTTATAACTCTTTTCCTCCTATTATTAAATTGAATAATTAACCTATTAGTTAATTGTATTGGAAAATTGTTCTCAGTTAAAATATTTCTAATCTTTTCTTTGTTCTTTCTATGGAACTCTTTGTCACTAATTGTTAAAATTCTCTCTATTAAATTATTGGCTGTGTTAATAATAATTCTTTTATTTTGTTTAGAATAATAATTAATAATTCTACCTGAAGCAGTTGGTTTTTGGTACCAATCTATAACTAATTCTTTATTTCTTCTTATTACTAAAGTGTCTAAATATGGAAGTTTAGCATCACATTCCCTTTCAGTTGTAAATTTAATTGAAGGGTCAAATTCATTTAATGTTTCTAACATTTCGTTAATGGCAGATTCAGATATAATACAAAACAAATCATCTACATATTTTGTCATAATTTTTGGTTTTACATTTAATTTATCAATAACATTATCTAACAATTTTTCCATAACAATATCTGCCACAATTGGAGAAGCTGGAGAGCCCATCGGAAGTCCTTTTTGCTGAATATATATCTTTTCATTATACTGAAAATATCTATTATCTTCTATACAAAACTTGAGAATACGAAAAAATAAACCTTTCTCTATCTTTGTAAAATTTTCCAAAACATCTCATTTCTGTTCTATTGTGTTGATCGCCAAATCAACAGGTATACTTGGAAATAATGATACTACATCAAAAGAAATTAGCTTTTCATGATCCTGTACATGAAGGTTTTTAATTTTTCCTTTAAACTCAATTGAATCTTTTATATTATACTTAGAACCCTCAGTGATCTTCTTCAATATGTTAGTAACATATTTACACAACTCGTAAGATGGTGAATTAACAAATGAACAAATTGGTCTTAAAGGAAATTCCTCTTTGTGAATTTTTGGCAGTCCGTATAACCTAGGTGCTATAGCAATATTAGTTTTAAGCTTATTTCTTTCTGTAATATTGATAATTTTAAGTTTAAAAAGTTCTTCTACTATATCATTATTAATCTTCTGCAATTTGGTAGTAGGGTCCTTATTTACTTGGGTGTATTTAGTTATATCTCCTACAATATTGTTAATCCGTACGTTATAATCAGTTTTATTTAAAGCTACATTAGTGTTACCTTTATCTGCTTTTAAAATTAATAAATCTTTATTATTCTTCAAGAACCTTTCAGTTTCTTTAACTTTATCTAAAATGAACCTATCTCTGTTTGTCAATATCATTTTGTTCAAATGATTATCTACAATTGTAGTTAATTTTGTTCTTGCTATTTCTTGATCTTCTTTTTCCTGAAATATCTGTACAAAATCTTCTCCATCTGCAATAATCTTTAAAATTGGGATATCTTCCTTCTTAGTTGGTAAGGCGTGTTTATGTCCTAATGATAAAATCCACTTAACGTCCGTTGGAATATTTAAGTCAGTTTTGTTAACAAACCACTTATCATTTAGTCTTACATTAAAAGTCCTCTTTTGTAACTCATAAAGTGAATTAAATTTCTTAATATGAATATTTTTTACCTTTTGTTTAAATGAATCTGCCAATACGTTTTCATAATATAAAAATTCCCTGATTTCTTCTGCTCCAAAATGATTTCTTAAATTTCTTTCTATATCTATCCTTTCCCTTTGAAAATGTTTCAATATCACATATTTTTCTTTTAATGTTAACTTTAAAATTTTGTTATGGAAATCTTGATTATGCTTTCCGATTAAATTTCTCATCTCTCGAAACCTTGTTGATTTAAAAATGTTTAGAATATTCTTCGTTGAGTTAGAAATAAATTTTGGTATGATTCCTTTATTTCTACACCTGGTTAGAAAAGTTATTGCCGCTTTCGTTTTTATAATTTTGCCTCCTACAGACTTGAATCTGTTGACCAAACCTGCAACCTCCAGATTCTTTTTGAATTTGTTCACACTCATTTTCTTTTCTTGTTTTTATTTTTATATTTTTATTGGTATCGAGAAAAATATGTGATATTGAAACATTTTCAAAGGGAAAGGATAGATATAGAAAGAAATTTAAGAAATCATTTTGGAGCAGAAGAAATGAGGGAATTTTTATATTATGAAAACGTATTGGCAGATTCATTTAAACAAAAGGTAAAAAATATTCATATTAAGAAATTTAATTTACTTTATGAGTTACAAAAGAGGACTTTTAATGTAAGACTAAATGATAAGTGGTTTGTTAACAAAACTGACTTAAATATTCCAACGGACGTTAAGTGGATTTTATCATTAGGACATAAACACGCCTTACCAACTAAGAAGGAAGATATCCCAATTTTAAAGATTATTGCAGATGGAGAAGATTTTGTACAGATATTTCAGGAAAAAGAAGATCAAGAAATAGCAAGAACAAAATTAACTACAATTGTAGATAATCATTTGGACAAAATGATATTGACAAACAGAGATAGGTTCATTTTAGATAAAGTTAAAGAAACTGAAAGGTTCTTGAAGAATAATAAAGATTTATTAATTTTAAAAGCAGATAAAGGTAACACTAATGTAGCTTTAAATAAAACTGATTATAACGTACGGATTAACAATATTGTAGGAGATATAACTAAATACACCCAAGTAAATAAGGACCCTACTACCAAATTGCAGAAGATTAATAATGATATAGTAGAAGAACTTTTTAAACTTAAAATTATCAATATTACAGAAAGAAATAAGCTTAAAATATTGCTATAGCACCTAGGTTATACGGACTGCCAAAAATTCACAAAGAGGAATTTCCTTTAAGACCAATTTGTTCATTTGTTAATTCACCATCTTACGAGTTGTGTAAATATGTTACTAACATATTGAAGAAGATCACTGAGGGTTCTAAGTATAATATAAAAGATTCAATTGAGTTTAAAGGAAAAATTAAAAACCTTCATGTACAGGATCATGAAAAGCTAATTTCTTTTGATGTAGTATCATTATTTCCAAGTATACCTGTTGATTTGGCGATCAACACAATAGAACAGAAATGAGATGTTTTGGAAAATTTTACAAAGATAGAGAAAGGTTTATTTTTTCGTATTCTCAAGTTTTGTATAGAAGATAATAGATATTTTCAGTATAATGAAAAGATATATATTCAGCAAAAAGGACTTCCGATGGGCTCTCCAGCTTCTCCAATTGTGGCAGATATTGTTATGGAAAAATTGTTAGATAATGTTATTGATAAATTAAATGTAAAACCAAAAATTATGACAAAATATGTAGATGATTTGTTTTGTATTATATCTGAATCTGCCATTAACGAAATGTTAGAAACATTAAATGAATTTGACCCTTCAATTAAATTTACAACTGAAAGGGAATGTGATGCTAAACTTCCATATTTAGACACTTTAGTAATAAGAAGAAATAAAGAATTAGTTATAGATTGGTACCAAAAACCAACTGCTTCAGGTAGAATTATTAATTATTATTCTAAACAAAATAAAAGAATTATTATTAACACGGCCAATAATTTAATAGAGAGAATTTTAACAATTAGTGACAAAGAGTTCCATAGAAAGAACAAAGAAAAGATTAGAAATATTTTAACTGAGAACAATTTTCCAATACAATTAACTAATAGGTTAATTATTCAATTTAATAATAGGAGGAAAAGAGTTATAAGTAGTGGAACGGAACCGAAAATATATAAATCGATAACGTATATACCAGTCTTGTCTGAAAGAATAGAGAATTCAAAAATTTATGATACAAATAAATACAAAATGGCATATAAGAATACAAACACATTAAATAGGTTGTTTAGTAAAACTTAGGAGAAAATTCAAAAATTAAATATGTCCAATGTAGTGTACAAAATTCCTTGTAACGGTAATGATAAGGAGGATTGTAATAAGGTTTATGTAGGCACAACAAAAAATAAATTGAAAACTAGAATCGCAGGACATAGGTCAGACCAGAAATACAGGAATAATATTAGTTTACAAAAAACAGCATTATCTTCGCATTGCTCTAAAGTTAATCACTATCCTAATTTTGAAAATGTTTCAATTTTAAATTTAGAAAATAATTATAAACGTCGGTATATGTTAGAAATGTTACAAATAATTAAAGTACCATTAACCAAAAGAATAAATTTTAAAGCAGATACGGAGAATATTGCACAAAATTATAGACATTTAGTGCATAAAATTATAAAACAAAACTCTGTATCTGCATAATATTAATAATTAATACTTTAATTTTTGTAATGTTCGGTCATTAAATTTATGTTTTTAAAATATATGTGTAAAATACTATTGTTTTGTAAATGTGTTATGTATTTTCAAAATTGTTTTTCATTTAAAAAATTTGTTAGTATTGAAAATTTGTTAGTATTGAAAATTTGTTTATATGTATGTAAAACAAAAAATTTTTTCTATTTGTCGTTTTTTATTGTTTTTGTTTGTTTTGTTTTTTTGAAAAAATTTTTTGATTATTTTGAATTTGTTAATCAAAAAATTTTTTCAATTTGTTTGTTCATTATTATTTTTGTTTTTCCTGATGATGCCAACCAACCGTGTGGCGAAATATCGAAAATATAATAAAAAATAAAGTTTTTTAAAAAATTTTTTATTAAATAAGACCTTGTGCTTAAAATTAATTACTAAAAAAAAAAGTATTAATTTTTTTTTATACATGTTTTGCTTTTCACTTCTTAATATACTATTATTAAATTATATTAGTGAAAATATAAATAAATCGTTTTCACTTCTCAATTTTTTTTTACTTAGCCTATGTTTAAACTTTATAAAGTTCCTAAACAGTGCTCAGTGATTTAACTTAGACGTGTTAGATAATGTTAAAAGTGAAAATTTGAATATACATTCTACATACATATGTACGAATGTAACATTATCCGTGCTTTAAAATTTTTCGTGTGATTTGATTTACATAATTTTAAAATTAATTGTTTTTATAAGAGAAAAAAAAAACTTTTGAAATATTGGATAGTGAGGGCTTAAAAATATTAAGTCTTCACTTTGATGTTAAAAAATAATTTTCTATTCGATGCAATTATAACGATACATAAATATGTATATCGCTTCTCCTCTGAAAAATCCAATATCAAAATTCTTTTGTTCTAAAATTTTATTGCTAAAGTATAAAATAACAGCTCAACTTTGAACGATTTTGTTGGCAGTCAACAACATTTCTTAAATTTGAATGATTATCTACATCTATATATATAATTTATATTTATAAATGAAATCGTCCACAGATTTAAAGATTTCCTTTCCAATGGACTTTTGCCAATTCACAATGTCTAAAGACAAACTAATTGCAAAGGTGTTCCCACATAGTGCTCAAAATTAGATCGATTACCTTTAGTTAGGTGAAAGAGGCATTTTAGCTGCAAAAAACATATATATTGATGAAATAAATTTGAAAATCCAAAGCTTAATTAATTGTATTTCTATAAATCGATTGATTCTCTCACAGATTCTGATAATATTGCTAACTACCCCGTAGAGTTCCTGAATTCATTGGACTTTCCGGAAATGCCATCACATAACTTGCAGCTTAAAGTTGGAGCGGTAATACCCAAACGCGATTAAAGCAATAATAATTATAGGAAAGTGTGAAGGTAAAGAGCTACCTATCACACAAAGTGATTTACCATTTAAGTTTAAACGTCTCCAGTTTCCCTTTCACCTTGCATTCGCAATGACGATTAATAAATTCCATGGACAATCGTTAAACGTGTGTGGGTTAAACCTATAATCCCAATGTTTTTCCCACGGACAATTGTATGTTGCATGCTCGAGAGTTGGTACACCGTCAGCACTGTTTATTTTCTCTCCCAACAGAAAAACAAAAAATATTGTATATTACTATCGAGCTTTAAAATAAACAATATGCTTACATTTTTTGTTTGTTTATTTTTTAATGAATTAACTTAAGAACTATTTAAACAATAAATTGAGAAAAATTTGTGTCTTCTTTGTTATGAAATTTTTTTTCTATCTCCATATAGAAATATTAATCACTAGCAAATAGCCTCCGAGCGAAGCCGGGTCGTACCGCTAGTTAACAATAAAACAAAACAAACTAAGAAATAATTGCGTTGCGTACTTATTTGATGAACTACGTTATGAAATTAAGGATGTTGAAATTGACCGTACTCGTTATTTGGAGAAGTCTAGTACAATTAAAATTTATGTCTCACTGAATGAATTTGAAATATTACTTGAGAGATGCTGGATGGGGTGTTTCTAGAGACTTATCTATACAAATATTTAACTTTTATTTACTCCTAAAATTATTGCTCGGTTTTACCGAGGATTTTAATAAAATAATATTAATATTATAAGCGGACCTGTAAAATTTGAGTTTGAGACTTCTACTCAAATTCCTACAAACACAAATGCTTATTGTTTAAATCTCTATGATCGTCTGAAAGTACACCCCATTAACTAGAATTGTTCGGGAAACCATTTCTAAATTACGATACAATTTTATTACTTACGTTGGTTAAATATATACATACATATGTATGTATATATTTTTTCCAATTTAATGTAAAATTAAAGACAATAAAGTTTTGTGTAACCTTAAAATAATAGTATTTCTTTTATTTTAGTAACTATTTATATAGAATATATTGTTACGGGTATGTCTTGCTTAAGTTTTAAAAGAAAAGAAATAAGCAATAAAGTAAACTACTGAGTATGTTGTTTACTAACTGCGTGGCTTGCTAAGAAAACTTATGGTACAATAACAAAATTTCTGTTTACTAAGACCCCTTTCAGACAGGAAAATTTTACTTTGACAAAGTTTTTTTAATTTTCTTTTAAACTTTCTTTGGTGTTCAAACACAAAAAGTTTTCTTTTACAAATTTTGTTTTAGTCAATGTAATCTGTAATGTAATCTGTGTATAAGTACAACTGTGTATAAGCGACGAAAGAAAAACAAAGCAACTTTGCGAGTATATCAAAGTCTGTACTCTCAATCATGCTTTCTCCCTCGCTCTCACATAAAATCAAAACTTTGCAAAGTAAAATTTGCCTGTCTGAAAGGGGTCTAACTGCGTAGAACTTTTATACACGCAAACAACAACAATTTATATGCTGTCTACCATCTTACCAGAAAACTTATCTACACAAACAACAACAAATATCTTAAAATAAATTCCAAGAAGAAACATTATCAGTATAAAAACAAAAACAAAAATACACACAGCCATACAACATGATCTGCTCTAGCCAAACGCATCATTTCAGTTATATGAAATATACTCTATTCTCATTTTAGTGGAGCCGTTCGGCTATTGTTTAGCAGTTTTATTAAAAGGTTAAACCGTCCTGTAAATCGTCTTCAACATTTAAATTTTTTAAAAGCGGTATTTATAAGACAAGATTGAAATTTGCTTTTCAATAACTTTATCCGCCTCCCTACTGCCTTAAGTACATTAGATTTACGGTCCATTTTTGTGCAATGGTTAAACCATTTAATTGATTCAATATCAATTTTGAAATCTTTGCATTGCACAATAAGTTTTTCCTCTAGCGTTTGAATATTAAAAAGAGTAATGGGAGTCAGTTCATCAAGTAGACGCTGCTGTGGGGCTATTTTGTTTTTATCCTAGACGTCAACATTCATATTGCTTTCATGCAATTTTGCTTGATTTTTTTTCGTGGGAGCAATAAACGCATTGATTATGTATCTCCATGTGTTTTAATGCTGCTAGGTATTATATTTATTTCTACAAGTATTACAGGTAGTATATAGGAACTGAAAGTTCTGCTTCACTTTCTATAGAAAAGATAGGCGATTTACGCAAAAGCAATAACTGTCACGCAAAAGCCATTAAATAGATAATTAATGGGTAATTAATGATCATTAATAAGATGAGAAGGAATTTACGCAAAAGCGATAAATGTCATGCGACAGTCATAAAATAGTTTGACATGGGTCATTAATGATCATTCAGTGTAAGGAAAAGAAAATGTAGATCACTGCAGTGTGAGTGCAATGATCTTAAGTGTAAGGAAAAGAAAATGTAGGTCAATGTGTTAAATATTTTTTTGTTTGTGAGAACAATGACCTTACGTGTGTGTACGATGAAAACATTAGATGGCAAGGGTTGACATATACGTGATTAGAATTTGTGAGTGCAATGATTTTAAGTGTAAAGAGATAGGCTCATTGCAGTTGTGAAGATAACGAGATAGAGATTATTTGTGTTTTGAATTGATATTATTAGTAAAGTGGAGGGTTTGGGCTATGAGTATGTGATTAGAAGTTATGAGTGCAATGATCTTAAGTTTAAGGATAGAATGGGGGAGAAACAAAAAAAAACATTATTTCCATTTCAAATATACTGTACGCACACACACACAGACATACAACTCTCTAGAATTTTGATTCGTTACATATACAAGTATGTTAGTAATAAGTAATAATAAGATAGAAGGTTGAATTAAATATAAATTAGATATAAAAAGGCATGCAAACCAAAAAAAAAAAAAAAATAAAAACAGAATTATATTCGATACACCTGTACGCTACTCTATTTGCCTTAAACACAAACATAAAAATAATAAGCAAAAATTAAAAATGATGTGCGTAAAATTTGTGTGCAATATTTGTGATAACAAATACAACAGAAAGCAGTCTCTGAAGAAACATATATCCGTGTATTTACTGCACCCATATATCTTTAATATATATGGAGAAAAACCATCATGCAAAATTGTATGAAACCAGTACGAATGTTGAAGTGTTCAATAAAATTAAAGTGGCCCAACAACAGCGTATACGTGATGAGGATATTACGTCAACAGCTGTAACAACTGCATCCAGGAAGCGTAAGCTTATAGTAGAACCGGCTCCCACTACTCCTTGGAAAATTCCTACACTTGAGGACAATTTTGATGAGGATATTCCGTCAACGTCAACTGGATCAAGGGAGCGTAAACTTATATCAGAACCGACTCCGATTACTCCTTTGAAAATTCAAACATTAGAGGAAAATAATGTTATGCAATGCGAAGATTGTAAAATTACTATTGAATCAATTAAATGGTTTAACCATTGCGCAAGAATGGAGCATAAATCTAATGTTCTTAAGGCAGTAGAAAGTCGGGTAAAATTATTGAAGAGCAAATTCCAATCTCGCCTTATAACATATCGCTTCCTTAAAGGTGATAAAAACTTAAATATTGAAAAGTATTTAGAGGAAGGTTATAAACTTTTAGCAAAACTGCTAAACAATAGTCTGATGGATAACGTAGTTGTGAAATTTAACTTGGAGTTAGTTAGCAGCTCGTTATAAATTGCCGGCAAATCCACTTAAATCAGAAACGGATGATGCAGATGATGCTCACACTGCGCTGAAAATGCATATACACATGATAAAAAATAAAATGTCTGAATTTCAGGAAAGAGATTTATGGTGGACCCTTATTAATTTAAAATGTCTGGATATTAACATTAATAAAGCATCACCGATTTCTGGTTCACAACACATTTCAACACCTCCTCAGCTGACAAAGAAAAAGTGTTGTGTTAATGTCAGAAACAATGAAACTTATTGTTTCAAGTGGAGTGTAATAGCTGTTTTCTATAATAGACAAGATATAAATTTCCACCGACCATCAATTTAAAGGATTGGTGAAATTTCCAGACCAATAATAAGCGTGAGTGGAAGGGTGTTTAATTTCAGTGGAATGAAGTTTCCAACTGACATAAGAGATATTAACACCTTTGAAAAAAATAATTCTGATATACATTAGTATTAACGTGTTTGGTTATGATAAAAAATCAAATAATACAATTGGGCCGTACTATATTACCAGCGCGGAAAAGCAGTGTCACATTAATTTAATGCTCCTGGAAAGTGATTGCGGTAAAAAATTTCATTACATATTAATTAAAAACATATCAAGGTAATTTTTTATATTAATTCTTTTATTCTTGCAATTATTAATATTTATATTTCTCTTTAGACTTTTATCAACTCAATTATCATCTCATAATGGATGTATGCTGATTTGCAATGCATGTATGTTCTATACGTATTTAGCAGACTGAATGGATATCCATAAGGAAAAAGAATGCGGAAGATGCATAACAAAGATGCCGAAAGGGGAAAAGGCACTTCTAAACTACAAATATTTCGAGAGACAGATAGATGTCCCCTTCACTATTTATGCAGATTTCGAATGTATACTGAAAGATATACCGGTATGTAGTAATAGTGATAATAACAGCAAATTTATTCAAAAGCATATACCATGTGCATATGCCTTTAATATTAGCGAATTATATGAATGTAAATATTGATTTAGAGCACATTCATAATCAATCGCCAATTCAATTGGTCGAAAGAAATTTGCTGTTAGAATTTAAGAACTTCCGCTCAAAGATAATGTTATTGACATAGCGAATGTTTCAATGTAAATAAAGTAAAAGAACACAATGTATAGTTTTTATTATATATAATTATTTATTTACTTACTTATGGCTTATTCTTATAATATTTCAGTTTTAGTTATCCAAGAAATCCTAACCATTTTACAAATACGCTATCACCCTTAGTTTTTAATATTTTTTCAACTAAAAATGTGTTAGGAATTCCTAGTAACTCTTCTTTGTAAAATCCACCTTTTATTTCACTTCCTTGATAATCTTTTAGTATAAATGTGATTGGATAAGTATTTTGTATCGATTTTATATTAAATATTTCTATTGTCCATTTCGGTGTGTATCCTTTGTCAAAGACGTGCTTATATTTACTAATACGTACATAGTCTCCAACTTTAAACCGTGAAGGTTTAAATATTTTTAAATGATTATACACTGTATTCAGTAAATGTTTTTCATGTTTATGACTTACATGAATAGGTGCCATTTTGATCGTTCCATGTATTTTTTTATTAAATTCTTAATCAAACTTTTATATATCTATAAGATCCATTGTTACTAAACTCTTTTCACATCATTCTTTCAATGTCCGATTGAAGCGTTCTACAATTGAAGCTTTCATATTATTAAATGTAGAGTAATGATTTATTGAATATTTTAGCATTAATGCAGCAAACTCCTTATTAAAAAATTCTTTTCCATCATCTGTCTGTAAATTCGTAGGTATACGACCCATACAAAATATTTTCTGAAATGCTTTACAAACTTCGGAGGCAGTTTTGGATTTAATTGATTCGTCCCAAGCATATTTTGAAAATGTATCAATAACAGTTAACATATATTTATATCCATTGTTGCTACCAAATCTACCAAATCAGCTTGCCAAAGATCGTCAATTCCCTTCATTATAACTCGACGTCGTAAGAAATTTTTTCGCGCTTGCGAATGGAGTTCATTTACTATTTCTCTTTTATCCATGTTCATCCCTACATACGTTGTGATACTTTAATATGTTAGATAAGTTGTTTGTATAATGCTAATTTAATTGAAGGTAGTTCCAGCTTTTGCTTTTTTATTACATCCACTTTAGAGTCTTTATCAATCCATTTAAAAATATAATATTCAATTATGATAAATCTCTCTTCAATACTGTTTATAAAGACTTTATTTGCACTGTATATTTTGTCATTCACAGCTTTTTCAATTATTTTAACATCTTTATAAATATCGTCTGTTAGCGAATCTTGTAATACTTTTATATTACTTTTAATTATACTCAATTGGGAATCATATTCCTTTTTAAGTTTTCCTATTTCAGTATTTTTGGAAATATATTGTTCAATTTTATTAAGTCTTTCTTCAAACTTATTCATAAAATTTATATTTGAAAGGGTAAACTCTTCACTTTTATAATTTTTCAATTCTTCTTGTATATGTTTTATTTCTGAATTCATATAATTTTTATTTATAGCATCAAATTCCTCCAACGGTGGAGCTATATTTATAATTCTTCTATTTTCTACGTTTATATTGTTTCCATCTAGGAAAAAACCAAAAGTTTTCAAAAGATTTTTTGTTCTTCGTTCGTTCTCATTACTATGTTCGTTTTTAAAGTAATGCCCAAATTTATCAACAGTCATTATTATTTTGTATTACTCAATTATATTTGCTTCTCTTAATTCCTCAATTATTGATATAACTTCATTAGTATGGCTTTTGTTACCAGCTTGTTGTGATGCTAACAAGAGTCTTAATCCATCTACTATTTCATTAGGATCATCCCAGTGTATATAGTTTGGTTTGCTGAGGTTTATGTTCAGTAAACCTTTACCAATGTGAGTGGTATCAAATAACTTATTAATTATATTCTGATATTTATAACCTCTATTTCCTTTTAGTTGATTATTTGGATCAAAGTTTCTCCTGTGTGCATTTGTATCAAGCAAAATTCGTTTATATATATCTAATTCTGATGAGTCATACTGCTCCGGCCTTTTATGAAATAGTAATGAATATAAGCCAGGAGTTAATGCCCAAGATTTATTTCCTATCATTATTTTTTCATTGCTTAGCTTTAGATCTGCATTTCCAATTTTCCAGTTACCATTTGGATTTTTATAAGGTCCAAATATAGTATCAAGCTCTTTACTTTCATTACAATCAGTAGATGGCGAATAGAATGATTCATTATCTAAATCAACATCTTCTTCTTCTTTATTTTAAGTATCACTTATTCTCTCTAACGAATCAAAATAGTCAACTTTCTTGGGAGTTTTGGTAGTAATGTTTTCCTCTTTGTTTTTAGTTAGAGTATCATGTTTAAACTTAGCTTTTACATTTGAAAATTCTGCCGGCTTCATTGACCTTTCGGTAGATAACTTAACTAGTTTCTTTAAAGGCTCTGTTAATGGTTTAAACGTATTTTCTAACTCATTAATTGTTTGTGCTTCCCCACGTTTTATAGCTTCAAATTTCTTTTTTAAAATCTTTCTCGATTTCACCAACTCTTTTAAAACATTTTCTTCCATATTTGTGTATGAATATATTAGATGTACTTATAGGTTTTTAATAACAGCTAAACAGCTTTTTCAAACAGCTAAACAGCTTCTTTAAACAGCTAAACAGCCTGTTTAATCAATCAAACAGCTTATTAGAATTGAAAAACAGATTCTTCAAACAGTTAAACAGATTATATTAACATCAAAGTTGGTCTTGATTTTGTGTTAAACAGTATCAACATAAATTATTATACGTCTGGAGTGGTTTGACGACTAATTACAACTAAGCTTGATATATCGAAATATATCGAATATATATCGAAAATATATCGAAACCCTTTCTATAACGTCCATTGCATATTTCATCATCTTTTTTTATTACAAGAAATCCATATTTATCCTTCCAACATTCCTTACATATGCTTTGAAATATTTTGAGACTGATATCGTTTGCGACATGCTTAAATATTATAATTAAGTTTGCATTATCACGTATTAAATGTTTTGGTATATGTGAATACGTTTGACATAAATAAAATGAATCGATATCTTTATGTCTCCCCATACAAAAATATGATCTTATATTGTTTTGCTTCTCACATACAACATCATCAAATATCATTACTGAATTAGCTTTAGCATCATGAGGAGATAAAACATCTTCATTTTCTGAAAATGTATAAAAACCCATACCCTTTATCGATGATATTAGTTTTCTTAGATACTGATATTTGGGTTGATGTAATGATTTAGAATAAAGATAAATGTTTTTAAATTTTAATCCATTTGGACTTTCAATCAAACTAAGCATAACGTTTGTTTTTCCGCAATTAGATGGACCCACTATTAGTGCTCTAATAGAGTTTGGTAAAAGGCAGCTATGTTTAGTTTCATTATTTTTTTCATTGAAATCTAAATTTTTCACTAAAATATTTCAATGTTTTTTAATCAAACGCATCGCTACAAATGAAGAGTTCAAATAAATGAATATGTATATCTTTTCTTTGTATTTAAAAGTAGTGACCTACGTACATATTTTCAGAAAGAATATTAAATAAATGAAGGTGTATACCAGCGATGGGCGAACTTTTTGAGTGGCTGGCCAATAAACTAAAAAAAATCTTGCGGCGGGCCATTAAATTGAAAAAAACATAGAGGGTCATTCATTAAAAAATTATGGGGTTGCTCTTCAATTAAAAGTTCGGTTTAAGCTATATATTTATTAGTTATATTACGTAATATTTTAAAACAAAATAAAAATTTTATAAGATACGGTTTATTATGATTTTAAGATTTTCTAGATGTATGGGAAGCATGGATCTGTTTCTGACTTGAGGATGCGACTTTTAATAAATTAAATAGACTCTCGTCTGACAATCGGTTTCTTATTGATTTTTTTCTGCATTTCACTGCTGAAAAGGCCTGTTCACATAAATATGAGGAAGCAAACATTGCCATAATTTTCTGCGCATGATTAATTAGCTTTGAAAATTCATCTTTTGGCAAGGATTTATAGAAATTAAGCTTATCTGTATTTAAAAATAGCTGTTTTAAATTATTATTACATTGCAATTCTATAATTTCCAATTGTAGATCAGATGGAACATTCTCAGGATTAACATTAAAAGGCATTGAAAAAATATCTAAACATGGTTGGATTTTTTTAAAGTCAGCAAATCTGGCCTCAAATTCTGAATACCGTTTTAATAAAGATTGTGAAAAGACTTTTAACTTCTCTTCATTCACAGGCCTCAAAGAAAATGAGTCAAATCATTTTTTGCCAAACATTTAGAAAATATAAACAATTGAGTTTTAAAAGACCTCAAACTGCCCCAAGTTTCATCTATAAAATGATTTCATCCCAGTAACTTCTTGTTCAATTTGTTATAGTGCTCGAGTAAATCCGTGAAAAAAGCAAACTCGATGCACCAATTCTTATCCTCCAATATTTCCCACTCATCCCAAATTTCAGTTTTGGTTTTTAGAAAAACTTTAATTTCTTCGAGAAGACTCCAGCCACCTGATCTTTGTGTAATAAAGTACATCTGAAAATTCTGCATCAACTTCCGATAAAAACTCTTGAAATTGTCGATGTAACAAACTACAGGCTCGAATGGTATTAATTAATTTTAAAATAATATTAAGTACGTGGTTAATATCCAAGGCAGCCTTGCAGAGAACATCTTGGTGGATTATACAATGTAAAAAAATTGTTTTGCTTTCAGGATTCTGACTTTTATAAACTCCTGCAAAACCCGTATTTTTTCCCACCATGTTAGGTGCTCCATCAGTTGTTAAATTAATTAAATTGGAAATTGCGGCATTAAGAGATTCCATCCCCTCTCGAAATTCATCATAAATTATTTTTCCTGTCGTCTTTCCTTTCAAAGATCTCAAACAAGCAAGTTCTGCGGTTATTACAAAGTTTTCATCGACTCCTCTGATAAAAATTAGGAGTTGGGCCGTATCACTTCTGTCAACACTCTCGACCATAGTGACTGAAAAATACTTAAACTTTTTAAGACGTCCATCGAGTTGATTGGTTAATTTTCAAGAAATCGCTTCAATTCTTTTTGTGACCGTTCTACGTGACAGCCCTACAGATTCGAATTTTTTTACTTTTCCAATGCTAATTAACACATCCTTTATAAATTCTCCTTCAGAAAACGGTTTGTTACTTTTTGCTATTTTATAGGCAACAGTGTGACCAGCCACGTGGAGGATCGCTGGACACTTCAATTCCTCTGAATGAACTTTCTTGTCTTCATCTGTCATTCTATAGTACTTCGTCCCAAGATGTTTTGAACTAAAGTGCCTAGCGAGATTATAATCTTTTAGTACAGCTACCGGTTCTTGGCAGATAAGACAAATAGGTTTTTGGTTATATTCCATAAAGAAGTACTTCCATGTCCACTCTGCTTGAAATACTCGACATTCCGAATCAATTTTTCTCTTTCTATTTTCGATTGACATTCATGTGGGTAAAAAACTTTGACTGTTTTACTATTGCACTTATATTTACAATACACTTTATTATTTTAATTACACAAATAAAACTGTACGTTGGCAACTTTATAATTTTACTTCACAATGTATTCTTTACGTCACGAGATTTACACTTTTACTGATTAGTGTTTTATGATGTTTATGTTTCTTCTTGGAATATTGCATCAGAAAGTTGTTGTTCTCTTGTGTGTACAATATTTTCTAGAAAACTACGCAGTTTGGATACAATACAATATGAAAATATCGCATTTTTTGGCTAAAATTGTCAATTTATATCTTTTTGAAAACATAATGTAAATTTATTTTTTGGGCATAATTTTTTAAAAGGTGATTAATTTTTTTTTTAAACGCTCGGCGGGCCGGATTGAAACCTCTCGCAGGCCGGATGTGGCCCGCTGGCCGTAGTTCGTCCATCACTTTTGTATACAAAGCAAAATGTTAGTAATAAACAGTCGCTTACTGGAGAAGGACTATTAACTAAGGTTATCAATTCATTACCAAGCGAACTCCACCTACCTGGTTGTCAATTTTGTGGACCTGAAACGAAACTAGATAAACGTTTAAAAAGGGGAGATAAAGAAATCAATCCTTTAGATGCCGCTTGTGAAATTCATGATATTGCTTATGCACAGAACTCTAATATCAATAAACGACATCAAGCGGATAGAGAACTAGCTGGTAGCGCTTGGAAAAAAATTAAAGCAAAGACAGTACACTTGGAGAAAAACATAAATGCTTACCTTGTTTCTAACGCAATGAAGTCTAAAGTAAAATTTGGATTAGGTGTCAAGCCAAACAATCTTAAAAAAAATTGTAAGCAAAGCGTTTTTCGCAATACAATTAAATTGGCAACTATGGTTTTGAAAGAACGAAAACCGTCAAATATGCAAATGGCAATAAAAACCGCAAAAAAAGTTATTGATAAATCATTTCTTGGAAAAGAATCAGAAGTTAAAATTCCAAGAGTTATTAGCTTTCCTAAAATTGGGGGCATTCTACGTCTTGTACGTATATTTACAGCACTTGGAGCATTAGGCGCTTTAACTTCCGGTGGCTCATCAATTGCTAACGTTATTACTACAGCCACAGATGGTGAACATCAGCTCGAGGAGAATAAGCGTCATAATAGAATATTGAAGGCTATAGCAGCGGGCAAAGGTCTCTATCTCAAACCATACAAGAAGGGATATGGAATATTTTATAATAAAACAAAAATATCAAAAAACTAATACCGCAGCTACCCAATAGACATCTGAAAATGTTTGGAAAAAAGTATATTCCTTATTTTAGGGGAGTTTATATGAGGGACAGACTACCTAAAACTGCATGCCAAATTGAGTGTGCAATAATCAATTTGGACTCCCATAGAGGATATGGTACACATTTGGTAGCCTACTACAAATATAATGATTATGTGGAATATTTTGACAGTTTTGGAAATCTTCAACCACCTGTTGAAGTATTAAAATATTTCGGATATAATATAAAATAAAACTATAAAAGATATCAAGAAAGTATTTCCTTTAAGTGTGGACACTTATGTTTGCATTTTCTAATTAATTTTAAAATAAAAAAATAATATTAAAAACACATTCAATTTGTTTAACACTTTTATTTTTATTATTTTATTTATTGTCCATTCTTATATATAATCTATGAATTTTTAGATCAGTAATTATTTTTCTTTGCATTTTTTTCCCGATCTCATAGCAGAGACGGATTAAATCAATTTTAATGTCTCTTTCATTAACTTCATTAATGTCGCCTAGTAAGATTTAAGTCTTATTCAAGGTTGCGCATGTTGGGATGTAGTAGTTGTAATAAAAATGTAATAGCTGCTTTCGTAGAATACCATTCCAACAAAGTATTGAAGTCAAAAACACTCCTGTCCGAATTATTGATTTCCACGTTTCAGGATCAATTTTTATATGAAAATTTCCTTGTCGGATTATCAAGTAGCATACACCATTCTTGTATTTAAACGTATAGTCAGCACTCCTCACTCGTATTTTCAATTAAATTTACTGAACGTAAAAATTCACGCTGGAAAATGTGTTGGTAATGTAGTCCTTATAACTCATAAGGTGGAGCCACTCTTCCCTACAGAATCCAATAAAATGTTTGTCCTTATAGTGAAGCCAAATCATTGGCTTAAGTCCATGGATAGTCGAAAATCCGCAGGAAACTTTTAATTTTAAATTGAGAAAATACTCCATCGCAAAAACAGCGTCGAATATCTGAGGTTGACGTTCTTGGGTGCGTTGTAGAGTATTTTTTTATTATTTTATACATTTCTCTTTGAAATTATAATGTTAACTGATGATTTTTCATTTTGAAAGCCGTCTTTTAAACTAAATTTCTAACCCTTTTGCAAAATTATACAACTAACCTAAACTAATCATATCATTGTAGTCTTATTATATTTAAGTCTTAAGATTAATAAAAAAATTTTTTTGATGTTTTATTGAAAATGTATATGTTGTTTTATTGATTCATTGATTCATTTTTGGTTATTGATGAAAAGTGGTTTAATAGTTTGATAGTTTAATAGTTTACTTTTCAATAATTTTCATCACTCTTAACTTTCTCGTATGAAAGAAATAACATCCACACATTCCAACAACATCTTCGCCTGATTTTTCGTGATCGCATGGTGTATTATAATTACTAAAATCTGCATATTTGTATTTATAGGCTTTTATTTCTTCTAAGTATTCTTCGAATATTTGATTTCCAAATTTCTGCAAAAAGTCTTCAATAGTGTTCGTCTTTCTAGGCTATAATTCCATGTAATACTGAATAAAAAGATTAAATAGAGTTAACGTTTATACCCCGAGATCAATTAAGATTTTTATTTTAATTCATTAAAATTTTTTATTTAAATTTTTTTTTTATTATTAAAAGAATAATACTCTTTCATTGGAGGAACTGTCTTTAATTCCAACCTGTAGAACGAGTTGACCTTGTCATTGTGTAAAGGATATTTTGTTAAGAGATATGCACCCGTAGATAGGGTTGCAAGATCCTTTTCGCTAAGTGAATTGAACCTCTTTGGAAGGTAAAATATATTCATACCCAACTCTAACATAATAACTTCTCCAAATTTTGTTGTTATACGTTCTACCCCAGTTGTTGTTATACGTTCTGCCCCAGTTATATGATAGTCTTCTAAACCAATCATATCCTTGACACTAAGTCGCTGTCTTAGATTTAATTTGTTTAAAGTTGTTATTAACACCGGGTTGATGCTCATCGTTATATAATTGACAATAAACTATAAAATTTTACTGAATTTATTCAGAATTTATAGAAAATTTGCATATAAATTAAAATTTATGTAAATCAAATTTATATATACATATCTTTATATACATATATGAATCTAATAAATTATTATATAACTCAAAGGCCTAAAATTATTGCAATCACATACTCATAGCCCAAACCCTCCACTTTACTAATAATATCAATTCAAAACACAAATAATCTCTATCTCGTTATCTTCACACCTGCAGTGAGTCTCTTTCTTTACACTTAAGATCATTGCACTCACAAATTTTAATCACGTATATGTCAACCCTCGCCATCTAATATTTTCATCATACACACACGTAAGGTCATTGCTCTCACAAACAAAAAAATTTTTAACACAGTGATCTACATTTTTTTTCCTTACACTGAATGATCATTAATGACCCATGTCAATCTTTTTTAGGACTTCCGTATGACATTTATCGCTTTTGCGTAATTCCCAAACATTTTTAATAGAATCATTCACAAACACAAATTCTAAACACAAGTTATCTATTCACAACCTTTTCTTTCCACTTAAGATCATTGCACTCACACTGCAGTGATCTACATTTTCTTTTCCTTACACAGAATGATCATTAATGACCCACGTCAAACTATTTTATGACTGTCGCAAATTAAATAATAAAAATATAATTATTATTCTTTTTATGTTTATTTGTATTCTTTATTTAACACAACTTTATTTTATTCTGAACACAACTTTATTTTCATCAATCTAATTTCAATCTCCTTTTTATTTTACTAGAATGCTCTGCTTAAATACTAATTTTCAAGCATCCTAAATTAACACACCACCGTCTATCTTTGTTTCCACTTTTTCTCTTTTGGTTGGAAAAACACAGACATAATTATTTGTGTTTACTTAGGATCTTTTTTTCTTTCTCTTTCGTTCTTTAAAAATTATCTATTGTCATTTGGCAATTGTCATTAAATTACCAAATTTTCCCGAATCTACATATAATCGTAAAACTTGGTAATTGTTATCTAATTACCAAATTTTTCCGAATATACATATGATCGTAAAACCCGGTAATTGTTATTTAATTACAAAATTCTCTACATATAACTTCTCCCTCCTTTAGATAAGAATTCTCCTGAATTCTTTTACTTAATGTATTTTATTTCTTAAATTATAGGGGTTCATTTAATTGATTATTTAAAGAAAATGTTCAATAATATTAATAGAAAAAATTTTTTAACAAAATAATAATAGAAAAAATTAAATAATACACATTTAAACTAAGCTTTTATACAGTAATTTCGTTAACGTTAAAAAAATGGTTTAACAAAATATAGTTCTTATATAATATAAAATATTTGTATTTACTTCTGTAACCTCTATTACATTTGAAAAATCTTTAACATTTATTGAACATTTACTATATTGAAATATTCATTTACTTGAATTTGTTGACTAAGATTGTCATCAGTTTTAAAGAAGATGATTCTGTATGTCCTGTCTATCATTGTCGTTATTAGAATCAGCAGAGTTGTCCACAATATGTGAAAATTTTTTTGGTCGTTTAATATTACATGGATGTATATTATCTAGGTTTAATTTTCTAAATTTTGGTAGTTCTTTATGTCTAGTCGCTTTATAGTTTCTTACATAGCCTTCTTCTCTATTTTCGCTATACTCTTCCCTATTCATGTTAAGTTTGTCTATTACTTTCTTTTTTGTTTCTTCAATATTTTTCTTTATTTTTATTTTATCTGTTTTACCATTCTGAACCTCCCACGGAGTACTTTTGATTGTAGAATGGTATCTATCATTATAATTGCGTATCGCTTTTTGTATAAGTTGTTTTATTGGCACGTTTTTTTCCGATTTATATATTATTCTGAATTTTTCTGCTAGTGTATTATGCATTCTTTCCACATCCGCGTTGCCCGTATGGCTATTGGGTTTTGTTAAGTGCAATTGGATTCCTTCATGGCTCAAAAATTCTTTAATTCGTTCTGCCTTAAATTCATTGTCAGCTATAATTTTAACTGGTTTTCCAATTTTCGCAAAATGATCCTCCAATTGTTCAATTATTGTAATGGGATTTCTATCGTTTAGTGGATAGGCTGCACCAAATTTTGAAAATTTGTCTATTATTGTTAAAAAACGAAAGCTTTTCATAACAAAAGTATCAATATGAACTATTTGATTTTTATCCGTCGGTGTTTCTGTTAGTTTGTATTTTTGCCTAATTGGTTTCCTGTCATATTTAATTTCCTTACATACATCGCATTGGTTAATCACTAGATGTACCAGTTCCATCAATTTTGGAAAATAGATTTTATTTTTTATCTGATTATAGGTTTCTTGTATGCCTGAATGCATACTTTCTTTTACATGGTACAACGATATTTGATTTACTGCTTCCACTTCGGTTTCAATGTCCTGTGCTCGGTTAGTACATTTTATAAATTTTATATTTCGCTCGTTTGAAAACATTTGAATCAATTTCTGCTGTACTATATTATACTTATGCATTGATAGTTCTGAGTATATGCCTACCAGACCCTTTGTCAAATATTTTCTAAATATCTCCCCCATATTTTCAAAGTCGCTTTCTGCTATGAATATTATTCTTTTATTGTGCAACATCTTCATTTCTTCAACTTTATTATTTGTTAATATTATTTGTGTCTTATATTTGTTTACAATATCCTCTTTAATGTAAAAATGATCGTTTAAATTTTCTTCTGCAGAATGTATTGTAGCATTGCAATCGCTTTCTTCTTCTATATTACCTATTATATTCAAATCAGATGTGTTGTCTTCCATATTTTCCGAAAATGTACCTTTTTCTGTATTCTCATTGTCTAATCTACTTAAAAAATCCGCTACTCTATTTTCTTTTCCTTTTAAATGCTCAATCTCGCAATCATATTCCCCCAATTTCAATATCCACCTTTGATGCCTGGGTGACAAATCCTTTCCCTTATATTTAGCTTGTAAGTACTTAATGGGCTGATGGTCCGTTTGAATTTTGAATTTTCTTCCGTATAGGTACGGCCTGAAATAATTGACGCTCCATATTATGGCCAAGAATTCTTTGTCCGTTGCTGAATAGTTTTTTTCGTGATTATTCAGTGTCCTGGAGGCAAAACATACGGGATGCCCCTCTTGGGACAATACGGCTCCCAGTGCATAATTCGAGGCATCTGTCGTCAATGTGAATTGTTTTTCGAAGTTTGGAAAACGTAATATTGGATGTGTACTAATTAGACTCTTCAACTTTTCGAAGGCCTCAATATACATAGGATCTCTCGTATTGACTTTTACTCCTTTTTTTAAATATTTGGTGATCGGTTGTGCTACTTTCGAGTAGTCTTTTATGAATTTCCTATAGTACCCAGTTATTCCTAAAAAACTTTTAATTTGTCTTGCTGTTTGGGGCAATTCTAGTTTCTCTATAATTTTAATCTTGTCCGGAGTTGGTTTCATCCCCTCGTCAGTTAAGATGTGTCCTAAAAATTCTGTCTGTTTTTTCAGAAAATTGCACTTGTCTACCTGGATTTTCAAATTTTTTCTTTCCAATACGCCAAAAATTTCTCTTATTGCCTTTATATGTTCCTGTAGTGAGGTGCTGAAGATCAGTATATCGTCCAAATAGACTACACATGTTTTGTTAATATAGTCCCGTAATATTTCGTTCATAAGCCTCTGGAAAGTTGCCGGAGCATTTTTCAGTCCAAAAGGCATTCTTACGAATTCGTATAAGCCGTGTGGGGTTACGAACGCCGTCTCTTCTCTATCTTCCTCCTTAACCAATATTTGGTGATACCCTTTTGCGAGATCTAACGTCGTAAAATATTGGGTTCTTCCTAGTTTGTCTAATATGGAATCAATGTTTGGTAGAGGGTATTTATCGTCCACGGTAATTTCATTCAATTTTCGATAATCTATTACTAATCTATACTTTTTTTCTCCCGAGTTATCTACTTTCTTTGGAACGACAATTAAAGGGCTTGACTATTTTGATCTACTCTTTCTAATAATACCTTGCTCTTCCATTTCCCTTACTTGCCTTCGAACCTCTTCCTCATGTTGAGGAGGATATCTATATAATTTTGAATTAATCTGTTGATCGGTAATGGTTCTTATTTCATGTTGTACTTCTGTAGCATTAGTCAATTGATCTCCTTCTTTAAATAATAAATTTTCATATCTTTTCAGAATTTTCATCACTTCCTTGTGTTCTTCTGTATTTAGGTGGTTTAGTTGAATTCCGGTTATTTTACTATCTGTTGCTTCTAAAGAGCATATTTCATTAAACTTATATGGGTTATTTAAAAATGGATTTTCCCTTTGATTTAGAATTATTTTCCGTTCCTCAATATTTATTATTGCATTGAGATAATTAAGAATATCAATACCTATAATAAAGTCATAAGATCTTTTTGTTAGAGGTGTAATTTTCCACCTTATTCTTGCATTACTTGGCAAATTGAACTCTTCTGGTGCGACAGTGTGTACTTCATATCGGATTGTGTCTCTGTTTGTCAACGTTCTAAATACCAAAGGTTGTTTTAATTTATGTTTAGAAAAATCATTAATTTTATTATTGATTAGGCTTAAGGATGCTCCCGTATCTATAAGGGCAACATAGCTCTCCTTGTTTATTGTTAGCTTTATCTTGGGTAATCCCTCTGCGGTAGTTTCGTAAAAAAAAATTGTGTTGTTAACTTCCTCTACATTTTCATTCGGTCTCCTTTCGCTTTGCCTAATCTGGCTCCAGCGATCTTGGCTGTGTCTCAGATTCGGGTTTCCTGCTCTTTGGGGCCTATTATTATCTGTTTCTATATTATCTACCTCCATAGGTTCTTCCTGATTTCTCCTAAATTGTGCAGACTTATTGTACTGAAAACCTCTATTGAAGTTTTGTTGGTTTCTTCTAAATTGATTAGAAGAGTTTTCCATATTTCCATTCTGGTATTGTATGTTGTTAAAAGTTTGTTGGTTTTGTCTAAATTGCCCAGAGTTGTTTCCTCTGGATTCCCTGTTTTGATTATGATTTGGAGAAGGTTTGTTGTAAAAATTTGGTTGGTTTTGCCTATAGTTGGGTTCGTTATACCCTTGGTTATTTTTACAATACGTTTGTCGATTATTGGGATTGCTGTTTTTATCGGGAATTCTATTCGGTTTAAATATTATGTCCTCTCTAAATTTTGATTTCCTATATTCAGGCCTAATACAACTGTCCTCAAATCTACGTCTAGTCATTATTTCAATAATATTTTCTAGATTCTGTTCGTCATAAATTTTGTCAAGTAGTACTCCCTGCGTCATCTCCTTTACTGTGTTTACTAATAAACTACTTATATTAGATAAATCAATACAGTGGTCTTCTTTATAATAAGAAATTAACTCATCCGCTTTATACTTAATATTTTGTATTTCTATACTTAATTCACTTACATTGTTTACTCTTAAATTATAAATCCTTTTATATATTTGATGAGGTGCGATGTCTGGACGGTATCTTAATTTCAACGCTCTCTTTATCCTTTCCCAATTATCTGGTTGCGGTATGTTTATGATGATGTTTTTGGCTTCCCCTTGTATTCTTCGGTAATAGACTGCTTTAGTCGCTTCCTTTTTCATCTCGTCGTTTGGAATAGTTCCTAGTAAGTATTCCACGTTGCTGAAGAATGAATTGATTGTAATATCGCCAGTTCCCGTGAATATTGGAATATGTGCCACATTTTTATTAATTTGTTTAATGTAATTTGGTTGTCTTTGCTGGAGTTCAACGTAAGCATTTCTTAACTGTTCCAGTTGTTGTTCCCTTTGATTCAGTTGTTCCAATATATCATGTTCTATATTTGCTTGAGCTTGCTCCATCCTTTGTTCGTCGAATCTTCTTTGCCTTGATGAGATAATGATTAGTATATTTTACTCACTTAAGTCGTGTTCAAAATTGTGTGTTCAATACACTTTATTTCATTTGCTGCGGTATTCAGTTTATAACTGTTCACTTCAATTGTGCGGAGTTTTAGTTAAAAAAGTTTACTGCACAGCTTTAATTCCCTTTTAGTGGTGAAAATTTTTTCTTTTCAAGTTACTGTTCACTACACTTTGATAAGTAGTATCGAGATTTTGAGAAATAAAAGTTCACTGCACTAATTTATTAGAGTTTATTTAGCCTGACTTCGTAGGACTTTTTTTCGATTGTACGTTCGAATCACTGGATCCCTTATTTTAAAAGGATCCTACCGACTGCGCCAATTAAATAATAAAAATATAATTATTATTCTTTTTATGTTTATTTGTATTCTTTATTTAACACAACTTTATTTTATTCTGAACACAACTTTATTTTATTCTAAAACACAACTTTATTTTCATCAATCTAATTTCAATCTCCTTTTTATTTTACTAGAATGCTCTGCTTAAATACTAATTTTCAAGCATCCTAAATAAACACACCACCGTCTATCTTTGTTTCCACTTTTTCTCTTTTGGTTGGAAAAACACAGACATAATTATTTGTGTTTACTTAGGATCTTTTTTTCTTTCTCTTTCGTTCTTTAAAAATTATCTATTGTCATTTGGCAATTGTCATTAAATTACCAAATTTTCCCGAATCTACATATAATCGTAAAACTTGGTAATTGTTATCTAATTACCAAATTTTCCCGAATATACATATGATCGTAAAACCCGGTAATTGTTATTTAATTACAAAATTCTCTACATATAACTCGCATGACATATATCGCTTTTGCGTAAATCCCTTCTCACCTTATTAATGATCATTAATTTCCCATTAATTATCTATTTAATGGCTTTTGCGTTACAGTTATTGCTTTTGCGTAAATTCCCTATCTTTTCTATAGAAAGTGAAGAAGAACGCTCAGTTCCTACATACTTATATACTACAGATAAAACTTATAAACATAATTTTTATTATGTTTTACTTGCATTTTTTTAAATGTAGAGATTTTAAGCCTTTTTTTTTTGATTTGTAACCTTTTTTAGATCTAATATTTTTAACTTAACCTTCTATTTTATTATAACTTATTGCTAGCATATATTGAATTCTTTTCAAAGACATACATTTGCATTACATTTCTTATGTGACGAATCAAAATGCGTAATAGGTTCATTAGTTATAATTAAAGATTATTTGCCCAATAAGATATCATAAATAAATACGCAAAACTGTTAAATAAAACCATAAAACTTATTTCTTAATTCCACTTTAGCATACTTTTCACATAGCGTTTCGGTTTAAAGAAAAGCAAATATAAAGATTCAATATCCTTCTCCCAGTTGTTTACTTTAATTAATTACTTACTTAATTATTTTCTTTTAAAACTTATGCAAGACGCATTCGTAGCAATATTAAGGGGAAGAAATTTTCAGATACAAACTGCGTGGCAATCTTGCACACGCAAGACAACAACAACTGGGTATGTTGTTTACTAACTGCGTAGTTTGCTAAGAGAACTTACACACGCAAGAAAACAATCATTATCTCAGCATAAATTCCAGGAAGAAACTACATTAGCATAAAAAGAAAAATACACACAGACCAACAGGCACCTTTACATAACAACAACAAAATACAAAGGAAGTAGAAAAAACTTTATATAAAAGACAGCGTCTAAGGGGACAGTTAGTTAGTTAAAACCTAAACCTCGTGAAGTAAAGAAAATATTTCCATTTTCTTATCTATCTTCAACTCTACTTGTCAATATGTTTTTTGCATTTATTTGTCTGTCTGTCTTTATTTCCATCTGCAGTCTCTTTCGATCGAACATTGCACTTAACCTTAAAAACATCCTATCAACCCATTTCATCTGACACATTACATTCACAAGAAAATATATCCAAGCATTCATTGACGACAAATAATCTCTCTCTCTCTCTCTCTCTCTCTCTCTCTTGAGACCTGCGGTGAACTACATTCTTTGCTTGCATTGTCATTGCAATCACATTATCCCAACCTACATATCAAAAACTTCAAAACACAAAAAATCTGTTGACACTTGAAATCTAGTTTTTTATCTATCACTAAATCTCTGACGTGGACTTTTAGAAATAGAAATTATGTTTTTCTCCCATCAAGTGAGCTGCATTGTTTCCTTACACATAAGAGCATTGCGCTCATAAATTCTTATTATCTACTACACCACTGCAGTGGAGTATAACAAATAGAAAACATGGGATTCTTATTATCTTCCCAATATCTCTGACCCTCCACTTCACCAGCAATGCTTATCGATGTATCAAACCATTTGTTCTAATACTTTCTTTATAGTTCTTCAGTAGGGTACATACATTACATAAAGAGGGCGTGAATGATCGTAATGGGTTCTGCATGAGATTAATGGCTTTTTAACTCAGAACTCTCGGTTCCTATATAGTCCATTTTGCAAATGCGGTATCTACCTAAATTTTTAAAATTTTTTAATTGAACCGGCCCATGTAAATTTTGAAAATTTATCAATGACTGTTAGCAAATACATATTTCTAGCCATTGTTGCTAGTTAAATAATTGCCCATTTCTACCAAATCAGCTTTTTAGAAATCGTTAATAACTTTGATTATAACTCGACGTCTTAAGAAAAATGTTCGCGCTAATGAATTAAGTTTCTTAGGTCACCGCTATTATTTTTAAAAGCTACATAATTGGACGGAAGTTTTCTGTTGTTGAAGGAGACTTCGTTAGTGTATCCAAACCAATTTCCTTAGGCGTACCACAAGGTAGCATTCTTGGACCAGTTTTATACTTGATATATACCTCCGATATGCCTGTAAGTGAAACTGTCCACACTTCTACGTTTGCTGATGATACAGCGTGACTAAGTTCGCATGAAAACTCCCATCAAGCATCCATAAATCTTCAGCAACATATAACTCAGTTAGAGTTGTGGTTAAAATATGGAGAATTAAAGTGAACGTTCAAAAGTGCATTCATGTGACCTTCACCCTGCGAAGAGATAATTGTTCACCCGTTCGAATCAATAATCAGATTGTTTGGTATACATCTTGATCGTCGCCTTACATAGAAACATCATATTGACTGAAAGCTAACACAAATGAAACTTAAGCTAACACAACTACATTGGCTTATTGGCAGGAACTCAAAACTTAGCCTAGATTGTAAGCTTCTAATTTACAAGACTATTTTAAAACCAATATGGCCTTATGGAATCCAACTTTGGGGCACTTCCTCAGCTTCAAATGTGGATAGAATTCAACGTATGCAAAATAAAATTTTACGGTTGATAACTTCCGCCCCATGGTACATCAGAAATTCAAACATACATTTAGACATACCGCTGGTTACTACAGAAATCATCAAATACGCAGGCAAATACTTAATGAAGCTTGAAGACCATCCTAACCCCCTTGCTCGCAATATCTTGAATTATAGTGGACATAGCCGATTAAAAAAGAGGGATATCGCAGCTTTAATCCTCAATGCTACAGATGACACATCTTAGAAACATTTGTTTAGTTTTTTTTTTTTAATGTCAATTTTTTTTTTTAACCCAAAAGGTTAGTTCTGACATGGTCGGGACTAATGTAACTTTTTTTTAGAATTTAAGATTTTAAAACTTATTGTTAGTTCAGCTTCTTGAAGATACAATAAATAATTATTGAAAAAAACCGCTATTATTTTAAAGTTTATCATTTTATTATCCAGTGTGTTTAGGGATTTATATAACAATTTAGTTATTTATAATTATTCGGAATCAGTTTTAATATAAGCAATTTTATTTCGTACTTGATTCCTTTAAATAAATATTTCATGATATTCTCACAAAAATTTTTATTAAAAAATAAACATCTTATGGTATTCTCATAAAACATTTATTCAAATAAAAATAAAAATATTTGAAATGTATTGTAATGGGGGAGAGCATATCCATATTGCAATTTCACTATGGCTCAAGTAGCTCATCAGTGAATTTTACCCCAATTGTATAGAAAAACCTAAGAGTCTTATATCCAAAGCCAAACTGATTCTATAAGAATTTTTCATAAAATCAACATAGCATAGACAGCAAGACTCAAAGACACTTCCATACAAACACTACAAAACATTTCAAAACAACAAAAAACATTGTTTATTTTCAATCATTTCTACATAAGGGTTTCCATTGGAAACCATTCATATGTAATGTGAAAATTCCAGAAAATAAAAAATATTTGTAAATAATTTTACAAAATTCTAAAAAGGCACTGGGCACATGCAATGGAAATAAGTTATTTATAATTATTCGGAATCATTTTTAATATAAGCAATTTTATTTCGTGCTTGATTCCTTTAAATAAATATTTTATGATATTCTCACAAAAAAATTAAAAAATAAACATATGAATGGTTTCCAATGGAAACCCTTATGTACAAATGATTGAAAATAAACAATGTTTCTTGTTGTTTTGAAATGTTTTGTAGTGTTTGTATGGAAGTGTCTTTGAGTCTTGAGGCCCAGCTATAGTATGCATAAGCTGGCTTGAACTAATGTCAAAAATTGAACGAAAAGTCTGTCAAATGCTAAACGAATCATTGAAGACTTTTACGTGGCTATATTGTACTTACATGAATATAGAAATTATTATCCAGAGTTGCTAATATGTTTTATTCGTACTTTTGCAAAAAAATAATTTTTTTCTAAATAAATGAAATTTATTAACTAAAAGGCCTTTAATAATCATATTTTGTATACCTAATACTATGTAGTTTTATTAATTCTACTTGAAAAATGTTCAACCTTTTTCATATTTAATTATATTTTTTTTTATTTTCAAATTCAATAATTGCTCTTCCATCTTTTTAAATTTCTCTTCTTTCTTTCTTTATTACTTTAAGTTTAAACCCTTTTTTTATCATATTTTCTATGTTTTAATCTTATAATGTAAAGCTAAAATTTATATATTTTTAATAAATATCTGTTATTCTTTTTAACGGTCATTTTTAATTAATTTAACAATATATATATTTTTCAATATTTCGCTTTCCTATAGAAAGCTTCTTCAGGAAAATGAATTTTAATAACAACAATTATTAGCAAATTGAAATAATTATATTGTTGTTATTAAATTTAATTTTCCTGAAGAAGCTTTCCATAGGAAAGTGAAATAAAAAAAATATATATATTGTTAAATTAATTAAAAATATATAAATTTTAGCTTTGCGTTTTAGAAAATCAGGCTCTAAATAGGTAAAAAAATATGAAATATTAAAAAAACAAATTAAAAACAAAACAGGATCACTACTACAAACTATGATCACTTCTATAATTTTTGAGTAGTTTATAAAGCTCCTGTAACATGTTTGCTTGAAAATCGTCTTTTACTGCCACTGGCAGGACCTTCATCAAGCTCTCATCAGTAGAGTAGTCTTCAGTCGTTGATGCCAAGCTCCTCTCAATGCTTTCTATAGTCTCACCAAATTTTTGGTAAAGGCTATCTCGAGCGTTATTTTTGACTTTTTTGGAGGGGTTGAAGTTGCTAATAAGGAATATTCCTGCAAACTGTTTCCACTGAACATAGCTTGCTCCAACGAACATAGCTTCTTCAACGTTATCACGAGTACTACAAAATAAAGATTGACATTATAAAAAAGTAAAAAATATTCAATGTAAATGCTTATACCGGCGGGGCGCGAGAGAGTTTTTTAAAAACTTCATAGGCTGCAGTAGTGCCCATTCCTCAATGTAGCCAATTCCACTGCCTGAAGGAGCTTCCATCCTCTTCATTTCCTTGCAGAAACATTCGGGAAGTAGTTTCCACCTGTGTTTGCATTCTGTGACTTTATAAAATTCATATGAAAATAAAAACCGCAAACAAAATTCTTCAAGGTATTACTTACCACTTTTACTGCATTTTTCTGCTACTTCATTCCATGATCGTTCTTTTAAATTGCGTTTATAATAAAACGCGTCTCTTTTATCATATAAACAGTTTTTTGTTCTATCTTTATATTAAATTAAAATAAAATATATTTTCACTTGCGTCCTCCATTGCAATTGTTAACTAATGTATCTATAAAACAATGCACATTGCAAAATCAGCTGTTTCCGTACTGAATGTGCGATCAGTTTCGTACTTTGCATAAGCAATTGACATTTGACGAAACTTGACGAAAAGTTTTTAAAGTACAGCATAGTTCGCCGCATATGATTAGTAGGTATTTGCACAGTTGTTTAAGTTGGCTTAAGCCTGTATATGCATATTATAGTTGGGCCTTTGCTGTCTATGCTATGTTGATTTTATGAAAAATTCTCATAGAATCAGTTTGGCTTTGGATATAAGACTCTTAGGTTTTTCTATACTTTTTTTTTTTTAATAACGTTTATTTGGCCATATTTCTTATAATTAAACTATAAATAAACAAACAGTAGTAATTTTTTTCTTTCTATACACAGTCCCTTACTCGAGCTCTCTAGTATATTTTACATTAACAATATTAATTCTTTTTAAGAAAATTATATAATATATAAACCAGAATGGTGCCATTATAAAAATATTATGTAACAAAAAAGTTGAAAAAAAATTACTTACATGGTTTTTCTATACTATATTTGTGTAAAATTCACTGATGAGCTACTTGAGCCATAGTGAAATTGCAATATGGATGTGCTCTCCCCCATTACAATATATTTGAGATATTTTTATTTTTATTTGAATAAATGCTTTATGAGAATATCATAAGATGTTTATTTTTTAATAAAAGTTTTGGTAATAAATATTTTGTGAGAATATCATGAAATATTTATTTAAAGGAATCAAGCACGAAATAAAATTGCTTATATAACAATTTAGTTTACAATTAATTTCTTATTTTCTAAAATTTTAACAAATTCCATTCTTAAATTTTTTAAATAGTTCTAATTTTAGTTGTGTTTTTGGTAATCCTTGATTTGCCTTTTTTCCATGTAGTAAATTTTGTCTTTTTTAATTTCATTAAACTACGTCAAGTGTTTTTTCTTTTACAACAATTGTTGAGGATTCATAATTAAAACTTTGTGTGGTATACGTTCGTCTTTCATTTAACATGATTTATTATAAACAATATAGACCGTTAATTGTTTAGGTTTCAAATTCATTCTTTAAATGTTAAATACTTATTGCTATGATGATTATAGTGAACATTATTTTTATAAGTTGTAGCGGAATCACCTTAATACAAATAATTCACACATGCGGTCACAACAAAAGGTTTCACATAATTATAATTTCTGAAGTACAATGCACTAACAATGCTTACATGTTTGTTGTTGCTATATTTGGCATGCATACGACGACTAAACGGCCTTTAATAAATGTACCACAAATAGACTTCTCTTGTGTTGTTGTTGTTCCGACCACTTATGCTGATCGGTGCGTTTCAAGTGACACATTTATTTTGTGGAAAACAATTCCAAAATAAATGCAATAACAGTTACATCGCATTACACTTTTCGCCCAATTCATAATACTAATAGCACTTCATAATATTAGTATTAATAATATTTGGACATAATTATTTTAATATATTGGATAACCACTCAATCACAAAAGCGACAACAAATGTATTGAAATAAATCCCAAGCAGAAACCTTATCAGCATAAAAACAAAAACAACTATACACACAGACTTAGTCCCAATTTACATTGGACGACTTTTGTCGCTGCAACTCGTAGTTTTTTGTTGTAAATAATGTGAGTAAAGAGAATAGGGGAAGAGAGTAACTCAACCACTATTCTCTTTACACACATTGTTGTTGTAACAAACTACAAGTTGCAGCGACAAAAATCGTCCAATGTAAATTGGGACTAAGTCTGTGTGTATAGTTGTTTTTGTTTTTATGCTGATAAGGTTTCTGCTTGGGATTTACAGTGAACTCGCAGAAACGTGAACACCCACTAACATGAACATCCAATAACATGAACATTTTTTTCTTACATTGACTACTCTAAAACGTGAACAAAGGCTGAAGGCTCTAAAACGTGAACTTTTTATCGAACGTTAAAATTCAATTATGTAAGCTTGTTTGTTTTAAACAACTTCTGTTGTAGGATAAGTAGTTATGGTATTACCGCGACAGTTCTACTGGAAGCATCTCTCTGTGCTGACTATGCATATACATAAATAATATAAACAAGTGATCTCTAAAAATATTTTTATTGAAAATATGTCTAATAAAAAACCAAAAGTGTTAACTCTTCAAGAAAAGTCAGATATTTTAGAGCTTTTATGAAAACGTTCACCTGTAGCCGAAAAAGTATAATGTCATCAAATCGACGATTTGTTGAATAAGAAACAAAAAAAATGCAATTTCGAAATGTGTTAATAATACATTTTCCAGTCCTGGAAAACACTGCATTCTTCGGAGCTTTCAAAAATGGAAAGATCTCTGTACTAATTTAGAAATCAGTATCTTAGAATCCCTTTTGCAACCCATTGTAGCATAGTACATATATTAAAATATGGCAGGAACTTACAAAAAGTAGAATCAAAACCTGTCTTATAGGTGAAAAATAACGTACTTTATTTTAAATAAAATAAAAGATAAAAAGAGACTAAAATATGTTATAGAAAAAATGCAATCTAAAACCTGAACACCCTCGGTAAAAATTAGTTCACGTTTCTGCGAGATCACTGTATTTCAATACATTTGTTGTCGCTTTTGTAAAAAAAGGGTTTCTTAGAAAACTACGCAGATGATAAACAACTGTATATTTGTTGTTGTAAAATTAGTTTTTGTCTTGCGCGTTTAGATGATAAGCAGCATACTTGTATTTTTTTTCTTGCATGCCAGGCAGTTAGTATACAGCACATTAAATTGTAGTTGTGTGTGTATAAACTTCTACGCAGTTTGTAACTAGTAGTTTGCTTTATTGCTTATTTATTTTATTTTAAATCTTAAGCAAGACACATTCGTAACAATATAATCAAGTTTCAATAAATTCTTCTTGATAATCAAACATTTGGATTTAGTTGGATTTATCTTCAGGCCATTAGCAGTAGCCCATTTAAAAATACGACAAAATTCATCATATAAAATTCTAACACATGCCTCAACTGATTTAATGTTGCAACTTATATAAAGCTGCACGCCGTCAGCATATAATCTAACTCTACAGTGTTTAAGTTTTGTTGGTAGATCATTACTATATAGCGCAAACAGTAGGGGCCCCAGATTGAGCCCTGTGGAACACCTCGACTCAAAGGCAAAGTAGTTAATTTTGAGGTACCAGTTTCAATAAATTGATGTCTGTCAGAAAGGTAAAAGAATATCAGATCGGTAGAAGTTGATGAAAACTTATGAAAAGATTTTAATTTGTTATGTAAAATGTAATGATCGACAGTGTCGAAAGCTTTCGAATGATCCAAAAGTACTAAAAATGTAACATTGCCGCAATCAACTTATTTAGTATCTTCCGAAGCATATACTAGCGCCCTTATACAGCTGTGTTCTTTTCGAAAAACAGGATTCAAAATTTGTAAGTATGTTAATTTTTTCTAGGTCATCTGATAATGAACCAATCTTTCAAAAACTTTCGACAGGAACGGTGGGATTGCTATCGGCTGTAATCAGAATTTGATTTTTTTATTGGGATGATTCTCGCAAGCTTCCACATTTTTGGGTGGCATTTCATAGTCAAAATCTTGTTAAAAATTAACGTTATAATTGGCGCAAATTGTGGTAAAAGAATTTTAAGAAACTCTGCATCAATGCCATCAACTCCTACTGCATTAGACTTTACTGACAACACAGCAGAAAACACATCATTACGTGTAGCATTAGTGAAATAAAAGTTATTGTTTAAAGGAACATTGGAGAAGCAGTAGTAATTGGATGTAGTTGTGTAACCACGCTAATATTCAAAAATCTTTCATTCAGAGTATTTGCGTCAATGTCATAAAACTCATGAATGATAGACTTTCCAATTTCAATTTCACGAACTGCTTTCCATTTCTTCTTAGAGTCACTTGCTGTGGAAAATTTAGCTACGTAATAGAAGGATTTTGCTTTCTTAATTTCGTCAACTTCCGTGCAAGGCGGTATGATTCGTGCATATCTGGGACTCTAAAACCCTTCTAGCGCGAATATAATAAGTCCCTGTGACCAATTGACCGCTTAATATCCTGAGAAAACCAGGGCTTAGTGTGTTTACCCAAGGATTTTGTTCTCAAAGGTACTGCAAGATTATACAAATGTCAAAGGTGATAAAGATAAGATCGTGGTAGGAAAAACAAGGGGCAGATAATTGATCATATAGAAAGACTTTGAGAGATCACTTCCACAAAAAAAAAAACTAGAAGTGTACTACTAGTCATACTAAAATGGGTAGCATTAGTAATATTTGGTGAATCAAGGCCAAGGGGTAATAGATTACCAATCAGGTAGGAGTCGGCTAAGACTTCGTAAGCAAGTGCGTAAGTCTGTCCTATACAAATACGATTACTCGGTCTATAAATACAGTCTAATAATAGTTTTCTACCCTCGCAACTAATCTCGAGCAAAAGTACTCTATTAGGTCAGCCGGTGTACCAATATTAGGATTATTATTAGGACCAAGAGCTCTTTTCTATTGAGCCAATAGTTATTTACAGTTAACAACATATCTCCTTTGTGGTTGTTAATTCTTTTAATTCCTTTTAGTTTTGACTCATCGTGTATCAAAATAAAAGGAGTCTCTAAGAGAATTACACTTTAAGCAAAACGCTTACTTCCTGTTTATTTGAGTCTTAAATGAACTTACATTTGTTCTCACACTGTAATAGGAATAACGTTGTGATTTTTAGTTGTTTGTTTTGTATTTCTCTTGTTTGTTTGTTTAACACTACTGTCCAGGTATGGGAACCTCCCCGTCAGCATAAATGAGGAATAAAATTTTGTTTTCCACGGGTGGTTCAAGTTACCAGACAGTAGTGAAATTGAATCTCTATTTGCGATGGGAATGAAGGTCAAACTAACACACTGAACAATTTCTGGCAATTTTTCTACAATTATTGATCGGTGTGTTAATTTTTGTATCATAATTAAATATGAACTAATCTTTTAACGGTCTTTTAAATAATTTAATGATTTTATTTTTTCGATATTTCGCTTTCCTGTGAAAAGCTTCTTCAGGAAATTATTTTTTATATTTTACAGAAACAAAATATTATAACAATTTTCAATTTTTTGTAAAATATAAAAAATAATTTTCTGAAGAAGCTTTCCACAGGAATGCAAAATATCGAAAAAATAAAATCGTTAAATTATTTAAAAGACCGTTAAAAGATTAGTTCATATTATTAATTAAATTTTTGTATTATATTAATTTTTAAGTGTTTTTGTAGAAATACCATAGTTTTTCAATAAATTATTATTATTGCAACTGTAACCATTGTTCAGCACATGTTATCAACCAGTAGTTAAACCGAGTCTGGTAGCAACATTTTTGGCGCGATTCTTCCTCAGCAAAGCGATCCTGGTATTCACCCACAGTGAGCCCAGTCTTCACCACCTTTCATCAAGGATTTGTACTTGTGTACCACTTAGACAAACCCAACCACCAGCCCTTTTATTCAGTTATACCAGACAAACGAGTCCGATATTAAACGTGAGCTTTCCTGCTGTACCACTTGGGCAGACACAGCCTCCAACCCTTTTTAGATTCAGTAGTTGAACCAGACAAACGAGTCTGGTATTAACAGTGGTGATATGTTGTTGGAAATATATGCGAATATTATTAAAACCTACTATTGAGCTCATAGATAAATAGATGTCTTTTTTCTCAACTTCGAAGGAAGGGCTTATTGTGAGTTCTTCCTCGACGTTACCAAATAAAATAACATCGGGATTAAAACTTATTAATTTAGTATT
This sequence comes from Trichopoda pennipes, assembly GCA_030448955.1. NCBI lineage: Eukaryota > Metazoa > Arthropoda > Insecta > Diptera > Tachinidae > Trichopoda > Trichopoda pennipes. The sequence goes on from JASKUP010000064.1 coordinate 1,603,361, forward strand.
CATGAATTAAAGAAAAATCCGAAATGCTAACGATTCCTAACCAACTTATTTGCCGAAATTATAATAACCTTGACACTTTCCAAATATAAACCGATAACATCTGTAACGACCAAAAGTCCAAGCTCGTTTTTGGCCACACAGCAAACTGTCAATCAGCAGTCACGTTTCAATTTCTAATTTTTCATTTTTTTATACAATTTACTTATATACGCACATATTTACTTATAGACAAGTTGCGACGGAGCGATCACAGACAGAGCCGTGGTTATATCCAGCCGAGTTTGTGCCTGCAGTCGCCACCGACTGCGACGTTCTTCGAATATTGACCGTGTGACGAAAAAGAGAGTTATCTAAGCTGCCTGCACACATACCAGTGCACAAGATACGAAGCCAGAGCTGCAGTCACGCAGAAAACCGGGAATAAGGAAATCCTTTCCTTAATAGAGAACAAACTTGTAACCAAACTTTTGTTTTTTAATCGACACAACACGACCCTGGACGCCGCTGAGCATAACTCAGCTACCAGAGGAATCGTGCTGTTACATTTCAAGCCCGAGCTGCAGTCAAGCAGAAAACCGGGAACAAGGAATCCGTTCCTTAATAGAGAATAAGCATGTAACCAAGGTTTTATTTTTTAATCGACACAACACGACCCTGGACGCCGCTGAGCATACCTCAGCTACCAGGAAAAGCGTGTTGTTACACTTCCACTAAAATAATATATCTGACTGACTAATATGTCTGCCTGTCTATCGATCTGTTGATCTATGCGAATGTGTGAGTAAAGGTTAGTTTTGAAAACAAAACTAAAGCTATTGTAAACTATTGATAAGAAATTATATAGACTTAAGCAAATAAATATATTATTATAAACAAAGTAAAACTAGGGATTGTTGTTGTTCATCTAGGATACAAAGGGACACAACAATTACAATTTCAATAACAAGAATAAACATCACTAAGTGATAAGACCGTATTTATACCAGTCAATCTTTTCCTTAATTGGAAAAGAAAATAAAAACAATTTTTTGTTTTTCTGGTCGTGTGACCGCAGTTTATTTTCAACAAAATGAACTAACTCCACTTGCAATTTTCATTGTTCTTATACTAAATTCTTAACTTATATTTTCTATGTGCTCTACTGGTCATTAATTTATTTTCCCAAATACCATTCTCCCAAACACATTTGGGTTTTTTGCCTTCAGCATATTTGCCAAACATATTTGGGTTAAGAGAAAAACCCAAATATGTTTGGGTTTTTTTTTCTAATTATAAACATATTAGAGTTTTCTTCCAATTTACATATTTATGACATTTTTCCTTAATCTAGTTGTTTATTTATTATTATTATTTAATCTATCGTTTTATGGCTTATTTATTATAAGTATTTTTTCTAAAAACATCTCTTGTTAACTCGCGTGCGTTAACTTACCTAAGCAAAGAAATATTTTGTTAGGGAGATGCTTCTAATATTCTTATCCGCACAAGCCAACAACAACTATTGTGTTATAACGACAATTGTTATTGCTATAAAATTTTAACCATAAAATTGTCGATTTGGCTATTCAGTAACTTTTAAAACAACATTCGTTCAACTCACAATCAGTTTTGGTTGTTAAAACAATCGACAACACCAAAAAATAAATAAATTTTCTATTTAAAATGAAAGTAAACAAAAAAAGGTAATACGAAACCAAATAAGAAAATTTGTAGCAATTCAACCAAAAAAAATATTTTGTGCACATTTTTTAGTTACTTTGTACAAAAAACTTGAAAAATGTTTAAAATTTTGATAAGGCGCCTTTTATTTCTTCGAGAATTTGTTTGTTTTTTATTTATTCTTCTTTGTGCTTTTCGTATATATTTACAGAGATGCCACTTGTTTTCAATGTTTGTCGACTAGCAATAACAAGCAATTACTGAATCGCACTATCATTACTGCAAGCAGTCAAATGTGTAGAAAGCACTAACATGGTATCGAATCGTTAACAGTTACTGAATCGCACTACTGAAGAGGAGAGTGGACGTGTTTAAGTTCCAATTAAGAGAAAGCTATTGAGCTAATTTTGACCTTAGGAAGTGCAGCTACGGAAATCCTCGGAAGCTTACCGGGAGGCTGCAGAAATAATAACCAGGACATAATGGTGGCCGTATGGTGGCGAGCATAAAATGGAACTCTATAGAATGGAGTTACTAGGCAGGGTGCAGAAGGCAAACGAGACGGTGCATGATTTTCCCATGAAGATCGAACGTTTCTAGGTGAACATCATCTATTCCCTGATCAGTTAAAAATTGAAGCATTTGTAAATGACATAAAGGATCCAGGGATCCAAGGGACAACAAACGGGCAAACAACACCAAATAGCAAAGGAAAGGCGGAAAACACAATGCAGATGCCCTTTCAAGGCGCCCATGCCCGTAGAAGACTGGTCTAAGGCCCAAAAGGAGAGTTCTATTTTGTCAAAAATTATATCGGCCAAGCTGAAAAAAATAAGATCAGAACGTAACGAAATATTGACAGAAAGCCCGCTGGCAAAATCCTACTGGGCTCAGTAGAATAGCCTTAAAGTGGTAAACGGCTGCCTATATCGAAATTGGGAAAGTGCAGATGGAAAAACTACAACAGACTTAATTGTCGTGCCAAGCTTCCGGATAATAGGTGTAATGAAGCAGTTTTATAACTGTGCCAGCGGCGGTCCTCTGGGTGTAACAAAAATACTGGAAAAAATAAAACAGCAATTTTACGGAGTAGGCTGCCAACAATCTGTAGCCGAATAGATAACTAATTGCGATTAGCTATCAGCAAATAACCCGAAGTGTATCCCATTCCAAAACAAGAGTACAGAACGGTGGTAGATGAATTTGTGAACAATTAGGTGTGTCCAATAAACTTCACTCCGATCAGGGATGAAATTTTGAGTCGGCCATGTGCGACATCTATGAGATCAGAAAGACGAGAATGACACGACTGCATCCACAGCCTGATGATATCGTAGAAAGATTTAATCGCACCCTGGAAGAATATCTCAGGAAAGTGGTCTATTCACAGCAAAAGGATTGGGATGAGAATGTACAAAAGTTTTTTCTGGCATACTATCAGCTATCCGCGATTCATGCAGTCCAGCAAAATATGTGTTTGGCACAGAGCTAGAACTACCAGCTGACTTAGAATTTGGCGTTAAACCGGTTCCTGCACACGACGATAATGAGAATGTTCCTCAGACACAAGAAGACCTGCACGTGCTTCATGAGTTTGTGCGCAACAGCATTAAAATGTCCAGCAACAAAATGAAGGCCAGGTATGATCGAGCAGCAAATAAAGACTGGCTCCACTATTTAACCCATAACGACAAAAAGGACTATCTCCCAAATTGCATCCCACTGGGAAGGACCAGGTGATCAAGAAATTGAATGACGTGGTTTATTGACTACAGAAATATCAAAGTCCGAGGTTTAAGATGAGAGTGGTTCACTTGTTGTTTTTGTCTTGCGTGTATAAAATTTTTACGCAGCTTGTAACAAGAAAGTTTTTGTTGTCTTGCGTGTAGAAGTTTTTTAGAAAACTACGCAGTTAGTAAACATCATGCCCAGTTACTTCGTTTACTTTGTTACTTAATTATTTTCTTTTAAAATTTAAACAAGATGCTCCCTTAGCAATATTTAAGCGCCAGAATAAATTTAAGTTGAAACATATATATAAAAAGCATTTTTAAACGTTTCAGTGGTAAAGTTACCATTGTGTATTTTTGTGTGTATAAGTATAAATCGTGTAATTTAAATTAAAATCGCTAAAGCGTTGTGTTATTATTTTGGAAAGAATATTATTTAAAGGCTCAACTATATTATGCATATACTGGCTTAAGGCAACTTAAGCAACTGTGCAAATACCTAATAATCATATCTGGCAAATTATAATGTACTTAACAAAACTTTTCGTCAAATGTTATTTGGTTAAGCAAAGTACGAAACTGATCGCACATTCCTTACGGAAACAGCTGTAAACAAATTCCAATGGAGGGCAAAAAATATTTTATCTGAATTTAATAGAAAATGTACAAAGAATAAATAGCTTATATGACAAAAGAGACGCATTTTATTCTAACGGCAATTCAAAGGAACGAGGACCTTTAAACATTTTATTTTCTTTTCCAATTTTTTAAACACACTTTGCAATAAAATTAAATTTTGTATTGTTTATGAATTCAATGATGCACACAGTTGCAGTTTTTAGTACTTTTGGTCAAAATAATATATACAGCGAGATATGTGTAATTTTTCTCTCGTAATTTTCTTAAAACTATTAACAAAATATTATAAATTTGTATAAGGATATTATTAAGTATACAAATATGATTATTAAACGCCTTTTGTTAATAAATTTCATTTATTTAGAACGAAATTATTTTTTTGCAAAATTACGAATAAAACAAATGCGCAACTGTGCATAATAATTTCTATATTCAATGATTTAGTATTTGACAGACTTTTCGTTCAATTTTTGACATTAGCTTAAGCCAGTTTATGCATATTATAGTTGGGCTTAAAAAAATATGTACGTCAGTTTTTAAGGCAGTTATCATAGTTAATAAAGAAAGAGACGTGATCGTCAAAACATAGTAAATTTTTTAATTTTTAAATGTGTATAACACTGGCAACATTGTTCAACCCTTAGTTGTGTTTTATTAGTCTCTGTTTACACGCTTCAACTTTTGTTGCTCATTGTTTCTTATAAAGTTGACGTAATGCCTACACGCAGCAATTTGTGTCAACAATTTTCGTATTGTGCTCAAAGATCGTACTTTTTGACGTTTTATTTCATACAAGTTTTGAAAAAATTGAGTTGAAACAAAAGTTTTATTGAAAAAAAATGGATGTGAAAGAAAAAACCTATATACTGGAGGCTATAACTGACTGCTTTGGAGAAGTCATTGAATGGGATTACGATGACAGTGAAAAAGATGGAATTTTTAAAAAGTGTGTGATTATTTTTAATTTGAGAGTCAACAATTTTTTAATTTTTTGATTAATTGTTTATATACTTTTTTGTTTACCCTGAAGATGGCAACCAATGGTTTGAAGAAATATTGAAATATAATAAAAACGAAGATAAGACTCTTAGGTTTTTCTATACAATATTGGGGTAAAATTCACTGATGAGCTACTTGAGCAATAGTGAAATTGCAATATAGATGTGCTCTCCCCCATTACAATTCATCTCAAATATTTTTATTTTTATTTGAATAAATGTTTTATGAGAATATCATAAAATGTTTATTTTTTAATGAAAAATTTTTGTAATAAATATTTTGTGAGAATATCATGAAATATTTATTTAAAGGAATCAAGCACGAATAAAAATTGCTTATTATAAAAAACGAAGTTTAAAATTTTTTTATAAAATAAAGACCTACTGGTTAATAATAAAAAACTACTAACTGTTATTAACCACTTTTATTTTCCAAAATGTCTCTCTTAAATACTAACATAATAACATATCATAATTTCCTTATCCTATTGTTCTTAAATATATTTGTCATTATTAATGGCAAATGTGTGTTTAAAGATAAAAAAGGTTGTAAAGATCATAAAATATTGTAAACAACCTAATACTGTAAACACATTCTTATCATCTACGGGAACTTATTTAGCTTGAAAGAATATTAGAGAATATTTATTACAGAAAACAAGTTTATTCATGAGCATCGCTAACTCCGGCAATTTTATGACGAAATTTGAACATTTCTTTTTAACAATGAAACAAGGAATAAAGAGGAATGTCAAAAATGCAAAAAATACAACTTTGTGTATATGATTACGAATGGAAACACAAAACGAAATTCCCGAGTACAAGCAGCTCTGTACTGCAGTGATATAGAAACATATTCAATTTGTATACCTTCCCTTTCTTTCTAATGGAAAAATCTAAAGTTGGGCAACACAACTGGAGGCGTGGGAACAGGGACTTACTTGTTATAATTGTTTTTCTTCCTAGTGAAGCAATTTTGAAGTAGTTTACGTTAGTGAGTTCTGAATTGTTGTATCGAGTGGTTGTTACGCATGCCGAGGAAAATTTGTCCGTGAACTTCATACTCATTTCAAGATATTTTTAATCAAAAAATGTTTACTGTGATATTAAAATCAAAATAAACTTCTTTAATAAAAAAATAATACATATGAAAATAGCTTAATAATAATAGCAACATAAGTGTTAAATATTTGCTGGACACAGACAGTGACATTGAGATTTGTAATAAAAAAGACATGCCAACAAGTTGGATAAAATTCGGTGAAGTTTTTTACAATCAAATTGGTGAGCCAAAATTTGTTTGTTCGATTTGCTTAGAAAAAGCTGACCCCACTACTTCTGCACATACAACTAGTGAGGTTTCAGTCTTCTTATGGCACATTCAAAAACATCACATATCAACAGCATTTGGGACGATACAAAATAATTCAACAGAAACACAAAATCTTAATGACAATAATAAGGTAAGACAAAGTTATTTAATTTATTTACAAAAGTTTGAATGTGAAGACTTTCAACTGTTTCCTAAAACCAACATATTTTTTTTAATAAATGTTTTAAGATGTCGTAGAATGGATCATGTAGTCAATAACTAAGACGTTAAAGGAATTACTGTAGATAAAGAATATTATCCTACTTAAATGATTAAATATAAATTACTTTGAAAAAATTAATAAATAGCAATATTTATTCGATATTTCGCTACATCATCGCTACATTCGCAAATTAAAATAAAAAGTTAAACTTAATTTTTTTTATAATTTTTATAATCAATAAATGACCTAAAATATTAAAAAGGTTAAATAACTATAACTGTTACAATTTTCCACACCCTAATACAGTGGACTCTTGATAACTTGAAACTCGTTAATTTGAATCTGGCGATAATTTGAACTGTTTTCCAGGTCCCTTGAAATACACTCAATATATTGAAAAAATCTATGTAATTTGGTCCCCTTAATAATTTGAAATTATTTCAATGCAATTTTTATCGCCGACTCTCTATAATTTGAATTATTTTAATTTTGCAAAAATAAAACAATCATTTATTTTTGCTTTTTGTGATGTGCTACAAAATGACATCTTGCCTCGCAACATTTTATAATTTGAAGTTCGATGTTTTTACACTTTATAATCTGAACTCCTAATGTGATTTTGTTACTGCTTGAAACAACATTTAAACCGTTTTCTTTAGTTTCTCTGCAACGCTTTTAGCATGCACCAAAATTAAAATTTCTTTGCTTTGCTTTTGCTAATTTGCGAAACTTGCAAATGTTTTTGCTTTCTTATGAAATCTAACGGCTTTTCTGTCTTTTAACGCTTGTTGAATGATAAACATTTTCAAAAATTCTTCTACTGATACTCATATTCATACTTAACATCAGTAAACTTGAAGTCTTGAGCATTTGTTTTCAAAGGTTTGCGTATTAAATTAAAATGAGTTCTGAAAAACAAGTGCCTTTCCATAAAGGAGAAAAACTTGTAATTGAAGCTGTAGATAATGGACAATTAAAGAAAGATGTTGGCCAAAAATTCGGAATTTCGCCATCAACATTATCAATGATTTTGCAAAATAGAAATCGCATCACCGAATCTACCTTAAGTGGGGGTAGAAAACGGTTACGTCCGGCTGAATTTTCCCATCTTGAGAAATGCTTGATAGAGTGGATTCGTCAGTGCAGAGACCAAAACGTACCAGTGGGTGGTTTTATTTTAAACGAGAAAGCCATGTCTTTTACAAAATCTCTCGGAATTGACAGATTTAATGCCAGTGAAGGGTGGGTATCAAATTTTAAAAACCAATACTCAATCACATTTAAAAAAATATGCGGTGAGAGCGCGAGCGTAGATAGCTTGATTTGTTCCGATTGGACTAACAACCTTGGTCAACTTCTGAATAACTACGAGCCAAGAAACATATCCAACGTGGACGAAACTGGGCTTTTTTATAAGTGCGTTCCTGATTGCACATTGATATTTAAAAATGAAAAATATCACGGAGGCAAATTCAGCAAGCAAAGAATAACTGTACTTTTGTCATGTTACATGGACGGAGATCAAAAGCTTAAACCTCTTGTTATTGCGAAATCAGCAAAACCACGCTGTTTCAAAGGAATAAAAACACTGCCCGTAACTTACCGGTCTAACAAAAAGTCATCGATGAATACAGATTTATTTAATGAGTGGCTGTTGTCGACTAATAGTGACATGAGATGTGAAAAACGCAACATTTTATTGTTTTTGGACAACTGCACGGTGCACAATAATCCACCACTATTAGACCACGTGAAATGGATTTATTTTCCGCCTAATACAACATCTAAGTTATAGCCTTTAGACCAAGGCATTATTCAAAATTTGAAAACCCTCTAACGCAGAGAAATTGTTTCCAAATAGCATTGAAAAGGGTGAGAAAGTAACCATAACAATTCTAACAGCTATAATTATGATTGAAAAGGCCTAAAAAAAATGTCAGTTCTACAACCATTTATAACTGCTTCAAAAAGAGCGGGTTTTCGTTAACATCTTCAGCTCAGCTACCAGAGCCACCAGAAGTTACGCACTCTCATCCAGCATGGCAACTTCTACCTAACTCTGAAGAGGTGAATTTTGAAAACTACGTTCAGGTAGACAACAACATCAGTGTCTATGGTGTCCTAACCGATGCTGAACTGTTGAATCTGACTTCTTTGGATAACGAAGATGAAGCAGGCGAAAAAGAGGAACCACCACTTCCAGTACCATTAAGCCAAGCAATGGCAAGTCTTAGCACATTACGCTCGTATGCTCTCAGAACGGATACAAGTGATGACTTCTTTTCAGCTCTAATCACAGTTGAAAATTCATTAGACAATGACAGATTGAAACATGTAACTCAAAAAAAAAATTATGGACTTTTTTTTATAATAAATTGTTCTTTTACTAGATATGTATATATGCAACTGTAAGAATGTTTACAATAAAAAATTTTAAATAAGCTCTTGTTAATTTGAATTTTTTTATCTTTCTTTTGATATTTTGAAGTCTCGTTAAAATGAAAACTCGATTAATTGAACTTTTTCTCCGGTCGATTGAGTTTCAAATAATCAAGAGTCGACTGTATATATATGTGAATTCTTAGCTTTTAATTTCCATAGTATTAAATCCTAATCTAACCAATTCGTCTTCTGAACATAATCTTCAATATCGAATAAAATAATTTGTATTTTGATCGTGATAAACTTCTCTAAATTTAGAATTTTAAGAGTTTAAAAATTGGCTTTTTCTTTCAATACAGTGGCAGTAGAATTGGTTGCACTAAAGACCATCAACAAAAACTAAAAGAATACCAACGTACAAAAAAGAGCGATACGTTATCAAACAGTTTGTAATCATCAGTTCTCAATTGTTGTGTAAGGTAGTTTGCTTGCGACATTTACATAAACAAAAAATAAGTAAATAATTTGTGGTGTTTAAATAGTTTTGTTTTTCACTGTTTCTACTTAACTTTAAAAACTCTTAAACAATTTATACGTAGCGAAATACGTTTAGGTCATGGATTCAAGACGCTTTTTTATTCTGCAGTAAAAAACTATACTATTTTAGGGATAATTATTTGCAGACAAAAAAAACTACACTTTTATAAAATCGGCTGAGTACTTTTGTTGCTGAAAGCTATTTTTCAACTATATTATTATTATTTCAATGTTTTATTTAGACATTTGTAAAATTCTTAATTACTCCTAAAGTTAGATGTAATATAGTAATAGATAGTAAAAACAAATATTTTTCTTTTTTTAGAAACAAAATCCGCTGGAATTATTGGAAGAGTTTCATGAGACCTTGGTGAAAAGCAACGCCGTGAAGAATAGCGATTATATATTCCACAATCTTGATGTTAATGAAGAAAGTCAACATGAAAATAATAATTACAACTTTTCGAATTGCAATTACTACTGCAATGAGGATAAAACATGTACAATTTCAGACGATGAAAAGGATAATAATAATCAAGAACTTCAAGCGTCTGACGGCGAGTTCACAGTGACAAATTATCTTAAACACAATGATATGATTGAGATATCCGATGAAGAAGAATCAGATGAGGATGAGATAGAAGAAAATCCTTTCCGATTATTAGGTGAAAAAAGCAACCTAAATGATGGAGTCGATAGCGTGGGGAAGAATAAATGCATAACATCTAATAATATTGAAGGTACAGTTTCTATATAGAGTTTACACTTTCTATATTGTTTAATTTTTATAGCTAAAATCCATAATATTGTTACGTTTATACCTTTTATAAACGTTTTGTAGTGAGTTCTTGATTGCAAAATAATTAACACCAGTTTTTAGAGTTTTTAAATTATTAACAAGTTTATTTACTTTAACTACACAAAGTTGACACTACACAACAATTTACTTAATATGCACGTCTTTACTTCAACAGATTTAACTTTACACTGACTGGCTATCCACTCAGACGCTGCCCTTTTTATACTTGTCTGTTAAAAGTTTAGAAAATTTAAGAATCTTCTACTCCCTTTTGTATTACATTTTGTTGTTATATGTTGTTTATTTAATGTATGGGCGCCTGTATGTCTGGGTATATTTCTGTTTTTGTTTTTATACTAATAAAGTTTCTTCTTGGAATTTATTTGAAGATATTTGTTGTTGTCATGGGTAGATAAGTTTTCTAAGAAAACTACGGAGATGGTAAACAGCATACAGATTTGTTGTTGTTTGCGTGTATAAAATTTCTACGCAGTTTGTAACTAGAAATTTTGTTGTTTTGCATAAGTTTTCTTAGCAAGCCACGTAGCTGGTAAACAACATTATTGCTGAATTATTTTCTCTTAAAACTTAAGCAAGACACATCCGTAATAATATTCTTAATTACCTTTACCTTCTATCTGTACCTAATTATTATATCTCTCATTCCAGAAAGTATGTTATCGGAAACAAATTCAGTTATAAACATACCTACACCGGCCGTGTCACCTTGCGAGTCTCTGACTAATTCACATTATTCTGCATTAAATAATGCTTCTATGGGATCTTCAGATGAAGTACATAACTCCACCAAGTATAGCGCTAAACCCTTTAGAGCAATTCAATGCAAAATTTGTGGTATACGAACGATCAACGAAATAAATATGCGGATTCATTTGCAACGATTTCATAAGCCCGTACTAGATAATAACCAATTATGCAGGTTATATCATCAAGTTTCCCAATCACGTCCAAATAAGCAGCAGGATCTAAACCGAAATGATAGCAATCAAAGAGAACCAAAACCTCCATTTAAATGTAAATATTGTAGAATAAGAACCAAAACTACAGAATCTATGGAACGCCACCAAAGATTATATCACAGTCCTGATTCTCATTTATTAATAAGACAATGTGAAATCTGTCGTAGACATATACTCACCAAAAAACTTTTGCAACATATGGACTCTCATTTAAAAGCTGGATTAAATTCTGAATATTTGCGTCTTGCCTACAATCAAAACTATGCTCTCAATAGCCATATTAGTAATTATAATGCGGTTAGCAATTTGCAATCTCAAGAGTTTGCGATTAATTTAAATGTGCCTCTTATGTCATATCAAGCTAATTGAAAAAAATAAATTTTTCACAAATAATTGTAAAAAAGGGTGGTACATCGAATAAGGTGCAAGTTGAGCTAGTTTTGAGTGTTGAAGAGCTAAACTAGTTAAGTGTTGAATTGTTGTTTATTGTTGTTATATTTATTTCGTGTCCTTTTGGAATTTTTAAAATAGCTATTTACACAGTTGACCAAATGTGAATTTCGAGTTCTATCACTTTTTTCTTCTTCTTCTTTTTTCTGGGCTTAAATTAAATGCCATATAAGAATTTATTTAAATTAAAGTAATTAATTTAGTATTGAGGATAAATAATTTTTACACACAAGAACTGAACATGAAAATAAGTTATATCCTTCCAAATAATATGGAGTAATAAATAAGATTATATTAATTAAAACAGTAGTAGTACATTCTCCATATAAACAGCTACAGTCGATAATCAAAGGTCGTTGATTTGTTTGCTACAAAGGTATCAAGAATTATTATCCTCAAGAAATAGAAAAACTTGAAATCTCAATAAAAAATTAAAAAAATTAATAGAAAAACGGAATTATTGAAAAAAGATGTTGCTTGTCTTTAAAAAGTCTTTTACTGTACAAGAAACACATGCATTGTTTAATAAGGAAAAGATCATTTAAACAGTTTACTGAAGAACTAAATCCGTCTACTACTTTCTCCGCTTTATCGAAAAAGATTTATTAGGGAATGTTCGCCCAACATTTGAAGTTGTCAGCAATGAAATATAAAAAGGACTGCCAGCCAAGCAAATAAAAGCAGAATTGTATTCGGTATACGGTGTACGCTTCTTTTCCTAGAAAAAAATTAAATAAAATAAAACAAAAACAAAATAAGCAAAACTAAAAATGATGTATATAAATTTTGGGTGTAATATTTGTGATAATAAATGTAATACAAAGCAGTCTCTAAAAAAACATATGGAGATACATAATCCGTGCATTTACTACTCCCATGTTTCTTTAACATGCATGGAGAAAAAAATTCATGCAAAATTGCATGAAAGCAGTATGTATGTCATGTTGAATAAAATTAAAGTGGCCCAAAAACTTAGCAGACAGAATGGTTATATGCAGTAGATGTATAATAAGGATGCCGAAAAGGGAAAAGGCAGATAGATGTCCCCTTCACTGTCTGTGCAGATTTCGAATGTATACTTTAAGATATACCGATATGTAGCAATAATGATAATAATTGCAAACATATTTAAAAGCATATACCATATGCTTATATCTTTAATATTAACTGTAGTTTTAATAAATATTTAGATAGGTAGATCCCTATTATTAGGGATGTAAATGTAGGCGAACATTTTGTTTTGAATTTATTTAAAGAACGAAAAAATTGTCCCTTTTCAATCTTTTAATTCCTTAGAAGTAGATGATTTCAATAGTGCCAAAGATTGGCACATATGTAGAAAAACTTTAGGAAATGAAACAATAGTAAGGGATCAACAGCACATAGTTCATGTAATTTAAATTATAAAGTTCCAACTTCATTCCTGTATTTCTTCACAATTTTTCTTCATATGATTTTCATTTTTTTGTGAAAGATTTATTGAATTTTACCGGGGAAACAAACGTTATACCTTTATTTCTTTATCGCATAAAATACGCATCTAAAGTGGTGAAGAAATTGAGATTTAATTAGATGAATTCGTTAAGAAGAAATTTTTAAAAATATTCCACATAATATAATAGAAAAAGAACTTTATGAAATTGGAAAAAAAACCAAAAACAAATCGAGTTAAGGTTCTTAGACTCTTACAGGTTTATGGCATCATCATCATCAGTTCGAAGAAGTTTTTCGGATTCTGAAGATTTTATTTTAATGGGGCGACAAGAAGTTTTCCCTTATGAATAAGTTAACACATTTGAAGAACTCAATGAAAATAAACTTCCTTCTGTTGAACTTTTCTACAGTAAACTTACTAATAAAAAATGTTCGGAAGATGAGTATGTGCATGCTCAAAAGGTATCGGATAAATTTAATTCTAAAACACTGCGGGATTATATGAAAGTTTATCTAAGAACTAATGTTCTTTTGCTATCATATATTTTTAAAAACTTTCGAAGAGCTTGCAAGAGACTATATAATCTTGATCCATGTCATTATTACACGATCCCTGGTCTGTCATGGGATGCAATGTTAAAATGTACAAGAATTTAGTTAGAATTGCTAACATATTTTAAAATGTATAATTTTATCAAACGCGGAATTCGAGGTAGTCTTACTCAGTGCAGCAAGAAATATAGCAAAGCCAGTCATAAGACTTTGCAAACTATCTGGATATATTTTATATTTAGATGCAAATAACCTTTACGGTTGGGCTATGTCTAAATATCTTCCTTACGGTGATTTTACTTGGATAAATTATTTTCTTCATCCCAAGAATATTTTACATAATTCCGAAGTAGACTATATTTGTGAAGTCAAATTTTCTTACCCTTTTAATTGTCATGATCGTCATAATGACTTTTTGTTCGGAAAACAAAATCATTGGTTGGGGTGGTAAATATTAAAAACTGAAAGCCGATCTTTCAAATAAGAAAAGTTATGTGATATATTATAAGACATTAGAACAGTGTTTTGGAAAATGTTTATCGAATTATCGAAGTATAGAAGAGAGTCTAAAAATAACTTTGAATAAGATTTTTATAAATTACTCAACAATGCTGTGTATGAGAAAACCATGGAAACTGTTGATAAAAGGAAAGATGTACGATTGCTTAGTGAATGGGATCGCACTAACTGCAATTAACCTGGCTTAGGGGGATTGATTTCAAAACCAAATTTTCATAGCATATCACAATTGAAGGAATCACTGTGGGCTATTCAAGTGAAAAAAATCACAACATATTACTCTAAGTAAATTTATTTGGATTTCTGTGTTTTAGAGTTATCTAAATGGAAAATGTACGAGTTTTATTATGGGTATATAAAACCTAAATATGAGGATAACATAATTTTGAATTATATGGGTACAGACTCCTTTATATATTCCTTTTAAATAAACGATTTTTATAATGATATAAAAGATAATTTTAAAGATCGGTTTAATAACTCAGCATGTCCCGAAAATAACCAGTTTGGTTTTCCTTATTTAAGTAGAACAATTTTGGGTTTGAAACAGAAGGAATATTTATAACAGAGTTTGTTGGTTTCGCTTCTATAGTTTACGCATTTATAGTTGATGATGAAAAAGATGTAAAAAGGGATAACGGAGCTTAGAAGTGTGTAGTAAGTAGTTATAATATAGATATTTATAAAAATGTTTTATTCTCTAAAGAAACAGTAATGACGTTTATGTATACATTTACATCAAAATTATATAACATTTTAACTAATAAAATAAATAAAGTAGCTTTAAGTTTTAAGCTTTTTCAAGGCACTATTAATGGTTTTTAATTTATTTTTTAAAGTTAAAAAGCCTGCTTTTTTCGCATCAAAATTTACACTACCGGTCTTTTCAGATTTTTCTTTCTTAGTGATTTATTTTTAAAAATGACTCCTTACAACTAGTTTAAGTATAACAGTTCATATTTTAATTTTATAAGTTACCTAACATGTAATTCAGTTCAGATCTGGGATTATTAGACTATTATTAATTCAAATGCAACAAAGTAAAACACTTAAATAAAATAATAAAAAAAAAAACAAATGACTTAACAGATACCAAACGTAAAATTATGAATAATCATATAAATATAAATACAGAGCTTCGCATCATAGTGGTAATGGTGAATACGAGTTAGATATATTAATAAAAGAAATTGATAAAAGCCATGAAATGTATCTATAAATAATAAATACGATAAAATAAGTCTATAGAATAAGAAAAAATTAATATATTGTATATACATAAGTAAATAGATATTAAAATAAAAATAAACATAATACCATTATTTTAAGGTTAAACAAAACTTTATTATGTTTGTAATTTTACATTAAATTGGAAAAAAATATATAAAGAAAGTAAGTAATAAAGTTGCATCGTAATTCATTAAATGACTTCGTTAAACGATCATAGAAAAATAAATAATAAGCATTTGTGTGTGTAGGAATTGGAATTAAAGACTCAAACTCAAGTTTTATATCTATAGGCCCGCTCGTCATCTCTTTATTTTTAAAGCTTTAATCAATGACAATAATTAGTTTGTCTTTAAACTTTTCGCATGATAGAAATGGTTGTGTAGACTTTATTCCGTAATTTTCTTGAAATATTGCATACCGCATCTCCAGTCTTCAAATTTAAATCATCATAGAGATAAGAAGCTGAATTGAAATATATTTTTATGTTCTTAAGTTTGAACGAATATATTTCTCTCTGTTTATTGTTAGATTAGAATTCCAAGTATGATTTGTTTCACCAGAAAATGTAAGATTAAAATAACAATCTCAACTGGGAAATGCTATGGGCACTGTAGTGCTGTCTTTAATAATTTTCATTAGTTGTAAGGTTTTAGAGTCCGAAAGCTGATATGCGGAATTCTCCATGATATATTCGTAATCGATAAACTAAGATTTTCGTTTCCATCTGTTGAGTAATACACATTTTCATCATTTGAACTTCGGAAAAGAATGAGTTCGTGTTTACTATTTAATATTATTTTATTAAAATCCTCGGCAAAAACCAACAATAACTTTAGGGGTAATAAAAATTTAATTGTTTGTATTACTTTCAAATTCATTAAATTATTCCCACATAAAAACGCCAGATGCCTGACATTGTAACTACGTAGGTGATAAGACGATTATAGGATAATTACCTGTGCTAGAAATACTAATTCGCCAGTACGTAATCGAACGTAAATTGATAATGATATATTTGTATTGTACATCGAAAGCGTTCACCATTTGCAAATAAACAGCCAGGAAGTATATAAGGAAGAGGAATTGAAAACATTTATTATTGGCTCTAATCACAACTGATTTATTAACATTTTTTTCTTTTCATTGTGCTATTATATAATTGCAACTCATTAGAACCGATAGGTATGTCAATTATTTTATCTCCAGTATGGAAAAGATTACTGTCATGTCAATATTGGAAATCAAATTATATGAATTAAAATCAATTAGAGCACATTCATTATCTACCGCCAATTCTATCGGTGGAAAGAAACTTGCTGTTAAAATTGAAGAACTTCGTCTTAATGCCAATGTTATGGACATAACGAATGCTTTAATGAAAATCTTTATTTTATATATAAATAATAAAGTAAACAACTGGGTATGCTGTTTACTAACTGCATAGTTTTTCTAAGAAAACTTATACAGGCAAGACAACAACTTTCTAGTTACAATCTGCGTAGAAATCTTATGCTCGCAAGACAAAAACTATCTTAAAAACAATTCCAGGAAGAAACTTTAACAGCATAAAAACAAAAACAAAAACACACACAAACCAACAAGCGCCTACACATTGAATAAATAACATAACAGAAACAATATCTGATACAAAGCAAGTAGAAAATTATTCATGGAATTTATTTTAAAATAGTTGTTGGTAAAACGTTTCAGCAATATCAAAAGTGCCAAATAATCATTTCTACAACAATTGGACCACACAGTTGGCACATACTAAATAAATTCATTAACACTGGAAACATCTGCCAACACAAATGCTACCTGAAGGCCAACAACAAGAGGAAACAAAATTTAAGAGAGTATCATCGTTTTAGTGGTACCCATAACCGAAAAAGCAAAAACAACAGAATTACGAGTAACAGCGGGAGACATAGAATACGTCAAAAAGGAAATTTACTATACCTAAGGTATATATTAAAAGCTAAGATCTATTATCCAGAAACTAAAAGTTGTACAAGATTGTGTAAAATAAACGACATAGAGCAGTAGGAACATTTTGTTATTTTAAAAGTTAAATAAAAAAAATATAAGATGGCAAATCCAAATAATCTGATTTGACCACCCGTTATTCCTGTAAATCCTCCACAAAACGTTAAAGTGAACATGAACGGGGTAACAGCGCTTATTTCAAATTTAGTGGCAGACATTTTCCGACGACAAGGACAGGACAGGTTCAAGCGGCCTTAAGTCCTGATACAGACGAACAGAATAATAGGGACCAACAGATTGTCGAACGGTATAGAAATAATTTAAATGACATGGACAAAATTCTAAATTTAATGAAATGTTTGAAGGACTTCTCAGGTCAGCCGGGGGAAGAAAAGCGTGGATAGAATATTCTGAATATACGAACCAATTAAGGGAACACCAAAACACTACGGCATTCTCAGTGTAATTAGAAATAAAATTATAGGTAACGCAGGTATAGCACTGGAATTGTGTAACACTCCATTAAATTGGCAGGCTGTTTCCCAGTGCATAACCGCCCATTACGGCGACAACTTGCCAACTCTAGAATACCTGATGACAACTTTGGTGCAGGGCAACCAACACCCACCCACCTCTCCCTAATATTAAAAAAATAGGATGTTTACAAATGGGTAACGAATAAAGCCTTAGACACCTTTATCTGATGTTTGAATGGAGACTTACCGCGTGAGTTACGTATTAATATTCACTCTTTGGAGTTTGTAATATCAATGCTTTTTTTATTCAAAATTTCTTATTTTTTATACAATAATTTCTTAATCTAGAAAACTTATTGCTATGTGTACAATATTCTTAGCAAGCAAAATCGATTGCTGTATTTCTTCTAATCGATTTTGCTTGGTCATTGGTTTAAATAATAAAACAATACATTGTAAAACTAACTTCCTATAATAGTCAAATTTCATAAACAAATTGAAGCAATTGGAAACAAAGTAGGCAAAATGTCATTAAACTCAGTTTTGAGTTTGTTTATTATATTTAGCGATAATTGTATTTATGTCCACGAGGGGTGGTTGTGGAAGTACATATGTAACTCGTGCCATAGGAATGAGGAAACCAGTGGATTTGCCACAAGTCCTTTGCCGTAAGCTTCAAAACCAGAATTTTCGAGCGAACCATACTCATAACACAAGGCGAATTGCCGTAATAAGCCCCATGAAGAAATTTTCAGGGAAGAGAAGAAAAGTAATTCTACCCTCACATTTAGCCTAGACAACAATTTTTTTAACGAAACAACCCACAGAGACCACCTAAGCCTCAAACTCCTCCAGAACTCATGAACGTAGATCAAAGCATGCATTCTTGGCATAAAAATTACATTAATATACCTAACAGGAATGACTTAAAAGGGAAGAGACCTGGTTCAATTGCTTACACCCAACAGAAAAAGTAACAAAGAACTTTCCATATTAATATTGAGCAAATACAAACGGAAACACCCGACAAAGAATATATTGAGCCAAGAGACATTTATTTTTTAGCCTAGTAAGCTCTTCGTTGCCTTGAGATTAGAGTTACTTCGAGATTAGAATGGAGAGCGGGGATATTTATAGATTTTTAATAGACACAGGATCGAGCAAAAATTATCTCCAGCCATATCTAGCAAAGAAAAAAATTACACAAAATAAGTCGTAGATGATATTTAAATTACTGAACACACTATAGTGAACCTTTTTAATTTAGAACATGAAATCAAATTTTTTTAATGTCTTCCCTTCAGAGTATTGACGGTATCCTCGGAAATGATACCCTTAGAGAATTACAAGTCGTAATTCATACAGGCGACAACCGCATGACATTGGGAAATACAACAAAAATAGGTATTAAGCAACTTCCTTCTGCAGCGGTAAATTATTTAAATATAGGGAAGGTATCGGCCAACAAAAAGCAAATATGAACGCTATTGCAATAAGATTCCTTAAATTATTCATGGAACCTAATGAGAAACTAACATATACCACAAGAGTTGTGGGTGAAATTAGAACCACAACAAGCACTCCAGTATATACTTAATCCCATCCTTACTCGGCATTCTTGAGATCTGAAGTAGATAAACAAGTAACAACACTTATGAGCGATAGCATCATACGACCATCAAGGTCTCCATACAATTCACCTGTGTGGATTTGGGAAAAACAATATCCAATGCTAATAGATTATAGGAAATTAAACGCAGGTACGGTTGCGGGCAAATATCCTCTTCCGGAGATATCCGAAGTAATATTTCAACTTGGGAATAGTAAGTCTCTTTTTGAACTGGATTTAAAAATTGCTTTCCACCAGATTTCACTCAGAAAATCGGACATAGCAAAGACCGCCTTCTCTAATAACAATGGTAAATATGAATTTACACGCTTACAATTTGGTCTGAAAAACGCGCCTTCTATTTTCCAACGGGCTCCTAACGATAAATTAAGAGAACATATTGGAAAATGCTGCTACATCTACATCGACGAACAGAGGAAGAACATTTCTCCCATATTCAGCATATATTTAAAACGCTAGTGGATGCCAATACGAAAGTTAAGTTAGAAAAGTGTAAATTATTTGAAGAAAGCGTAGAATTTTTAGGTTACGGTATTAAAACCAGCCCTGCGAAAGTAGAGGCCATTGCAAACTTCCCCCAACCAAAAACCTTAAGAGAACTCCAAAGTTTTCTTGGTATCTCAGGTTACTATAGACGATTTATTAAAGATTATGAAAAAATCGCTAAGCCCGTGACATTCCTTTTTCGAGAGGTGGGAGGAAGAATCCCCAAAACAAAATCCGCAAATGTGAAAATCGTGTTAAGCAAAGAAACCGTAGAATCCTTCAGAAAAATTAAGAATTCGCTTATTTCCGAAGAATTTTTAATTGGTAACAGATGCAGTTGGAGCAGTCATGTCCCAGAACGACAGAACAATATCTTTCATATCTAGAACACTTAACAAGCCAGAGGAACATTACGCTGCCAACGAAAAAGGAATGCTGACCATCATTAAGAAATTATTTGTACGGCTCAGCTAGAGTCAAAATTTTTACAAACCACCAAGCGCTCATGTATGTACTTAGCAACAAGAACACTAATAGCAAGATGAAAAGGTGGAAATCAATTCTCGAAGAATATAATTATGAGTTACACTATAAACCAGGGATAAAGAATGTGATAGCGGGCGCATTATCTAGAATATCTCCGCAAGAATCACACATGCACACATTCTCATTAGCGAAAAACTCAGATGAAAGTTCGTCACATGGACTAATACATAGTGTAAAAACCCCCATTAATGCATTCAAAAACCAATTATTCCTCAATATAGCTACAACTTCCGAATATCAATTTAAAATAATCTTTCCCACGTATAATCGGCATAAAATTACCGAAACATTTTTCTCCGAAAACAAATTAATAGAGATTCTACGAAGATGCCTCAACCCGTCCATTATAAATTGCATTAAGACAGATTGAAATATCATGGGAAAAATTCAACAAATATACTCACTGCATTTCAACAGGTACAAGGATAGATTCACCCAGTTACAAGTAGAAGATATAATAAACGACAAAGAACAGGAAAATATAATAATCAGAACGCACAACAGATCGTAGGGAAAATAAAATTCAAATCTTAGAAAGATTCTACTTCCCTGCTATGGCAAGAACAACTAAGAAAATCGTTTAACAGCGTTTAAATATGACCGTAAACCAAATCAACCTTAAAATAAGAACACTCCTATTCCAACACACCTGGTCACATATTGTACATAGACTTACATATATAAAATTAATAATAAGCTAGATTAAACTGCCATTGATTAATTTTCCAAATACGCTCAAGCTCTTATAGTCAAATCGCGATCACCAGAAATAAATAAAAAAGAACCCCTTCGTAAGATACTATTTTCCTTTGGAATCCCCAAAATTATCGTTATGGACAATGAGAAGTCGTTAAATTCGTTGAATAACATTCATATATTGAATATACAGATATTCAAGTCGCCACCCTACAAAAGCTCAGTAAATGGACAAATAGAAAAGTTGCATTCAACTTTGTCAGAAATAATGAAATGTTTAAAAAGGGAATAGACACATAGGACTTTTGAGGAACTCTTTGACCGCTCAGTTTATGAATACAATTATTCAATACCGTTAGAAATTTTCTTTGGTAGAACTGTACAAACCCTAAACAATTTGAAGAAGCAAGAAAAGATAATATTGAAAGACTCATAAAAGTGCAAGAAAAGGATCTTGCGATATCATAATAAAAAAAGACAAACCAAAAACTTACAATCCAGGAGACGTACGTAAAAATAGATCAACAACTAGACACAAAATTAACCCCTGTGTTAATTTTTTTTTTCTGTTGGAAAATTAGCCAACAACAATCGTGACAAAAAATCGCGTTGTTCACAAGAGTAACATAAAAAGTTAGCAACATGTTGTTTTTCTATTTTTCAAGGTATTGTTGTGTTCTGGGAGGATACGGGCTGCGTCAGTTTAATATAACTGTTATATTTGAGAAATGAATCTTTTAATTTTACCGACTCACTTCTAATTCGAATTGAATCACTTTATTTTAGTTTGCCTTTTTATATACAAACAAAACTAGTGCAAAAACTTAAATTTAGGTGAAAAATACAAAAAATGTAATAAATACAATTATATGATAAATGACAAATGCGCAGTTATAATAAATTTAATAAAATGATGAATATGAGTATTGAATAATTTTGAATATTTATTTGTCTAATGTTGCTTTAAGTACAAAACAAAAAGCAGTTGTAAAGGAAAACACAGGGTACTTGAACCGTGTGTCAGTTGTTGAATGATGTAGACGCAAATTTGTTCTAGCATAATGTTTTATTAATTTCAACTTATTTATACTTAAAAAATGAGGATTAATTATAATACTAAATTTAATTGTTTCTTATGACAAACACACGCACGTTGTACTTTAACGGCCTCTGTTATGTTGTTGTGATGACTTAACAAATAGCCAAAGCAAAGTCCAACGTACTTTAATAAACTAAAAAATATTCTATTTATGCTGACTTAGTAGTTATGCATTTTACGAAAATATTATTTGTTCTGTTAATGTGTGAATGAACTATAATGCAGCAGAAGGCAATAACCTAACCAAACGTTGATGGTGAAATTTAATTCTTTATTTAATTTGGTCGGTTATTGACGTCTACTGCTTACATTGCATTTAGGAAATTTAATGTTTAATTGTATGTAAAAAAAATGTAGGTGCGTTACTGAACAAGTATTAGTAACCTAAAAAACATGGTTTAATAAAAATGATGAATATGCGTGATATTAACCTAAATAGTAATATTAACATTGTTTAATAAATATGAGTAATATTAACCTAAATAACATGGTTTAATAAAAATGATGAGTAATGTTAGCCAACTTACTTAAGTAAGTTCAAAATTAAAATTAATGCTAAGTAAGTTAAAGAGAAACCAGGTTATTAAAGTAAGCTAAAAAATAATAATAAAAATATTAATGCTTAACATAGAATTAATTATAGAGAAAAAACTAAAATAAGAACAACTTATAACAGTATCCAGCAAAAATGTATTTGACACCAATTATTATACTGATCATTATGACCCAGGGACAAGCTACGAACGTCCAAATATTTCACTACAGTGCAGCACAAATATTTACTGTCAATAGAGGACTAGCAAAGATTCAGGACGAAATATTCAGACCAATTAACCTAACCGATAAATACGACAACTTTTTGACAGTTATCTACAATTACATAAATGGTCATATCCCCAAGGACAATATTTTTTCCTATTCTTAAACAAGAAACTTAACAAACCACGGACATATTACAGACACTAAAACCTTCTAAACGCTTTCGACAAAAACAATCGATAAATGCTTTAGGAACGATGTGTAAGTATATTGCAGAATCACTGGATCATGATGATTTGGAAATAATTAATAGAAACTTATTAAGGCTAAATGATAACAATGATTATCAAGTAGTCATCAATAAACTTTTTAATGAAAGGATAAATAACTTAACCCTAATAGCCGAAAAAATCTCAAATAGTCTAAATAAAGAAAATAATGATATAAAGGAAATAATTATTAGCGCAATTTTATTTCGTGCTCGATTCCTTTAAATTAATATTTCATGATATTCTCATAAAACATTTATTCAAATAAAAATAAAAATATTTGAAATGTATTGTAATGGGGGAGAGCATATCCATATTGCAATTTCACTATTGCTCACATAGCTCATCAGTGAATTTTATCCCAATATTGTATTGAAAAAACCTTCGAGTCTTATATCCAAAGCCAAACTGATTTTATGCGAATTTTTCATAAACTCAATATAGCATAGACAGCAAGACTCAAAGACACTTCCATACAAACACTACAAAACATTTTAAAAACAACAAAAACATTGTTTATTTTCAATACAATATTAGGGTAAAATTCACTGATGAGCTATGTGAGCAATAGTGAAATTGCAATATGGATATGCTCTCCCCCATTACAATACATTTCAAATTTATTTTTTATTTTTATTTGGATAAATGTTTTGTGAGAATATCATAAAATGTTTATTTTTAATAAAAATGTTTGTAATAAATATTATATGAGAATATCATGAAATATTTATTTAAAGGAATCAAGCACGAAATAAAATTGCGCTTATATTTAAAAAGATTCCGAATAATTATAAATTACTTGGAAATAATTATTAATACACAGAAAAGTAAAATTTTAAATTCAATGTTACTTAATGAAGAAGAAATTAAATTAGGTATACAAAAATTAAGTCAGGAAAAAATGCCATTCAATAATGCAGAAGAAGCATTAGAAATATCAGATATTAATGTATTGAGTAATAAAATGACAATAATGCTAAAACCTATTATAACTAACCTATTATAACTAAAGAGAATATTGTACTTAAGATAGATTTTACTGAAATATTAAAAACCAGAGATAAAATATATGGAATTGAAAAGCAATGTAAAGATTATAATAGAATCAATATTTGTAGTAATAAGCAAATTATAGATTTAAGAAATGAGACTTGCATAAGTAGAATTATATATGGTTTTATCTCCACACGCATTGCCATACACGGACACCATTTATCCAGAGTAGATGAAGTAAAAACAGGTGTGCTTCTGTTAAATAATATCTATGAAATCATCGAAATCAACTCAAAAATCCAAAATATGACTGGAACTTATCTAATTAATTTCTCCGATTCCACAATCAAAGTAAATGAAAAAAAAAGCTACAGTAACTTTGAGAAGCTGTGCCAGCTATTCTCCAGCTAAATCCATTAACCGGACTTCATATAGACATACTATCTTTAGAATCGCTAAAAGAACTGCACATCAAAAATGCCATGAAAATCAGTAACCCCAACACTCTTACAGCAACATCTGGAACAATATCAATTAGTGCTATCACACTTGTAATTTGTATCACATTCATCTTATGCCTATCGTGGAAGAAAAATCAAATAGAAATCACTATAAAACAATCATCTACAATCCCACCACCCGTCGAAAATAACTCGGATACAAACCAACCAACTTACATCAGTTTGTCCAATCTATCATATCCATAATACGCTTGAGGACAATCGGAGGAGTTAACAACACAAAAGTTTTCACCCGGTGGTAAAACGTTCTCATAAAATCAAAAGTACGAAATAATCATTTCTAAAATAATTCGGTTACACAGTTGACACCCACGAAATAAATTTATCAACACAGGAAATCGACTTCTGCCACATACAAAATTTTTCAGAAGACATTCCCAAGAATTACTTATTTAACTTAGTTATTTTCCAATAATTGTTTATTAAATTTTATTTGTTGCGACCTGCAATATATTAAATTGCTTATTTTTACTTTTATATTTATTTTAAATTCAGGTTCTGTGACTACTCCAAGTTTATTGTGTTGTAAGCAAATTTATTATTTAAAGAAATTACTGTAAGGTCCAGCAGTCGAACCCACTTGTCTAATTGTAAGGTGTCCAAATAAATAAGTAACAGAAACTAAAAAAAAAAGAACGTGTTTTTTTAAGGTTTCAATAATAAAACCTCTAACTCGTGTGTAAGATTTCCACGCACTTTGTAACTAGAAAGTTGTTGCTGTCTTGCGTGTGTAGTTTTCTTAGAACACTACGCAGCTAGCAAACAGCATACCCAGCTATTTCCTTTACTTTACTATTTAATTGTTTTCTTTTAAAAACGTAAGCAAGATGCATCCGCAGAAAAATACTCAGTCGTAGCTTATTCTTATAATATTGTTACGTTTATACCTTTTATAAACGTTTTGTTGTGAGATCTTTATTGCAAAATAAATAACACCAGTTTTTAGAGTTTTTAAAATAATAACAAGTTTATTCGATGTGTAGGCGCTTGTATGGCTGTGTGTGTATAGTTGTTTTTGTTTTTATGCTGATAAGGTTTCTTCTGCTTGGGATTTATTTCAATATCTTTGTTGTTGTCTTTTGTAGAAAATGATTTCTTAGAAAACTACGCAGATGATAAATAACTGTTTATTTGTTGTTGTAAAATTAGTTTTTGTCTTGCACGTTTAAATGATAAGCAGCATGCCAGGCAGTTAGTAAACAGCATATCGAATTGTAGTTGTGTGTGTGTATAAACTTCTAGGCAGTTTGTAGCCAGTAAAAGCGTAACCACTTAAAGAATACGCTATCACTCTTAGTTTTCAACTAAAAATGTGTTAGGAAAACCAGTGCGTAGTAACTCTTCCTTGTAAAATCCCCCTTTTATTTTATTTCATTTCATTGATTGTCTTGATCAAGTGATTTGATAACTATTGTGTATCGATTTTATTTTAAATATTTCTGCTGTTCAATTCGATATCCCTATCTTTTTTCAAAGACGTGCTTATATTTACTAATACGTAAGTACATAGTCTAGAACTTTAAACCGTGAAGGTTTAAATATTTTTAAATAATTGTATACTGTATTCAGTACTCAGTAAATGTTTTTCATGCTTATAAGTTACATGAATAGATGCCAGTTTGATTGTTCCATTTATTTTTTTATTATATTGCTTAATTAAACTTTTATAAATGCTAATCCATCTATAAGATCCTTTGTTACTAAACTCTTTCCACATCATTTCTTTTAATCTCCTATTGAAGCGTTCTACAATTGAAACTTTCATATTACTATATGTAGAGTAATGATTTATTGAATATTTTAGCATTAAATAGCAATTAAAAAATTCTTTTCAATCATCTGTCTGTAAATTCCTAGGTATACGACCCATACAAAATATTTTCTGAAATGCTTTACAAACTTCGGAGGCAGTTTTGGATTGAATAGATTCGGCCCAAGCATATTTTGAAAATGTATCAATGACAGTTAACATATATTTATATCCATTGTTGCTAGTTGAATAATTACACATTTCTACCAAATCAGCTTGCCAAAGATCGTCAATTCCCTTCATTATAACTCGACGTCGTAAGAAATTTTTCCGCGCTCGCGAATGGAGTTCATTTACTATTTCTCTTTTATCCATGTTCATCCCTGCATACGTTGTGCTTCTTTAATATATTGTAGTGTGTATACACTATAAACACAATGTTTATATTTGGATTGTAATTTTTTAGACACGCTGTAAATATATTTTTATTCTTTAACATCAGCATAATTTCATTTGACCATGAACTTTGTATCAAATGATGCAAATAGAACATTTTTATTATTCATGGGAAAATTAATTAAATGTAATTATGCTGAATAGACATAATTTTAGTATATAAGCTGTAAATATTTCTTCAATAAAATCAATTATAATCATAAGGTAAAAAGAAAGCCTTGTTTAAGAAAATCGGTTGCAGTGCTAAGAAAATACTGATCCTCTATGAAAATCGGTATTTTTATGCGGGAAGGAATTGGCAGCAGTGCTCAGAATAATACTGAACTAACACTTAACACAAACACTTTACATTTTAATCCTGCAAACCTCACACATCTTTACAATATAAAATATGTCTGCGTGTATTATGCTAATTTATTTAAATGTAGTTCTAGCTTTTGCTTTTTATTATATCCACTTTAGAGTTTTTATCAATTCATTTAAAATTATAATATTCAATGATGTTAAATCTGTCATCAATGCTGTGCTAGAGACTTTATTTGTACTGTATATTTGATCCTTCACACTTTTTTTTGCAATTAATTTGACATCTTGGTCAACATCGTTTGTTAGCGAATCTTATAATTATGTTACTTTTAATTATATTCAATTGGGAACCATATATCTTTTTAGGTTTTTCTGTTTCTGTTTTTAAATTCATCCAACGGTGAAGCTATATTTATAATTCTTATATTTTCTACATTTATATTGTTTCCATCTAGGATAAAAGCAAAATTTTTCAACAATTTTTCGTCCTTCATACGTTTTCATTACTGCGCTTATTTTTAAAGAGGGGCTTGTCTGATTCTCCCTCCTGCAGATGCGGGGCTGACTGTGAGGATTGGAGGCACTTTCTTGTGGAGTGTCCCCTGTATGCTGACATTAGGGACTTAGACACTATAGGCGTTGTTAGGGTTGGAAACGACTGCATGTTTGGCGTAATTCTGCAGAGAGCCAAGACCTTAGATGGACTCCGCGAGTTTGCCAGTATAGCCTTCCGCAGGAGGTTAAGGCATTTGCAGTAGGTATATCACTGCGCGAGTAATCGAAAACCTGTTGTCTTGTCTGGTTATTTGTGTGTGCCTGCAATGTCGTCCGGTGTTGTTTTCTGTGGTGATTGTTGGAGGCGTGGTTCTTTCCGTACTAATGTGGGAGTTTGCGCTGCCGCTAGGGTTTTGCGAAAATTTCTTCCCTTAGGTCCCCGGGCCTAAGGGCGGAGGTTGCTGCAGTGCTCGGGCTTGCAGTAGGCAACATTCCTGGAGGAGTCCGGTTATAGATAGTTAATTGTGTCAGTTGTAAATTTGTTAATGTAGTGAAAGGGCAGGATGGGGTCCTTGGCGGTTTTATCTGCCAAGGGTCTTATCGTGCCTTGAGTAAATGGTGTGTGAATGAGTACCAGAATGGGTACTAGTGAGTATGTGGTGTAAATGTGTGTGTGAGGCCACTAGTTAGAGTTATTTGGAACTGGGCTGGTGGTGACAGTTTGACCGGATACTATAAACTGGTACCACGGGTGCCCGGTGCCCCTGAAACTTCGGTTTCAGCCTGACAGTTGGTGTCGCCCTTCAGGAGCTTCGTGGTGGCTGTGGTTTTTATCCGTACCGCGGGTTGAGCGTGTTAGCTCTTGTGGAATTGCATTGCCACAGGGATGCCGTGACCCAAAGATCGGTAGGAGTATAGAAAGGCCTGGTCATGATGTCCACCTCACCCAAGGTGGACATCATGACCAAAAACGTGATGTCGAATTGGTACCCATGGTTTGTACATCGGGACGTTAGTGGACGCATTGTATTCACTCGGTGGTAAGACCACTGTGGTATTAGGCCGTCTCGGCAGGTAACCACAGAAATCTGTATCACATCTGATCCGACCTTTTATGAAAGAGTAATGAATATAAGCCAAGAGTCAATGTCCAAGATTTATGTCATTATTTTTTTATTACTTATCTTTAGATCTGAATTTCCAATTTTCCAGTCACCATTTGGATTCTCGTAAGGTCCAAATATGGTATCAAGCTTTTTGTTTTAATTTAAATCTGTTGATTCAAATTGCCAATCAGCAGAATAGAATGATTCATTATCTATCTTCTTTGTCTTTAGTATCACTTATTCTCACTAACGAATCAAAATAGTCAACTTTCTGTGGTGTTTGATAGCAATACAATCCTCTTTGGTTTTAGTTAGAATATCATGTTTAAACTTTGCTTTTACACCTAAAAATTCGGTCGGTTTCATTAACCTTTCGGTAAATAACGTAACTTGTTTTTCTAAAGGCTCTGTTAACGCTTTAAATGTATTTTCTAACTCACTAATTGTTTCTGCTTCCCGCGCTTAATATAGCTTCAAATTTCTTTTCTTTAAATAAATTTTCCTTGATATTAGTGTACAAATATCGTATATGTATTTACAGGTTTTAATAACAGCTAAACAGATTATATTAACAGCAAAGTTGGTCTTGATTTTGTATTAAACAGTATCAACGTAAATTATTATACAATTGAAACAGTTTAACGACTAATTATAACTAAGCTTCAATGAATACATCGAAACCTTTTCTATAACGTCCACTGCATATTTCGTCATCTTTATTTATTACAAGAAATCAATATATATCCTTCCATAGGTTTTCAAATATTTCGAGGCTCATATCGTTAGCAGCATGATCTTTATACTTATATATGTATGCCTAAGGTTTAGTTCGTCTTGCTTACATATTATAATTAAGTTTGCATTATCACATATTAAATGTTTTGGTATATGTGAATATGTTTGACATAAATAAAATGAATCAATATCTTGTTGTCTCCCTATCCAAAAATATAACCTTATTGATTGTTTTACTTTTCTCATGAAACATCATCAAATATCATTACCGAATTAACTTTAGCATCATGTGATAAAATATTATCATTTTCTGAAAATGTTTAAAAACCCATACCTTTTATCGATAATATCAGTTTTTTTTTAAATAGTCATACTTGGGTTGATTTAATGATCTAAGATAAAGATAAATGTTTTTAAATTTTAATACATTAGAACTTGCAATCAAACTAAGCATAACGTTTTTTCCCGCAATTAGGTGGACCTACAATTAATGCTCTAAATAGGTAAAATCTAAATCTAATCTTGAAATCTAAATTTTTAATTAAAATATTTGCATGTTGTTTAATCAACATAATTTTATTTTTGTTTTCTTTTTTATTATTTTATTTAATTAACATGATTTAATAAAAACATCATCTTATTTCCGTTTTCAAGTTCTATAATCGTTGACTTAACATTTTTCTGTTTTTGATGACCTAAACATTTTATTCTTGTATGAAACATTATTGTTGACTAAACATTTTTTATTTAAGTTTTAAGTTCAATTACATCAACATTTTTTTATTACTTAATTTTAAATCAAGTTTCATTAACCATTGTTGATGACAAGCAATACTTTTAACTTTAAATTTGCAATAAAAGAAAAGAGAAATATGTAAGTTCAGCAAATTAAATCAATTTATTGTAAAACAATTTAGTATATAAAATTGAAAAATAAATAGAATAATCAATAATTTCTTTTAAAGCATTTAAGGTGTTTTATTTAACTGATTCGCGTTCTTCAGGTTCAAGTGCTTGTAAGAACAAATAAGGTGAACTAGTCTAAGTTCAGATGTATGTTTTTGAATTGAATTAACTATTGCGTTAACACATACACGTGCCTCTATGAATGAAGAGTTCAAATAAATGAACATATATGTATGTATGTATATCTTTTCTTAATATTTAAAAGTATTCACGTACTTACATATTTACAGAAAGAATAATTTAAATAAATGAAGAAAGAGAAAAATTTTAGTAATAAACAGGCGGTTACTGGAGAAGGACTATTTAAAAAGGTTATCAATTCATTACCGATTGAACTCCAGCTACCTGGATATCATTTTTGTGGACCGAAAAAGCAACTAGATGAATGTTTAAAAGGAGAGATAAGGGAATTAATCAGAATTTTAATATCAATAAGCGACATCAAGTGGATAGAGAACCAGCCGATAGGGTTTGGAAAAGAGTAAAAGCTCAAGACAGTACACTTGGAAAAAAAAATAAATGCTTACCTTGTTACTAACGCAAAGAAGTCTAACAGGATATCTTGTTGGAAATCTTTAACCACCTCTAGAAGTATTAAAAAATTTTGGATAAAATATAAAATACAAATATAAAAGATACAAAAACATTAATTTCTTTAACTGTGGACACTTATGTTTGCAATTTCTAATTAATTTTAAAATAAAGAAATAATATTAAAAACTCATTCAATTTGTTTAATATATTTAGTTTTTCTCATTTATTATGCATTCTTAAATATTATCTATGAATTTTTAAATCAGTGATTATGTTTCTTTGCATTTGTTTTCTCCGATCTCATAACCAGGGTTAAATCTATTTTAATATCTCTTTCATTAATTTCATAATTTTCGTCTAATAAAATTTTAATCTTATTCAAGATGGATGCTTTCATAGAATACCATTCCAACCTAGAATTGAACTTAAAAACCTTCCTATCCAAATAATTAATTGCCACGTATCAGAATCAATTTTTATATGAAAGTTTCCTTGCCGGATTATCCTCTGTCGTATTTTTATTTAAATAAATTGAAAATAAAAATTCACGCTGAGAAACTGTGTTGCTAATGTAGTCCTTATAACTCATAAGGTGAAGCAACTCTGCTCTACAGAATCCAATAAAATATGTATCTTTATAGTGAAGCCAAGTCCTTGGTTTAAATCCATTGATAGTCGAAAATCCGCAGGAGACTTTCAATTTCAAATTGAGAAAATACTCCATTTCAGAGCATTTTTTGTTATTTTCTTCATTTCTTCAACTGATGATTTTTCATTTTGAAAGCCGCCTTTTAAACTAAATTTGTAGCCCTTATGAAATACTAATAATAAATCTAAAAATCATTGAACTTAACTAAACTAATCATATCATTGTAATCTTATTATATTCAAGTCTTAAGAATAATAAAATAATTTATTTGATGTTTTGTTGAAAATATATCTGTTGTTTTATTGATAAAATTCTGAATAGGAGAAACTTCATCTTGATGAAAAGTGTTTTAATAGCTTGATATACTTTTAAATAATATTTATCACTCTTAGTTTTCTCGTATGACAGATATAACATTCACACATTCCAACAACATCTTCGTGATCGCATGGTATATTACTATTACTAAAATCTGCATATTTGTATTTAAAGACTTTTATTTCTTCTAAATGTTCTTTGAAACTTCTGCAGAAAGTCTTTAAAAGTATTCTTCTTTCTAGGCTTTAAGACCATTTAATACTGAATAAGAAGAATTAAGATTTTAAATAAAAGACTTTTTTATTTTTATTTCATTAAATTTACTTAAATTTTTTTATTTAAATGTATTAAAAGGATAATAGCCCTTTATGGAGGAACTGGCATTAACTCCAGCCTGTAGAATGAGTTGATTTTTAGTGTAATCCACCATTTAGTTTAATAGACACATAAGTAGAGTAACAAACAGTCTTAATTGCACGGCGTTTTATTACCAAATTATTTGGGTTGGCAATTTATTAAACGTCAGCAAAATTTCTCCACTTCAATATGCTTTTATTGTTGTTACTTTATTTTATATAAACACTGACAGATGCACTGCATTTTTGATCTATTTTTAATTGTTTTTAATTTTTTGATATATTTGTATATATGTTTATAAATATTAAATTTACACTTTATATTACTGACCTACATTTTTTGATAGCCTGGCAATTTTAATAATAATAGAAATTAAGAATTAAACACAATTGAATTGAATAAAAACAAAATACCTATGAGCTCTATTTAAAGGAGCTTTAGGACTATTCAATTTATCAAAATTATAAAAAGCCTTAAATATAATAATAATAGCATTTCATGGCGATCCTACCAGCTCCTTAGAGTTTTCTTATATTGCAACATTACAGATTTATCATTGTGCAAATTTTTGTTTGTTAACAAATATGCACCCGTAGATAGGGTTTGAAGATCTTTGTCGCTCAGTGAAATAAACCTGTTTGGAAGCTAAAATGTATTCGTACCCAACCCCAGTCAAATGATTAAATTAAAGTTTTCTAAATCTATAATATCCTTGACAGTAAGTTTATGTGTTACATTTTATTTGTTGAAAGTTGCTATTGGGTTGATGCTCATCGTTATATATTTGACTATAAACTATACTTCACTACTTTACTGAATTTATTCAGAATTTATAGAAAATTTGTGTATAAATTAAAATTGATATACATATTGTTACGAATATGTCTTGCTTAAGATTTAAAATAAAACAATTAAGCAATAAAGAAAACTACTGGTTACAAACTGCGTAGAAGTTTATGCACACACACACACACACAACTACATTTTGATATGCTGTTTACTAAGTGCGGTTTTACACACATCAACTTTTGTTGCTCAACTTTTGTTGTTTCCATTAGAAAGAAAGAGAATGCTTTATACCCCTTCTCTTTTCTTCTAATGGAAACAACAAAAGTTGAGCAACAAAAGTTGATGTGTGTAAAACCGCACTAACTGCCTGGCATACAAGAAAAAAAAAATAAATACAATTATGCTGCTTATCATCTAAACGCGTAAGACAAAAACTAATTTTAGAACAACAAATATACAGTTCTTTATCGTCTGCGTAGTTTTCTAAGAAAACCTTTTTTTACAAAAGCAGCAACAAATGTATTGAAATAAATCCCAAGCAGAAACCTTATCACCATAAAAACAAAAACAACCTTATCAGCATAAAAACAAAACAAAACAACACACAGACATACAGGCGCCTATACAACTAATAAACAACTTACAAAAACAAATCGCTATACAAAGGGAGTAGAAGATTCTTAAATCTTCTAGATTCTACTTGGACAAATATAAATAGGGGAAGCGTCTGAGTGGATAATCAATCAGTAAATTAAACCTCAGCGAGTGAAGACGTGCATTTTTAAGTAAATTGTTCTGTGTCAACTTTGTGTAGTTAAAGAAAATAAAATTGTTATAAATTTAAAAACTCTAAAAACTGGTGTTAATTAATTTGCAATAAAGAACTCACAACAAAACGTTTATAAAAGGTATAAACGCAACAATATCTTAATAGACATATACATAATAAACTATATTATATAACTGAAAGCCTTTATTTTGTTATTGTTGTCGCCGATACCTTCGTAATAGATGACTTAAGCATCAATCATGAAAAGTAGATACAAATTTTAATTTTATTCCATATTTAAATTTAAAAATATTAACAAAGCAAAACCCACTGTTACCGCCAATATACACTAAACAATATGTTTATAATATATTTACTATTATCTATCTTTGTTATTATTCGAAAATAATATATTTTAAATATCAATTTTACTTCATGTATTAATACGGGGACACTTCCCATTAAAGTTCTTAAATTTGCAATTTTTTTTTATTTTAACATCTATATTAATCCATACATATTTACATTTAAGAGATTTTGTAAAAATAACTAACGCTCCCTTTTATATACTACGTAGGCGCTTATAAGGCGTCAAGATAATAATTTAAGAACTAAAAAAGTCAGTGAGTAACAGGCCGGTGTTTAAAACAAGTCTTTTTTTAAAGCGCTCTGGCGCAATTTAATGTATAATAAAAAATAAAGTATTGTGCAAAATAGAGTGCTATTAAAAATTGTTTTATTTTAAAAAGAAAAAAAAGAGCCGGCATTTTCCACGACAATAGTTATTTTTTTGTAATTTCAATTTAATTTATTTTCTGTGTTTATAATATAAAATTATCTTAAATTAATAGAACTTACATAAATCTAATTAACATTTTATAATCTGCATTAACTTATCGCCTTCTCTTTCGAACCAGTACTCATTTGCTGCCAATAAAATGTCATCCATTCCCTTCGTGATCGAACAAAAATTCAAAAACTTCTTCTTCTTCGAAGTAGTTAAGGTGAAGCACAGTTGGTTGTTGGCAATTTTCTATACTGTTACTACCATTAAAGCTTAATACATAGTGAGCTCATTGGTATATAAATGTCCTCTGGCTCAACTCGAGTTCTTGATCTGCGGCATCCAATAAAACAACTATGAGGCTAGAATAGTGTTGTGCATTTTTAGTTACATATATACTATTTGTATGTTTAATATAAATAGAGCAGTGTACACGGTGTACCAAATGTTATTCTGTTTTATTTGTTTGATTTGTAGCCCTTTTTATATCTAATTTATATTTCAGTTCAAGCATACTTGTATGGCAAAAACCGATATGTCATATACATAACATGTTAATACCAGACTCGTTTGTCTGGTTTAACGGAATGAGGTGAAGAAGGGTGGAGAATGTGGCTGTCCAAGTGATACACCAGGACAGCTCGGTTAATCCCAGACTCGTTTGTCGGGTTAACTCTGTATTAGGACTGGTGGTGGGATTTGTCCGAGTGGTACACAAGGACAAATTACCAGGGAAGACCAGGATCGCTCCAAAAATCTTTTCTACCAGACTCGGGTTGCCTAAGGATTAATAACACGTTCTACCAGACTAGGGTTGTTTAATGATTAATAA
Source organism: Trichopoda pennipes (assembly GCA_030448955.1). NCBI lineage: Eukaryota > Metazoa > Arthropoda > Insecta > Diptera > Tachinidae > Trichopoda > Trichopoda pennipes. The sequence goes on from JASKUP010000064.1 coordinate 1,639,112, forward strand.
CACGTTCTGCACAGTTACAGTTGCACTAATCATATTTTATTGAATAACTGTGTATTTATACAAACCACTTAAAATTACGTTAATACACAAATCAATATAACAAAAAACATATACAAAATTAATACAAAAAAAAAATGAACAGAATGCAAAAATTGTTCCATCCAAAAACTTAATACGAAAAATGAATATAATAAAAAGTCAAAAAAAAGCTGACTACAATAAAAAACAATTATAAAAACAAAAATTGCCAGAAATTGCCCAGTGTTTTAGTGTGACCTTCATTCCCATTGCAAACAAAGATTCAATTTCACTACTGTCTGGTAACTTGAACCACCCGTGGAAAATAAAATTTTATTTTTAAGTTATGCTGACGGGGTGGTTCCCATACCTGGACAGTAGTGTTTACACAAACAAACAGACAAATAAAAATCATAATGTGGGAATGAAGATCAGGTTACTCGAGACTCGAACAAACAGGAAGCACGTGGTTTTTTGTTGTTTTACAGTTTACTTTATTATGGGAAAATTAAATCAAGGCCAACCGAATTAAATGTAATGAGATTTATTTTGCTGTGACAACAAAAACTAAATCAAGGCCAAAAGAATCAAATGCCATGAATTTTATTTTGCTATGACAACAAAACTAAATCAAGGCCAAAAGCAAGTGTGGGAACAAATGTACGTCTATCCGAGTCTCGAACAAACTTGAAGTTTGTGTTGTGCCTACCGGGTAATTCTCTTAGAGATTCCTTTTATCAAACTCAAAAGGAATCAAAAGAATAAACATAACAGTTGCAACCGATATAAGAGAGCCAATGCTTGTGCATACTCAAGATATGTATGGATAAAAACATAAACCGCTCTTTATGGTTTTCCATAGAGTGAGAGAATTATCTGTTTCTTACTCTCAAATATCTGTTGTACCATGAGTATTTGAAAAAATCTGTTGGTGAAACAGATATTTAAGATGATTGTGTGCTGCTTATAATAGAGACGAGAACTAATAAATAGTATTTTAACTTCGTAGCTAATAACCCGAATTATAATTAATTAATTAATTGACTAAACAATAAAGTTTAAGTAATTAGTTAATATGATTTTAAAGGTAGAATTAGAAATATAAGAATTTACATCATTCATGAATCAATTTATCTACAATATGTAATATTTGCATTTCACATAATAATATAAAATAAATGATAAAGAGTTCAAGATACGGATTTTATTCTTATTAATTATTCTATCAGAGTTTACAAAGTTTTATTTTCATACATGTAAGTAACATTTTTGGAAATGTTTTTTTTTTTTAATATAAAATAACTTATCCTATCTACTCCATCTACATATTATGAGCTACTTCATTAATATGGTTGTAACAAAAATTTAAGCATCGTTTCACTAATTCCATATTAGCAAGAGCATGGAGGCGATCGGTCGAAAAAACCATGGGAGATTATAAAGAAACTTCAATAATTTATTTTGGGAAAATTATAATTTTCTTAAAAGACAGCTTGCACCTATAGACTTGAAAATTTTGTTATCAATACTGTGTTTAGAATTTCTGTTTATGAATGAATGAATTATATAAGGTATATGGTCCCTAAACTTCATTTTAGGGTCGAGTACTAACCCTAGGTATTTCAGTTTTTGTTCCCATTGGATAGAGCAACTATCAAGTATTATGTTGTTTTTTGGTAGGAAGCTTGATTTGCGTTTTCTTGTAAAGTAAATTGCTTTCGTTTTATCGGTATTAAATTTAATTTTCGATTTATTGAAATATAATACTTTATTTAAGGCTCGTTGGAGGTTAAATATTATATCTACAGACATTAATTCGGAGCTGAGAATAGCAGTGTCATCAGCAAACATTGGCATAATACAGTAATCTGGTTTAGGGAATTCAGCTGTATATAGGTTATATAAAACTGTTGTTCTTGAGAACAACAGTTATAGCCTCTTGGACATTTATCATATGAACATACATATGTGTATACGTACATAGTTACAACATACACATACTTTCACTTTCTTTATTTCCAATACGATATTTAAAATTAAATCTTTGATTAATAATTTCTTTTTATTGTATGGACAAGAATGCCGAGTAATTATATTTCTCAAGTAGAACAATAAACTCTGGCTTAAATGTTTACAATATAAGCAAGAGTAATAAAACTGTAATTACTAAACAATATTGAAATCCTAAGAATTATAACAACAACACAGCTAATCAATAAATCGCTTTGCAATCGATATTTACAAAATTAGGCAACACCAATAGTTGCATTTTCTAAGGAACTGTTATTGTGTAAGTTATTTTGTAAAATATAAACATTAATTTTGAATGACAATAAAGAGCAGTTATTGTAAAGAAACCAAAAAGAGGGGAAGTCGTTTTCCGTGTTTTATTTTGACATCGGGTTATTTTTTGTAATCATATTTGACGCAGTCGGTAGGATACCGCGAGTATTGTCCTTCGTGGGAAATATTACTTTTCATTTCAATGAATTAACGCGATAATGGAGTCCTCTGAAAGATCGAAGGATGCAAATTTGTTATTTTTACTTATAGAAGAAAATCAAAGGATGCGAAAAAGAAATATAAACACCTTTAAAAGATTAAAAGTGACTTTTCCGAACATAATTTTTTTATTCCTTAAAAAAAGTGATGAATGTGAAGATTTTTTCCCAAATAATTTTTATTGTAAAACCAACAAAGAAAACAAAAACCTTCAAAAGTGAATTTTTTTCATAAAAACAAGAAGACTACAGACAGAAGACTACAACATCAACTACAACATAGAAGAAAAGAAATCATCAATCCATCTGCAAAGTAAGATTATTCCAAACTTTTGTAACTAATCATAGTTTAGAGAACAAAATTTCTATTAAAAATAATTTTCAAAAAGAAAAGAGATAAAATAAAGGCCTATGATTGAAGAAATTGATTTAGAATTAGAATTAGAAATAGAAAGAATAAGTTTATATACGTTAAAAGAAGAAGATATTGAAAGATTAGAAAAACTTTCACGAGAAATATCCTTAACCAAGAAAAGCAAAAAGAATATATTTAAGGAACAAGGAAAATAAACCAAAGAATATTACAATCTAATTTAAAAAAAACCAAAATTCTTTAATCTTTCGGCACAGAAATTATTTTTGAAAAAATAATTAATCAATTTGACAAAAAAAAATTTTTTTTTCGTTGGTGTTGGTTGAAAATAATTTAAAATAACAGATATCCAGATATCTCTATTGACGTTTTTGTTGAACAACAACTTTTTGATTATTTTTGTTTTTCGACAAAATGGTTGCCGAAACACGAAACCAACCGAATAGGCTAGTCATTGACCCATTAAAATATTTTAATATTTTACCTGATTTCTATGGACACAGTAAGGACCTACAAACTTTTACAACGCTCCTAGATAGAATAAATCCACACTTGCAAACATATGATGAGTTGGCGATACAACTTTTTTCATATATAATAAAATCAAAGTTAAAAAGAAAGGCGAGACAGACAATAGAAATTAATTGTCATGCCTGCTCCTGAACGTAAATAAAAAATGTACTTCAAAATAACTTCGGTGATAGGCGAACCATTGGCGAACTTTTCGACGAACTACGAGCGACAACTTTCAAGACTAACACCGTAGACTTTTACAATGAAGTTATAGATGAACTGCAGAGGCTCAATAACAAAATTGTAGTTATACTAGGGGAAACAGAAGCTGCAAGAGAGAGTACCACAAACAATATGAAAACAGCATTAAATACATTCAGAAACAAAATACCAGAACCAATGAAGACAATTCTCTTCTGTAGAAACTCAGCAGATATAGAAGAAGAAATGGAGATTGTATTTCAAGCAGGATACGCATACTCAGGTTATCCTTATAATCAAAAACACTTTAAACCTAGACAACAACAAAATTTCAACAATAAACTCAATAATAATCATGGTCTACACAAAAACCCTTTTCATAATCGACCAAATTATGAGAATCGTTTTCCAAATAATCAAAATTATAGAGACAGACAAAAAAACTTAGATAACCGTCAGGACGTGAGCAACAGATATACTTATAACCAAAGACAAACCATCAAAAACCCAGTCGAAAACAAAACTATGGAAAAAATTATGTTTCTGAATTTAGACCTCAAAATCAATTGCAACAATATATACCAAAAGGGGACATGCAGAGGCACAACAACCAGAAATCCCAACCAGTACAACAACACGAACCTATGGATGTCAATGTTAATGAAATATCAGAAAATTTTCGGGACAGAGCCTCGGGAAACTATTACCACATATAAAAGTGAAAACAGAGCTAGGATATATAAAATTAATAGTGGATGCTGGAGCCACTAACTCAGTAATTAATCCAGGAATTTGCCACGCGAAGTGGATAAACCAAATCAAGCCCCTCATCATTAAAAGTTTTCCACATGAAGTAAACGTGAAAGAAAAGGCAATAATTTAAAATGATTGATAAAATGCTACAGTTCTTGTTATAAAATTGCATAACCATTATGATGGATTGCTGGGAAATGACACACTTCAAACTTATAAAGCCTGTATAAACTATACAAATAATTCTATCCAAATAAATGGTCAAAACTTACCAATTTTCTTTAACAATAAGGATGACAGCGTAGATAAATTACGATTTGAGACATTTAATAAATCAATATTTTCGGAAGAACAGTACGCTACGAACAAAGGAATTTCTAATAAAACGATCACTACGCAGAAGATAGACGATTGTAGCAAAAGCACGAAAGAATATAAATCTTTGGAGCAACATATCAGAACACAACATCTCAATTCTGAGGTGCCCCTGCAGGCTAGTAGGTAGTGTACTAGCTTGTCAGTATGGGGGTTGTGGGTTCGATTCCCAACGAAGACCTTGGTTTTTTTTCACTACAAAAATAAAAATTGACTGTCGGTGGGGCTGCTCAGCGATGAAGGCATAGCCACTGGTCGCTGTGCTGTCTTTATACGGCAGTTAATTTCCGACTATCCTTCTACTTTCACCACCTGTTTCATCTCTTCTCTATCCCTTTCCTAAAGAATGTAGCACGGTACTTGACTGAATAGGCATTGTTGCCTGAAGTACTACTTCTCTTAAAAACCAAAATTCTGAGGAGAAACAATTTCTCTTACAATTTCTCTTACAATCAGAACTGTTAATGATGTACCAATAATTTCAAAATCTTATAGATACCCCTATATACATAAAAATGAAGTCTAGAAGCAAATACAAGGATGTTAAGGAGTAATGTAATAAGAAACAGTAATTCGCCCTATTCTTCCGCAATTTGTATCATGCTAGAAAGTAGACGGAGACACGTCAGTGATTACTGCAAACTAAACGAGGTAACAATTGATGAGATACTTGATAAACTGGGAAGATGGCAGCACTTCACAACACTCGACCTCGCAAAAGGATTAAATCAGATTGAAATTGAGAAAGAGGATATCCAAAAGACAGCTTTCAGTGTTGAAGGAGGTCATTAAAAATTTTTGAGGATGCCGTTTGTATTGTAAAAAGCCCCGGCAACATTTCAAAGGCTAATGAATACCATCCCTAAAGATTATATAAATAAAATTTGTTTAGTATATTTAGACCACGTAAACTACGTCATTACAGGAACACTTAAATTCTATAAAATTGGTATTTGAAAGGTTAACAGAAGCCAATCTGAAAGTCCAGCTGGATAAATCTGAATTCTTAAAAAAAGAAACAGAATTTTTAGGTCACATTGTTACAGTTGAGGGAATACAACCAAACCCAAAAAAAATTCAATGTGTTTCTAATTTCCGAATTCCGACAACCGTGAAACCGGTTATTATAGGAAATTCATTAAGGACTACTCAGCAAATGCAAAGCCTATGACCAAATATCTATAGAAGGATAAAAAATTAAATATCTCCGATCCAGAATACCAAAAAAGTTTCAATACACTGAAAACCTTACTCATTAATGAACCAATATTAGCATATTCAGACTTTACAAAAAGTTCACGCTCACTACAGACGCTAATATGTATATTTTGGGAGCTATCTTATCTCAATACAGCCATCCTATTTGTTACGCCAGTCGAACCCTCAATGAGCATGAAATAAACTATAGCACCATCGAAAAAGAGTTGCTATCTATAGTATGGGCGGCAAAATATTTCAGATCTTATATATTTGGGAGGAATTTTACTATAGAAACAGACCATATTCTCAATTAAAGAACCCAACTCTAAACTCGTTAGATGGCGGCTTAAACTTTCTGAATTTAATTACGACATAAAATATAAAAAGGGAACTAAGAACAACAATGCCGATGCATTATCTAGAACAGAAAATGAACCAATCCGTATACACACAATAAATTTAAGTGATACTACAATAAAAGAATACCCAACAGCGATCAATTTATTCAAAAACCAAATTATTATAAGTAAGGTAACATCCGGATCAGTGAGAATAAAAAATAAAAATATTTTCAGAAACAAGAGAAAAACTATTTTTATGAAGGAACTAGACAGAGAATCAACCGTCATGTTGCTTAAAAATTACTTTAACGCTAATCAATTAAATGCTATCATAATAGATAATGAGTTTTTCTCAATTTTTAAAGAAACGTTTAACAAATTGTTTTCAACTAATAAAAATTTCAGAATAGTAAGATGTTTCAATTCATTAGATGACATATAGGACGAAGAGACATTAAGTGACGAAATAAAAAGAGAACACCTGGATAAGAATCATAGAGGTATTCTAGTTGTTTTTGAAGAATAATTCTAATTAAGAATCTATCATGCTCAACTTAAATTAAGAATAACTTATTTCATAAACAATTGTGAAATTTGTAATGTAGAAACATACGATAGAAAGCCCCCTAAAATACCTTTTAAAATCACAGAAACACCCAATAAACCTCGAGAAACTGTTCATATCGACGTTTTCTACACCTTACAGAAGCAACTGTTTTTAACCAAAATAGATAAATTTACAAAATTCGCTTGAGCTTATAAAATTTGTGAAAGAACTTGGACAGAATTCAAATCAAAACTTATTCAACATTTCTCAATGTATGGTAAACCAAAGAAAATTGTTGTGGACAACGAACTCGGGTTTAAAGCAATTCCATTAATACAGTTCTTAAACGAGGAAAATGTAAAAATACACTATACTTCCAACAGCAACCATTCCTCGAATGCACTTATCGAGAGACTACATAATACCATTAATGAACATATTAGACTTTTGCGACATGACGAAAATACTCATAGTGAGACTATTGAAAACAAAATATCAAGAATAATAGGGTTTTACAATAATACCATACACAGTACCACAAAAGTAAAACCAGTAGACTTTATAAATGGAAAAATCTCCGAAGAAGAATATCCAAAATTTCATGACCTAACATTGAAAAAAAAACAAATTCTATTAACAGATTAAACAAAGATAGGACTGAGGTAGAAATAGAAGAAGGAGAAAATTTCATTAAAGAAGTAAGAAATAGAAAAAACCACCGTAAGTACAGGAAAATAAATGCTAGCAAAATACTACAAAACCCATGTTAAGCCTTTTAAAAATTTCAGAATAGAGAAACTAATACTTAGATATTAATTTACACGTTCATATGTATGTTTCTAGATGCTTATTTGGCCTATAATTTTTACCTTTTTCATCGTTACAAGAACATCCAAGATTTGATCAGTAATAATGGTTACCTTCCAATCAAAGTGGACGAAGTTAAAACAATTGAACAGTACAACAAAATCATTTACGTTGTCAACATAACGGCTTACGCAGGCAGCTTACACCTCATATACCAAAACATAAAAACAATAAACAGCAGCCTTACCAAAACAAATTCCGAAACAGAATCCCTGATTGACAGTATAACCAAAAATTATGAGATATTGAAAGTAAAAGAGAAAGAAGAGGCCTTGCTAATGTACCAGGAAAAGGATTAAAATATACTCAGATAAACAATGCCCTGAACTCGATGGAGAACCAAAAAAAAAACAACCTCACAACTTTTAATAATCTCATAAACAATCAAATATGGAATATAACTAATCACATCAATCAAAAGCAATTAATAATAAGCACCTATTTTAATGAATTTAAAAACTTTATTCAAAATAAAATTAGAGATTTGGAAGACGAATTAAGACACATCTATCAAATAAGTCAGGACATCACCCTATTAAAAAACCATGTGGACGACATTGGGCAGATAAGTTTTTCCAGTAAGTTAGGAATAATTCCAACGGACATACTCACGAAGACAGATTTAGGTTTAATTACCAGCTTCGATAGTTATACAGATATCAAAGTAGCAGTAATATTTGAGAATGAAAATATTGTTACAATTCTTTTAATTCCAAAATACTCAAATTCTGTACTCTCAAAAATTATATTTGAACCAATACCAAATTAAAAAACAAGCAGATCTATTTTACTAAAAAAAATTAAGTACTTGTTGATACCGATAATCTACTTATGTATGGGCCAGTTCACATTGGATTAATATTTGTTTTGCACAACTTTAGTTCTTTCCAAAACACACTAGGCTAATTATTTTAGCACAAAATTCTATACGTATACACATCTTTGTGTGTATTAGTGTTTTTTATTCATTTCATGTTTGTTTTTCGTTTGGTATACACCACAGTATACGCATTACAAAATAAATATGACTGTAAGTGATGATGAAATGTTTGTTTATAATTTTATTTTATGTAAAATTTATTTTTATTCTTAATCGACCTTTTTTATTTTAATTAAATAAAAAAAAAATTTTTCAATTTGTTAATTTTTCTTGAAGACTCTTTCCATAGGAAAGCGAAATATTGAAAAAATATGTACCTATATCGTTAAAATTTAATTAAAAAGACGTTTAAAAGATTAACACATATTTAATTTTCTGTAAAATATAAAAATATTATAACAAAAACTTGAATTCAATAATAAAAAAGATAAAATAGTAAAAAATATAAAAATAAATAGCATAAAATCTATTTATCTACTTTTGAATTCATATTTACACTACAATAGCCAACTGAAAACTAAAAATCGCTCTGCAAAAAAAAACACACAAGACCTGTGTTTTCATAAATGCATGTGTATTAGTTTTGTTTTCGTTGTGCGGCTTTGAAGCTGATAGAAAAATTGTTTCAACCAAAAACTACCCCCCTCACCGAAAATGCCGACAAACTGCCAGCACAACTAATCCAATGTGAACTGGCTCTATGTATATAAAAATTAAGCCCAAAATAGATGTCTGTTTGTTGCCAGTGTTTGAAGAAACGCACTGTCGGATTCCCACCAAATTTTAACAGTACCTTCATAATGGTTGTTCGCTGGTTTGTGTCTTTGTTTCATGCGTTTATGCCCAATAGTGTGTCCACAGTGCCAATTTTTTTCCATTCATATTTTGACTCAATGTTTTGTATCAAATGAAATGTGTGTTTTCGTTTGTACGTTGATTTGTGTGTGTGTGCATGCATAGAATGCGAGTTAACAGTTTTAGGTTTGATAGGAACTGTAGCGAGGATAAATCAAAAAGGAGAAGAATTGTTTAGTTGTCTTTAATTTTAATGTTTATTCCTGAGCTCCTCAATTAGAGCTCGAAGGTATGTTTAATAATTAATAATAATTATGATTATGATTGCTTTATTCTTAATTTCTACAGCTTATATACTAACAATGAAAATAATCTAGATTCTAGGTTTGAGTGACGTCACTCCATTCTTACTTCATATACTTATACTTAACTACATACATTATGTAAATATTACTAGACATGAAAGTATTTAGTGTAATTACCAACAAAACTGACCTATAAATATAGAGAAACTCAACGTCATCAAAAATACTTCCGCATGCAGTGTCCCCATTAATGCCCATGCATAATATAGTAACAACAACAATACAGTACAATTAAATTATGCTGATGATCAATAAATTGGTTACAATAAGTAATTCGATAATATTTACCAATACAAATGTATTGGCAATTAAGGTCTCTTTGTTTCTCTACTTATGTGTCAATTATGCCAATTGGTTAATCACACTACAGAACAAATTATTTTTGTTTCCTAACCTTTTGGGGTTGCGTTTGTGCAGTAAAACAAAGTATTTGTTTTTTCTCTTGAGTTCAAAAATATGACTGACTTTTATTTTCCAAATTTTCATCTTAAATACTAAATTCTAAAGAGGAAGTGTTTTTATAAAAATGCTTATGTAATGAATATATGTGGTCAACATGTGTTACAATAACATTAACCCAAATATTCCAATACTGCATTGCCACACATGACGAATCATTTGTTTGTTAATACACAAATGTAGAACCTTCTCATGTGTCAGCAATAAGTAACGTAACACAGTTAAGCGACCCAAATGTCGTAGTTAAGTGTGTCGCATATGCTAACAAATAACTGTACATTTGGGTGGCCTACATGGTGTTACGATATCATAGCGAGTATCCGATAACACTTTAAGTATGTCATAGCCAAGGGTAGGTCAGCTCTTTGAAGAGCCGACACCCTTCTCTTTTTACAGTAAACAATGACACATATAAGTTAACTGCAAAAACATTTCTTTTTAAATTTTTGTCACTTTTGCTTTTTCTCTTTGTTGCTTCATTTATGAATACAACGAAATATGAGGTTGTAGAACTCTAAAATGATTACCATTGCTTTTCTTTAGATTGCTCAACTCCAAAGTGCTTATTATTGTTTTGATTGCTGGTTTGTTGAACTCAAAGTAAAACGCTTAAATGCTTTACATTTAAGCGTTCTCATATTACCAATGCTTCGTGGGCGATTTTATCAATTTCAAAATCAATAATTTAGAGTAAGCAATAATTTTAAGAAATGAAATTATAACTTTTAATAAATAAAAATCAGTTGCAGTAAAGTACTCAAAAATTAAACATCGTTTTATTTAACTGGCGCCCAACGTGAAAATCCTAAAGCAGGATAAGTGAATTGAAATAAATCCTTAAGCAGGATAGTTGGATTAAAATAAATCCTCAAACAATATAATTAAATTAAAATAAATCCTCAAGCAGGATAATTAAATTAAAATAAATCCTTGAACAATATAGTTAAATTAAAATAAATCCTCAAACAATATAATTAAATTAAAATAAATCCTCAAGCAGGATAATTAAATTAAAATAAATCCTTGAACAATATAGTTAAATTAAAATAAATCCTCAAACAATATAATTAAATTAAAATAAATCCTCAAGCAGGATAATTAAATTAAAATAAATCCTTGAACAATATAGTTAAATTAAAATAAATCCTCAAACAATATAATTAAATTAAAATAAGTTCTAAGGCAGATTAATTCAGTTAAAAATAAAATCCTAAAGCGGGACAATTAAATCCTTAAGTAGGATCAAGAAATTAAAATAAAATTCAACTGACATAAAAGATATTAATATTCAAACAAACAAACATTTACTAAATGAATTAATACTTGGATCATTCTGGTGAATATTAAACAATCCTGATTTTTGACGAACTTTGCCAAACGAAGAAAATCAACCACATTTTACAACTATAAAGCTCGGAATACGGAAATGGCCAACATGACTATGATATTAGCAGCACTATATTTTTTGATGATGATAACTGCCGTAATGTGCGAGGTGAAAATATTGGACTACACCAATTCACGGATAGTGGCCATCGACACTGGATTCGCCAAAGTCCAATCCGGCACAGTCAAACTGGTGCATGTAGTCGATATAGGAAACTACGAGTTGACAATTAACCGTCTACAATCTATAATCTATTCAAATGTGAGCGCTTCCCATCCTTTGTACCCCTTCCTTTCATATGAAATAAAACAATTACAAATTCATATTAACAACTTGAAACCCAGAAACAAGAGATCCTTGGATTTCATCGGTTCCGCATGGAAATGGATCGCGGGTAATCCAGATCACGCGGATTTCCAAATAATTGAACAGAAAATGAATAACGTTTTACAGAATAATAATAGACAAATTATAATTAATAAAATGTCGTTAGAAAAATTAAACGAAATAACGACGAAAACAAATTATATTTTGAAATCTTTTAAAAATGAAGAAATGAGAAATGTTTTAGTTGAAGAATTAAAATACAAATTACAAATTATTAAAGCTGAAATTCTAAATCTCAAATACGCCATTGATTGGGCTAAAGTAGGAGTCGTAAACTCATTCATATTGTCTGAATATGAAATGAGTATGATTAAAACTTTGGCCGACAAAGGAAATATAAATTATTTGAACGTCGAAGAATCTCTTGATTTTGGTGAAATAAGAATAGCTTCTGGTAACAACTCTTTAATTTATATTATAGACATCCCTACAACTTACACAGAATCGTGTAATAAAATAAGAGTGAATCCTGTAAAAATTGATAAAATTGCCACTAAAATTGAATATGATGAAATCTTAGTTTGTAAAGAAAAAGTTTTTGGAGTTAAAAGCAAATGCAAAAGTTTTAGTAAACTAACAATATGTAAAGATGAAAATATTGAAGACATTAGTAAAACAGAATGTCTCCCCAATTTAATACGTAGTAAACCCTCTAATTGTACTATGGTTAACAACCTCCATATCCCCATGGTACAGGAATTACTTCCTGGCACAATTCTTTTGAACAAATTTAATGGTAAAATTCTCATAAGTCAGGAACCTTACAACCTCAATGGCACCTATCTCATTAAATTTCATAACGAGACACTCAAAGTGAATGGTAAAACCTTCACATTTTCAGAAATATCTGTTTATAGTCCTTTACCAGCTGTGGTGCAGCCAATAAGCAGTAATCCACATATGGAAAAAACTCTCACACTAGAACTAATTGAAGAAATGAATGCTAACAATACAGAAGCTATCGAATTGCTCCATATCAAGAGCAAAATTGGAGATGCTATAAATATCTTCTTAGTAATTTCCATAATCATAATAATGTTTATCATTTGCGTAAAAAGGAAGTGCTACAGTCGCAACGAGCAACATTTTGATGGAATTGCTCCATCACCAATACAAAGAATTATTGTAAACACTTCTGATACAAAAGATCCATCAATAGCAAGAATTTCTCAAATACCATACTTTTGATTGAGGACAATCAAAATCTTAGGGGGGAAGAGTTAACTGCAAAAACATTTCTTTTTAAATTTTTGTCACTTTTGCTTTTTCTCTTTGTTGCTTCATTTATGAATACAACGAAATATGAGGTTGTAGAACTCTAAAATGATTACCATTGCTTTTCTTTAGATTGCTCAACTCCAAAGTGCTTATTATTGTTTTGATTGCTGGTTTGTTGAACTCAAAGTAAAACGCTTAAATGCTTTACATTTAAGCGTTCTCATATTACCAATGCTTCGTGGGCGATTTTATCAATTTCAAAATCAATAATTTAGAGTAAGCAATAATTTTAAGAAATGAAATTATAACTTTTAATAAATAAAAATCAGTTGCAGTAAAGTACTCAAAAATTAAACATCGTTTTATTTAACTTATATTCATTGCATTAAATAAATAGTATATAAGACTTGTAATAATGTTTAATAAAAAGAAATAATATTTTAACGGCCAATCGAACAACAACGTGTTTTTCTTCACATATATAAGCGAACATAACACTTATTCATATGTTCTTATTCTTAAATACTATAATACAAAAAGCGTTCTTATTTCTATAATTATGTAGGTTAAATTTTAAATAGTTCATGAATGTTTTGTGGAGTCAAGTGTTATTTGGAATTTTATAATCATGTACATACATGTGTGTGGTCGTATACGATATTGTAGACGAAAACCACTTGTATGCATTTTTCAAAGAAATTAGTTCATATTACCAATAATTTGTAGGTCGATAAAAAGAAAGTAAAAATGCATGTGTGTGGCCATATGAAGACCACTTGTAACCAACAATTTATAGGTCAATAAAAAGAAAGGAGAAATGCATTTTTCCAAAGAAACCACTTCTTGAATGGGTAAGTAATGTGAGCATGTTTATGTGCGGTACTAGGTGCAGTATTTATGTTAGATAATTATCTTTGTAGGGGTTACCATAACTCCCCCATTGTTAGAGTGAGGCTCCGACGAAGAAACAATGTAAGTTTTCTTATTGGTTTTAACATAAATTATGAAAATAATAAAAATTAATATGACAGAGAATCCTATGTTACTGCCAGTACTTATTAGAGTAGTTTCTAATAGTTTATATTTTACAGTTTTCATGGTTTCGTTAAAGCGTATTTCTTTTACAACTAGATCAGGATATAAAGTATTATTGTTTCTGATTTTTAAAATGAATTCCTCCAAAACAAACATTTCCTTGACATTGACTATGTAGTTTTCATAAGTTCTTAACTTAGTTTTAACAATACAATTTTCAAATTTTATTAAGTATGTTTTTAAATTCTTAAATTCTTGTGAATTTCCACAGTTTGTTTCTATTTGATTTTGATAATTCTTAAATATAATCAATCCCGGGTAAATTTCTTTTTCTTCCTCTTCTTTTGTAATATTCATACTACATCTAGGTTCAAAGTTTTTTACAATTTTTGTTAGGCAATTATCATTTATCTTTTCCAGTTTTTTATATTCTACAGTATTTGATCTATATATTTCGTTCTTGTGAATAAGGACTTTATTTTCACTTAGGATCAATGTTCTATTTTGGTGGTCGGGAATTGGTTCAAAAGTAACTTCCGCGAATTTTTCATTTAAGAATTTTGGGACGTTTAATGTTAAAAGTATTAAATTTTCTTTATAAGCTATTGAAACTTTAGTGTGAGTGTAGGACTTTATACCGTTTATAATTTTGAATTCTTCCGTGGTCAGTATATCGGATGGAATTATTTCTAGCTTAGAATCAAAGATTACATGCCCTATTTCGTTCACGTGGTCCATCAACAGATTTACATCGTTATTAATTTGAAAGATGGTTTCCAAAAATAAGGTTTCGTCTCCCAAGTCGAATATTTTATTTTGAATTTCTGTCTTGAATTTGTTTATATATTGCTGTACAACTTTCTGCTGAACGTTTATATGGTCCGTTATGTTTGCTATTCTGTCTGACATAGAAGTGCTCAGGTAGGTCATTTCGTCCAAAGCGGTCGATGTTTTCTTATAACCTTTCTCTAGCTTTTGAATTTTGTCGAAAACGTACTTTTCGTCTTCGTTGTCCATCGTTCCTGCGACGTATTTTAGTCCTTTACCTAATACATTTATTAGTCCTCGTTTTTGTCTAAATTTGGGGATTAAATTTTCAATTTTCGTTTTGCATATGGTCAGGCTTTGGTTAACACTGTTCGATAGTGGTGTTACGTTTGTATATGTCTCTGTTAATTGGTGAATATTGTCCTGCAAGGTATTTGCTGTTTCGGAATATTGTGTTGTATTTATAATGTGAATTATTTTCAGGAAGTTGTCAATAATTTCTACGTTTCTTAATTTGATTGGTAAGTATCCATGGTTGTTCGTTAGGTCTTCTTTTTCTAGCTGTTGGGCTCCTATGTTATGTGCTGTTATTATAAGTGATGTAAGGAGAATCATCTGAAAGTAAGAGTTTAAGTGATAGTTTAATTTTGAAAATGTTTCTTCCTTTTTATGTGTGTTTTGTAGTATTTATGCCCTCGACCTGCTATAACATGGTCGTTGTCCAGTTCTGTCATAGTCACCTTTCGGAATTTTGAGTGATTCTTACCCCCACGTTCGTCTTTTAGAAAGATAGGACCAGCCCGAATTTCTATGTTTTCGCGATTCCTATTAATTTTGTTTATAAACTTTTCCTTATTTTTTATAACGTAGTCCCTGATTGATGGGTAATCATTTGCATTTATTTTTCCGTTTTTAAAGTCAATAGGTTTTCGCTTAGTTGTAGAATGGATTGTATTATTGTAGAACAATATTATTTTGTAGATCTTTTCCTCTGTGCTTTCCATGTCCCTATTGGGGTCGTGTTTTAATAATCTAATATGTTCATTGATTGTATTATGTAACCTTTCTACATCTGCATTAGACGTATGGTTGTTATTCGATGTGAAGTGTATTTCAATACCTTTTTCCCGAATAAAGTCTAAGAGGGGTAATGCCTTAAATCCTAGTTCGTTGTCAATTACTAATTTCTTTATATTTCCGGTCGTTGATAAGTATTGTATAAGAGCTCTCTTGAATTCGATCCATGATCGATTCTTTATTCTGATTGCTTGGGCGTATTTGGAAAACTTATCTATGAAAGTTAGAAATAGAGTTTTTCCCAAACTATAGAATACATCTGCGTGAATAATTTCTCCGGGTTCTTCTGGTGTTTCCGTCACTTTATATATTGGTTTTGTAAAGGAATAACAGGAACTGTAATGGCAGGATCGCCATGTAAAGGAATAACAGGATCGCCATGTAGAGGAATAACAGGATCATCATGTAAGGGAATAACAGGATCGCCATGTAAAGGATCAAAGGACTAAGATGGCGGGATCGCCATGTAAAGGATGTTGAAAGATTATGATGGTTCCCTATAGCCCTTTCTTTATTTAATTAGCTGTAGAGGGTATCAGCTATTAATTTGGCGTTCAAAGAAACTGCCAAAATAAATGGAACAAGGCAAAGTTGCCGTCTAAAGTCTATTATTCAAAGTCTGATTTTATTAGATTTTTCATTGCTTATATACTACTTATGAGAATCTAACTTATTAACTAGAATTGAGTGACTTTCCATTTTCACTCAATTTTTACTATAACTATTTTAATTCTCAAATTACATTAACATGTGTCATCAACATGCAAGCGGACAGCCACAAAGTAAATTATAAGTGCTACAGAATTTGATACCCTTCGTCCTAATTTACTTTGGTGGTCTTTGCCACACTTCAACAAGTGTAATTCAAGTAGTGGTTGCGCTACAATGTTGAAGTTGGTCTGCTCACACTTACATGTCGCATGACGACATGTGTACACTACAGTTTAATTGGGTTTCTATCATACTTTTCCTTGTTACAAATATCGCAGTTATTTATGAATTGCGTTATGCGCGTTTTCAGTTTTGGGTGATAAATTTCCGTTTTCAGTTCTGCGAAGTTTTCGTTTATACCTCTGTGGTTATTCTTCTTATTTTCTTTTTCTGTGAGTTCAGTAAGTTTATTTTCATCGACAATATCTTGTAGTATTGATTTGCTTCGATATATTTTAAAATTCTTATTATTGCAAAAATATTTTAGTACGGTTTCCCTGAGTTTCTGGTATAATGTTTCATCTTCTATTAATACTGCGTTAATTTTTCCGGGCTCAAACTGCTTTCTTAGTAGGGTTGTAAATGTTTGTTCGTCAATAGTTTTGGCACTAACAGTTTTCCTTTCGTTTGTAAATATCTGTTCTGTTTTGATTTTTAATGAGCCTGATGTAATTTGTCTAATGATGTATTGTCGCCTGAAAAAATTCAATGGGGTGCTGACCTCTTTTATAATTTCATTTTCTTCAACTAGGTTAATTTCATTGGTTTCCAATTGTACCCGAGATAACGCATCTGCATTACCGTTAAGAACTCCTTTTCTGTACTTAATTTCATAATCGTATTCCTGTAATCTCAGTCTCCATCTAACCAGTTAAGAATTGGGCTCTTTAATGGAAAAGAGCCATGTCAGAGGTCTATGGTCGGTTTCGATCAGAAATTTCCTCCCGAAAAGGTATGGTCTAAAATGTTTGGTCGCCCATATAACTGCAAGTAGTTCTTTCTCTATGGTACTATAATTCTGTTCTGCACCATTTAAAGTTCGGCTGGCATAACTTATTGGATGATCGTCTTGGGAAAGTATGGCTCCTATGGCGTAGTTACTTGCATCCGTTTGCAGAGTGAATCTTTTACTAAAGTCCGGGTAGCTTAGTACCGGTGGATTGCTTAACAGTCTTTTGAGTGTTTCGAAACTTTCCACGTACTCTGCGTCCTTTGTGTTCATGACCATGTCCTTTTTTAGGTACTTAGTTATCGGTCTTGCTATTTTCGAGTAGTCCTTAACAATTTTGCGGTAGTATCCCGCCAAGCCTAGAAATTGTTTGATTTCCTTTTGGTTCTTAGGCAGGGGAAATTTTTGTACACAAATGATTTTTTCTGGGTTTGGTTTAATACCCTCATTGGTAACGATATGTCCCAAAAAGTTTGTTGATCTCTTCATGAATTCACTCTTATCGAGCTGAATTTTCAAGTTGACATTCAGTCGTTGGAATATTTTCGTTAGTGACTCTAAATGTTCCTGGGGGGATGTCGAAAAAATAATGATATCGTCTAGATATACTAGACATATCTTATTGATGAAATCGCCTAGAACGTTATTCATTAAACGTTGGAAGGTTGCTGGTGCCGTCTTTAATCCAAACGGCATACGAAAGAATTCGTAATGACCGCCCTCAACACAAAAAGCCGTTTTCTGAATGTCGTTCTCATGGATTTCTATTTGATGGAACCCTTTTGCCAGGTCCAACGTGGTAAAATATTGACTACGTCCTAGTTTTTCAAAGATCTCGTCAATATTTGGTATAGGGTATTTATCATCGATCGTTGCTTCATTAAGTTTACGGTAGTCTATAATCAGTCGCCATTTCCTTTTCTTGCTGGCGTCCAATTTTTTTGGTACTATCCAGACCGGAGCGGAGTATGGAGAATGACTATGTCTTATGATCCCTTTTTCCAACATTTCCTTTATTTTTTTATTTACTCCTTCCTTATGAATATAGGGATACCTATAGGTATCCCTATAGGAACGTTATCTTTCG
This sequence comes from Trichopoda pennipes, assembly GCA_030448955.1. NCBI lineage: Eukaryota > Metazoa > Arthropoda > Insecta > Diptera > Tachinidae > Trichopoda > Trichopoda pennipes. The sequence continues at coordinate 1,657,919 of JASKUP010000064.1, forward strand.
TTCCGATTTGATGTTTAATTGCGTTTGTAAATGAGAGATCATCGTCTTCTGTATAGAATACTTTTCTGTATCTTCTTATTATTGGCAAAAGTTTGGCTTTTTCCTCTTTATTAAGGTGCTCTGTGCGAATTTGGTCTTCTATAGATCTGTTCTCCTCATTTTTCTCGACAAAAGTGTTAACGTAGAAATTTTCGGCGTTTACTTCAATGGCATCTTTTATGCTAAGTAATGTCTTTATAGGTGAATTCCCGGTGACTTTAACGAGAGCGTGAAATTCATTATCCTTGGCCTCATATATTCCTTTCATAATTTCTACATTCTGTGTAACTGTGGTAGGGTTATATATAAGACTGTTCTTGTGGTGTACAGGTAGTTCCAATTTGTATATTTCTGTCTTCTCAAAATGATACTCGACGCAACTATTAGTATATTTTATGGGAATACTTTTCCCTTTAATAATCAAAACGTTATCCCTTAAATTAAATATAGCCCCTTGGTCTCTTAGTATGTCACTTCCAATTAACCCACCGTATTGGTTATGAAAATGACAAATTAAAAATTGAACTTTAGAATTGGGATCCTCTCCGAATTCTTTAAATGTTGGAATTAAAACTTTTTCACGTATTGTAATTTGATGTTGTAATGTTTTCAGACTTATGCGTTTGCAGGGTACATGCCATTTTGGGTGACAGATCCCAGGATTTATTATCGAATGTGTAGCTCCCGTATCGATAATGAATTTTAGTGGTTTTGTTTTTGATTCTATTTCTATATAGGGTAAGTTCCCTGGGAGGCTGTGGACCGAAAATTTTCAGCTATGTTCACCTTCATTGGTTCGGGGTATTGTTGTTGTGGTCTGTTAGGTTGTCTGTCGGAATGGTGGTTAGGATTTCTGTAATTATTGTGCTGTCGATCAGAGTAATTATTAGTTCGTTGGTTGTGTTGGTAATTATTGTATTGTCTATCGGGGTATCGGTTTTGGTTAGTCCGATAGGAGTTATTGTTTTGTGGGTAATTGTTATATTTAAGGTTTGGTTTTCTGTTACCATATTGTTTTTGGGTTTTTGCTAGATAACCATCTTTGCCGAATCTATCGTATCCATTTTCGAATAAGATATCCATGGCAGATTCCAGAGAAGTAGGGTTCCGGCATGCCAGTATTGTGCGCATTGGCTCTGGCATTTTGTTCTTAAATATGTGTAGTGCAGATCTTTGATTGTTAATAGCTATCTGATTTAACGTGTCTCCTTCCCCTATGATCATTGAGGTCTTATTATTTAGTCGTCTCAGCCGGTACTTGATTTCGTTAAAGAAATCGACCGTGTTGGTGGTGAAAGTAACTGCTCTAAGATCATCAAAGAGTTCCTCGCAAGTTTTCCTTTCACCGAAATTATTTTCCAGGACATCTTTAATTTCCTGCCAAGTGTGAGCCTGTGTATTTATTTCCAGACATTCTCAGGCTTTTCCTATTATTCTGCTTCAAATTATGTCTGCGAAAATGGACTGTGAAAGTTCGTCATATGTAACGAGTAGTGGATATATTCGGTCAATTAATTTAGTGAATGTGGTTAATTCTGTTTTGGTCCCGTCAAATACTTTCAGATTGCTTAAATATTTTAATGGGTCTAATGAAATCTGTTGATTTGCCATTGTAAAATTATTTATTTATTATTATATATTCTTATTCCTGAGTTTCACAAAAGTATTTTTAAAAGGGCTTATATATCTAGTAGCTACTCTATTGTCTTCTGTTCTTTCTATGACGACCGTCAAATAACCGTCGTTCGAATCAAAACCAGAATCGAAGCTGTCTTCTGAATCTGATGAGTAATCCCAAAGGAATTCGTTATCACTCATAGAAAAAAACTTTTATAAAAAGGTAATAGGAATATAACTTAATGGTAGGAAAGAATTGCTGTTTTTGTTTCTTAAAAATTAATTAATAAAATATCTTATTTCTATTGTTGCTTACGATGATGTGTGCTGATGACTTCTTCTAGTTGATGTTGGTGGTTGAAGATGCGGTTGATGCTTTAAGATGCAGTTGGTGCTGGAGATTTCTTTCTTCAGAAGTACTTTTCCACAAATTTCACAAATGTTTAAATGATTTTCTTAAAAGTTTTTCTACAAATATCACGAGATGTTTTCCACAATGTTTCACGATAATCACGAAATGTCTTTCTTTTCACAAATTTTCCAGAGATATATTATTATTTTTTTTTCAAAATAGTTTTTCAAAAGAAATTTCCACAAATGTTTTTGTTTTTTTAAATTTTCACAATAATCACGAGATGTCTTTTTTTTCAAAAATTTTCCAGAGATATATATTTTTTTTTTCAGAATAGTTTTTCAAAAAAAAATTTCCACAAATGTTTTTTTTTTCAAAAAAAAAATTTTTACAATAATCACGAGATGGTTTTTTTTTTAAAAAAAATTTCACAATGGTTTTCTCAAAAAAAAAATTTTCACAAATGTTTATTTTGATTTTTCTTCCCTTTTCCTCTTCAAGAATTATTTCTTAAAAATTCTGTGAAGGATCGCTCCTGTTTGGACTTCCTTCTTGTAGTTTATTCTTCAGATCCTTTTTTTTTCTTCTTCAAGGAATATTCCTTAACAGTTCTGTGAAAGATCGCTCCTGTTTGGGCTTCATTCTTGTATAATATTTTCTGAAGATTATTCCTCAGATCCCATCTTCGTCGCCAGTTTTAGGTTTCATAGGAACAAATTATTTTTGTTTCCTAACCTTTTGGGGTTGCGTTTGTGCAGTAAAACAAAGTATTTGTTTTTTCTCTTGAGTTCAAAAAATGACTGACTTTTATAAAAAACATAAAACAGACAAAATATGAAAAGTATTTTCTTTTCGGGAATTTCCCATAATAAATATTGTAAACGATACATAATATAACCGTAACATTTCTAATTAAGATAAGTAATAAAGAAAATAGTTTAAAAAAACCTAATTTGTATTATAGATCAAAGCCAAATTATAAGGTAATAAAATCATTAAAAAATATCAATATTAATAAACACAAAAGAAACAACCATTTTATCTACTGTAGTGGAACCACCCTAATGTAAATACCTAACACAACAAACTAAAAAGTTTAAATCAAATTTCTCAAGTGCAATGCACTAGCAATGCACTTTTGTTTGTTGTTGTTATGCTTTACATACATGCAATTTATGAATGGCCTTCAACGGGCATTTACATGGCGTGTGTGTGTCGATCGGTGTGTTTCAGGTGACACATTTATTTTGTGGAAAGAATTCCCAAAATGAATGCAATAGGAACCGGGTCACATTTCACTTTTCATGACAACAATAATATTCATTATATTTATAATAACATTTGTAAATAATTAACATTAATAGATTAAGTACTAGATAGTTAAAATTCTTCTCACAGTCGGTATATAAACGACTGCAATTGGGAAGACAAAAAAGAATCTTTGTTCATACTTCCTAGCTCCCAGTTGAGCTGGATTTAACTGCTCCTAGTTGAGCATAACCTAAAATAAAATAAGAACAATTAAAATATACAAAATAAAAGGAAAAGATTTTTTATATTATTACACTACCTAAAAAATATTTATATATTTAAGAGAAAACTACATATGTATGTGCTCGATTCGGCATTGAAGAAAAATATATTCAATAAAAAAAGACGACTGTCCTAATTAAATTTTTTTATTCCTAACAAAAGTGCTAAACGTTATTTTGCAACGGCAATACAATTCAAAATATGCATTTGTTCATAGCAAGTGCAAACAAATAGAGAATTTTGTTTCCATATTCTGTTGCATTCTTTTTGTGGCTGTAATTTGATTTTGGCGCATAACATTTTTTTTGCTCATTTTAATAACAATTGTAGTTGCAAATTGGTATTGGCGACTGTACTACGGATTTTGTTTACACAGGTAAATTAAAATTCATGTCGTTTAGTGTGTTTGACGAAACAGAATTTTATGAACCAATTATTTTAAAACATTCGGATGATGATTCAAAATTGGCTTAAGGACTCACAGTGCATATTTTGTGCGAAGAAAGTAATTATTTCGTGTGATTGACAAAAAGTGTAACGAAGTGCAAATTTATGGACCGTTTTTTTCAAACTTTTGGAAAACAAACCAAACGGCGGTATGATTAATCAATGCACATTTCGTGCAGATACAAGTCATAATTTTGTGCGTTGTCAATCTTTTTCTGATTTTCTTTATAGGAGAAGATAGATTTGTGCTCCGTAAATCGTCAACGAACATAACATTGGAAGATTGCAGTGGTTGTGCTGGTGTTTGTCGCGAAATAAGCCACATGTAAGTAATTTAATATGATTGCTTTTCTTTGTTATTGAATTTAATGAAAATTTTATATTCGCCATGCAGAATAACGAAGATGACAAGACAAAAACGGAATATCGGTCGGCGTTCACAAAAATCACAATCTGTGTATACTGGACGGGCAAAACAGACAGAACAACTAAGACAACTAAGAAATGATACTGAAAATTGTTGTGTTCTGGGAGGCTACGGAGAAATGAATCTTTTACTTTTACCGACTCACTTCTAATTCGAATTGAATCACTTTATTTTAGTTTGCCTTTTTATATATAAACAAAACTAGTGCAAAAACTTAAATTTAGGTGAAAAATACAAAAAATTTAATAAATACAATTATATGATAAATGACAAATGTGCAGTTATAATAAATTTAATAAAATGATGAATATGCATGATATTAACCTAAATAGTAGTATTAACATGGTTTAATAAATAAAAAAGTAAATTAAAAAGTAATATTAACCTAAATAACATAGTTTAATAAAAATGGTGAGTAATGTTAGCCAACTTAAAGTCAAGTAAGTCAAAAATTGAAATAGGCTAAAAAATAATAATAAAAATATTAATGCTTAACATAGAATTAATTATAAAGAAAAAACTAAAATAAGAACAACTCATAACAGTTTATCTAGATCACGTTCAGGCCAATCCGACGAAGAAAGAATATCACAAAATCAAGATGGCACACAAAAAATCTTTAGAGGCCTTAGAAAGAACTTTGAAAGGTTTACGAAATAATCAAGAATTGTTTGGTGGTGCCTTGATTCTATTGGCTGGAGATTTCCGCCAAACACTGCCTGTTAATCCCCGGTCTACTATTGCCGATGAATTGAATGCATGTTTGAAGGCTTCATATTTATGGAGACACATTCAAAAACTAACGTTGACTACAAATGTGCGTGTTCAATTGCAAAATGATGCATCAGCCGAACGTGTTTCAAAGTAATTGTTATATATTGGGAATGGTGCAATTCCAATTGACCCCACCACAAAAATGAATACGCTTCCAGATAATTTTTGCAACTTGGCACAATCAAAACAAGAATTGGTCACGAACGTATTACCCGGTATTGCACAAAAATTTTAGAAACCATGATTGGTTGGTGGAAAGAGCTATCTTAGCTGCGAAAAATACAGATGCTTCGGATATCAATGAAACAATTTTGAATGACATTCCCGGGGAAATGTTTACTTATTCAACTTACTTGACTCTGTTACCAATCAAGACGATGTTGTAAATTATCCAGTCGAATTGTTAAATTCGCTTGAGTTACCCAGACTGCCGCCTCTCCGCCTACAAGTGAAAGTTGGTGTTCCATTTATTTTGCTTCGAAATATCTGCCAGCTACGCCTTTGCAATGGGACACGCTTAGTAGTCAAAAAAGTCATGACAAATGCGATTGAAGCAAAAATTTTAAAAGGAAAATATAAGAGCGAGGATGTGTTGATACCACGTATTCCTATGATTCCTCCAGATTTGCCGTTTGATTTTAAACGGCTTCAGTTCCCCAAGTGTTGCTTTTGCAATGCAGATCAATAAAGCCCAGGGTCAATTATTAGTATTGTGCGGCATTGATTTGGAATATTTCTGTTTTTCGCCTGGTAAATTGTATGTAGCATGTCCACGTGTTGGTAAACCCACTGCTTTGTTTGCCTGTACCGCGAACCAAAATCGAACGAAGAATGTTGTATATGTAAAAGCATTGCAATAGAATAAGACGTATTATAAAAGGTGTTTTTTTAAGCTAGATAGAACTTTAAATTGTAAAAAGTAACACAAAAAATGAAATTTTGATGAAACATTTTTTTTATTTGTTTCAGTATACTCTGACGAATCATCATGAATAGACTCTCGCTTGAACAACGCTACGAAATTATCCAAATTTACTTTGAAAATCAGTCGTCGATTCGCGCAACTTGTAGACGACTTCGTCATTTTTATGGCGTACATAATCGTGCATCTGAATAAGCCATTCGTCGAACCGTCGATAGATTTCGTACCACATACTCTCTAGAGGATGCAATAACACCAACATGTCGAAGGAATGTGCGTACTGAAGAGAATATCGCCGCTGTAAACGAAAGTGTGGAAGAAGATCCAAATTTATCAATTCGTCGTCGGTCGCAGGAATTGGGGCTCTGTCCGTCCACTACGTGGAAAATTTTGCGCAAAGATCTCGGCCTACACCCGTATAAGATCCAGCTGGTGCAGGAATTGAAGCCACGAGACCATTATATGCGTCGTTCTTTCGCTGATTGGGCTCTAGAGCAGTTGGCAACTGACCCGTTGTTTTATCGCAAAATTGTGTTCAGCGATGAGGCGCATTTTTGGGTTAACGGGTTTGTTAATAAGCAAAATTGCCGCATATGGAGTGAGACCAATCCACAACAGACCCTACAGACTCCATTACATCCAGAAAAATGTACCGTTTGGTGCGGTTTTCACGCTGGTGGCATCATCGGACCTTATTTCTTCAAAAATGAGGCCGGAGCTCGCGTTACGGTCAATGGAGATCGTTACCGCACCATGATCAATGATTTTTTGTTTGAAAATATGGATGACATTGATCCGGACGAGATGTGGTTTCAACAGGATGGTGCTACGTGCCATACAGCGAACGCAACCATCGAGTTATTCGAGAAATGGACCTGTCAATTGGCCTCCAAGGTCGTGCGATTTGACACCACTCGACTATTTCCTGTGGGGCTACGTGAAGTCACTGGTTTATGCTGATAAACCAGCAACAATTGACGCCTTGGAGGACAGCATTGTTCGTGTTATTCGTGACACGCCCAGCAGTGCTCGAAAAAGTGGCCCAAAATTGGACGTCCAGAATGCGCTTCGTCAAGAACAGCCGCGGTGCCCATATGCCCGAAATAATTTTCAAATGTTAATGTCACGTATTGATCCTTCGAATAAAAAAGAAATTTTGATTACAATTTAATTTTTTGTGTTATTTTTTACAATTTCAAGTTCTATCGGGCTTAAAAAAACACCCTTTATAAGCACACAAAAATATTGAATTGTGAAAAAGATAACATTATTAAAAGAAACATTAAAACGAAAAAAAATTGGGTTCTTTTTGATAAATTTTCTTGAATGATTGAATTTTTGGGCACATGACTTGCAAAGCAGTCACGGGCAAGCTAGTAAAATATATGAAACAAAGATTAAGGAAAATCTTAAGAGAAATTTAATTCATATTTACGATAATTGTTAGTAAAACATCGTTAATTTTAAAGAAGCTAACTGTAAAATGACAACAATGGATGTTACTAGCATAAGTGAAATCAAACATAATTTAATAGTAAAAATGACCTAAAAGTAACAGGCACCTTCCTTATCATTATACATTATATAATAATTTTACGAATGTTAAAATAAAATTGTCCGAAAATGTTAACTTGCCAAATTTGATAACTAATATAAAAGAAAATTCTAATACAACTATGACTGATTTAAAACTAGAATCTTTATATTTAGAACAAATTAAATACGAAGAAACTATTAAACATATACTTTACCATAATAATAAATCAAATACTATTAATAAACTATTATTAATTAATGTTATTATCATACTTACGATTTTTATACTGATTTTAATTTTATTGTATATGAAAACTAAAAGTAAAGTTATAATTTCGTCGGACCCTCAATCTAACGGTGGGGGAGTTATAGCCTCTAGACATTTGTCATATGAACATATATATGTGTATACGTACATACTTACAACATACACATACTTTCGCTTTCTTTATTTCCAATACGATATTTAAAATTAAATCTTTGTTTAATAATTTCTTTTTATTGCATGAACAAGAATGCCGAGTAATTATATTTCTCAAGTAGAATAATAAACTCTGGCTTAAATGTTTACAATATAAAATATTTCTAAGAACTCAAGTAGAACAATAAACTCTGACTTAAATGTTTACAATATAAGCAAGAGTAGTAAAACTGTAATTACTAAACAATATTGAATTCCTAAGAACTATAGCAACAACACAGTTAATCAATAAATCACTTTGCAATCGATATTTACAAAATTAGGCAACACCAATTGCAGTTGCATTTTCTAAAAATATTAATTAATTAATTTTGAGTGACAATAAAGAGGAGTTATTGTATAGAAACCAAAAACAGAGGAAGTCTTATTACGGTTTTTTTTTGTGTGATCATATTTAACAACCTGCTTCAACATAAAATGAACTTGATGAGCGTGCAGCAATGTGAACTTTAAATGAACAATGATTTAGAAAGCTATTGGGGTAAGATAAATTGGAAATCCGAAATTTAATATTTTAAAAATAAAAACCTCATGCTATATCATATCAAAAGCGGCTTTGACATCCAGTAGTACCATGCCTGTTGATTTTTGGTTTTTAAAATTCTCATTAACCAAATTCCTTAATTCCCTAATTAATAGATGAGTGGTATTATGTTATTATTTTCCAAAAAGTTTTGCATAAAATCTACAATAATATTTTCAATTTAACGATTTTTCTCTAAAATTTTGTTTACTGAGGTCGGCATGAAGATGGGCAATCAGGAGGTTTTTTGGGTTTTATAATAGGAATAATTTTCGCTTCTTTAAATTCTTGCAGAAAATAACAGAGTTTTAGGCAGGCGTTAATAAAAACTGCTAGGAATTTTAAACCTTTATTGGGAAGTGATTTTAAACATGTCGTGCATATGTGCACAACATGAGTCATAACAATTTTATTAACCTGAATATTCTAAAGTGCATTGCCACACATGATGAATCAGTTGTTTGTTAATACACAAACCTGAAACCTTCTCATGTGTCTGCAATGAATAACAATGCACTTAAGTGACCCAAATATCGTTGCAATGTTTGGTTATTCTCTATGTTAACCGATTCGTAGAGAATATCCGATGTCAGATAAGTGGGTCACAACACGGTATAGGTCAGTTCTTTTGTGAACCGACAGCCTTCTCAATTGACAGAAACAATGACCCATGCATTCACTACATTTAACCAATAGTATATAAGATTAATATCAATAAAAATAAAATTAATATGTGTCTTTATTTAAAACGAACTAACATAACAAACAAATGTTATTGATTCCATTGACTCCTGGAGATTTTCTATTTTTCAATGAATTGGTTATGACAATGAAAAAATATAGGAAATATCTATTTTTTAAAACAAATGAAAACTTAATAAACTTTTGTCTAGTTGTACGCTTAATAATGAGGATATAATTAAATCAATTACGTAATTTTATTGTCTGTTTATTTAAGAAATACATATATATTTTTTTAAATAAATAGTTAAAATTAAAGTAAAAACAGAAATTCAAAAAATTTCAATATCAAAAGGGGTTCAGAAAAATAGTTTCACCTTTAGAAATACATTCAGTAATGATGTTATATTGTCAATAAAGATATACATATGTACATGTTTAAAAAATATGGTATATATGTATGATATTTTGATATACACTTAATATTTATAAATAAGAAGAATATTATATGTATATACTTTGTAGTTAATTACTTGTTTTATTGGTGTGTTGCCAATCTGTAAATTTTGTTGTCTGTAGTGTAGTCCTACAGCTTAATTAAATTAAATTAATGAAAATTGTAATAAATTATGTTTTGTTTGAACTATTTTTATAAATGAATTAGTATTTTTCATTTAATTATGAATAATTATATAGAGAAAAAACTTAGATACCAGAAGAGTGAATCGGACTTTTTGATTCGCTGTAATTGTTTGCGAAAGGTTGCATAGCTTAGCAATAGAAAAATTGTGTAAGTTATACTAGTAGAGAATAACTCTTGGTAAATCATAAGTATTTAAACTGTATCCTATCAGAATTTTCATGGATGCTTCAACAGAACTGAAAGGCAGCTCACATGTAAAAATTCCTTTAGTTCATCAACGCATAAGGAAAGTTTTATATCAGAATTAAAAAAAAATTTACGATACTTTAATCAATTATCCCAATTTAATATTGAAGAACGAACAGAAGTAATATCAAAGTGAAAATCCTTGTTGACGTCTCATCCTAACTACACATATTTTACTACTTCGCTCATTGGAGCAAATTCTTCAAAAATGTTTTCATTATTTGAAAGTTATGTGCAACGCATCAAAAAAGGTAGTTCTAGCCAGACCATAATTGAAAATGAAATAGCCAAGTATAAAAATACTATTGTGCCTCTAGATAATAATTTTAATACTGGCGGCATGATAGAAAAAATGAATTCCCTTTATTGTACAAACTAAGCTTGTCTAGTGTTTCTTCGGAAAGAATATTTTGTATTTCTAGGGCTCTAATAACAAACAAAAGATCAAAGCTTGGTTATAATAAAATATCTCTTAATAATGTTTTATTCGTAAATATTAATTCAAAAGACTAATTTTTAGTTTTACATTTTATATTTAATTTAATTTAATTTAATTTTAAGCTAAATTATGTATTATTATTTATTTATTGTTAGTGCAGCTTTATTTATAAAGAATAATTTACATTTAATATGCATTTTAAGCAAACTTTAGTGGTTTTATTAATCTTAAATTAGAAAAATGTTTTAAATACTTCATTTAATATTTGAAATACTTTTGCACCAAAGAAAAGAAATATTAAAATTAATATTGTTTTTTCTCTAGTTCTATAATCATGTATTTATTTGTTAATTTATTTTATCCTTATTGTAACGTAAAAGAAATCTTCCGAAATAAATAATGAACAACTGTAATGTAACAAACCCAAATGTTGTTAAATAATCATAATATTATTTTTAATATATTTATGCGCATTAAATCTTAAGATTCCTTAATTATTTTTTAAAAATATAAATTGAAGCATTAATATTTCTATATTTAATTTGATTTATGTTATTAAAATAATACTTTATAGTTTTAAGTTTCCATTAGATTAATGTTGCTAATACTGTATTATAAAAGAAAAACAAAGACTTTTAATAAATATTAATAATAATAATAAAAAAAATATTATATTTAATTTGAATAAAACAAAAATTTAAAATATTGCTTTATTTTTAAAAACAATATTTTTTTGTATGAGAGCATGATTCGCAGCAAACAATAAGTACTTATGATGCAACCATCAATATCTGGTTATACTGTTTGTGTGAAACATAGGAGAAGAGATATGTTACTCTCATTCTCTCTTTACTTATTCGTATGAATCCAATGAGCAATAGTATCAGTGTCAACGTATTTCAGAAAAAAAAACTGCTCATCTATACCCACTCATTAGAGTAGCCACACAAAAACTTTTTTTTTTCTCCGCCGTTCTTTTCTTACACTTAAGATCATTTTTTATTCTAATCACATATTCTAAATCCCATATCCACCACTTTACATCAAACACTGCACATCCACAAGCAAATAGTTGCAAGCATTCATTGCTGAAAACTTCAAAACACAAAATCTCTCCCTATCTCTCTCTTTATCTTGCCACCTGCAGTGAGCTGCATTTTTTTCCTTACACTTAAGATCATTAAACTGAAAAAATTCTAATCGCATACTCAATATCAAAGCATAAATTATCTCTTAGCACCTTCAGTGACCTTTACTTTCCACTTAAGCAATATATTTACCCTTGTCGTCTATTAAGGGACTTTCGCATGACATTTATGGTTTTTGCATGCCATTAATAACCCATGTCAATCTATTTAATGGGTTTTGCATGACATTTATTGCTTTTGCATGAATCCCATACGTTTTTAATAGAACGTGAAGCAGAAGAAGACAAAATAAAATACACAATGTTAAAAAATCTTACATATTTTTTTCAAAACGCATTTCATAAATTAAATTAAATTCACTTAACAATGTATGTGAGTCTAGTGTCATTCCGAAATTATTCAAAATTGTGTCAGTATTTGCCGTACATAAGGAAAGCAAAACTGTAGAAAATATGAATTCTTATCGCCGAATATCCCTTCTTCCATGTATTTGAAAACTTAAAAACAAAAATTAATTATATCTATAGACGTCTAACGTAATAAAAATATAACACATATCAAACAATCAGGTTGGATGTCGTGCTGGTCTTGATCCAATAGATGCACTGTTGTACCTAGACCACATTGTTTGTAAAAATCGATCAACAAAGAAACACACATCGTTTCTTCACAACGTTCATCAAAAACTTACGTGTTGGTCAATTGGGCTTACAATGTTTCATCTAATAAAATCTAAGAAATCTGCAGTACCTGTAAATGAAACTTTTTCAAATATTTTCTCGTTGGAAAATGGGATCCCGCAAGGATCATCTTTATCGGTAACCCTATTTATCATTAATTTTGATGATTTATTTCATACTATTAACAGTTATAAGAGGGCTGATCATTGTTTATACGCTGACGATCTTTATATTGTTATGGATGTGTCTTGTTTAAGTTTTAAAAGAAAATAAATAAGCAATAAAGCAAACTACTGGGTATGCGGTTTACTAACTGCGTGATTGGCTAAGAAAAGTTATGCACGCAAGACAACAACAAATTTCTAGTTACAAACTACGTAGAAATTTTATACACGCAAAACAACAACAATTAGATATGCTATTTACTAACTGCGTAGTTTTCTAATAAAACTTATGTACACAAGGCAACAACGACTATTTTAAAATAAATTCCAGGAAGCAGCTTTATCAGCATAAAATCAAAAACAACAATCCACACAGCATACATGCGCCTATACCTTGAATGAACAACATACAACAACAAAATGTGATACAACGGGAGTAGAAGATTAATTTTTCTAGACTTGTAATGGACAAATATAAAAGGCAGCATCTGAGTGAATAGTTAGTTAGTTGAAAAATAAAACTCGTGAAGTAAAGACGTGCATCTTAAGTTAATTGTTCTGTAGTGTTAACTTTGTTTGTAGTGAAAGTAAATAAACTTGTAATTAATTTAAAAACTCTAAAACCTGGTGCTATTTATTTTACAATAAAGAACTCGAAACAAAACGTTTATAAAAGTTATAAAAGTAACAATATTATAGCAAAATAAGAAGAAAATACAAAAATTTAGCAACGTTTTTAAAAACTCTCTTTGCTATTGAAAATTGGACGAGACCTCTGGATGAAGTATTTCTTTCGAAAAACTTGATCATTCACTTGACTGTAAAGAACGTAATTGCAATAACTTCAGTAGGATTTATAAAAACATAAACATTAAGAATGTAGATTACTGCAAAGTCTTAGGATTAAATATTGATTGCAAAAATATATTGTATTGTATATATTGTAATAATCTTAAAAGAGATCTTGCCAGCAGATCAAGGATCATCAGGTATCATTCATCAAAAAATAATTATACTAATAGACTGTTTTCTATATAAAATTTAGGTTAAAATCCATTGAATAATAAATATTTTATGAGAACATCATAAAATATTTATTAAAGGAATCCTGCACAAATTAACGTAGATTAAATGAAAAAATTATTCCAAAAATAAAATTGTTTTTTTATAATAGATAATAATATAAATAAATAAATTTACGCATATAAATTTAAATTTACTTTAAAATTTTCTATAAATTCTGAATAAACTAAATAAAGTTTTGTAGTTTACTATAGATGAGCATCAACGCGGAATTAATAGCGACTTTTAATAAGTGAAATGTGAGACAGAGACTTATTGTCAAGGGTATAATAGATATAGAAGACTAACATATACATGGGACAGAGCGTATAACAAGAAAATATTATTACATTAATTTCTTTTAATGCAGGTTTTATTATATACAGCTCTTTTATTGCAAAATAATAAGACAAAATTATAGAATTTTTAAATCAAATTAAAGGATTTATTCACTTCAAATACACACAAAATAAACACGATGGCAACTTTACCACTGTAACTCCTAAAAGACCCTTTATTATTTTGTTTACTCAACGTTGTCTCCACGTGAATTGAATATATTGCCAGCAGGTGGTGCTTACATATCTGTTTTATGCGGTTCTCGCATATACAACAATATTCTAGTTAAACATCATGACATATTGTTGCTGTTGTTGTTGTCATCATTCATATGTGTTTTGATTTTGTTCTGCGTTACCTGTTTTTGTTTTCTGTTGTTTAGCTTCTCTACAGGAATTTATAATTATTGTTATCTTGTGTGTATAATATTTCTTAGAAAACAATGCAGTTTGTAAAAGACAAAATTATTTTCATCTAAAACTTAAACAAAACATCTTCGTAACAATATGGAGAAGCTATTGTGTTAGAGTTGACTGAACATATTTTACCTTCCTTAGAGGTTTAATTCGCTGCAAAATGAGGATTTTGAAATCCCATTAACGGTTTCATACCTCTTAACAAAAACTCCTTTGCACGATGATAAGAACAGCTCATTTTGCAGGGTGGAGTTAACGCGAATAACCCCATTGAGAGACTATTATCCTTTTGACAAATTTAACTAATAAAACAAATTAAAAAAAAGCAGATATAAGAGTTGGCTATGACTGAAGTATTTACTCAGTATTGAATGAAGTTTTATCCCGGAAAGATGAATACTATGAATGAATAGATGAATAGATTTTCTGCAGAAATTTGAAAATGAAATATTTGAAGAGCATTTAGAAAAAATACAATTGTTTAAACAAAAATATGCAGATTTTACTAAGTACAATACACCTCGCGATCTCGAAAATTCAAGCGAAGATCTAATTTCTTACAAAAATAATTATAAAGTCCCGGTTTTTTAAATTCTGAATACACTTGATGCAATGTATGCTTTTATATGTGCATCTTCTTAATGGGTGCTATTATTTAAGGGTAATTCTTTTTATCAGGCCTGTTCTGAAAATCACATTTCATGAAAGTGATTTGAAAGCACAAGAAATGTGTTCAGTGCACAAAATTTTGTGCTTTTAAAACGTTCACGTTTGCCACTTGCAATTTGAAATCACTGGGGTAATTTTGCTACTATCACAATGAAAACTGTAAAACAAATTACTGAAATAATTCAACCAATATGTTTTCTTATTAATTTTGTTTTATAATTACTTTTTATTAAAAACAAACACATTAAAATTAAGAAAATTGTAAGGGCACCTTTTTTTACTGAAAATTTTTTATTTGCTTTTGTGTTTTCCATTGTGATTTCAATTTTGTTGTTTGCTCTCAGCTGTTTAAAGTGTTTCGAAAATAGATAGAAGGTTGCTATTGGAATTTCTTTTATGGCTGCTTAAAATATTATATGAAATATGAATATATTAATAATCAGTGCCAGCAAAAAATGTTAAATGATCGTTAAATTATAATATAATTTATTAAATAATAATAAGCTTTTTGCATAAATTCACTAAAAAGTAAAACAAAGTTTAGGCAAGTGGCATTCAAAACCTATTGTGTACTGTGGCAACTTTACTGGTTTGTTTTCTTTTTGCCAACAGACGTTAAGTTTTAAATTTATTAAATTTTCTCGCGAAACCTAATTAAAATGTAAGTATTATAAAATAATGTCTAGTAATTGTATGTAAGTAGATATTAATACATATATTTTTAGGGGACCACACAAAAATCAGAGCCAACTCGAAATTTTCTTGGCATTTATGGAATAGCAATCTGATTTTTTTTTTTAAAGAGAAGTAGCACTTCAGGCAATAATGCCTATTTAGTTAAGTACCGTGCTACATTCTTTAGGAAAGGGATAGAGAAGAGATGAAACAGGTGTTAAAAGTAGAAGGATAGTCGGAAATTAACTGCCGTATATAAGACAGCACAGCGACCAGTGACTATGCCTTCATCGCTGAGCAGCCTCACCGACAGTCAATTTTTATTTTTGTAGTGAAAAAAACCAAGGTTTTCGTTGGGAATCGAACCCACAACCCCCATACTGACAAGCTAGTACACTACCTACTAGCCTACAGGGGCACTACAGGGGCAAAAGGCTTTGTACATGGCGACAAAGTTTATTTTGAACAGTTGTGGATGGAACTCGCAAATGAACTAAATGCTTCGGGAGCACCAGCCAAAACAGTGCAAGCCTGGAAAAAAGTACATGCATACATTCATGTGTGTATATTTACATAAAAATTAATTGTAATAATCGTTTTTTTGCGTTCAATTTTGCGTTTTTATTTTATTTGTGGTTTTTATGTTTGCACAACAGAAATTTAAAGAAAAAATTGTCAAGTAACAGGCATGTTCTTGAAATCACATACTTTCAAATCACATGCGGTTTTAAAATCACACTTGTGTTTTTATGCTATTCTGTAAATCACACTGTTTTTGTAGTATTCGATGTGATTTTACTTTCCTGAAAGCACAAGAAAACAGCTGATTTACCTGACAAACACAAAAATTGAAAACACAAAAGCAAATAAAAAATGTTCAGTAAAAAAGGTGCCCTTACAATTTTCTAAATTTTAAAGTGTTTGTTTTCAATTAAAAGTAATTATGTAACAAAATTAATAAGAAAACATATTGGTTGAATTATTTCAGTAATTTATTTTACAGTTTTCATTGTGATAGTAGCAAAATTACCCTAGTGATTTCAAATTGCAAGTGGCAAACGTGAACGTTTTAAAAGCACATAAATTTGTGCACAGAACACATTTCTTGTGCTTTCAAATCACTTTCATGAAATGTGATTTTCAGAACAGGCCTGTATATTATTTCCTTACAAATGTTTTATCTTAAAAATGTTTTTCTTTATTAGAAAAAAATTGAATTTCCTTATTACCAGAATAGCTCTTATCTTATGTTTGTTACATTTCAAATATTTCTTATCTTACAAAATATTTATCATAAGAACTAAACGAATATTTCTTATCTTAAAATTATGTTTAGGATTATAGCTAGTCATAACCTTTTGTTTTTTATCATAATATTTATCTTATGTATGATGATGGGCCCATCTATCCATCTATCCATGTGTGCGTGTGCTTCGCTTCATTCTTAGTTACAAATAAAGATTATTTATTTCCTCAATACAAAATGTAAATATATACAGAAAAATTATTAAATTGAAAAAAAAAAACTAAAATCTAAATTCTTCTTTAAAATTTTTCTCCCATAGCGCTTTTGTTCAACAAATACCAAATACCAAAGTTCAAGGACTTTCTTCTGCATTGTTTATTTTTCTTAATGTGTTGATTACTTATATTTTCTCATTTGTTTATCAGTATGTTTTTCAATTTTTCGGTTTGTCTTTCTTTCCATCTTTCTTTTTTTCATATACATGAGATGAGACTTTGCAAATAACCTTGATAACAATGACATGTCAACCCATTTCATCTAAATGGCTTTTAAATGTTTTTCCTTATCTGATACAAACTCTTCTTTAGTTGGTTTTCCCTAAAATTTAAGATTATTTTAAAATTTTCATAATTAAGATCATTACCAGCTTAAGAACACAACTAATCTCTTGACACTTGAAAATTATTTTTATATCTGTCTGTCCACTTTTCAATCTAAATGTCTTGGTTGAAAGCGAAGTCAAACTTTCAGTTCCAATTTACTCATTTTTAAGTTAGCCTCAGTTTCAACAAGCACAATTAATTGTGCCCGCTTCCTCTAAACATAAATATGTTATGGCAATATCATGAGTTTATCGCAAAATATTTATTATTCAAAATTTGAAACGTATTACTGTAGGGACAGCATATCCATATGTTCATACTGCCAAATCCTCTTTCTTATTTAATCAATTTGGTTTGATTAATAGAAAATTTATGTTTAAAGGAATCTAGCACTGTTAATTCTTATGATTGCCCTCTTTTAGAAACTGAAGCTAATCTTTGTAAAAAATAAAAAAACGTAAGCATATAATATTTAACACAACTTTTGTAATAAAAATCCTCGGACAATTGTGCTGAGAAATCAATTCGCATGCTTGAACGAAAAAATGTCTGTCTGGTAACATGATAACTAATTTTGTTTTTATTTTGATCAACACGTGGGAAATATTATTTTAGCGTAATTGTTATTCGGCTAAATTCACATATTAGGCGCAGTTTTTGGTTACCAACGTTGTTGCAATCTCAGCACAGTAAGCATGGGCACAGCTCTGGATTTGGTGGATTCCTGTATACCTCCTCGTTTAATAAACTTAATAATGAATATTCTAACTTGGACGAGAATGGGCATGGGCAAAAGTATTGAACATATTACAATGCAGATCTAGACCTTATTTTTATAGTGCACTCACAATGAATAACGACAAGTTTGGCATTGAAAAGGACAGACTGCATCCTGGGTATAATAACCAATTTTCATATATACCGGGTTACAACTTTAGAAATATAAAAACGTAAAATTCCATTGTGATAATATGAAAGATCATTATCTTTTAAATTCAAGTTTTGGAATGATGAACAGTTCTGGGAAAGCAATTAGGAGTTTGTTGCCTTGAAAGCTAAAGTGTATTCAATGAGATATAAAAAAAATATAAATGAATTAGAAAAAGAAAGAAATCTGTCATAGTGTTATTATGTCTCCCGTTATTCCCTTAACACGACCCAATATAATATAAATACATAAATACGTACATACTTACCTTAATTTACTTAATTTATTTTTACTTTATTCTCATAACTAAATGCAATTCCAAGAACTGTTTACGAAATTATAAATTGCACAAACTAAATCTAAACACAGACAAATTTATCGGGAATTGTTTGTCAATAACCCAATTCATTATTTTCTTTTCCATATAATTATTAATTTATTGGGAATTGTTTTGCATTCATTATTAATATGATTGGTAAGCAAACTTTTTATATATTTTAACTATAAGAAAATAAATTGTAAAATTAATACATAAGAAGTATAAGAAATTAAGGACAGTTAGTCTTGAAAATGAAACAGTGAAAGTGTTTTATTTTTTTTTAGAAATACATACATTTTAAGATTCAAAAGTGACACAGTCACGGTAGTCCGTAAATCCAATCCAACATAAAAGTATAAAAAAAATGTTTTTGTGATAGTACTAGGATTTTTATCCTTAATACGGACTCTGCAAAAATAAGGATATGAAGATATATCCTTAGAAAAAAAAATTAATGTAAGGGCAACAAAAAGTTTAACTTCTATCGGCCGGACTTCTTTTTGTGGGGATATCTAAAAAGCAAGGCTTATGCAAACAAACCAGAAACGCTTGACCCACTCAAACAAAATATTCGTGCTGAAATTAATGCAAGACTTGCATTTGTGAGGCTAACAGCGGTGGACATTTATCTGATATTGTATTCCATACATAATTGCCGACATTAAATAATTCATTCATTCATCAATATAAGATCCATTCTCTTTCATTTAATCAGAAATTATAAATCAAACAAATTAGTATACCTTCCCGGCGGACATTCTGTATTTTAAAAATAATACGAAAAATAAGACTACCAATAGAAAAAAGTATTGTGAATTAAAAAAAAAACAACAGCACTTACAAAAATATACTTAGTTATAATAAATTCTATTCCACGATATATAATCTTCAGCCTCGCCATTACGTCTTTCTATTCAGTCCCGATTTCTTGCTTTCTACTTAATTCTTATTTCTGCTTTCTTCTTAATTCTTTCCACTCCAGTCGAAAATAATATAGGATTTTTAATGGTAAATAAATTAAACGTTTAAACGTTCTTATTATTTAAAAGAACTGCTTGTGTTTATAAATTTGATTTTTATTATCTGGAAATTGGTCTTATTTCAGAAATAATTCAATCGATTTTTATGATTACACCAGTAACTACGAACATTCGGCTGTCAGAAGTAAAGTCCTGACTTATTTTAATTTGCATCTCCCGATTCGCATAACAAATTTCAGAACAGGAATATATCAACTGCATCCAGTATTGTTATTAATCATATGCAAGTTAAAACGATCCTATTCGATTCCTTTAAAAAACATATTAAGGCGCACCAACAGCGCATGATTTTTAATAAGGACACACAAATTTTAATTTTACTTGTATAAAATTTATTACAACAAAATAATTATCAACACAAACAATTAACACAATTGATCATAAAATTTATAAAGACAAATTAACACAATTAAATCAATTAAGAAACTATTAATCACGAACCGTTTCGTTACTCGCTGTAGCCAAGACTGCTCTTTCAACTTCTTTTAAGTTGGCTCGTAACTTCCTCTTGTCACGTTGCACTAGCGTGTGTGTTAGTACAGACGCTGATGCGGCCATAAATCCGACACCGCCGACGAAGCTTAATTAGCTGTTGTTGACTGGATAAGCGAGTGACAATTGTTAAAAGGTAATATTGCTGACGAAACCTAATTGCCGGTTATTGACTGGATACGCGTGTGAAAATTGTTTGAGTTAAAAGTGCTTACGCTGCCAATTTACATGTTGGCAGGTTCGCTACTCCTGTTAACTTGCATATGAGTTGTTTCTTATCACTTGTAAATAAACAACAATATAGTTTATATTAACTATATTGAAATTCTTGATAGGAAAATAGTTCATTTAAAATCAATTCAAAGGATTTAAAAAATTAAATTGCATCAGGGAGATAAAACGGCCGTAAAAGTATTAAAACAGGCTGTAACACAACACCAAGTCACATACAAGGGCTCCAATGTTGCTGCTTCGGATAGAACTTTACTTTTATACTGTTGCCTATTTTAGTTTTCTACCTTGGTAAATATTTATAAACAATTTCAAATAAAAATGTTTGTTTCGGTTAAAAATAAAATTAAAACATACACATAACACAATAAAGTTTTAAAATAAAATAGTATAGGATTGCAATAAAAACATAAGTGTTGTTAATAAAGTAATAAAGTATATTTAATATTAATGTGATTTAATGTGCTACAAGAGCTATTTCCAACACTAAAAAAAACTTATTTTTAAAATCGTAATATATATCGGGCATTACTTACTTGTGCCTATTTTTTTAACGGTTAAGTGATTTATGTTTAGTTTTTTTTGACATTTCAATGTGAATACACTGACAAGTAACAACGCTTCCAAAGTGTCCAAGTGTCCCGAATCAAAATTGCCGTTAATCGTTATTTAGCGATAAGGTTCACTTTGGTTTAAATGGATACGTCAATAAACAAAAGTACTGTATTTGCAGTCCACAAAAGTATGTAGAGGCACTGTCATATCCAGAAAAACTAACTGTTTAGTCTGCTTAATGGGCTCGTCTAATTATCCGTCCGTACTTCTTTAAAAACTATGCTGTTCAGAAAGTTGCGGTCAATTGTGACGGTTATAGAGCCATGATTACTGACTTTTTCGTTCATCAATTGAAGAACCATGATGTAAAGGAGCTGTGCTTTCAACAAGACCGGGCAACATATCACACAGCTTGTGCCGCAATTAATTTATTGAAGGAAACTTCGCTAACCGCATATTTTCATATTTCAGACACGAGAATTGGCCTCACATACCGTGGGATTTAATGCCGGTAAATTATTTTCTGTGGGTATATGTAAAGTCGCTAGCCTGCGCTAATAATCCCAAAACGATTAACTATTTGGAAGGCAACGTTTTCCGCGAGTTAGCGACGTTCATGCATCAACATGTTTTCTTTATTAATAAACATGTTGTTACGGATGTGTCTTGCTTAAGTTGGAAAAGAAAATAATTAAGCAATAAAGTGAACTACTGTGTATGTTGTTTACTAACTGCGTGGCTTGCCAAGAAAACTTATTTACACAAACAACAACAAATATCTTAAAGTAAATTCCAGGCAGAAATTGTATCAGCATAAAAATAAAAACAAAAATACACACCGACATACAGGCGCCTATACATTGAATGGACAACATACAACAACAAAATATGATACAAAGGGAGTAGAAGATTCTTAATTTTTCTAGACTTCTAGTGGACTAATATAAAAAGGTAGCGTCTGAATGGATAGTTAGTCAGTGTAAAAATAAACCTCGTGAAGTAAAGACGTGCATCGTAAGTAAATTGTTCTTTAGTGTCAATTTTTTTTGCAGTTAAAGTAGATAAACTTGTAATTAATTTAAAAGGTATAAACCTAACAATATGTATATATGCTATTTCTCTAAAACTCTTGTAAGATAACAAGTAAATTTTCGTAGATGATAAGAAAGTAATTAGTAGACATATGATATATAACAAATATGGTAAAAACACATAAATAACCCTAACTAAATATATTAAATAATTTAAACTATTATTATATCATAAATATACAAATTTTGTAAAGATCATAAAATATCGTAAACAATCCTAAATATTGCAAGCAACTAAATATTGAAAACAACCATAAAAGAGATACATTTTTTAGAACAATCGAATAAAGAAATTACGATAAGATAAATATGTTGTTCCCTTAAAAAGGGCACATACAAGTTATGGTCCTCTTAAACCAGAGAGTCAAAAAAATAAATTTAAGTCACACTTTTTGTTATCAGCACATCAACAGATTTAGTTATTTTATTAAAATCAATTGTATGATTACTTAGCCTTAATGATATTATAATTGCAAGAATACATTTTTGCACACAAGGCATTAATATATTAAATTATTGCTAAATATTTGTTTGTATGTAAGAATAAGATTGTTGACCCTAATCAGCAATATTTATTTGGCTTATGGTTAACAGTGGCCAAACACTTGAATTTGTCCTGCCACTAAGTTTGTAATTGTTTTCTTGCAAGCACTTGAACTTGAAGAAAGGGGTAAGCCGTCAAAGTAAAACACACTTGAATGTCTACTAATAACGACTAAATTTCTTTATTTTTACTTTCCTTTTTATATACAAATGATTAACAGTAAAAATGCTTAAACTATAATAACAATAAAATAATTGACCTAATTTTAAAAGTGTTTACTTAGCTTAAATAATAATTAAATTTAGTTGTGCAATAAAGGTGAATGAATTATAAATGTGTAATCTGATACTAATAAACAATAAATTGAAACGTAAGAATTTTCATTAATATAAAAAATAAAAATAAAAATAAATTTGTTTACTACACAATAACCTTAAAAATGGTCGAAACTAGAATTTAAAAATAAACTAAAAGTAAAATTAAAAGTAAGCAATTTAATATGTTGCAGGTCGCAACATTCTTGCCGCCTTGACCATTTCCGCATTTATTCAATTACTAATTGGTTATGTGTTTACATGAAGTTATATTAATATAGTTTTTTCTTTACCACTTATTATAGAGTGTTAACGATGATTGTATTGCCTTTGCTTGCTCCTAGGTGTCTATGATGTCAATTGTAACAGCTCGGGGTAATGCAAATGGCTGAGACTTCGGCTGGATGGTTTCCTGAGTATCTCCTTCTTGGCTTCTTAAACGTTGTTTATATATCATGACGGCTATCAGAAGAATGATGGAGAGGGTTAGTGCAGAGTAGCTTACTGCATGGTGGTGTAAACTATTGGATCTGATAGTGTTTGGCAGTTGTATAACGCTTGATTCATTTAGTTGTTTTTGAAGATTGTTAAGTTGGGTGATGTGATTTTCAAGCTCGATCTTAGTGGTGTTAACTACTCCCTTGATTTCTTGAAGTGTACTTATGTTGGCTATGGGCTTAAGTTGGATGTATGATGTGTACAAATAAGTTAAACCGCTAAAATGGCCCTGAATGTTAATCAGATCACCTTTTATTGTGCAACTTGGCTCGATTTGCATTATTCCCGTGCCTGTTATTTCATGTTGTGAGGTTTCAATGCCGCAGACTGCAGCAAACTCCAACCTTGTTGTGGTACCAAAAATCCATTTGTTTGGATTTTTTAATTGTGTCCATGTTGAATCATCTGATATCCGAGTGAGTTTACAGTTGGCTGTGGATCTATTGTTAAAGATGTTGTTTTCACAGGGATTACTGTTTGCATCCTTTCGACGCTTGAACTGCTTATTTGGACATAAGTAAACATCTCTTTTGGGCATGATACAGTTTGTCAAGTCAGAATTGGTGAATGGAATGAACTCATCTCTATGTGAATTGGCCGCTAAAAGGGATCCTTCTGAGTCTATGGATATAAGTGCGTTGTTTTTTATTGTTGGAACTGGAATTATATTGAAGAGATCTAAAACTTGTTGGTCAACAAGTGGAAACATTATTTCGAAAAGTACTTCTCCCTTCGTAACTGCTCCGCTGGCCTTCATTAGCTTATAGAGTTGAATTAGATTGTCATCTTCTATTGGGATTGAACGTTGTGTTGGAAGATGTGCCTTTATTATGGCAAGCTCACTTCTTAGTTGATTGGGTGATACCAGAAGTGGACTTATTTTTCCATGATGAGCATCCATTAAAACGTCAATAATTCCCCTCTCTATTCTTTGTAAATTGATAGCTGTTAATGTAAGTTGGCTACTTAGTAGTGATATAAGTTGCGTTTGATTTATTTGTCCAGCCTGTCTGTCCATTAAATTTGCCTCTACGTTTATCCTTTCCATGATTTCCCTTAATTGTTTCTGTGTACTCAGTTCATCCTGTTTGATGATGTTGATCGTGGAGTCAATTATTGATGTTTGGTTTTTAAATAATTGGAACAAGTAATCCGTTTCACCTTTAGCTCGTTTAATGGTGTCTGACATTTCATTTGCATACTCTGAGTCGAGAACACCAAAGAGAGATCGCGCTACATTTCCTACAATGTTTAAAGCACCTCGCCTTACCCTTCTGTTAACAAAAAGCTCCTTTTCCTCCCGTAATTCTTCCTTTATCTGAATGAAATTGTTTACCATAACGTTACAAATTGACTGCTGTGTGATAGTTGAACATAACTTATCGAGTGTCATTAACCCTGACTTGGAGGCCCTTAGTTCTGCAGAAAATGGTGCTAGGTCATAATATACCATTAACCTCCATTCGGCTGTGATCAGTTTTACGATTCCGATTCCTTCAAAATATAACCCAGGGTCTGAATTAAAATTAGTTATTTTGACACTGTTACCTATGACAACTGGTATAAAAAGCAGCGTTGCCATCACGCACAGTAGTAGCGCGTTGACGGTGGTTTTAGAAGTCTTGACGGGTAAGATGTCTGTAATATCCACTGGCATGGGCCGATTAGGCTTCGATGGTTCATTTACTGGTACTTCGTCCTCGTTAAGCAGTGGGGCTAATTTATGAATGGGTCTTTTTCTTATTCCTGATGCAGTTTTTATGTCTGCTACACGAACCTTGTTGTCATTCCCTTCATAAGTTTTCAGTATTCGGCCGAGTGGCCATTGCATAACAGGTACGTTATCCTCCTTTATTATCACCAGCTGTCCTTCCTTTGCATTTTCTGTTGATGTTTTCCACCTTCGTTTTTCTTGAAGATGGTGTAAGTACTCTAGTGACCAACGTCTCCAAAATTCGTTTTTTAGCTGAGAGACAAGGCTCCATCTTTTTGCAACTGAGTTGCTTGGATTAATCGCTCTTGAATTCACTTGAGCCGTAAGAGGTTCTCCGATTAAGAAATGTCCTGGTGTTAAAGCTGCTAAGTCATTTGGATCACTAGACAGTAGGGTAATTGGTCGGGAGTTTAGAATTGCCTCTATTTCAATGATTACCGTTTCAAGTTCTTCGTATGTAAGTGAGGCTGTTGCCACACTTCGAAGTAATAGGTTTTTGGCAGATTTGACTGCTGCTTCCCACAACCAACCGAAATGAGGAGCTCGAGGGGGTATAAACTTAAATTCGATTCCAGCCTCACTGCAGGATCTAATAATTTTCTCTTGCGATATATTGGAGAAGATAGCTTCATTTAATTCATTAAGCTGATTTCGTGCGCCTAAAAAGTTTGTCGCGTTGTCAGAATAGATGGTTTGACAACGTCCTCGACGAGCCACGAATCTTTTAAGAGCACCAATGAATGCTTCTGTGGTGAGATCGCTCACTACTTCCAAGTGTACTGCCTTAGTTGCGAAACAAACGAACACTGCTTTGTATACCTTTTGTGGCCTTTTACCTCTTACCTTGTAGTGTACACATAGTGGACCGCAGTAGTCTACACCTGATACCAGAAATGGTCTTGTTTGAGTTACACGATCAGCAGGTAAGTTTCCCATAATTTGCTTCATCAGATTTGGCCTTGACCTTGTGCACCGTACACAGTTTTGAACTATGTTTCTAGCCATTATTTTTCCCTTTATTATCCAAAACTGCTGCCTTGATATGGCTAATAATGTTTGTGAACCGCAGTGACAATTTTCAATGTGCAGCATTTTCAGTATTAACTTTGCAATCGCATCGTTGTAGGGTAGAAGTATTGGGTGCTTTGCGTTGTATGGGAGGCTAGACTCTTCCAGTCTTCCGCCGACTCGTATTACCTTATTTTCGTCCAGAAAAGGAGATAAACTGCATATTGTACTTGATTTATTGAGTTCGCGTTTGTTCTTTAGTGTGTTCAATTCAGTTTTAAATTCAGACATTTGAATTGCCTTAGCTATTAATTGTATTGCTGAGGCTAATTCTTGAATGGTGAGTACTTTGCTTATTGGCCGGTCTGCCTTTAAAATCTTGATATTTTGGATGAAAAGGTATACATATGCTACTACTCTTTGAAGCGTTTGGAATGAGTCATGATGATTTATGTTATATATCATTTCTTCCAATCCGGGTACCGTTGCAGATACAGCCGTTACTGAGTTTTGTTTAAATTCTTCTGAAATAGGAGGTGGTTGGTTTCTGTTGAATTCTTTAGGCCAGAGGTTTTCATTGCCATGTAGAAATATTGGTCCAACGAGCCATAAACTGCATTGTAATAGCTGTTCGGGAGTTAAACCTCGAGAAATAAGGTCTGCTGGATTTTTCTTTGACTCAACGTGTCGCCATTGAACGTTTATTGTTTGTTCCTGAATCTTGCTAACTCTATTGGCAACAGTGTTTTGTCTGTCATCACGTTCGGTCATTGTTTTCGTTTTTGATTGATGTTTTATAATTTGTTGTTTCTTTCAATGTTTGTTTTAGTGTGTTGAAATTTTTAGAATAAGAAAAGAACAGAAACAATAGATAAAATATAAAATTAAAAAAAAAATCCGCTTTTTAAAAGTTCAATAAATAAATAAATAAATAAATCAAGTAAATGGCAAGATCACAACAGACAAAATCCAACAAATAAAATTACAGAGAAAAGAGAAAAAAGGAAAAAAAAACAACAACAAAATAAAGTCAAAAAACAAAAACGACAACAGAGGCTTAACAAAAGAGTGAAAAAAAACAAAGAAAGGGAAAAGTGAAAAAAAAACGAAAACAATAAAATAGAAAAAAAAAAAAAAAAAAAAAAAAAAAATAAATAAAAATAAAGAGCAAATTAAACTAGAACAACAGTGATGGCACAAGGGGCCATTCTGAAGGCAAAGAAAACCAGATCAGGGCTTTTATGGCTCCTTTGATAAAATTTGTGCTTTTTTCCGTCCCTCTTTTTACCTTAGATTACTAATGCTTTACTGTTGCCATTGTATTTACTTTTGTTGGACTATTTGTGATGAAGGCCTAGCACTGATCACTAAGTAGTCTAAAAAGTGAAGGTCAATGCATTGGTCGCAGTACAGTAGTTAGAAGAGACAGGTTTGAATTTCTTGCATTGTCATGGCGGGAAAATTCAGAATTGACTTCTGCAACATTCGTGGGCTGAGAGCGAATTTTTTCTCTGTATATGCTCACATTTGTCTCCATAAGCCGGATATTTTAGCCTTTTGTGAAACTCAGGTGTCTGAGGACGCTGATCCACAGAGTTTTCAGTTACCTGGGTATCACCTACTATCACTATTTAATTTTCACCGGGGTCTTGCAATTTATATACGCAATGAAGTTGTGTACCAGTGCCAGCAATCATTGGGCATGAATGATCCTGAATTTAGCTGTCTCTGGGTTAAACTCAGAATCAGGTCACACCCCTTGCATTTCGGGTTTCTTTATAGAAGTCCAAATACCGGAAAGGATAAAACCCTAGCTGGCTTCGATTTTCTTTCCGACTCCATAACGAAGATTCTTGACAGTTGCCCGAACAGTGAAATTGTTGTTGCTGGTGATTTCAATGTTCACAACTGTTCTTGGCTTCACCATTCAGACCATACAACTACAGAAGGCCAGTATGCTGAGCTATTTGCCGCGCACAATCACCTAGCGCAATTAGTGAATGAGCCAACACACATTCCTTGTGTTGATGGGCACCATAGCAATACACTCGACCTTTTTCTAACTTCACACCCCCAAAAGTATGAAGTTAATGTTTGTGCACCTTTCGGCAACTCCGATCATTGTACCATCTCCGCCTCCTTTTCATATTCGAAGCTTCACGACGTTACGAAATCAGCTACCAAACGTCTAAAATATATTTATGAGAAGGCTCGTTGGGCTGAGCTTAACGAATTTTTTAGGCAATTTAATTGGAAACTTTGTTTCTTAGATAATAATGTCAATGCCATGGCGGAAATGGTTGTAAACATAATTTTGTTTGGAATGAAAACCTTTATTCCATCCAAAACAATCTCGATTAAAACCAGATCTAAATCTTGGTTTAATCAGACGTGCAAAAATGCAGTCAGATCAAGAGAGGAAGCATTCAATATCTGGCGTAGAAACAAAACCGCAGATACTGATTTGCTACGCAAAAGGGAGAGATCTTCGTGTACCAAAGTACTAAGGCGCGAAAAGCATCTGTACGATGAGCGCCTTCGTGCTAAAGTTCTTGCTACTTCTAGGGGTAGTAAGAACTTTTGGTCATTTGTTAAAAAGGTACGCGATAATGCTAGTTCTTCAATTCCGACTCTTTTTAAAAATGATCAAATATTCACTGACCCGGTTGATAAAGCTAACCTTTTAGCTGGTATATTTGCAAATAATTCTTTTTTGCCGGAAAGCAGTCAACCACCGCCAGATCTCGACAGAGTATCAGTTACTATGCCGAGGATATTTTTTCGAGCTCGAGCGGTTAAAAGGGTTCTTACAGATCTCAACATAAACAAGTCTCCTGGGCCTGATGGGATACCAGCACTGGTCTTGAAGCAGTGCTCGTCGACGCTATCGCGTCCATTAGCAGCCCTTTTCAGCACATTGTACCATGTCGGAGAATTTCCGAAGTGCTGGAAAGTTGCTAATGTAACGCCGATCCCCAAAAAGGGGGAGGCTAACAACCCTGAAAATTACCGCCCAATCGCAATTTGTTCTACACTATCTAAAGTATTTGAAAGTATGATTAATTTCCATCTAGTGAGATACCTGGAGTCCAACAGCTTGCTTAGTGACCGACAATATGGTTTTCGTAGGGGGCGCTCTACGGGTGACTTGTTGGCATTCTTGTCGGAACAATGGTGTAACTCCATACATCAATTTGGAGAAAGCAAGTTGGTGGCTCTAGATATTTCCAAAGCATTTGATAGAGTGTGGCATGATGCACTTCTGTCAAAACTTGTTGCTTTTGGTGTCGGTGATAATTTTTCCAGATTTATATCGAGTTTTCTCAGAAATCGCACTATACGAGTTGTTATAGATGGGATTTCATCAGACGAGTTCATGATGAATTCAGGGGTACCGCAAGGCTCCGTTCTTTCTCCTACTCTATTTCTTATTTTTCTAAACGACCTTCTTTGTCGAACTTTCAACCCTATATATTCTTTTGCAGATGACAGCGCCATTTGTCACTCATATTCATTTGGTAATAGACCAGGCCATTTGGATGTTACTTCCAAAAGGCAAAACATGAATGATACGCTTAATCACGATCTTGCGACAATCTTGGAATGGGGTCGTGTGAATAGAGTAGAATTCAATGCTCGTAAGACACAATGTTGCATGCTTACGCATAGATCTTTGTTTGGTAGTGGTGCTGCATCTGTTACTATGGGTGATATAGGTATTATGGAATCGGAAGCTCTTGATGTTCTTGGTATGAAAATTCAGTGTGATGTTCGTTGGACTAAACACATTTTTCAGGTTTCTAAAGAAGCTTTCAAGTGCCTCGGTTTTCTAAAGCGGTGTAGAAGATACTTCACCCCATCCGATCTCCGTACTATCTATACCACCTACATCCGTCCGAAAATGGAATACAACTCTCATGTATGGGCCGGCGCTCCAAAGTCTATTTTGGGGTTACTCGACCGCGTACAGGAGAGGGCCAAGAGGCTCATTGCTGACAGTAGGGTATCCAACTCTATTGATTCTCTAGAGCATCGACGCAATGTGGGGTGCATTTCTTTGTTCTATCGTTACTACAATGGTAAGTGCTCTAATGAAATTAGGGAACTTGTCCCTGATACTCACACGTTTTCACGTTTAACTCGATTTTCGATGAGAGCACATCCTTTTGTGGTTGATTGGCCAGTGAATCGCACTACGCATTACAGGGAAAATTCGTTTTTCAGCAGAACAGTCCGAATGTGGAATAAGATCCCTCCGGAGGTCTTTCCTGTCACTTACAATCTGAGAAAGTTCAAATCGAATGTCCACAGACACTACTCCCTCTTTCCTCCTTCCCGTAACCTAATTTCCTAGTTCTGGCACAATGCATTGCATAGGTAGGGGTCATCCCCTGAGTGCTGGTCCTAAACAAAAAAAAAAAAAAAAAAAAAAAAACAAATGTGTGCAATGAAGATACTGTAGAAGTGATCCAGTAAAGTACTATTTCCGAATCCGACCATAAATAAGTTTGTATGTTTTCACCACGTATTTCCTTTTTCACCCTGGTGGTTAGTTCAGTTCCAAGCAGAGCAGCACATAGTTCTAATCTCGGAAGTGCTATTTTTTTCAACGGTGCAATGCGTGATTTGGAACATAATAATCTCACTATGATGCGACCATCCCTTAATTTGGAACGTATGTAAACCGCGGCTCAATATGCCTTCTCTGACGCATCCACAAAAGTGTGTATTTGCGTGTTTCTTGAAGTTTGTCCGTCGAAAATGTGTCTTTTAACGGATAACTTATTAAGATGTGTTAGAGTTTCACGAAATGACGACCAGTATTCGTTAAGGTTTGCTGGTAGTGACTCATCCCATGACAGTTGCAGCTGCCATAACTTTTGTATGAACATTTTTGCGGAAACCACCACCGGACCAGCTATACCCAGTGGATCAAAGATTCGAGCCACATCTGAGGTTACAGTTCGCTTGAGTTGTTTGAATATCTGCCTTAAGACAAAATATATCTGACTTTGGACTCCATGTTAGTCCCAGTATCTTAGTGCATTGGCTGTCAAAATCTAAATTCAGTTCTACATCTTCCGGGGGAATTCCAGATAATAGCTGAGGGTGATTTGCGCACCATTTTCTTAGTTTGAAGCCAGCCTCATAAGTTACTACATGAGTTACTACATGTCAGTTGTTTTTGCATTTCGACTGCCGTGATCAAACTATCAGAACCGCTCATGCCGTCGTCCACATAAAAGTCGTACCGTAATGTTTTAGAACCTAGTGGATAATTTTCCATATTCTTGTTTGCTAATTGTTGCAAACATTTTGTTGCTAAATATGGAGCTGCCATAGGTTACGGTGTTGAGCTTATATATTTGTATTGCTTCAGATGGACTTTTCCTCCAAAATATTAGTTGCATGTTTCGGTCTGCGGGGTCTATCAAGATTTGCCGATACATTTTTTCTATGTCTGTACAGAATACGAAACGTGGCATCCGAAATCGTAGAAGGAGGCCAAAGAGGTCTCCTTGAGTTGGGGGACCGACGCATAATATGTTGTTGAGAGAAATGCCTGTCGATGACTTCGCAGAAGCGTCAAATACTACTCGGAGCTTGGTAGTTTTACTTTCTGGTTTGAGTACGTAATGATGAGGGATGAAAAAATGAGGATCAATCTCTACAGAGTTATCTATGCGGGTCATGTGACCCAGTTTTTCATATTGATCCATGAAGTCAACGTATTGGGTTTTAATGTCTGTATCCCTTGCTAATCTCTGTTCTAACGCGAAGAACCTTGACATCGCCATTTTCTTAGTGCTACCTAAGCAACTTGGGTCTTCTGAGAGTGGCAAACGCACTATGAATCGACCTTCGGAGTTTCTCTTTGTAGTTTGGACAAAATGTGTTTCGCATCTTTTTTCTTCTGAAGTGAGATTGTTGTCTGATGTAAAATCATCGAGTCTCCAAAAACGTTCAATAAGTTCGTTTGTGTTGTCTTCGCTGTGAACTGCACAAGTCGCTGAGGTGGTGGAACCTGCTCCTATCTTTCCGCTTATGATCCAACCCAGTTTCGTATTCTTTAGAGTTGGTAGTTCAGGTGCTAAGTTTATTTTTCCAGAAATCATTAGTTCATGATAGTATTCAGCTCCTAGTAAAACGTCAATGTTAGAGGGTGTATTAAAATTAGGATCAGCTAGCTGTATATTTTCGGGAATTGGCCAGAATGCGCAGTTGATCTCTTTAGAGGGATGTGGTGGAATGATGCTGGGAAGAACGAAAGCTTCTAGTCTTGTGTTAAAGTTGTTTGTTGTAGATTGAAGGCACACGTTGATGCGATGAGTTGTTTTTCGTGTTTGGTTGCCGATTCCTTCGATACAAAGGGATGCGTCTGTTGGTTTGATAGATAATCGATTTACTAGTCTATTTGACACAATATTGATCTGTGACCCTTAATCTAAGATTGCTCTAAAAAAACCATATTGTCCATTGTTTGCTCTGATTTTTACACGAGCTGTTGCTAGTAGGACGTAACCTTGCTGGGCATTAGTAAGATGTGCTGCCGCCACTGTTGCGGGTGATTTGTTTAAATTAGGGTTATTGTTTAATGCTGAAAATTTTGTGTAATGTTGTTTTGGTTCAAGATGAACTAATGTATTATGTTTTTTCTGGCATTTTCTGCAGCAACTTGTTGTGCATTGTTTTGTGCTATGTCCAGGTTTGAGGCAGTTAACGCATAGCTGATGCTGTTGAACCCACCGTAGTCGCTCAGAGATAGATTTCGATAAGAATTTGTTGCAATAATATAATTGATGATTTTCATTGTTGCATAATTTGCATTGATGGATTTCTTGAGAAGCGGTTGCTGCAGAAACTGTTCTTTTTGATATGCCCTGAATTCGGCCGAGAGCCTCCAGTGACTGAAACCTTGTTTCCAGGAAGGATAACAGCTCTTCTAAAATTGGTAATGATCTGGGTGCCTGAATGGATTGCTCATATAGCATATGCGTCCCTTGGTCGAGTTTTTTGATAAGTATGTTGACCAATATCGGATCCCAAGTTGTAGTATTGATGTTTAAATTATTGAGTGCAGCTATGGATTCGCGCGTGGTATCGTGCAGGCCCTTTATAGCTGCAGCAGATGGATTTTCTGGTATTTTCTGTTGGCCTAATAAATGATTTAAAATGTTGTTTGTTACTATTCGTGGATTATTAAACCGATTTTTAAGTGTATTCCAGGCTGTTTCGTAATTGGTTTCTGTTAGAGATAAATTTTGTATTAATCTGGCCGCTTCACCTGTCAGGTTTGTTTTTAAAAACCACATTTTTTGTATAGATGGCATATTTGTTCTATGTATTATTTCATTGAACATATAATAAAATGGTTGCCAATTCAGATAATCTCCGTTGAATTTTGGTATTGTTATTTTTGGAAGATGTTGCATGTTATTGTTTTGTTGACTCATTGTTTGATTATTTATCTCTGGAGTCAACCTTGCCTTTAGTTCTTCAATTTGCATTATCTTGTTCGTAATTTCTGTTTGTTTTGTTAAAAATGCATCTATGTCGTGCTCAATGTTTTCAGTACATATCTTGTCCTGTAATTGATGTATTGTTTTCATATTGTATTCGACTTCTTTTAATTTTATCTCTATTTGTTGTATTGTATGCTGAACACCCATTGCCAATACTTCATCCAGTGTGGTGATGATTTTTGATATTGTGGTATTCTGTAATTTTACCAAATTATGTGTTAATTTTGGTTCAGATATTTGTTTGCTTGTGAGGCTTGAACCGGATGGCTGCCCTTTTGATTGTTCCTTTTTTATATTAAGGATGTGCATTTGTATTTCGTCATCAATATCCCTAAACCTTTTGCTCATAATTTCATCTACCTTTTGAGTGAAGTACGGATGATATTCTATTGCTGCAGGATCACTTCTAATGCGGTTATCGAATTTTTCAAAGTTTTTCCAAAGTTCTTCGAGTTCTCTGGATTTTTTTCTCGTAATATTCTATGGATTTTCTTTCTCTGGGCGTCTTCTTTATGTTGGAAATTGCCCGATTTATTTCTTCCGCATTCTTCTCTCTGCGCCTGTACAAGCTCTTCTAATGTCGGCATGTTGTGGCCCTTTGTGCTGATATTGATGGAGTGTTGTAGTGTAGGAGGATCTGCTGGGCTGCAATTTTTCCTCAAATGTTCCAAATGTTTTTGGGAATTGTGTTTTTGGACCGGTTATTGTCCCTCAAATGTATGTTGTTATAAGGACTGTTGTCCTTGTTGATTGTTGGTGTATATATAAACTGTAAGGACTGTTGTCCTTACTGATGCGTGTTTTTCTTTTTTATTTTCTTAATTTCTAAAGCTCCTTACCACTGGTCGGGGTCACCAATATATGATTGATGACTTAAAAGGACTGTTGTCCTTGTGGATTGCTGTGTTCAACTAGGGGTTACCAAATGTTATTGGCGACTTAAAAGAACTGTTGTCCTTGCTTCAAAGGACTGTTGTCCTTGTTGAAAATGTGTAGAGATGACTTCAAAGGACTGTTGTCCTTGTTGAAAATCACGTCTGATTTGTGTAAGTGATTAAAAGGATCTGCTGAAACCTTTTAAATAATTAAAAGTTTCTTACCACTGGTGGGGGGAAACTTAAAAATATTAAAAAAGGTCGGGGTCACCAAATGTTACTTCCTTAGTGGTGCTCAGGCCAAACACTTGAATTTGTCCTGCCACTAAGTTTGTAATTGTTTTCTTGCAAGCACTTGAACTTGAAGAAAGGGGTAAGCCGTCAAAGTAAAACACACTTGAATGTCTACTAATAACGACTAAATTTCTTTATTTTTACTTTCCTTTTTATATACAAATGATTAACAGTAAAAATGCTTAAACTATAATAACAATAAAATAATTGACCTAATTTTAAAAGTGTTTACTTAGCTTAAATAATAATTAAATTTAGTTGTGCAATAAAGGTGAATGAATTATAAATGTGTAATCTGATACTAATAAACAATAAACTGAAAAGTAAGAATTTTTTTTAATATAAAAAATAAAAATAAAAATAAATTTGTTTACTACACAATAACCTTAAAAATGGTCGAAACTAGAATTTAAAAATAAACTAAAAGTAAAATTAAAAGTAAGCAATTTAATATGTTGCAGGTCGCAACAGTGGGCTTAAATATTATTTTTTACTTCAATTACTAAATAAAAAATTAATTCACGTTATTACAGATATACGGCGACAAATGTTAGGAAAAGTCATCGAAAAAACGTCCGAGCCAGAAGTCATATTTAAATTATAATGCCAAAAGATTATCTTTCGAATAAAGTAAATTTCATGTCAATTTCAAAAATTTATTTTTATTTCATTTCATGTCAATGTTCTATACCTCTTTAAACGCACTCTTTATAAGTAACTAACTTTGCTCTTAATTGGTTTTTAAGTACTTAACTAAAAACGAATCAGTCTGACGTGCAAAAGCGAGCTTGAAATAGCCAAAACGCGCTAAATCAGCAACGTTGTCTCTATTTCTGCAGAATATTCTTGTTTGTATCCTTTTTAAGACTATAATTTTTTAAAGAATAATTAAAAAAATTAAATTAAAAATGCTAATTCTGATAATTCAAATATGTGATCGAACGAAACAATTCTTTTGATATCGCTCGACAGCCAGGTAATTTTCATATTATTTAAAAAGAAAACAGAGTAAAACTTGAAAATAATAAAAACGATTTTTTTATTTTTATTTCAGCTTTCTTTCAAGAAGGTTTGTGTAAATGAACAAGGTTTTTTGTAACTTATTATTTAAAAGTCTACATGCAAATATTTGGCGCTTCTGAAATTGATTATTGCAATATATAAAAGCATAATCCTCGTTAATGTGTATTTTCAATTCGTTAATAATTTTTAAAATAATTTGTGCGATCTTAATAAAAGCACAAAGAACAAAATATTAAATATCAATTCGTTTGCCTACAGAATTTCCTGTTTTTGAATCAATGTAAATATTGAAATGTCAAACGCAGTTACCAATTTATGGTTATAGTTAATGATGGAATTGGAGAAATGGTTAAACTGCCGAAAGTGTTGTTCTATACCTGATGAAACCGTCAAAGAGTTTTTAATAGGACAATTCTTTATTAACAAAAAATAGGCAAATCAGCAGCTTACAGTTGAGATTGCTTAACCTCTTCTTAACTCAAAGATGTTGTGCCTATTTAACCCTCAATGCCATTAAAATAAAGGAAGCAAAAAATCATTACCTCCTCAATCAGAGTAAAAAATAATAAATTCGTTTATACTGCTTAAAAAGCTTTCAAATTCTTTACAAATTAAGAAAATCGAGCGTTACGGAAAGAAATTTTCTCTGTTATCATCTATTATTTTTTAGTTCCTCATTTTATCTCTCAATTGAAATGAGCGTGCATTTCGAATTTTCAGTTATCAATTTTTTTTTTGAGAATTTTTAGAAACCTGTAAAATTTGCGTTCTGTAGCGTAAGTATCATACTTAATATGTTGTAATTAGACATCCCCATTTTGCTTTAAATTTCTTTATTTAACAACTTCTTTTCATTAAAGATGTTGCTTAAGACCATAGAAATTAATTTAATAAAATATCACACGTATAGAATAAACATTATTGTCAAAGGCACATCGCGATTCTGATTCTATGCCCCTGCTGTTGGGTTTTTTCAAAATATTCAAAAATAGAGGCAACAAATTGTTATTGCTGCAGTCGAATTTATATGATTCATGTTTTTTTTTGTGGAGATGTTTTTAACTTTCATACGGCGATTAACGAAACTGTTATAAAAATTAAGGAATCTTTGACTTTCTCGTAATGCAATCTCAAAATTTTAAATGTCTCAAAATGTTTAGCGTTGAACGTAATGACCTACATCTGAAAATTATTTTTTTCCGGTAGGAAAACACCTGTCGTTCCGATTCACTTAAACCGTAGATAGTTAATTTCTTTGATATTTCAATATCCTTATCAACTGATCAAAAGGAAGTTCTGGTAATGTAGGGATCAGTTTCTAATGTTTATTGCCACCAATTTGAATGACTTTTTTTACTTTTGAATATTAAAACCGTAATTAATATATTTTCTCTATTTAAATAATTATACTCTAGATTATGATAAACAGTTATAACAGTCAGATTGCGAACGTGAATTTGATAATGAATTATCCACCCCAGTGCAAACTATTTATAGAAAAAAAAGATATTTGTATAATTCTTTTAGTTGCGCTAAGTAGAAAATAATAACTATGAAGAAGAAAGACTATCTAGATGTACATATTGTTACGTTTTTTCCTTTAATAAACGTTTTTTTATTTTAAGTTCTTTTATTGCAAAATAATCACACAATACTTAAGAGTTTTAAATTAAGTTAAGCGATTTATTTACTTTTAATACACACAAAATAAACGCGATAGTAACTATGTTGTCCTTATTCACTGATGACTGAACTTGAATTAATTTATTTGCCCAGCAAGTGGTGCTTACATAGTTGTTTTAAGCGGTTCTAGCATTTACAAGATTCTACTTATTCTACTCTACATATTGCTGTTGTTATATCATTCAGTTTAGGCGCCTACTTGGCTGTGTGTCTTTTCTGTGTTAGTTGTTTTTGTCTTCTGTTGTTTATCTTATTTGTTAAAATTTCTTATAAGCTTGTTGTTGTTGTCTTGTGTGTAAAAAAATACTTAGAAAACTACGCAGTTTGTAAAATACACAGTGGGTCATTTCTTTTACTTATTTTACCGATAATTATATTATTTTAAAACTTAATAAATCAACTTGTTAATCTTAAAGAAATTAATTAAACCAAATAGCTAGGAGAATCTTTAAAGAAACAATACCTATAAATAATCTAAGTATAATTACTCTTTATTTGTTCAATGAAAATGCAATATATAACAGATATAATAATCAAAAAATAATGTTTACTTGGAAAAATTTAATTTGAAGTCATTATTTCCTTTCATGAGGCCTAAGTTTCTCTATGTCTTTATGTGAACAAAAATGCAACTTTTATCAAATTATATTTTTCCAAAAGGGAAAGAATATTTATTAGAAAAACATCAATTTATTAAATATTAAAAAATAAAACTTTTGGTATAATTTTTAGCATAAACATATTTCATAAAGTAGAAATTTAATTAAATAATTTCTAATTTTTTCTTATTTTCTCCACTGCAAATGAAATTATTTAATTATGTAATCGTCAGCATAAATCTACACGTGTGGCATAATTTTAAATGTGAAATAAAATTGATATGTGAATGTTTCACTATTTATAACAATTTAAAGCTCATACAAATCGTCAGCATATTTATTTTAAATATTTATATTAAGATATCAATTACACAATAAAATGTTTCATTTTCATTATTATTTTTTGTTCACTGATTTAAAATTTCAGGTATGCAGACATTGTTTGTTGA
This sequence comes from Trichopoda pennipes, assembly GCA_030448955.1. NCBI lineage: Eukaryota > Metazoa > Arthropoda > Insecta > Diptera > Tachinidae > Trichopoda > Trichopoda pennipes. Next base: position 1,696,760 of record JASKUP010000064.1, read on the forward strand.
GTAAAAAACAGAAACCTTCTTCGAGAATGCCTTGAGCCATGAACGGGGATCACCAGACTATTAATACCCATGAAGCAAAGAAACATTAATTATTTTGCTGATGTCAGAAGCAAAACGATTAAATAAAAAAATAAATGTGGGTGCCTATTAATATTGTTGCTTTTATACCTTTTATAAACGTTTTGTTGTTGTTATGTTATTCATTCAATGTATAGGCGCCTGTTTATTTTTGTTTTTATGCTGTTAAAGTTTCTTCTATTTTAAGATAGTTGTCGTTGTGTTGCGTGCACAAGATTCTACGCAGTTTGTAACCAGAAGCTTGTTGTTGTATTGCGTGTATAAGTTTTCTTAGGAAACTACGCAGTAAACAGCATACCCAGTTATTTCGTTTACTTTATTACTTAATCCGAGACAATATCAATTTTTAAGTTCTAAAAACATATTTTTTCGTGCTTAACATTTAATTTTAAGTGCATACTTAAGAGCGTATGAATGCATGTATGGTTATATGAATGTATGTATGTACACGCATATCTTTGGTTGTGTTCAAAGTACTTATGCATATGAGGTGTTACGAATGTGTCTTGCTTAAGATTTAAAATAAAATAATTAAGCAATAAAGCAAACTACTGGTTAAAACTGCGTAGAAGTTTATGCACACACACACACACACACAACTACAATTTGATATGCTGTTTACTAACTGCCTGGCATGCAAGAAAAAAAATTACAAGTATGCTGTTTATCATCTAAACGCGCAAGACAAAAACTAATTTTACAACAACAACTATACATGTTGTTTACCATCTACATAGTTTTCTAAGAAACCCTTTTTTTACAAAAGCAACAACAAATGTATTGAAATAAATTCTAAGCAGAAACCTTATCAGCATAAAAACAAAAACAACTATACACACAGACATACAGACGCCTATACAACGAATAAACAACATACAACAACAAAATGCGATACAAAGGGAGTAGAAGATTCTTAAATCTTCTAGATTCTAATTGGATAAGTATAAAGTCTGAGTGGATAATCAATCAGTGTAAATTAAACCTCATCAAGTGAAGACGTGCATTTTAAGTAAATTGTTCTGTGTCAACTTTGTGTAGTTAAAGTAAATAAAATTGTTAGAAATTTCAAAACTCTAAAAACTGGTGTTAATTATTTTGCAATAATGAACTCACAACAAAACGTTTATAAAAGGCATAAACATAACAATATGTTAATTATTTATTATGCAACATTCTGCGATAAGCAAAAATATTCTTTTATTATATTGTATTGTAATTGTCTTAACATTACACATTTTTTAAACAACATTTGCGTACAAAAAAGGGAAGAAAAATTTTAAACAAAAATATGTAATCTCTCAGTACTGAAATCTATTTCTCTAAATATTCGTATAAATAAAAAGAAAGAATTAACATGAAAATAAAACCTATAAATAAGTCACAAAAGTAAATAAATTTCGAAAGTCGTATTCTTAATGGCACAGACCCAATGGTCTGCAATATTAGATGAGCTAAATGAATACAAGCTAGAATTTGACAAAAGTTTTAAGTGCATTTACAAAACACAGAAGCCAGCTAGAGTCACACTAAACAAACACTTAGGCCTTTTGCTACTGTACTACAACAAGACGGTAAAATTCATTAATCACTTTAGGAACAACCTTACGGACAAACACTTGGAAGACTGTGAGGCGATTTTAGAAACCTTACGGGACAAAATGTTGAAAATTACAGTGGAACTTAAACTACCTTTCGAGTTACCACATAACTGGCAAGCAATTAATCTTCCGACCTTAGAAATAACTCCATTAGAACCAACAATGGCAGACCCCATAAAATTCCTTGACGGTACTTTTACGAAGTTACGCAAATTTATTGATGCGATTAAATTACTGGTATCAATAAAGGGAGAAAATCCAGAATCTCTTATCATTAATATTGTGAACACGAAAATTACAACTAATGTTCGCAATAAAATCGAGGGCCTCAATTCAATTGAATTAATAATAGAAAAATTAAAAAAACGTTATAAAAGGAGACTCTGCTGACATATTAACAACCAAACTCAATGCGGTAAAATAATACAACAGGAATAGAACGCAATTAGTAAAAGAAATTGAGCAACTAGCAAATGAATTAGCGAATGTCTACATGTCAGATGGCATGACTGAAATGGCTGCGAATAAAATAGCTACAAAAGCCGCGACTAAATCATTCATTCAATCTACGGACTCTAACCGAGTTAAAATAGTGATGCAGGCTGGTACATTTAACTCCATCGAGGAAGTTACATCAAAATTTCTTGAAATAGATACACCTACAGACGAATCCATTATGTTCATGAAAAATAGAAACGGACAACGCAATTTTAATCATAAGTACAATACTGGAAACTATAATTATAACAGATATCGGAATTATGGTAATCGTAATAATCCAAATTATAGTAATAGGCGAGATAACAAGGGAAACAACAACGGAAGAAGTAATCGTAATACGTACAACAACTACAGGAACACTAATAGTAGGAGAAATATTCATTTCATTAACGGTAATGATTCGGGAAACGGGGAAAGCCCCCTGACCACCCATCTGGGGGAAAATTAAATAACGGAAACAAAGACATCAGCTCCAAATTAATTAATAATCCCATTTATTATTTTAACCGCAGTCTATCTTATTGTTGCTCCATTGGAAACACTATTGGTGACAACGACAACACATTCCTAATAGATACAGGAGCAAGCGCATCAGTGTTCAAAAATTGTCTTATAAAAACCCGAAAAAATCTCAACAGCACCTACAAATGTAAACTCACTGGAATTGGTGACGATCCCGTCTTTACATTAGGGAAAATTACGGGCAATCTAATAAGCAGGAATATTTTCATTGGACATGATTTCCTCATCGTCGATGATAATTTCCCTATACCTACAGAAGGTATTTTAGGCCTCGATTGCATTACGAAATATAATTGTATTCTAGATTTTGACAAAAAAAATCCACTTTTAGTACTTAGGCCAGACGATTTTCCAGATGATATTACTTACAAATTGAAAAAACAACCTTCAACACAAAATCTTTTGTCAATACCCGCAAGAAGCGAAGTTATTAGAAAACTAAATGTTCAGACGGCGAATAATTATATATTTATACCCAATCAGGAAATCGCTCCCAGTGTATATATAGCTAATTCCATTACATCAAAATGATAAAAGTGTACTCATTTCAAATATAAAACTTACCACAGAAAATCTAGACGATTATCACGTCATTAGGCACCCACAAAACGAGAATGCAAACAGAGGAAATAGAAGAAAAAGGGTTTTGGAAAGCCTTCAAGCAAATTTCCCAAAATTTGTGTGTTCACAATACACGGACATATTCGGTTTGGAGAATGAGAGAATTACATGTAACAACTTTTATAAACAAAAACTGAGATTGAAAGATGACTCACCCTCTTATATTAAAAATTATAGAATACCCGAAACCCAAATGTCTGAGATAAAAACACAGGTTGAAAAACTGATCAGCGATGGTATAGTGAAACCTTCCGCGTCCGAGTTCAATAGTCCAATACTGCTTGTACCCAAAAAATCGTTACCAAACGACAATGTCAAACGATGGAGACTAGTAGTTGACTACAGACAAGTCAATAAGAAGCTAATAGCAGACAAATTCCCTTTACCTAGAATTGATGACATCTTAGATCAACTAGGGAGAGCTAAATATTTTGCATGTTTGGACCTTATGTCAGGATTCCATCAAAGCGAACTGTAGAAAAAATCCAGAGATGTTACATCGTTTTCCACTAACATTGGATCATACAGACTTAATAGACTCCCATACGGACTCAAAATAGCTCCGAATTCCTTCCAACGTATGATGTCAATTGCATTTGCAAGTTTGAAACCATCCCAAGCATTCTTGCATATGGACGACCTCGTGGTAATAGGATGCTCAGAAAACCATATGCTTACAAACCTTAAAGACATATTTGAAACATGTAGAAAGTTTAACTTGAAACTTCATCCTAGTAAGTGTGTATTCTTTAAACATCAGGTAACATTTTTAGGTCACAAGTGCACAGACGAAGGCATTTACCCTGATGATGGAAAATTCGAGATAATAAAACATTACCCGGTGCCTAAAACCGCTGAGGAGGTGAGACGATTTGTCGCTTTTTGCAACTATTATCGTAGGTTCATAAGAGACTTTGCAAAATATTCAATACATCTTACAAGATTTTGGTCGAATAAATGCGAAGAAGCATTCAAATATCTAAAAAACTCGCTTTTGTCCTCAAAGGTACTGCAATATCCGGATTTTGAAATACAATTCTGTATCACAACGGATGCTAGTAAAGATGCCTGTGGAGCTATACTTAGCCAAGAATATAATGGTATTCACCTACCGGTTGCTTTTGCCTCAAGAGCCTTCACGAAAGGCGAATCGAACAAATCTGTGATTGAACAAGAATTGACGGCAATACACTGGGCAATCAATTTATTTCGTCCTTAAGTATATGGAAGAAAGTTCCTTGTAAAAAGTGATCATAAGCCATTAGTGTATCTATCTAAATATCTAATAGCTATTCCCATACCTGATAAATCGGCAAAATCAGTAGCAAGAGCCATCTTCATGAATTGCATATTGAAATTCGGTCCAATGAAAACACCACTCACAGACATGGGAACAGAGTACATTAACCAAGTACTTTCTGAACTATGCAAACTACTCGGTATAACGCAATTACAGTCTACAGCTTACCACAATTGAGCGTTCGCATAGAACTTTCAATGAATACCTCAGGACTTACCTATCACCTGACAAGACAGATTGGGACGAGTGGGTACCTTACTTTGAATTCTGCTATAACACAACACCCTCACCTATATATGGTTACTGTCCTTTCGAATTAGTTTTTAGAAAACCTCCTACACCACTTAATTTTCTCTTAAAGGGAGAGGTATACCCAATATATAACATAGAGGCATACGACAAGGAGATAAAATATAGGTTACAATTGGCACACCAACGAGCCAAACTATTAATTGAAAAATCTAAAATTAGGCAGAAGGAAAGGTTTGACAAAACGTCACAGCCGCAAGACATACAGCTTAAGGACATGGTACTTTTAGAAAACACAGGCAGACACAAATTAAACGAACTATACTACGGACCTTATCAGGTCATAGCCGTAGGAGGTAAAAATGTAGTCATAAGATTAAAAAACAATAAAAAATCCACTATCCATAAAAATAGAGTTAAGTTTTTCAATAAAAATTATATATAAATATACAATAAGGAGGATCCTCAAAAACAAAAGAAACATTTTTTGCTTATATAAGTTAAACAAACGTGTTTCGCGTTAGTTACAATAACCAAGAGTGGTTTCTTTATTTCATTCTTTGACTTATATACTTAAATTTATTTGCTTATTTTACATTAACAATCAATAAAAAATATTAATTATAAAAAATATTGCTTCTCTTTTGCTTATTTAGCACTAGTTATAAAAAGTGTTACAATAATATTACAATTTAGTACAACTTATAAAAAGTGTTACAGTTTTGTTTTTATTATTTGCTTATATTGTGAAATAATTACAATTTACTTTCTGGTCTTCTGTTTATTAATTAAAATTTATAAAAAGTGTAACAGTTTTGTTTTGCCTTATTAACGTTAATTATTAAAATAATAAATTGTGTCAGAGATTCTTATTAGGTTATTTATTTGCTTATTTTAACTTATATTTATTTTAACATACAAATTATTTTAGGTGAAGAAAGTTCTAGTAGTGTTAACTTATTTATGAAATAATCCAAGCATTTAACCATAATATATATATATATATATATATATATATATATATAAATATATTTTTAAACAAATTTAAAAGAAAAAAAAACTTTGTACCTTAATATTAAGCATATTTTACATAAATAACTTTTAAAATATTAACATAAACAATAATCTTGTAATTCTCCAAATATAATTATAAGATTATTCTTTCAAAAAGGGAGGTGTCGTGAATGTATGTGCACAACATGAGTCATAACAATTTTATTAACCTGAATATTCTAAAGTGCATTGCCACACATGATGCATCAGTTGTTTGTTAATACACAAACCTAAAACCTTCTCATGTGTCTGCAATGAATAACAATGCACTTAAGTGACCCAAATATCGTTGCAATGTTTGGTTATTCTCTTTGTTAACCGATTCGTAGAGAATATCCGATGTCACTTTAAGTGGATCACAACACGGTATAGGTCAGTTCTTTTGTGAACCGACACCCTTCTCAATTGACAGAAACAATGACACATGCATTCACTACATTTAACCAATAGTATATAAGATTAATATTAATAAAAATAAAATTAATTATTGTAAAAAAAAAGATTCCGAATAATTATAAATTACTTATTAATTATTGTCGAAAACTCAATAAGAAAACAAGGTGTCTTTATTTAAAACGAACCCACATAACACATCAAAGTTTTTAGTCACTTTTTGGCAAAATGCCGGTTCTATTTCGTTAATCGCATCACAGGTTTTGAGTTTAAAGGCTAAAATCGATTCGATTTGCTCCGTATAGACTCTGTCCTTCTTAATATAGCCTCACAAAAATAATCCCGCAGTGCTGATTGTATGAAATTATGCGATTGGGAAATTTCGTTTGCAATAAATTGGTCGCTTCATTGGCTGTGTGACATGTGGCACCGTCTTGCTCAAACCACATGTCAGTGATATCCACGTTGTCAATAAAAACGGCCCAATCACTCCTCCAGACTACATAGCGCACCATACAGTGACACGTAGGATTTTCAGAAGCCCAAATGCAGCAATTTTGGTTGTTGACATACCGTGCCAAGTAAAAATGGGCTTTGCCTGAAAAAATTATTTTTTTAGAAGAACCAGCCGGTTGTACCTGAATGAATTGAGCGAATCTACGGCGATGTGAATGGTCGGTCGGCTTCAATTTCTGTACCAGTTGTACCTTGTAAGGCCTCATAATCAAATCCTTACGCAATATTCGCCATGTGGTGGTTTTGTCTAAACCCAACTGTTGAGAACGCCAAAGAATTGACAAATTTGGATCTGTCTTAACACTGGACTCTGTCCAACACGAATTGGTGTTCACACATTTTGCCTGTCGACTCAAATTCGGGCCTGTCGACTCAAATTTAACGACTAAATTCTTAATAATGGTCTCAGGAGGCCGATTATGTTGTCCGAAAGTATCACGAATTTTACGAAATGTAAATTTAACAGAACCACAATTTTCGTAGTGGATTTAATTATTTTAATGCGATTTTCGTTCAAAATGGATTTTATTCCAAGGTTGCATTTAAATGTCAAAAAAACCTAAATGTCAAAACTATCAGGTTGTTGGTGTTGCCAATTGGAAAATAAACTTCTTGTGGAAAACCCGATAAAAAAACTCGGTAAAGTCCGCCGTTATTAATCGGTCGAACATTGAATTTATGGTATTTCCAAATTATTATACTTCATTACTACCACTTATTGTCTATATATTTTGTATTTCGCATTCCCGTCCAGTTATTTACTCAGGTTTACCCATATTATTACATAATGAAGATCTTTATTACAAACCGAAAAGTTGCCAGAAATTTTCTAGTTAAATTTAAGCTTAAACATTACGATAAGATTAAACAAGACAATTTACAAGTAAAGTTATTTCGTACAACTGCAGCCCCTATCATTGTATACTTTAAGGCGAAAACGTTATAGTCTTGAGCAAACGTAAGTTTAATTGTAGTTCCATCTATACTTCGAATGTCTTTTGACACAATATTTTTTTGGCATTTCGAACATAAACAATTTTAATTAGCGCCGAAAGGTGGTCTTCATTTTTTGAAAAACACTTAAACAAAAATTTATTAAGGACAATTTCTTGTTTTTTTCTTAAATAATTAGAAAAGAAATTTGTGTTTCAAACAAAGAAAATTTATGTATACTTATATATTAAAATTGTATAAAATATTAACGGATCCATTATAATTTATAATAAAATTCAATGTTAATTCGACTCCTTTGTCGAATTTGTATGACTACAAACGGCACTTTGGCCGAGTCGCCTCAAAATGTAATCTTAAATTGTTCAATTTCAGCACTTCAACTGAATTGAATGATTTATTTATTTTCTGTGTTACAAACGCACTTTATAATTGCCGTTCACTGACCAACAGCCTTTTGTTGTTATAGCGTCTAATACCATTGCCCATGCGGCGTCGAAATTTTCTTCCGTAGCGGAAAAGTGTTTTATAAGCGTTGCCGCCTCCCCTACTACATGTGTTTAGAGATACCAATTTTTTTGTGCCTTGGGAATTTGCTGACATATGATCAGTGATAAAAATAAATCGTAAATTTGTTGCCACTTCATAGCGATGCCATTAAAGTTTGGCAATATAATTTTAGGAATTGGAATCGATTTCGACTGGATATCTGATATTGCTGATTTGCTCTGACTGCTTCTGACATCCCTGCGGAGATTTTATTATTCTAATTTTCAAACTTATATATTAAAAATTATAATTAAAAGTGCTGTGTTGATGAAACAATAAATCTACGTTAAGTGCCCACAAAACAAAGTGTACAGGTAACAAATAATTTTGTAATTAAATACACCTGTGGAAGCAGTCCAAAACACAGAAACAATTATGCACACAAAAATGCAGACAATCAACAATATGCTGACTTTCAAATGACAATTTAAACAATAAACAAAATAACATCAACACATACATATATATACGTGTGTAAGCTTAAGTAAAATAAGAATTTAAATATTAATATTAACATTAAACTTAAAAAGACAATGCACAGAAAGCCCAAGCCAACTACAAGCGCTGTTGGGTATTCTGGCGTTTGAAAACAACTTTTCGATGCTTCTTTAAAAAAAAATAATGAAATGGTCGAGAAGACTGGGGAATCTTCTTGTACGAACTATAATATTGAAATATTAGAGGGCGTCGAAATCCAATATTTTGCGCTAGATGAAATATGATAAGCCATCCAGGAAACACAATCACTTGCATCAATAGAGTTCAAAAACTTGAAGAATAAGAAAAAAAATTTTAAGGCGACGTGAATATTAAACTTGTAAAAACTGCATTCAAATACAGCAAATAATTTATTTGATAATGGTAATTGTAAAAATAAATATTCGTTACAAGGTGATCTAAATATAGAATATAAAGGGACAGCTGTGACGCTATTAATTCAAAAGCCAATAATAAAACTTATACGGACTTCAAAATAGACAATCACATTGTCTTTCGATTTTGTTTGAAAATGTGAAAGTAATATTCCGAATATCCCTAAGAACAGGTAATTAATAATTAGATTTATTCAATCTCAATATAAAAAGAAATTATACTTCACACATGCTGAACTGATACAGCTCTTAAAAAAAAAAACGACATTTCATCATACATATGCATACACCCCTAAAGAATATTGTTACAAAAATGATTTGTTAATTTTTAAAAGAAAAGTAAAAAAGGAAACGAAACGAACCACTGTGCATTTCGGAAACACTGCACTGACAACAACAACAACATGTTTTAAAGAAATTCCACGAAATAAGCTAACAACAGAAAACAAAAACAACTAACACAGAACAAAACCAAAACACACAAGCAAAGCGCCTCCACTGAAAGATAATTACAACAACAATATAGGGTGATGTTAACGTAGAACTATAGAAGCACCACTTGCTGAGCAAATAAATTTAATTTGTCGTTTAAGTCGTGTTTATTTTGTGTGTATTGAAAGTAAATAAATCGTTTAATTTAGTTTAAAACTCCTAAGTATTGTGTTATTATTTTGCAATAAAAGAACTCAATATAACAAAACGCTTATTAAAAGAAATAAACGTAACAATAATGTTAATAAAGTTAAGTCGAAAACAAACAAAATAGTTTCAGACACTGACCATTTCACCTCAAGGTCATTATGATATATGTATGCAGTACGAAGATCGGGTGAAGTGAAGTATCTCCTACACCGTTTTAGAAAAACGATGCTAAGTGCCTCGTAAGCTTCTTTAGAAACCTGAAAAATGTGCTTAGTCAATCGAACATCGCACTGAACTTTCACGCCAAGAACTTCAAGAGCTTCCGACTCCGTAATATAATAACCATAGTAACAGATGCAGCACTAATTCCGAACACAGATCTGTGCTTAAGCATACAACATTGTGTCTTACGGGTATTAAAATCGACTCTACAAGTCCCCATTCCCACCTCCAACTGGTTCGGTCTATTACTAAATGAATACCAGTAACAAATGGTGCTGTCATCTGAAAAAAGAATATAGTGTTAAAAGTTTGACAAAGACGACCATTTTGAAAAATTAGAAGTTGGGTAGGAGAAAAAACGGAGCCTTGCGGTACCTATGAATTAATTTTGAACTCGTCTGATGAAATCAAATTTATAAACAACTCGTATACTGCGATTTCTGGGAAAACTCTATATAAATCCAGAAAAATTTTCACCGACACCAAAAGTAAGAAGTTTTGGCAGAAGTGCATCATGCCGCACTCTATCAAACGCCTTGGAAATATCTAGAGCCACCACTCTACTTTATCCGAAATGAAGTATGGAGTGCATTATTACCAGCAAGTCATACGTAGAGCACAATCTATGGAAACCATACTGTTGTGAGCTGTTGAACTCCAGGTACCTCACAAGATTAAAAATTATTTATACTTTCCATCACTTTAGAAAGTGTAAAACAAATTGCGCTTTGGGCTATAATTTTTAGGGATTTTAACCTTACCCTTTTCGGGGATCGGTATTACATTAGCAACTTTTCAACACTTTGGAAATTCATCGGCATGCAGAAAAGGGCTGTTAACGGACGTGGTAGAATCAAAGAGCACTATTTCAAAACCAGTGCTTGAATCCCATCCAGACCAGGAGACTTGATGTTGAGATCTGCTAAAACTTTTTTAACCGCTCAAGCTCGAAAAAATATCTTCTTTACAAACGAAATCTTATACACACAAAACAACAACACGCTTATAAGAAATTTTACGAAATAACTGAAACAACAGAAAACGAAAATAACTAACACAAAGCAATAAAAAGAAGCACACAGCTAAACGGGCGCCTACACTGAACATTAGAATATTCTTGCATATGCGAAAACCGGTTAAAACAGATATATAGGCACCACCTGCTGGCCAAATGAATTCAATTCAAGCTGAGACGCGTGTTTATTTTTGTGTGTACACTTCGTTCTCTTTTTATGCGGTTTTATAGTTATGCGGTGCAAGAAAAAAAAATTTATTCGAATTTCGAAAATTTAATTTTTTTAGTGATTCACTTTTTCTGAAAACAGAAACAATTTAATATCTTGAACCGTGTAGATCATGTTGCGTTAGCAATTGCTGAGATAAAATCACAAACTTTAAGTGCATGTTCGAAAGCTGCTTGGCCTGAATGCATATCAAAGAGAAATGAATCAAATAGAACAACAAAAGTAACATCAGATATTATTTTAATTGCTAAGGAAATAGATGGGAAAGGTTTTGATGATTTTGGCAAGCATGATATAGAAAAATTGCTTGTGGACGAGACCATAAATGATGATGATATTTTGAAAAGTATGGTAGATACTACTGAAGATTTCGAAACAGTAGATAGCGAACCGGAAGAAAATGTTACTCCACTGGACGAAAAATTACTTCGGGAAGGCTTTCAATTTTCCTGTAAATTGAAAAATTTTTTTATTCAAAATGATAATGATGTAGAACGCGCCTTAAAATTCCAACGTGATCTTAAATTTTGTATGTCCGGCTGCAGAGAACTCTACAAAGAACTAGTCAAGACTACCTTGTCAAAGAAAAAAATCACTGAAGCTCTTGAAGAAGCATTACCATGTAGATTTATCTTCAAGTGATGAAAGTGGTCTTGCACCAATCCACAAACGGGTTCGCACATTATCAAACAGCGACTAATGATGAAAACATTCTTAATATGATTTTAAATGAAGTTTTGTTTATGTTTTTTTTTTACATATTAAGTTTTGTTTTTTTTATTATTAACATAAATAAGAGCCATTACAATACATTTTAAATGTTTTTATTTTTATTTGAATAAATATTTTATGAAAATATCATAAGATGTTTATTTTTTAATAAAAATTTTTGTAATAAATATTTTGTGAGAATATCATGAAATATTTATTTAAAGGAATCAAGCACGAAATAAAATTGCTTATATTAAAAATGATTCCGAATAATTATAAATAACTTATGGAAAAAAATTTTAATCTTATTATTTAAAAATCTTTTTTTATTCGATTTGTGGTGCATTTTAAAACGTTATTTAGGTTTTATGCGATTTTTTAATAAATGGAACGTATCCATCTTTTTGCACATAAATGTATGTCTTTTTTTGTGCGAATTTTTTATATGCGGATATCCATGGACGCATCAACCGCATAAAAAAAAACGAAGTATACTGAAAGTGAATAAATCGTGTAATTTAATTTAAAATCTCTAAAGTGTTGTGTTATTATTTTGCAATAAAAGAACTCAATACAACAAAACTTTTATTAAAGAAATAAACGAAACAATATCTTTTTTAATCGAGAACCTGTAACTATAGAGGACAAAATTATCAATTTCATGAAAAATTACAAATCTATATCGAGTGTTTAAACCATTATCTATGGTTCGCAGTTTTTTAAACTTATTAATTATTTTTAATGTCAGATCGCTTACTCAAATTGGAAGGATAATCAAAAAAAAAATAATAATTTTTGCAAAATAATATGTAATATTTTTGGATAGTAATGCTATTTTAAGGACTATAGCCCACTAGGTGTTGGAATTGCTCTTAATAATATATTTATGTCTATTGAGTTAAATGTTTCACTAAATGATATTTTTAGTAAATTCATTTGTGGATATAATTATCTGAGAAGGATTTTCTTTTATGTTTTTATATATAAATTTTAATGCAAAACGTATATCGTGGAAGCAATTTCAAACTGAATACAAAACAAATCTATTATGGATTACCTATGTATGTATATGGATTATCACATTAAGATCATTTCTTAATAAGCACCAGAATTATTGACATTTAAAATACAAGACTTTCTATCGTTTTTTAATCATATAACCTTGAGTCTTCACAGTGCATTGGATTCAGGTAATACATTGCATCGAATAAGGTAACAAACTTAAAAATCTCCAGATTTTGAATGATTAAGTTTTGCCAACACTAATTTTTATAAATGCATTTCCCGTATGAAAAAATAAAAATTATTTAACGTATAGAAAAGATTTTTTTTAACAAATAATTAACAATTTCCAAATAATTTTATACACAAGGAAACTAGAATATGCCCTTATGACCTCAATTACACAAGAAGCTTTGAATGTAGGCAATCTTATTTTAAAGGTAGTATAACACATGACATTTTATTAAAGGAATATATTTTATCCTACGATTGGAATTTTACAAGAACAATTTAACAGCAATACTGTATAAGTTTCTTTTTACTTACTACGTCTAGTATACACTGAGGAAAAATTTAGTACTATTTTGTTTTCATTTTTTTAGTATTTCTCTTAATTACATTTTAATGCTTTTGATATTTTTTTAAAGTATTAAGTTTATTTAAACTGAGCTGCATGTTCGAAATTCTCTTAAGTTATTTAAATAATACGATACAGTTTTAAGTATTCTTGTAACACAATGTTAATAATAAGTCCATAAGGAAAGAAAAGTCTCAATAAAATTAAATTCTCGATTATTAAAGTAAATTACTTTAAGTAGTGGGTGACTTTAAATTACACTGTATAGCATACGTAAGAATACGTGAAAAGTCACCTTTTATACACATGTGTAACAATTTTGAGACAAATATAAATAAACTATTCTTGCTTGAATACACATTTAAAGTGATGAAAGCAAACGGAAATATTTATATTTTTCAATTTTTAATTTTATTTCTCAGTTATACAATAAATAGCTTGTAAATTTTTTAATATTTCAGAGTTTTTTTATTAATTTAATTATTTTGTTAAAAATCGTCAATGTAAAAATCTTGATACTTTAACTCTTTAGATATTGAAAACTTTTTAAAAATATTCGTAGCTCTTTCTTTTTACATTCAGTCCACTTTAACAGGGCTTAGCATCTAAGCGATAATATATTTTTTATTAAAAGTTTTAAATTATTTTCGAAAATGTTTGATTAAGAATGCAATTTTTGTTTATCAATAATATCTTAACAAAAATTTAAATAAAAACAAAATTTTTGACGCCTTCATAATGGACGTACGTTATATTTTTTTTTTTTAATAATTATTATTATACTTAAAATACCTTTAACTTAATTATGCATATACGAAAATAGTATGGTAATAGTAATAAAAATAATTTAAAAAAAAGAAAATGCGATTGGAATCACAACGAAATTATTTTGTTATCAAAATAAAATTGTAAAATTTAGTGTGTTTGATTGCGAGACAACTGATAAAGATTTCATTTTATTTAAAAGCAATCACAGATAAAATCTCCGCCACAATTCCCTGATGTATGTCCCATGGTCCTGCAAAATAGCATACAATTCAGATGGTTTCCAATTTCATCACAATAAATAAAAATTGGTTTCAATTTTCCCTGAATTTTGGAATTATCATCAAATTGAGTTTGTTTTCCTTAAAAAAAAAGTAAATAAATAAAAAATATATGAAAATTCTTCGAAAATATTAATTATCAAAAACAAAAACTGCGTATTTATTTACAAGGTTGTAATTATTAATTTATGAGCACAAACATTTAAATATATACATATGCATATGAATACATACACACGTGTATAGGCAGATATTTTCAATATAGAATGTAATAAACATAGGTTTATTAGGGGTCTCGTTTGGAATTGGAGGAATTTAATTTGTTGATAAGGAATTCTAAGAAAATTATTTTAAAGAAACCATAAATCTTAACAAAAACACATAAAACCAATCTTTAAAACGTTTTAATTTTAATGATCGGTTTCAAGTTCCAGCATTGTTCCATTTTCTAACATTTTTAATTGCTCTGACTCTACATTTGCTTTCCATAAATCTAATTCGAAGCATCTGAAACTAACGCTGTGCTTAACAATGTATTTTTGTATTTCATTATAAATAACAATGAAGACACAAATTAAACAAAACACAATACATCGCTAAAAATGGCATCATAGTTGAAAAAAAGAATAAGTTCAAAAATGTTTACACCAAATGATCTCCACGCATACATTAAAGGTGGAAATTGCTGCCGGCATGATAGGCCTATATTTAAAAATTGTTGATTAAAAACAACTAGTAGTATAAACATGTTCTACTGGCGACGTTATAAAAGTTGTAAATCCAATTTTAAGCTTTAATTTCCTTGGCAGGGGGCATTTCATTTTAAGAAACTCATACTCAATTTCTAAAATAGATCGATTTTACTCCTTTTGAAAAAAATAATCATAACAATGCTTTTTGATGATGAGAAAGCTTTTAAGGATAGAAATATCAGATCACTTTTGATGTAAGTATTAACATTTGCAACAGAATATCCGGTACAAACAATAAAAATTTGGTAAAAAAAGAACTTTTGGCCTTGCGACGCTTTAATTACCAACTAAAGTTCAATATTATTCGAATTATATCTGATTTATTATTACTTTAATAAATTTCGAAGAAAACATTTTATATTTAAATAACTTTCCTCAAAGAATTACCTTTTCCAAATAAAACTCTTTTTTTAAAGAGTTAATTGTCTTAGAAAACTTAACAACAGAAGACAAATCGCGCATACATACATCATCAAAGAAAATGCCATCTAGTACGGTTTGGCTAACTGGTATATTTTGTTTTGCTTTTATGTTTTCCTTTTTTGGCTTAAACTTTGTTTAATTTTGGCCAAAATAAAGCAACCCAAGAATCAAAAATTTAGGTTTACAGAGTTACCCTAAATGGTGATCTTAAATAGTAAACAAATACCATCCGGGTTGGTATTAATTATTTATATACATAAATATATCTAATATATAAAATTTCCATGTCACAATGTTAGTTACCGTACACCTCCGAAACGGCTTTACCAATTTTTACCAAATTTTATATGCGTATTCAGTAGGTCTGATAATCGGCTACTATCTATTTTCCATACTCCTAAGTGATAAGGGTTGTTTACCCTTAAATTTTTTTTTTTTAATTTGTTGATTAAATTTTTTTTTATTTTTTAAATTGTGGCATTAAAAAATACATACAACCCTGAATTTTTACTTTTTTATCACCAACCCCTATTTTTTTTCTGGCCATTTTAGTAATTCAATCATTTTTCATCCCGCTCGATAACTGATCAATTATAGTGTTTTTAACTGTACTTCGATTAAAAATCGAATTTTTTTTTTAAGAAAATAAACATTAAAAGCAATTTTATCATGAAATATTTATTTAAAGGAATCAAGCACGAATAATAAAATTGCTTAGATTGAAAATGATTCCGATGAATAAATTACTTATGAAAATAAACATTTATTTTTGTTTTTAACGTTTAATCCTGATAAATGCTTAGTGTTACCAATCTTAAATTCTTAATATTTGCCTCGCCATAGACTGAAGCCGGTATCCTGTTTTACTCACACAATAAGACTTCTCTCACTCTCTACTCAGTTTTCGGCCGTCATCATTGTTTATGTATCGAGTGTAGTAGTAATTGCTATCTCAGTGTAACTCTCATATTAACTATTAATTATTACTATTTTATATAATAATTATAGTTATTTGACCTTTTTAATATTTTTTAGTAGTTAATTATTAAGCACTAAGTCATTTTTTAATAAAAAATTTTAGAAACTTTATTTTTTTTTATTTTTTCAATATTTCGCCAAACCATTGGTTGGCATTATCAGGATAAACAAACAAGAAGAATATACATATAAATAATTAATCAAAATTGAACATTTTTTGTTTTTTTTTTGTTTTGTTTTTTTTTTTTTTTGGTTAACAAATTCAAAAATGATCAACAACTTTTTCAAAAAACAAAACAAACAAAAACAATAAAAACTACAAATTGAAAAAATTTAACTATCACATACAAACAAATTTTCAATATTAAAAATTTTTTTCCTTCCAAATGAAAAACAATTTTGACAATAACCAGTTTACAAAACAATAATATTTTACACATACATAAGTATATTCAAAAACATAAATTTAATGACCAAACATTACAAAAAATTAAAGTATTAATTTTTAATATTATGCAGGTACAGAGTTTTGTTTTATTGTTTTATGTCTATAATTTTGTGCAACATTCTCCGTATCTGCTTTAAAATTTATTCTTTTGATTAATGGTACTTTAATTATTTGTAACATTTCTAACATATACCGACGTTTATAATTATTTTCTAAATCTAAAATTGAAACCTTTTCAAAGTTAGAATAGTGATTAACTTTAGAACAATGCGTAGATAATGCTGTTTTTTGTAAACTAATATTATTTCTGTATTTCTGGTCTGACCTATGTCCTGCGATTCTAGTTTTCAATTTATTTTTTGTTGTGCCTACATAAACCTTATTACAATCCTTCTTATCTTTACCGTTATAAGGAATTTTGTACACTACATTGGACATATTTTAATTTTGAATTTTATCCTTAGTCTTACTAAACAACCTATTTAATGTGTTCGTATTCTTGTATGCCATTTTGTATTTATTTGTATCAAAAATTTTTGAATTCTCTATTCTTTCAGACAAGACAGGTATATAAGTTATCGATTTATATATTTTGGGTTCCGTTCCACTAATTATAACTCTTTTCCTCCTATTATTAAATTGGTTAATTAACCTATTAGTTAATCGTATTGGAGAAATGTTCTCAGTTAATATATTTCTAATCTTTTCTTTGTTCTTTCTATGGAATTCTTTGTCACTATTTGTTAAAATCCTTTCTATTAAATTATTCACCGTGTTAATAATAATTCTTTTATTTTGTTTAGAATAATTAATAATTCTAACTGAAGCAGTTGGTTTTTGGTACCAATCTATAACTAATTCTTTATTTCTTCTTAATTTTAAAGTGTCTAAATATGGAAGTTTAGCATCAAATTCTCTTTCAGTTGTAAATTTAATTGAAGTGTCAAATTCATTTAATTTTTCCAACATTTCGTTGATGGCAGATTCAGATATAATACAAAACTAATCATCAACATATTTCGTCATAATTTTTGGTTTAACATTTAATTTTTCAATAACATTATCTAACAATTTCTCCATAACAATATCTGCCACAATTGAAGAAGCTGGAGAACCCATCGGAAGTTCTTTTTGCTGGATATATATCTTTTCATTATACTGAAAATATCTATTATCTTCTATACAAAACTTGAGAATACGAAAAAATAAACCTTTCTCTATCTTTGTAAAATTTTTCAAAACATTCCATTTTTCTTCTATTGTGTTGATCGCCAAATCAACAGGAATACTTGAAAATAATGATACTACATCAAATGAAATTAGCTTTTCGTGATCCTGCACTTGAAGGTTTTAATTTTTTCTTTAAATTCAATTGAATCTTTTATATTATACGTAGAACTCTCAGTGATGGTGAATTTACAAATGAACAAATTGGCGTTAAAGGAAATTCCTCTTTGTGAATTTTTGGCAGTCCATAGAACTGCATATTACATATTTCTTTCTGTAATATTGATAATTTTAAGTTTAAAAAGTTCTTCTACTATATCGTTATTAATCTTCTGCAGTTTGGTAGTAGGGTCCTTATTTACTTGGGTGTACTTAGTTATATCTCCTACAATATTGTTAATCCGCACGTTATAGTCAGTTTTATTTAAAGATACAGTACCTTTATCTGCTTTTAAAATTAATAAATCTTTATTATTTTTCAAAAACCTTTCAGTTTCTTTAACTTTATCTAAAATGAACCTAAATCTGTTTGTCAAAATCATTTTGTTCAAATGATTATCTACAATTGTAGTTAATTTTGTTCTTGCTATTTCTTGATCTTCTTTTCCCAGAAGTGTCTGTACAAAATCTTCTCCATCTGCAATAATCTTTAAAATTGGAAAATCCTCCTTCTTGGTTCCACTTAACGTCCGTTGGAATATTTAAGTCAGTTTTGTTAACGAACCACTTGTCATTTAGTCTTACATTAAATGTCCTCTTTTGTAACTCTTAAAGTGAGTTAAATTTCTTAATATGAATATTTTTTACCTTTTGTAAATAATGGCCTAGTGCTTAATAATTAACTACTAAAAGATATTACTATTTTATTCATAATAATAAAATTATTAATTTTAAGTGTATTTGGCACGATTACTTCAGTTAATTACCGACCGATTTCTGCACAATCGCTGACTCGCAAGATACTCTCATTGAACAAATATTTCCCGATGTACACACACAGTACATAAATCATGAGTGACTTGCAGAAAGAGCTATTTTAGCAGCAAAAAATGCAGACGTTGACAATTTAAATTTGAAGATACAACAGTTGTTTCCAGTAAACTTGGTATCATACAAATCTATTGATACAGTGTGCGATGCCAGCGAAGCTGTCAATTTTCCCACAGAATTTTTGAACTCACTGGATTTGCCAGGTATGCCAATGCATAATTTACAATTGAAGGTTAGATCTCCAATTATCTTGCTTCGTAATTTAAACTCGCCACGGCTGTGCAACGGTACGCGATTAGTTATTCGAAAATTAATGAAAAACGTTATAGAAGCCAGCATTTTAAATGGCAAGTTCAAAGATGAAAATTTATTAATATCTCGGATTCCTATCATACCTACAGATGTGCCAATTCAATTCAAATGAATTCAGTTTCCGATTAGATTGGCATTTGCAATGACAATCAACAAATCCTAAGGCCAAACGATGTCTATTAGTGGCTTAGATTTGAGTACACCATGTTTTTCACACGGGCAATTGTACGTAGCATGCTCTCGAGTGGGTAAACCATCCAGTTTGTTTGTGCTCGCTAAAGATGGGCTAACAAAAAATATTGTTCACGCTATAGCATTAAAAGATTGATGTTGTTTGTTAGTGTTGCTGTCGTAATTAATATGTGATATGTAATTTAAACAAATAAACTATAATAACTTGAAAATAATATTGTTTGGCGTTTGGTTATTTTTAAATTTCCTTATCGTTCATAGCGCTCCATGCCCATTTCACGCATATACTACATACTTACACACTTATAATAAGTAATTTACTTTTTATCTGCACTAGAATTTATCTAGAAATATAAATTTTTTAGTAGTTAATTATTAAGCACTAGGTCATTATTTAATAAAAAAATTTAAAAACTTTGTTTTTTGTTATTTTTTCAATATTTCGCCAAACCATTGGTTGGCATCATCAGGATAAACAAAAAAGAATATATAAATAATTAATCAAAATTAAAAAATTGTTTGATTAACAAATTTAAAAATAATCAAAAACTTTTTCAAAAAACAAACAAAAAACAATAAAAACTACAAATTGAAAAAAAATTTTTTTTAACTATACATACATACATACAAACAAATTTTCAATATTAAAAAATTTTTTCAAATGAAAAACAATACAAAGTTTTGTACCTGCATAATATTAAAATTAATACTTTAATTTTTTTTTGTAATGTTTGGTCATTAAATTTATGTTTTTGAATATATGTGTAAAATAATATTGTTTTGCAAAATTGTTATTTTCAAAATTGTTTTTCATTTGAAAAATTTTTTGTATGTATAGTTATTAAAAAAATTTTTTTAATTTGCAGTTTTTATTGTTTTTTGTTTGTTTTGTTTTTTGAAAAAGTTTTTGATTATTTTTGAATTTGTTAATCAAAAAATTTTTTCAATTTTGATTAATTATTTATATATTCCTTTTTGTTTATCCTGATGATGCTAACCAATGGTTTGGCGAAATATTGAAAAAATAATAAAAAATAAAGTTTTTAAAATTTTTTATTAAATAATGACCTAGTGCTTAATAATTAACTACTAAAAAATATTAAAAAGGTCAAATAACTATAATTATTATATAGAAATTTTAATAATTTATAAGGCAAAACAACGTTTGCTGGGTCACCTAGTATTAAGCATATATATCTTT
This sequence comes from Trichopoda pennipes, assembly GCA_030448955.1. NCBI lineage: Eukaryota > Metazoa > Arthropoda > Insecta > Diptera > Tachinidae > Trichopoda > Trichopoda pennipes. The sequence continues at coordinate 1,717,930 of JASKUP010000064.1, forward strand.
TGCGATCTTATATGAATATTCCAAAAACTTTTTTTTCGTTCGGACCAGCACTCAGGGGATGACCCCTGCTCTTGCAATGCATTGTATCAGAGTAAGGAAATTAGGTTATGGGGAGGAGGAAAGAGGAAGTACTGTTTGTGGACATTCGATTTAAATTTTCCTACATAGAAAGTGTCAGGATAGACCTCTGAAGGGAGTTTATTCCACATACGAACTGTCCCCGAATGAGCCTCTTGGCTCTCTCCTGTACGCGGTCGAGCAACTTTAAAATAGACTTTGGGGAGCCGGCCCATACTTAGCAGTTGTATTCCATTTTCGAACAGATATAGGTGGTATAAACTGTACGAAGAAGGATGAAATGAAGTATCTCTTACACCGTTATAGAAAACCGCGGCACTTGAAAGCTGATTTAGAAACTTAAAAACTGTGTTTAATCCATCGAACATCATACTGAATTTTCACGCCAAGAACATCAAGAATCTATGCGAACACAGATCTATGCGTAAATTCTAAATTGCGTATTGCAATTTTAATAATAATATGCATATTTCATATAAAATAAAATAGTGCCACCTGTATTTGATGTTTTCTAGCAATAAAATTTAGGAACTATTTAATCATTACAACATTATTGGTGCAATAAACAATCATAAGCACGTACATCTCACGTTTATAAAACAAAACATGGTTAAAGACGTATCGTTCGTTTCATGCAGAAGCAAATTCTATTTATGAAAATATCATACATAAGTTTCTGACGGCAGGCAAAGTCAGTCAAATAGCTGCCATCTAAGTAGACGCGCAAAAAATACTCACCAAGTATTGGCACCGCTTGACTCAAACCACAACATTGCGTCATTATAACATATATTGTTAAAAATAGTCCTAAGATTTCTCGATACATTATTCTGTTTTCTGTTTTCTTTTAATTCTTGATACGAATATTATGTGCGGCACGTAACTTATACACGAATTTGAAGCAAAGGTTTTTATTTGACTTTAAATAATATAAAAATAAAAGTTTGATAAGTTGTTCTCTACGCTTTCAATAATCTTTTCAGACTAAAATGATCATTATTAATCTGTCTGAATATAAAAAAAAAAAACACTGATTGGCGATGGTTGTTCTGCACTTTGTGATCTGTGTACAAATTCAATTATAATAAAAAAATAAAAAGCAAAACTTTGGCTGTCGCTTTTTTGTTTTTATTATTAAATGTCTTAATTTAAATACTCGCACATTTCATCTTTACTCAACAATAGGGTATTAACTCAAAATTAAAAAATATTCAGCAATAGCAACAAATTCTTATTATTATTATTATATTATTTACAATATTTATAAATATTGTAAAAAGAAACTTTTCATCGCAACAAAGGGGTTTTTCAACAAGAAGTTTATTTTCTAAAACAAAATAAAACAAAAATTTCAGATTAGGATGGTTAAAATTTTTATTGTATTACGAAGAGAAAAGTTCGGGAATTATGAATTCAAAATGATATCTGGCAATTGTCCACCACGACCACGCTGACAGATGTCAATTCTTTCATCAAAGTTTTTAATCACTTTTTAGCAAAATGGCGGTCCTATATCGTTAATCACATCACGGATTTAGAGTTTTAAGGCTGAAATCGATTCGATTGGCTCTGTAAATATTCTGTCCTTAACATAGCCCCGCAAACAATAATCAACTCGTATTAAATCATACGATCTGGCTGGTTACTTAACTTTTTTTTTTTTGTTAAAAGAGAAGTAGCACTTCAGGCAACAATGCCTATTTAGTCAAGTACCGTGCTACCTTCTTCAGGAAAGGGATAGAGAAGAGATGAAACAGGTGGTGAAAGCAGAAGGATAGTCGGAAATTAACTGCCGTATATAAGACAGCAACAGCGACCAGTGACTATGCCTTCATCGTTGAGCAGCTCCACCGACAGTCAATTTTTATCTTTTGTAGTGAAAAAAACCAAGGTCTTCGTTGGGAATCGAACCCACAACCCCAATATTTACAAGCTAGTACACTACTTACTAGCCTACAGGGGCACCTGCTGATTGTCGTGAAATTATGCGATCGGGAAATTTGGTTTGCCATAAATTGATTATTTCATTGCTGAAACCACATGTCAGTGATATCCACGTCGTCAATAATAGACCAAAATTGAGTTGGTAAATCTCGCGATAGCATGATCCATTGACCGTTACCGCATTTCCAGTCTCATCTTAAAAAAAAAAAAAACGGCCCAATCACGCCTCCAGACCACATAGCGCACCATATATGTGAGCATGCAAAGGATTCTCAATAATCGCTCTAGGATTTTCTGAAGCCCATATGTGGCAATTTTGCTTGTTGACATACTCTGGTAAATGAAAATAGTCTTCGTCTGAAAAATGACTTTTTTATAAAAACCTGTCGACTCAAATTTAAGGAGCAAATTCTAAATCGCAGACTTAGAAGGACGATTATGTTGTACAAAAATATCACGAACTTTACGAAATGTAACTTTAACAGAACCACCATTTGCATTGCGGAATCTAATTATTTTAATGGGATTTTCATACGAAGTTGAATTCATTGTAACAATTGCTAATGCATCTATCTACTACGAATACGTAAAAAACTAAATGACAAAACTATCATGCTGTTGGTGTTGCCACATTTAAAAAACAAGCTTCTTGTTGAAAAACCCAATATTTTTTTTTTTAGTAACAGCACAATAGAACAATGGAATTTTACTCAGTAAAAATAGGCAGTATTTGATATCGTTTTAAAATATTAAATTTTGAGTTAATACTCTATCGTTGAATAAGTGAGATATGCAAATCAGGAATAATACAAATTTCTTTGGGCACGTTGAATGAATGTGTGTATGTGTGTCTATGTTTGCTTAGAAATTTTGAATATATCCAATCAATCAAAATTATGGGTGACAAAGTAGAGACTTCATAAGTAAATCGCTGTCTACTAAACATCGAAATTATACATTGGTAACCATTCTACACGAACAATTTGAAGACATTGCCGGCAATAGGGTTTTAAGTAAAACTATTTCTTTGTCCTATTTTCGTAATATCAAATGCTGTGGCTTATGTCATGCTAAACGGTGATTTCTTTAATTGTCTAGAAAATTAAACAACCGGAGACAAATCGCACATGCATCATCGATGTTAATGCCATCTAATACGGTTTGACTGACTGGCTGTACAACATGGGTTTCTGACTTTCGTTAGAAATGTATTAAAAAATAACCAAAAATTCTCAATAATACGAAATAAGTCATCATATTTATTGATTTTTTTATACGAAATTTTTTCTAAATTACGTTGGAAGTTTCAATATTTTTGACATTTACCTAGTCATGAAACGTACGAAAAGTCAAACTTGTGTTTAGAAACAAAGACAGGATAAATATGGGCCATTCCTTATTTTTGAAACTATTTAGAAGGTAAACAAGCACACACTATGAGATAGTTTTCATATAAAGTAGTCAAAAAATCATACGAGTTATTGCAATATTTCCTGAAAAAAAAAATAACATATAGATGAAAAATCAAAAACTTAAGGTTAATTCATACTTTAACTTCATTAGCATCAAATGATAAATAATTCTAGCGTTACCGTAACTTCGAAAAATCATTTTGCTTTTGAAAGGGTTTCTTTGATAATTAGTTAAAAAAAAAAACTCATCTTTTTTCAACTTTTGGTATAGTAATAATAATTTTTAAATATAACAAATATCTTTTTTCTTTTTTTAGATCTTTGTTTTTTTTTATATATTTTTTCTTTTCAATATTTCGCTTTTGGAAAGCTTCTTCCAAAAAATTCCGAAATATTGAAAAGAAAAAAAATATATAAAAAAAAAAAAAAAAAAGATCTAAAAAAGAAAAAAGATATTTATTAAAGATAAAACAGATCGTTTAAAAAACTATAAAAATTTTTAAATATAAAATAATTATTCCCAAAGATATTTTTTTAATATAGATCGCAAGTGTCCATACAAAAACTCTTGCAACTCACTACATTTTAGAATTTTTCTTAACACGGTTGTTTCTATGTTATTGCTACATTTTAAATATTTCTTAAATTAGGCTTATTTTTTGTCGATTTTGACAATCGGTTTCTTATTGAATTTTTTCTGTATTTCATTACTGAAAAGGCCTGTTCACATAAATATAAGGAAGCAAACGTTGCCATAATTTTCTGCGCATGATTAATTAGCTTTGGAAATTCATCTTTTGGTAAGGATTTATAGAAATTAAGCTTATCTGTATTTAAAAATAGCTGTTTTAAATTATTATTACATTGCAATTTTATAATTTCCAATTGTAGATCAGATGGAACATTCTCAGGATTAACATTAAAAGGCATTGAAAAAATATTTAAACATGGTTGGATTTTTTTAAACTCAGCAAATCTGGCCTCAAATTCTGAATACAGTTTTAATAAAGATTGTGAAAAGACTTTTAACTTCTCTTCACTCACAGGCCTCAAAGAATTAATTAAGTCTTGAAAAATGAGTCAAATCATTTTTTCCCAAACATTTAGAAAATATAAACAATTGAGTTTTAAAAGACCTCAAACTGCCCCAAGTTTCATCTATAAACTGATTTCTTGCCTGTAACTTCTTGTTCAGTTTATTATAATGCTCGAGTAAATCCGTGAAAAAAGCAAACTCGTTGCACCAATTCTTATCCTCCAATATTTCCCACCCATCCCAAATTTCAGTTTTGGTTTTTAGAAAAACTTTGATTTCTTTGAGAAGACTCCAAACTCTCGAGAAGGCATGCCCACTACTCAGCCACCTAATCTTTGTGTAATAAAGTACATCTGAAAATTCTGCATCAACTTCCGATAAAAACTCTTGAAATTGTCGATGTAACAAACCACGGGCTCGAATGGTAATAATTAATTTTAAAATAATATTAAGTACGTGGTTAATGTCCAAGGCAGCCTTGCAAAGAACATCTTGGTGGATTATACAATGTAACAAAATTGTTTCGCTTTCAGGATTCTGACTTTTATAAACTCCTGCAAACCCCGTATTTTTTCCCACCATGTTAGGTACTCCATCAGTTGTTAAATTCATTAATTTGGAAATTGGGGCATTAAGAGATTAAATTCTATTCTCTCTCTAAATTCATCATAAATTATTTTTCCTGTCGTCTTTCCTTTCAAAGATCTCAAACAAGCAAGTTCTTCGGTTATTACAAAGTCTTCATCGACTCCTCTGATAAAAATTAGAAGTTGGGCTGTATCACTCCTGTCAACACTCTCGTCCATAGTGACTGAAAAATACTTAAACTTTTTTAAACGTCCATCGAGTTGATTGGTTAAATTAGAAGAAATCGCTTCAATTCTTTTTGTGACCGTTCTACGTGACAGCCCTATAGATTCGAAATCGTTTACCTTTTCTGGGCATAACACTTTTCCAATGCTAATTAACACATCCTTAATAAATTCTTCTTCAGAAAACGGTTTGTTACTTTTTGCGATTTTATAGGCAACAATGTGACCACCTAACGTGGAGGATCGCTGGACACTGCTTTGATTTTTAAAAAACATTTGCTGACTAGATATTTTTCTTTTCAATTCCTCTGAATTAACTTTCTTGTCTTCATCTGTCATTTTTTAGTACTTTGACCCAAGATGTTTTGAATTAAAGTGCCTAGCGAGATTATAATCTTTTAGTGCAGCTACCGGTTCTTGGCAGATAAGACAAATGGGTTTTTTTATATTTCATAAAAAAGTACTTCCATGTCTACTCTTCTTGAAATACTCGACATTCCGAATCAATTTTTCTCTTTCTATTTTCGATTGACATTTATGGGGGTAAAAGACTATTTTACTATTGCACTTATATTTACAATACACTTTATTATTTTAATTACACAAATAAAACTGTACGTTGGCAACTTTATAATTTTACTTCACAATTTATTCTTTAGTTGTTAGTGTTTTATGATGTTTATGTTTCTTCTTGAAATATTACATCAGAAAGTTGTTGTTCTCTTGTGTGTACAATATTTCCTAGAAAACTACGCAGTTTGGACACAATATAATATGAAAACAACGCATTTTTTTGCTAAAATTGTCAATTTATATCTTTTTTAAAACATAATTTTTTGGGCACAATTTTTTTTATAGGTGATTAATTTTTTTTTTTTTTGAAAAATGCTCGGCGGGCCGGATTGAAACCTCTCGGGGGCCGGTTGTGGCCCGTGGGCTGTGGTTCGCCCATCACTGATCTACACTATTGTGAAGAAAGAGAAAATAAAAGCTGCACTAGTTGCTAAACCGGCAATAAACAGAAATCAAGAACAAGTTTATGTAGGATTTATGCAGAGTACAGCAAAAGAAAGCTTTGGGCTGTGTCTGGGATTCGGGTAATCAAGTCAATATTGATTGCTTATTAATATTCCTCGTGTTCTTAGTTACAAAATTAGCTGATCAAACAGATGATGCTTATAATGTGCACTGCCCTGAAGTAGGAGGTAGGAGTTAGTAAATTCATTTGTTTTAACAAAAACAATTTTTAAATGCGCAATTTTGGGTAAAATCCATATGAATAGAAGAAGAGATTAATCACAAACAGATTTAGTAAATTTCACAACATATTCTAAATAAATATTGTGTCCGCATACCTTAAATTTCGAGAAACTGGATTGGTTGGTTGCTCAGTATTCCCACTTTTTTGTGTTATTGTGGAATTTGTAATGTGACCCCCAACAACACAGCTTTCTTGAAAGCTTTCTTGTATAGCTGAGTTTGTCCTACTTGTGATATTATCTAGTTAAATTAAACCACCTTAACCTAGCTGCACGGAGGCTGTGAAAAAATAACTCCAGCTGCATCAGGCCGGTATTGTTTCTCTTTCTTCTGTAATTTTAGGGTCTTACTCTCGCATGCCGCCGTGTTTTGTGTTGTGCTTGTTTTTCATCAAATACGTGCAATCTTCTTAAGCTGTGAACACCACATCCTGGTCTGGGAGCTACAAACAGACTTGCCTACAATGGAGGCGTAAAGCTTTTTGTGATGTCGATAATGATGGATGATGATAGCGACTAGTCAATCAAGTTGTAGGTATATATAATGATTTTTCATGACATAATGAGGAATTTATAAAAATCAGCTTCGACTTTATTTAAAGAAAGGCCGAACAAATGTAACAAGCCCTTGAGTTCTTTTCAAACGATTATTTAAAAATAATAATTAAGATGCCAGATAGACAGATCACGAAATCAAACTGATATGTTGTTCAAAGAATATTTAATTTTTAGAATGAAATTAAATGAATGTAATTATCCGAGTTAATAGGCAACAAAATCTGTATTATTATAAAATCATGATTAATAACTTTAAATGTTTTGAAAAGAATCTTTAAGTAACTTATGTCACTCCTCATTTGCTGCAGACGAAAAAAATCACATGAATTGCAAATATACAATTTTTTTAATAAATGCATTTTGCTTACGGAAATGTAGTTGAATTGAACTTGAACTTACTGATGAAATTAAGATTAATTAAAACAAAAAAAAAAATATTTTATTTTCCAAGTATTTTTTTGTTGTTTTTTTAAATGAATGTTGTAATTGAACCTAGTTTTGTATTATTCAGGGACTTATGTGTGTAACTGCAAATAATCCAAAATTTAAAAGTCATAATTTAAGCTTCTTTTGAAAAAATTTTCTAAAAGCAGGTTAAAAGCATAGAAATATTAAAACCAACAAATTTACTTAAACTTTCCAAAAATTAAAAAAACAAAAATATTGTTTGTATTCATTGGCCAATTTAGAGTTCTTTTACTTTTAGGGTAAAAGTGTAATAAAAAGTTTCTAATGACACGGAATATATTAGGCCTGACTAGCTAAAGTTTATAAAATTAACAACATTAAACAAAAATATTATTATTGCCATTTTCCGTCGTAACTGGCTGGTTTGTATTCGATGGCGAGCGCTTTCGACGCCAATGCATCATTTTCAAGCCACTGTTTAGTTTGTACTGGTGAGTCAGTGTTGGCGTTCAGGCAGTTCTGTTATTAGGTTCGTATTTATTCAGGTAAGCAGAATACCAGCCACCTGGCATTTGTATGCAAAGTGAACCTAACGATACCTCCGTCTTTTACTATTATGTAGGTACGTGTGTTCGTCTGAGGGTGTTTTTCGTTTGCCCGTTTGCATGAGTAGTTTAAATGGTGTGAAAATTGTGTCTGAGGTCGGGTTTACCTGTTCGTTTATAATGTCGTTGTTGAATGTTTTCGTTTTGTATATTTTCATATTTTCAAGAATGTCTAGTCTTCGTCCTTTTTTGCTAGGATGTAATAATGTCATACATTCATCTATTTCCCTTGGTGTCTGTCCGTGAGTGTCAAGGTGTAATGCAAAGTTTGAATCTTCTATTTTCCGTTTGTATGAGCGTATGTGTTCTGCAAACCTTGTTTTTAGTGTTCGTCCAGTTTGCTCTATATAGGTTTGTTTGCAGGTACAGGTAAGTCTGTATACCCCGCTGGTATTAAATTTGTCAGTTGTTTCTGTCGTTGTTCTAAGATAGTGTCTGAGGGTGTTTCCACTTTTTAATGCTGTGAGTATTCTTATATTATATACTAGCGTGCCCGTGACTGCTTTGCAAGTCATTTCTTCGACATTTTTTGATCGATTTTGGTTCGCGGTATTGAAAAACAAAGCACGTGAACGTGATACATATAACTGACCGTGCAAAAACCAGGGATCATTGAAAAGCAACAGGTATGGAGAACTGAAGCCATTTAAAATCAAACGGCAAATCTGGAGGAATACGTGGTTTCAACACATCGCCCTTATATTTTTCTTTTAAAATTTTTGCTTCAATCACATTTTTCATGACTTTTTTGACTACTAAACTTGTCCCATTGCAAAGTCGTGGCTGGGAGATATTTCTAAGCAAAATAATTGGTACACCAACTTTCATTTGTAGGCGGTGGGGCGGCAGTCCAGATAACTCAAGCGAATTCAACATTTCGGAAGTTTTAAAATTTTGATATTTTATTATATATTAGTGAGTTTTTTTTTGTAAATATCTTCGGAACTACATAACCGATTTAAGAGATTGATATCTCGTTTTGAAAAGCATAACAATGGCTTTAAAAATAAAATAAAAAAGAAAAAATAAATAATAAATATGTATATGTCATTGGTGGGTCTTGCCACGCCCCTCCGCCCACAGACCGAAAATCAAAAATCGGACTTCACAGTGTCACCCGCCTGAATATTCTGAAGATTCGCAGAAAATTTCATCAAAATCGGCCCAGCCGTTTTCGAGTCCATTTCTTACATACAAACACACATCCTCTTTTATATATATATAGAGATAGATTATTATTATAACATCCGACGGCTCAGCGGCGAATGTTAGTTTTTTTTACTGGGGATGTGACTTTATCAATTTAATTTCGTTTACAAGCATAATACGATTTTGTCGATTTCGTTTTGTTAATATGTGTACTTTTCTAGGATATCGCTCGCATAAATTTTTCTCCACTAATCAAGTTCTAACTTGCAAAACTCGTTCTCCTTTAGTAAATGTTTTCAAGGACTGTCATGTAATAAATACATATTTATTTTGTTGTACTGTTACAAACTTAACACAGATCAAAGATTTTCCAATGATGTTAAGTTTGTTCACCTGGAAATATTAAATTAGCCCTGCATAGAATGCCAGGTGGCGGAACAATTTGCCTATTTCAATAGAGACGACCTTAATTAATGAACCACCTAAACCCAACATTGTTTATACTAACAGACCTAATACTAATTTTCCAGTACTATCTAATAATGATGTTATCACACCGAAAGTGCTCGCCGACCGTGCCAAACAAACAGCCAGTAACGACGGTTTTTACCAAAGAGAATGACAACAGTATTTCCAATGACTTTGGTACTTTAACGTAAAGCTTAAAAGTATTTAATAATGAAGAGCTCAGCGTCTGTACAGTTAATTTTTTAATTTCAAATATATTTAATAAATAAAATATATATTTTCATAAAATAATTATTAAGATTACGAAACCAAAAAGATTTAAATGACCGTTGGTTCCATTTTTTTTGTCCAAACTTAAAAGTGACATTTTTTATTTTTGTTCAAAAGTGTGTGTGCGTTGCTTGTCCGTAACTGCATGCGTTAAGGGTTGTAAGATTTGGTATTACCTAATTAAGAACAATTTGATTTAAAGCGGCTTAGAATTTTGAAAGGGCTTGACATTTAAAAATACACAAAACACGTGTTTATGCTATACTAGCAGCGGGATAGTGCACAATATTCGATTACGATGGTTAGAGGCCCCTTATTGTGTAAAGGATAAAATGAAAGAAACGCCTTTCCTCCTACAACTTTGCCGTACATTACCGTACATTCCTAAGAGCTCTCTCATATTTTTTAATAGTTCGAAAAGCAGTTAGTTTCTATATTAGGAGTCACCTGACTATTACTCTAATTGCAAAATGGAAGCTTTTATTTTACGTTTTAAATTTCTTTTTAAAACTTTTGTCGCTACCTTCGCTTACTTGCTCATACAGTTTATTTCTACCATAATTTTCAACCCGCTTTTGAAGTCTTTCTTGAGCATTTCTTTGGGCATTTTCTTTTAGGCCAGATAAGAACCGAGTATTTTTCAAATACTCGGCACGTAACCGAAACAGTTTTTATACGAACGGTTATGGAATTAACAACAGAGCTTAAGATTTGCAAATTTTTGATGTTTTATTTAATTTAACCCTTAAGTGTCTACTTGGAGCCTCTCAGACTCAAATAGAAGTTATTTTGATTAACTAGTCGCATAACTAACTTTACTGGTTACGTTCCTCTGATCTTTACCATAGTGCTCGTTTTGATGATACAAATGATTCTGCTCGCTCTTTATCGGCTAACATTTTTTTTAAATCTGATAAACAAGCACTTCTAATTTTTTTACATAATATGTTTTAAATAAAATAATTTTTTATTGATTTAGTAAAAATTGAAACGTAATGTTACTATTATTGGGCGTTGGCTGGATGAAGAACTTAGCGACCAAAAATTAAACTTCGTCATTTACTTTAAACCAAAGCGTCTAATATTTTTCTAACATCTTATTCGAAGGTGTAAAGTAGAGCAGTATGTTCCATACTTTGTTAAAATAAAAATTAATATATTCTTGGGAACGAACTGGCAGATGGCGCTGCAAAAAATGCTTTAAAATTGAATTAAATATATGGTGTACCGTGCTTCCCTAAAGCTTTGTCAAACCCCTTTAAGAATTTTCAAAGGCAACAGAATCAAGTGGCTAAAAGGTCAAAGTACAGCAATATTCTCACACGTGCGCACTGCATCACGCTTGGTCGTTTAAGGGTAGGGAAAACACTGTTTACGACGCAACATTACTACAACAGATGCAACCCAGCTCTATGCAGTTTCTGTAATGAGACTCTCACGGTTGCGCATATCCTTTCGGAATGTCCATACTTAAAAACTGATTTGACAATCGAGAAACTTCTTGACTGCTCAACCGGAAAAAACCTTCCAAAAATATGGGATTCCTTGGGACGTCATGGCATTCGGAATGTTTGAAACCACTGTCTGGAAACTTTTTATTTTACACATTTTGAATACATATAATTTTTTAATTCTCACATTTTTTATTCTCACATCATTTTATCTCACTTTTTAGTTTTCTATTTTTTATTGAATTATTCTGGCCTTACTGGTTTTTCAGTTTTATACTATCTAATTTGTTTTTGTTGTAAATTATGTTTTTATATTCGTGCGCAAATGGTCTTGTCACCCTGCGCCTGTTAATAATATTCTATAAATTTACTTTTTAGAATATTTAGTAATAAATAAATAAATAAATATATAAAATAAACGACTGCATATGGCTGGCAACGACAAATAATTCTGTAGGTTCTAAGCTTAGCTAAAAGGTATTGGTTCTTCTTCGATACTACAACAAGTGCTGCCAGTTCGTTGGTATTTATCATCAAAGGAAATAAATCATTAAGAGGTGTCGCTGTATACTAATAAAACAAGTGTTTAAAAACCGATATCAGTCTCTTTAAAACTTAAAAGAAATACCCTCGTTTTCAATACTAGTTTTCAAACGAAGTGAAATGAAAACGTAAAATACTCGTATATCTAGTACTTACTAAAATATGTGAGTAAAGATGTATCACCAACAATATTATTTATACAGTTTTCAACAGCTGTAAAGAGTGAAGGGTAATGTGCTGCTGTTGCTGAATTAGTTTTTTTGATTATTTCTACACAATTTGTTCCGATAGAGAAACAACACAAAGAGTTTAGTTTACTAAAATTTAGCAAACTTGCATTTTGACTTGAACAGTCTGTCTCTATGAATTAAACGATTACTTCCATATTTTATTCGCATATTACGAAGCACGTTTGTGAGCAATTATAATTAATTGAAATAGTCAAAATCGAAAAGTTTATACACTGAAAACTAAATCGACCATTCTAATGCTACCTCTATCTAAGTCTCATAAATTCATCCTTTGAGATGGACAACCTGCATTTAAGAATAACTTTACACCTCTTTATTAGTTCAATGACTTTTTAGTTTTGTTAAAGAATCAGAATTTAGACCTTAGTATAGTATGTGCTTTTTTGTTTTCATATTTTAATACTCCTAAGAAGGGCTCTAACTGTCTAATGATACCGATGCGGTATATTCTGGCATTCAGCATTAATGAGTAAGGGTATCAAACGTTACGCCTAATGATTTGATGCGATAGAGACCTTAAATTGGTCGTGCTCGTGATCGATTAAAGTTGTTTGAAACTTTACTTTTTCAAGACGTCACATTCGTCATCTAACATGTTGTATCGAAATCTAAAACTGTGGCATGCCTCACTGAGTATTCGATCGAAATAGCATCCACTAGGCTATCGAAGAGAAATTAGATTTAATTAGATTTATTTAAACAGAAGACTACAAATATCCATGCTAAACGTTAATGATCTTTTCATTGTCTGTTAAATTTCTAAATGTACAGCCAGGTTTGGAGTATTATTTATACGAATAAATCGCGAATCTTCGTACTTGGTATATATTCACTCTTATTCTGTTGGCGACGGCGACATCGTCGTCGATTTTGAGGCAATATCACTTTAACACGTCATCAATACTAATTTGGTATTCCCTAATAGCTTGTTTCCACGGCACCTGCTTCGCTCTCTATTCTTGCTTCACACCCCAATCATAAGCGATTCAACCCGCTTCGCCATACAAAATTTTGAGAATGAAGCTGGTAGATTCATATTGAATCTAGCTGCAAATCAAGGAAAAATCCTCTCTTCTCTAATTTTTATCGTAGGTTTATATGCACTAGTTGTCAAAATTAAACTTTTTTGTAAACAAAGAAAAATTACAAACAAAACAAAGTTTAAAGTGAAAACTTAAAAAATATAGATGTTTTGTGGGTGTGTTAATTTATTTTAATTTTATAAAATTAAAAAAAAAAATATACTTAATGCTATCGCGGCAAGAAGGATATCTTCTGTTGTTTTTCAACTATTGTTGTTGTTTTTTAACTTAAGTTATTCTGTTTAATAACAACTGTCAAATCGAAGCAGATAAATGAGTCGTGTAAACAGCATGATTCATAAACTTGCTTCAGAGAGCGAAACACGAGATTCAAATTGTCGTGGAAACAGGCTATAACAATCTTATGACGACGTTGCCACTATATTGATCGTTTTAATAAAATATAACACACATATCTAATAGCCTGTTTCCACGACAGTTTGAATCTCGTGCTTCGCTCTCTGAAGCAAGTTTGTGAATCATGCTGTTTACACGACTCATTTATCTGCTTCGATTTGGCTGTTGTTATTAAACAGAAAAACATAAGTTGAAAAACAACAACAACAGTTGAAAAACAACAACAACAGTTGAAAAACAACAGAAGATATCCTTCTTGCCGCGATAGCATTAAGTATAATTTTTTTTCCTATCCATTTTTTTTTTAATTTTATAAAATTGAAATTAATTAATTAAGTTTTAACTTTATTTTGTTTGTAAATTTTCTTTGTTTACAAAAACGTTTAATTTTGATAACTAGTGCAGATAAACTTACGATAAAAATTAGGGAAGAGAGGATTTTTACTTGCTTCGCAACTAGATTCAATATGAATCTACCAGCTTCGCTCTCAAAATTTTGTATGGCGAAGCAGGTTGATTCGCTTATGATTGGGGTGTGAAGCAAGAATAGAGAGCGAAGCAGGTGCCGTGGAAACACCATATAATGTTTGGGTTAGCTGATTCATTTGTGTACTATTTTTGATAAAATTGTTGTGAAGAAAATATAAACTATGTAAAAAAAACATCTGTATTTTTTTTTAATTATTTACATATATTCGACCTTTTTCTTCTTCTTTAATAAATACTTATTTATTAAAAAAATCTGTATTAAATGAAACCTAAAATAAATTGAAATCAAAATGTCCAGCAGATTTGCCACAGCTTCTTTCAAGGGGCTCAGTATAACTTGATTAAATATGCCGTCTCCAGTAGTTTTGCATTTCATTTTGTTTTTTGCCATCTTTTTTTTTACTTTAAATTTTAAGTCGTACCAAATCTGAAAGAAGAATTTTGTGAAACATGCATATTATGCCTTTTGCCATCCATCGCTCGTTCTATTTGGTGCGCCAAGGGCGTTTATAGCAGTCGCAATAATTTTCCATTGTTTCTTAAAATTAGTAGGAACACTGTCTCTTCGAAATTCCCTGGCAAGTGGTGGATTTTTTCCCAATTCTTCCACTAATTTTTCAAATTGGTTGACGTTGGTAATTTTAGTTTTTTCCATTTTCCATTTTTTTGTACTTTTTTATATTTTATTTTGTATTTTTAGTTTTTTCAAACTTCTTCAATTTTTATTTATAACAGACGACAATATCAACGGCAATTTAAGACAACATCAACGTCAAATTGTCATCGATAAATGGCAATATTGCCAACGAGAATACGGATTTACAACAAACGCTAAAAAAACGACGTCGTCTTGTGTTGCCGTCGCCAAACAGAATAATGGTGATTATGTATTTATTTCTGTTAAAATCCTCTTGATATCCTTGTTATCTTTCTGATATCCAATTAGAATTTTTCAACACTCCTCCTCAAGATTTAAAATCAACCAATAGACAAAATTGAATTGCTTAGCGTTTAAAGCTTTCTGCTGAGCACTATTTTAAATCTTTTTCTTTAGACTGATACTTAATATCTATATGCTCAACTTTAGAGCATCTTAATTGTCAACATTTAGAATTTCGCTTTCTTCTTTCTTTGCTCTTGCAATATTCCCCTTAAATGTACTACATCTTTCGTTGCATCACATGTGATCATGTACTGTATTCCAACGAAATTACGCTTTTGGATAGATAGAACATATATTACTTCTTCATGCATGTGTTTGAAGCCGAAAACTTGTAGAAGATTGGTCACTTTAATTATCAAAGTTTAAAAGAATTGTATACCAGAGAAAATGCCAGCCAAGTTTAAAATATTGTTATAAAGACACTTAGTTTAAGTTGTAAAAAGGTTATTATCAGTAAAAACAATAAAGTGAAATGATCTATTGTGTCTGTTAAAAAATCAAGAAGTTTCTAAGAACTCTTATTAATACCAAACAAATTTCAAATTCCATGAACTAAGATTAACAGGTAACTGAAAAAAAGACAAACACCTACACCGAATAATGCTAACGAGATCCACGAAAGCTTACCAGCTAGTTACATAAAAAATTATGAGGACATAATGTGGCTTTACAACGTAAGTACGTTGGCGAAGACAAGATATTACTGTGTGATTAGATTTACATCTGCGCCTGACTATGTAGTCTTAATCAGATGGTGGTTAAACCACTGCATAATTTGGGACGTCATGCTTGTCCCAGCAAGCAACAGGTCTTTCCTAGTTACAACTTTAATGATTCCAGAGCAGGGCTGCAAATCATCACTCCTTGCTTAAGAGTTGGAGACTTTCCAACTCCTGTCCAGAACACATGTCTAGCATGCTCACTGGATCTGGGAACATTTCACCAGGTAGGTGTTATTATAGGTGAAATAAACCCGGCCACCATAGAACCATAGACTGATATGGGGTCGCGAAACCTCAATAATCAGTCAGAGAACAGTTAAGTGTCTAAAGAGACAAAAACCGAAACTCTGCGGGTCACTGATTCCCGTGGAAATAAAATGGAGTTTCCAGTTGTACCCCTGCTGACTTCAGGGGACTGGGCTCCCTTTTTCCCCCAGTTGCACAGGTCTACATAGTAGCTCTCCATAAAGACCATTTATGTGCCCGCGGGGGGTACAAGATAGTACTGAACAGAATGGAGTTACGAGGGAGGGTGCAGAAGCCAATGGAAGTTGAACCTTTGGTGCAGCTGCCATACCCAGGCGAACTTCAGCCATTCCTGGATCAGTTTAAGATTGTAGCATTTGTGAATGACATACGTCATATTAAATATGCGGTTTGTGGTGAACAGAAATCATCCTTTGCGGAATCCATCTCGTACGCGCTGGCCAAGGAGATACCGAAAATCATCTCAAATCCAGAAGTTTACAAGGAGCGACGTCTTGATGCTGATACCCAAAACTGCGGAGGCAAAAGGGGTAAGATCAGATAAGAGATGATTGAGCAGATAATGGGAAAAAGTAGTAAGTCTAGTGGCAATTGCTTCAACTGCGGTAAGTTCGGTCACTTCAAGCGCAACTGCAGATCAGTAAAGAATAGGTTAAGGTCGCTATCGGGAGACAGCAAACGCGCAAAAACGTGGATGAGAGCTAGCTCCCATAATCTATCGATCTACAATACCGCTGCATCCATAGTCTGATGGCATGGTAGGAAGATTCAATTGTACCCTAGAGCTTTTACGCAAGTCTCTACTGGCATACCAGTCAGCTGTACACGATTCAAACTCACGTAGTCCAAAAAATATTGTCTTTGGAACAGAACTAAAATTGCCAGATCATAAAAATGTTCATGTGTACTTACACATGACGCGCTGCATAAGTTTGTCGCAACCGCATTAAAGTGTCCCGCGAAAAAATGAAAGCCAGTTATGATCCGATTTTCGATATTCCTTCTCAAATGAAAAATTTTTGAAAACATTTTTAAACGCTTAAATATTTTAGTGGTCGTTAAACACATATAAATTTAAATATGAATCTTTTTACTTGAAAAATCTTAAATGAAAATCAAAAATTTGGAGCATTTTTAAAAGATGATGGGACGAATACATTGGTAAGTGCGTGAAGGTTGATTGGGCGAATTTCGGGCCATAGAGGAAACTTGTGAAAAGGACTATAAGAGGGCCAACATCTGTCTCCAATATTTCCGATGGTGCATATTGTTCTTTTATTTAAAATGACATAACTTTTGCTCCCTCCTAGGATTTCCTGAGACAAGTTAGAACTAAACGTCGGGATAAGCTGTATGTAACAATTTTTTCACTTGCGGTCTGCTACCCAACAGTAAGAAAGTTACTTGCATTACCTATCGATCAAAAATGTATTTACATCAACTTGACGAAACCACTGCGTATTTAAACGATAAACTGAAAGATAAAATATATATGTAACAACCTGAAGGTTTTACAAGGTTTTACAATTTAACAGTCTAAAATAACCGAAAGGAGAATGGAATTTATTTGAAAAATGCAAAAATGAACCTTTTTTGTGTAAAATGATCAAAAGTATTAATTTGCCGACACAGTTGTCTATAAAGATGAATTTTAAATTTTAAAACTGAAATACCAAATTGATCGCAAAATTGCACTAACGGATTAAAGCAAATTTTTTTAGATATAGAAGTTAAGCGTAAAGGAGAAATTGGTAATATATTGAGTCAATAATATTATAGAAAACCTCATTTCAAACCTCATATTACTCACTGGTGGGAGTTTTAAAAACAAGATCTAATATTACACAGTGCTTCAAAATTGGCACAATGAAACTCAGATCCCCATGAATTAGAGCAAACAAACTTTAATAAAATATTTAAGATCTTAAATACCCGAGGGCGTTTGTTGGAGTCTTGTTGACATTTAAAATATACAATGTCTTTCAAGTTATAATTTTTATATATTAAAACTTTTATTAAAAAAGCAATCAATCAAGAAACTGAAGAAACGATTTAAAAAATATTTAAGTACAAAATTTTTATTTCAAAAATGTTTTTAAAAATTAGAAAGTTTACCGAAAACGCCATCAAGTAACACAGAAACATAAGGTTTCTGACTCGTCCGATTTTTATCTCAGGAAATCCGAACCCTTTCGTCAGGTTCGTAACAGCAACACAAAAAAAGTTTCCATTGAATAATCACATATTGTAACGACACGTTTCCGCTGGGTGCTGGGGTAGATCAGCGGTGGTGAGTGTCGCAGCCTAATTTCCGTGTAGTGAAATAAAACTCCCGTTTTCTCCAATGGGTTAATTAATAGTACATTGTATTTATTAAATCAATAAACTTAAAAAAACGTTAATCATCGATACCGAAGAACTCCCAAGTCTTAAGTTTCGCTGAGTCTTACATTCGTCGGTATCTCGGCATTATCGATTCAAACACGGAGCAGCACCCGGGCAGAAAATAAAGAGAACAAACACGGGTCCGGCTGTTTGACGTACCTATGGAGAGACCAGGCTCACGGACCGCCAATTGCAAGAGGGACAGTGCACCTGATTGTTGTATCCAAATTCACTGTCGCTCCGTTAACTGCAGTATTAACAAGCCTAGCCTGCGTCGTGCGGTGAGTCTGACTGTTGTGCCCAAGCTGATCAGAACCACCGTCACCTAGTTGCTCGTGTTTACCTGGATATTTGCTTCCTTCAACTCCCAAAATCTGCTCCGCTTGCGGCGCCTAATTTTCTCTAGCTTTACTAATTTTCTTTTCTTTCTTTACAAGATACATAATTCCCTGAAATTAAATCCGGATTGATTTTGCCTAACTGCTTCTAAAGCACGGAATCATCCGCTGTCAATCACGAAAGTCGAGAACTGCTGGCTGTTGTACCCAAACTATCCAGAGACTCTGTTCCTTCATCAATTTCATCAGCTGCCCAAGAAAATTAGAACAAATGGTGTTATCAGAGTGGTGTCCCTGCACTGATATCAACATTTGTTTCCTTACCGAACTTTTATTGCGTTACTTCAATGAACGTTCTTACCTTTTCAGCAACTACTCAACGACTGACTTCTGTTTTTAAATAAATTTACGTTATGTTTTTCACAAAGTAATATAAATAGTAAATACAGTAAAATTTAATGCAAAATAAATGTAAAGAGAATAAACAATTTACAAGAAAATGAACGGGACTTCAATGCATAAAACATATTAGTGTGTGTGTGTGTTGTTTCGGCATACTGCTAACACACTACAAAAAACGAACAAGGTGACTTTTGTCGTCACAATATATACAAACATAACAAGCAGGCCACTAAAATAAAACAAGTTTATTTAATTAAGTAACTAGGCTATTAATTAACTCCTCTCTGCATATTATTCTGGGAAATGCTATCCGAACTAAATATTTGTTACCAGTAGTGTCGCCGCATTAGGAGTGTCAATATTTGGTAAATGCAGCAATTTATGTTTAAAATAGAAATGTGTTTTTACAACTTCCTTTCTGTATTCTATTAATCAATTTTATTGTCTATATTCTTTTAGTAAAAGTTTTGTTGTATTGAGAGTTCTTTTGCTGCAAAATAATAACACAACACTTTAGAGTTTTTAATTAAAGTACTCGATTTATTCACTTTAATGCACACAAAAATAGACGATGGTAACTGTACCACTTTAACGCCTAAAAGCTACTTTATTAACTTTATGTCTTTATGCAAAAAAAAAAACGTGTACACTTACTAAATCAAAGTAAATATCAGCACAATTTTCCATAACAAGAAATTTGTGTTTATTAAAAATAAATTAACCCTTGAGATCCGTATTTTAATTACACAAGAAACTCATTTTCTTAGTCCCAATTTACATTGGACGATTTTTGTCGCTGCAAGAGGAACTCTTCCACTATTCTCTTTACACACATTATTTGCAACAACAAACTAAGAATTGCAGCGACAAAAATCGTCCAATGTAAATTGGGACTTAAAGATTATATATTAAAAAGAAAATACAACAACAAAAAATATGCCAATATTCATAGGCAAAACCAGGGTTCAGAATTTTTCATTTATGAACATTCAAAAATCAACATTCATGATATTTTTCATAAATGAGAAATCTAAAATTTTATATTTATTTTTCACACTCATAAACGAACAACAAAAAATGTTCTAGTTATTTTCATACATAAATGCGAACAAGAAGAATTATTAGTCTTATTCATATGTGATAAATGATAAATTAGCTACTTCTCATTAATGTTATTTTTCATAAATGCACATATTCATTTATGAACGTTGAAATTTTATAAAATTTCTCATAAATGAACGTGAAAAAATTTTCTACCTACGATCGCAGTTTACCGTAAAATGTAGTAAAAACACATGGGTACATATTAACTCAAAATACAATATTGCAATATATTCTAAAAGAAATAAAAAAACACATTTTTTTTCTGCATACGCCGACAATTGTGCATTATCAAATATGTGCGTTTATGTACGCGAATGCTTAACGCACATATTTTTACGACCTTTTCATTTATGAAAAATTATCAAAATTGTTAATATTCAAAAATGAACACTTGTGTGTTTCTCATTTTTTCACTTATGGATAGAAAGAAAAAAAATAAATCGTCGCATTCACAAATGAGAAGAAGCGGTTAAAAAATGACATGTACATATTCATACATGTATGAACAGTGAGTGAATACTTCGCTACTCTGGGCAAAACAAAAACTTGTACAGAAGTGGAAGTTTTATGAAAACAATAAAAACCTAATATATATTTAACTTTTTAGTAATTTGTATGATAACCTTTTGCTTTTTTAACAGCATGGAGTCTTTTTGGCATCGAATACACTAGATTTCTTGTTACCTCTACAGGTATAAATTGCCATGTGTCCATTCGAGCGTTTTCAGGGTTTCTTTGTTGGTTACATGGTACTCATTTAATTTTCTTTTCATGTCAGCCCACAAATGTTCTATAGGATTCAAATCTGGGCTTTGGGGAGGGTGCGGCAAAACCGTTTTCGTGTGGTAAAGTAATGGCTACTCTCTGACCACAACGACAGTGTGTTTTGAGTCCTTGTCTTGAACAAACACAAAGCCATTCCCCAAGCCCATTTTTTGAGCAGACTAAATCAAATAATTTTTCAAGATATTTAAATAATCAGCCTTGTTCATAATGCACTCTATAAACACAAGATTACCTACGCCGTTTGGACTCATAGCGCCCAAAACCATAACATTTCCACCTCCGTGCTTAACACTATGTGTAATGTTCCGTGATTTTAGGACATCTACTTCCTTTCTCCACACGGATTTTCGACCATCACTGCAGAATATATTAAATTTAGACTCATCTGTGAAAATCACTGTATCCCAGAAAGCATTGTCTTTGTAAATATATTCATTCGCGTATTGTAAGCGTTTTTGCACGTTTGCTTTAGAAAAAAGTGGTTTCATTCGAACAATCTTGGGAATAAAGTTTCAAATAGTTCCGCCAATTTTAACTTCCTTGGCTATTTTACCAGCGGAAATTTTTGGGTCTTTTTTCCTAAATTTACAAATTTTTCTTTCAACTTGGACAGTATTTATTTTTTTTTGGACGACCACTTCCACTAGGCCTTTCGCAAGATCCGTTTTTTTCAAAAGTTTTTATAACATAGTGTATAGTACTATGTGTTTTATTTCACGTGTTGATCTCATTTCTTTTAACAGTTCTATAATTGTTTCCTTGAAATCTTTCGACATTTGCTTTTCGCTGACAACTGATAACATTAATACGATAAATCTTGAAGAAAAAATCAAACATGTGTTGAAAATTTATTAAATATTCTATAATTTGCGATTGTAATATTTTAAAATAAATTAAACTAATTCCTAATTCCTACATTTTGCGTCGAAAGGCGTACAAGAGCTTTTTTTTGCTAACTGTATCTGTGAGCGGTTCTCGCGTAACAAGAAAATTCTACTTTAACATCATGAGATATTGTTTATATCATCATTCAGTGTTCATTTTCTTTTTTTACTGATAATTATTTTCTTTTAAAACTCAACCAACTTGGAATGTTTCTCGATGGCGGTTTTTTCAAGATCTACGGAAACCTGGGTCGTCAACATATTTCATGTAAATAACGACAAAGTAAGTAAAGTAATCTGTTATCACCTTTAAACTAAAAGCAAAGATAAAAGGAAAATCTCCAATTAAGATTTTCACGATGAAGGCTGTTGAGCAAATTCACACCGTAAATTGTCTATGCACATTGGGATAGTACACCATAGTATTTTTGTAAACAGCATAAAATTAAAAACATGGCAACTCATAAAAAATTCTAGCAGAATCCCGATAACTCGTAGTCGCAAGGGACCGACCGTCAATACATATTAATGTAAAAAATCTGTAATTTGTGTTTGATGTGACTTTTGTACACTTAAACGATCATTATATTGTCCAGTTTATAAATAATTTCAAAGGATGCATCATCAGTTTCTGTTTCCATAAGAAAATCACGAATTTTTTTAACGCTAGATTTGGCACTTTTAACAGAAACACGTGGAATTTCCACATCGTTTTCATCGTTGTCGTCCTGTTCATCAACTTCTAAGCCCAAAATATCATCATCCGTCAAAATTCCTTCTGTAGCCAAGCCATCGTCAAAATGAACGTACTCATAGAACGTTATGGTGGATTCTTCATTTTGTGGAATTTCATCCCATTGCGGTACGTGAACTATCTCACTGCTGACTACCATTTCATTTGAATCGGTAAAACCGCAAGCTCTAAAACAGTTTTTTATAGTGGATTTTGAAACATTCTGCCAAGCTTTAAAAGCATAATTTATGGCAGAATATAAATTGATGTTATGATTTTTTTCTTCTTGTATATTTTGTATCATTTGTGAAACTACTTCTTTTCGGTATAATGTTTTAAAGTTTTGGATAATGCCTTTATCCAGTGGTTGTAGTTTGGAAGTGATATTTGCCGGCAAAAATTCAACATGAACATGACTTAAATCTTCATCAATTTTGTGTGCAGGACAATTATCAACAAACAATAAAATTTTACGATGTTGTATTTCCATTTGACTGTTCAACATTTTAAGCCATTCATTGAATAAGATTGCCGTCATCCATGCTTTCTTGTTAGCACGGTAAGTGACGGGTAATGTTTTCATATTTTTAAAACATCTAGGTTTTACTGATTTACCAATTATTAGTGGCTTTAGTTTCTCTGTGCCATCCATATTGGCAGCAAGCATTATTGTAATGCGGTCCTTACTGCTTTTACCACCATGGCACTTTTCACCCTTTAAGCTCATAGTGCGATCAGGAAGACACTTGAAAAACAAGCCCGTTTCGTCCGCATTGAAGATATTTTTTGGGTCAAAGCCCTCTGTGAGTTGACTTAGCTTAGCACGCCATTCTGAACACACATCATCATCCACAGAGGCACTTTCCCCGTAAATTTTCCGAAAACTTATATTATGTCGCTTTTTGAACCGATCAAACCAGCCATCACTCGCTTTAAATTCTGGAAAACCTAATTTTACAGCAAATGCTTTTCCCTCATAAGTGCTCCGCCGACTGGTATGTTAGAATGACGACACTGCTCAAACCATTTTAACAGTGCTTTTTCTAAATTTGCATGCTCAGATTTTTTTTGTCTTTTTAATTTATTGTTTGACGAAAGGTTAAAATAAAACTCGCGTTTTTTTAAAATTGATGGAGCTATTTTATATCTAGCTGCAACTTCAACTTTTTTTTCTCCACTCGATACTGCATTAATAATTTCTTGTTTTGTTTTTACGCACAATGTGCTGCAACTCCGCTTTGACATTTTTACTTAATGAACTGAAAATGCGCTACAAATTCAAGTTGAATAGAGCAAAACACTATGGTAAACACAAAATACATAACGGTAAATAATATGCTCATTTTACGGCGACATCATTTTTTTGTTTTTTTTTTTTTTTGTTTTTTACAATTACGAGTTAGAAGAAGTTTTAGTGAGAAATTACGACTTATAAGACGTTTTGCCAAATTGACTTTGCAAAAAAATTACGACTTATTGAGGGGACCGAAATGCATGTATTTTATACGAGTTACCGCGATTTTTTCAAGGGACCGACCAATTATTACGAGTTATAGCTTGTTTCCACGGCACCTGCTTCGCTCTCTATTCTTGCTTTACACCCCAATCATAAGCGAATCAACCTGCTTCGCCATACAAAATTTTGAGAGCGAAGCTGGTAGATTCATATTGAATCTAGCTGCGAAGCAAGTAAAAATCCTCTCTTCTCTAATTTTTATCGCAAGTTTATCTGCGCTAGTTATCAAAATTAAACGTTTTTGTAAACAAAGAAAATTTACAGACAAAACAAAGTTAAAAGTGAAAACTTAAAAAATATAATTGTTTTGTGGGTGTGTTAATTAATTTTAATTTTATAAAATTAAAAAAAATGGATAGGAAAAAAAAATTATACTTAATGCTATCGCGGCAAGAAGGATATCTTCTGTTGTTTTTCAACTGTTGTTGTTGTTTTTCAACTTATGTTTTTCTGTTTAATAACAACTGCCAAATCGAAGCAGATAAATGAGTCGTGTAAACAGCATGATTCACAAACTTGCTTCAGAGAGCGAAACACGAGATTCAAATTGTCGTGGAAACAGGCTATTAGTGAGATTTACGAGTTATCGGGATTCTACTGTATTTATGAATTTATTTACATTTTTGCCATTACGATAACAAATAAACTAAGTTTTTACATTTAAAAATATAGTGGTTTTTACTTAATTATTTCAAACAAAGTAAGTTAAAGTACTGATAAAACCGAAGAGTATATGTAAACATTTACATCATTGGCACTGCCCATTCGTCAAAACTGTCGCAATCTTCTAAAAACAGAATTCAGGGTTCGAAGTAAATTGTTTTATGTTCAGTTTCAAAGACAGCTATTTATTAGTAGTTTCCCAAATATTGCTGTCAAATTTGATAAAAGATTTGAGATATTTCATAAGGCAATGTGTTCTTGAAACAATTTTGTTATGTTTTGTCGTACATGTATATATTTCTGTTTATTTAATTTAAATGAAGATAGTTTTCGTAATTATAATTTTAATAAAAACATTTCATGTTTATATATTTATAAATTTAATAAATATACCTAATTTTTTTTATAAGTATAATCGAATAATTATACTTTATACACACGGTATAATAATCTTTATTATTCTTAGTTGTATTTGTTGTAAATCGAATCTATACATAGGTATGAATATATAATAAAAGAGTAAAACTCTAGTTTCCTTTATCTTTTATCAGCTATTACAAATACGTATTTTATAATCTTAAAACAAACAAAAGGAAAATCTGTTCATACAAATAAATTAGAAAACAAAATGAAAAGAAAAGCTTTAAGCTGCAGAGTATAAAAATCATAATAGGAAAAACAATTATTTGTGGTAGGAATATTTTTTTTTTGTTAAAAACGAAAAACTCAAAAAAATTATAATCAAAATTGCTGTTTTGGCATGTAGAATAAAATGCAAGTGGGAAAAAAGCTAAACACCATACACACAATAACTTCTAAAACCAAACTAAACTAAAAACTAGAAAGAATATAATTTTTTTAGAAATTGCTTTAAATAATTTTATGCTAAGAAACGTAAATATAAAAACAATTTATAAATCAATATGATAAATACTCCACAAGTAATTTTAATCAAGATAATATACATATTATTTCTAAATTTACTTTAAATAATATTCCCGAGACTCTGAATACGAATAAAAGATTGCTTATTCGCAAATACGACTGGTAAGGCTTCGGTAATAAATATTTAGTAATAAGAATTGTTTAACAGCAACGTACAGTCGCATACACCGCCATACACACAATCAAGGCTTTCGAAGATGAACTACTGCACATACGTTTTGTTTAATATATTTATTATTTTTAATTACACATTGGTAGCATTTATCAAAGAAGGCAAATTATCAAGTTCAAATATATTCAGAGTTATAAAAAACTTCTATCACGTATAATTCGTTTTTTTTTTCTTTTCATTTATTAAACATTAATAAGAGATGATAACTAAATATATATGGATAAGTTTGTGTTTTATTAAAAAAAAACTATTTTTTTTATTTTCGCCTTTACCTTCGTTATATTAAAATGATTTATATTTAAATCGAACAAATTAACATGATTGGTTTGGAAAATTGCTTACTGCATTTGTTATTGTTTTTCTTATTCTTATTTTATGGTATTTTTTTCTTTTTGTTTTTAACTGGATTTTAAACCGTGTTCTCTTTAATTAGTATTTTATATAAATGATAATAACATTAAAATTATACGTATTTTGTATCTTTTTTTGTAGATTTCCCTTAATATTTTTCACATGAACTGTAGTATTATTCGTTTATAGCAAGTATTTAACTTCGACTTATATTTCATGTTCTAAACTATTATTTAACCTGAGACCGTATGTGCTGCAAAAATTCATAATACGATAAACTGGATTCGCTTCGATCATCAACTAATCTTTCAGTGAGCTGTGGTTTAGCTGTACTTGTATCCCTTTAAAAAAATATAAGCATATTTGAGTTATTTAATACAATAGTTTAATGCTTAGTTTTACTACCTTATTATCTGTACAATAGGTGGATAAGGTTTTTCATCGTTGAGTTTCATAATAAATCGTTTCAATGTATCATTTTCCGAGCTATTTACAGTTGGCAATCCATAATAATAGTCTGGCAATGCAGCAGTTGATTTTATACCTTTTTTTATAGTTTAAAATAGTGAAAAAGTTAAAGTGTTATATTTAATTAAAACGTAATTATATATTTATACCAAAAACGTTTTCCAATATGTTTAATGGTACATTGAGTCCAACGTATAACATTATTAAGGATCCACAATCCATCAAGAATATTGAACGGGAGTCCAGACTAAAACAAAAACAAAATATTAATAAATTATCAATTAAAATATCAATAAAAATAATTATTTCAATAATAATAAATTTAAAAAAATAATAATTTATGGTACACTATTTCTCTTAAATAGTTAGTTAAATAAATTAGGTTAAACATTAATAAATTTTTTGGGGGGGTACGAAGGTTAGAAGATAGTGAAAAAATAAAACAAATATTTTTGTTACTTTAAAAAATATTCGAAAGTTTTCCTTAAATATTTTTTAAAATCAATATTAGAATACAACAATTGTTTAAATTGATTGTTAAATTTTTATAGTAAATATTTTTCGTTGGTTTCAATGCGAGGAGCAGAATGTCATAGCGATAGATCAACTTTCCAAAAAAAAGGAAAAACGATAAATTTTATAAAAAGCAATTGACTGTACATAAAAACAAACAAATGTCTAGTTATTTTCTTTTATTTTCATTTTATTCCTTAGATTTCTATTTATTTTAAATTATTAATCTCTTCAACAAGAGTATATGCAGCACTACATAAGTGTTGAATATTACAAGACGTGTGTAAACGTGGCTACAAGGATGTCCGAACTACTGTATAATATTTAACACTCGATGAATTTTATTTATTTTAAAAAAATAAGTAAACTACTTTTGTTTTGTTTTCCTGTAGGTTCCTGAATTTTATGTGCGGCTGTATCTGCATTTAAATATATTGTCGAAATTTTTATACCGATTTTACACTGTAAACAACGCCTTCTTATTACACCAATAACACAAACATTTAGTTTTAATAAAAATCATTAAAAATTAGACACCAAGTTAAGTGAAAAATAAAAATATATGGCACTACAACTAAATAATTTAACTGCAAGACAGTGCGATCCGCCTATAGTGTTCGTTGAAGTTTGTGGATTTTTCGTCAATGGGATTCATTGAAGTCTATGGACTGGCTTTACTTTTTATCCAAAATATAACAAAACGGATTTTTGTAAAATGTTTTTCTGTTGTACAGATATGGGTGTAATCAGAGTGATGCCAAGCAAACTGTGTTGTGGAAATATTGCATTTAAAAGTGATTAAAAAGCAGTTATTAAATTTTAGTTTATTCTATTTGTATTAATATAAGAACATATTTTGAAATTTCTCTTTTTGCTGATAATTTTTTCAGTTTTAATACAATCAATGATTTTTACAGAAACATGCTTTTCGTCGTTCTTATGTTTTAAAGGGTTTTTCAACAAGAAGTTTGTTTTCTAAAAACAAAATAAAACAAATTTAGAATAAGATTATTCAAATTTTTATTGAGTTCGGCAATTATGAATGAAAAATGATACCTGGCAAATATCCATCACGATCACGCTGACCGATGTCGATTCTTTCATCAAAGTTTTTAATCACTTTTTGGCAAAATGGCGGTACTAGTTCGTTAATTACATCACAGATTTTGAGTTTTAAGGTTGAAATCGATTCGATTGGCTCCGTATAGACTCTGACTTTAACATAGCCCCACAAAAAATAATCCAGTGTGATTTAACAACACGATCTAGCTGGCCATTTAACTGCTGATTGTCGTGAAATTATGCGATCGCGAAATTTGGTTTGCAATAATTTGATCGCTTCATTTGGCTGAATAAAATGGCACCGCCCTGCTTAAACCACATGTCAGTGATATCCGCGTCGTCAATAATATGCCAAAATTGAGTTGTCTGTAACTGCATGTCCAGCATCATTTTTTTAAATAAAACCGGCCCAATTACGCCTCCAGACCACATAGCGCACCATAAAGTGACACGTTGAGTATGCAAAGGCTTCTCAATAATCGCTCTAGGATTTTCAGAAGCCCAAATGCGGCAATTTCGCTTGTTGACATACCCTGACAAGTCAAAATAGGCTTCGTCCGAAAAAATGATTTTTTCAAATTCAAATCCTTACACAAAATTCGCCATGTGGTTGTTTTGGATAACCCCAATAGTTGAGAACATCGAAGAATTGATAAATTCCCATCTGCTTCAACATTGTGGCTCACGGCTGCGACATTTCCAGTTGAAAAACAATCTTCTTGTTGAAAAATCCGATACTTGTTAAGATATACTTTGTATATAGTGTATACCTATGACTAGTTTTTGGTTTTGTTTATTTAGTTGACTTTTATTAATCAAAAGTATTTTGTGTAGGTTCGAGAGAAGATGGCTTATTTTAGTATTTTGTTGTAATCCGCCATTTTAAAAATCAAAATTTAATAATAAACGAAAAAGTTTTTCAATTTGAAAGGACTAGCAAAAGTTAAGAACAACATTTATGAAAAAATAATATTAACAGAAAGAAATCGTAAATTTATTTTATTTTTGTTTGTAATTAATAGTTTTACAAATAAAATGTAAAAATTAAGAAAGTCAAGAACCAATAGAATTAGACTAAAGGAAAGAAAATAACAAATAAAATTTACTAAAACTAACAACTCGAATTTTAGGTTTTGCAAACTGATAGCAGTTAGTGGGAATCCAAATTAAAAGAAAAATGTTTTGTTATCTAAATATTTAGGTTTGTTCAGTAGTAAATTGTGACATAATTTGTGAAATAATTAATTCGGTTGAGCAGTTTCCAACGACTATCAACATTTTTTATTGTTAAAAAAAAAAACAATAAAAAAATGTAGATTAAGTTATTAAAATTAAAATGGATATTGTCAACGGAGTTACTAATAATAGAATTGTTACTTTTTTTACCACTTTTCCCGTTTGGTTCGTTCAATATGAATAACACCCAGATCTAATGGTACCCACATAATAAGTGTAGGTGGATATATTTGAGAATTTTTGCAAATACTGCCGTACTCTTCTTGAGTATTGCTACAACAATATTTTGTCTGTGCATATTACAAGTCCAGGCGAAAAATACCCCTGTTTAACCACCAGCCCGTTAGAATTAGGTTGATTTTGAGCCACTGGGTAAGCTGGTTTATCATTCATTATGAAATGAGATATCTATATAGTTTCACATCAGCGGAAAAAATTGTAATCTTTTTTCCTGTCATCACTATTAATTTTTATTATTTTGGATTATCTTTATTTACTCTTGTTACTTTTGTTGTAATTTTTTTCGTTCCCCCCGGGGGCACATTGATATGTTTTGACGGAAATTTACCGTCATTACATGAGTCTTTGGGGCCCAGTCCCCTTCGAAGCTAGCAGGAGCCAACTGGACAACCCACTATATTTCCACGGGAATCAGTAAACCCCCCCGAGTTCAGCTATTTGTCATTTTAGCCTTTTAGCTGTTCTCTGACTGATTATTGAGGTCGGCCCTTCGGGAGTATCGTGGTGGTTGTGGTTTCGAGACCCTCGTTTAAGTTGTGTGGGTCGGATCATTCACAATGAACACAATGAATGGTCTAGGTCCAGTGAGCATGAATACCGTCGTGTTCTTAAATTATATTAAGCTTCTTCAACAAGGAGTGAGGGCTGCGGTCTGCTTCGGGCTTTTGAAATTGCAACTAGGAGTGACGGGAGGATATATGTATCTGAAGGTCTTCTAGGGCGAGGATAACGCTACATTTTATCACAGTGGTATGATCCACCATCTGCTTATGGCTTACACAGCTAGGTACAGATGTAAATCTTATCACGTATAACTTCTTTCGTATTTCTCTTCTTGATCTTATGTTATATTCATTAAACCATAACGTATAAATATTAAAAAACTGGGTAGCGGATCACTTAGGCATTTATCAGAGCAAAAATGGCTGCCATTATGCGAGAATTTACTCTGACCATGGAATATAGTGGAAAAACCTTAATCTGATAGTTAAGTGCAACAATACAAATTTTAATATGATGAATTCTATCCACATTGGAATTCAAAAAAAATGAATAAGCTGATTGTGATGCTTAAAAGACTCTACAATTAAAACAAGAAATTTCAGTTATAACCAGACTTGAGAGTAATAAAAATTTATCCAGCTCGGAATGCATTTTTACCTCCAAGCATTACTTAAAAAGAACTAATTCACTGTAATGTCTTACTATCGATGTAATCCTTACTATTTTTAATCTATAAATATTTTGCTCCCTTTCTAAGATGAAAGAAAAGCTGGAGAATATACTTGATTGTGCGATCGGAAATTCTAACCTTATACAAAAAATCAGAAGTGCCTATTTAAGCACAACATCGAAGAATTTAAGGTTGCATTAAAATTCTTGTTCTTTTTAAAATACTTTTTCTAATGTAATCGAAAAAAATTGTTTGTATTTTTATTTTAACATTTTATATGTGTATAAATAGTTCCGACAGTAATACAATTTTCAATACCAGAACTTATGGTGTAACTACCGACGTCTTTATGTGTGTATATATTTAAAAAAAAATAGTTTGTCAGTCAATTTTCTACAATTTACAAATAAAATTGTAAAATATAAATATTATTTTGTAATATAATGAAAACATGAAACGAATTTCGTTAGCTTTTTAAAATCATACAACACAAGACACAAAAATTGTTTCTATTAAAACATGTGTTCACATGCAAGACTTATTTATATATCTAAATTTGAAATGTCTTTTTGTTAGTTATATGATTTTTCATTTCAGCTAACTGTCTATAAAGAAATATGAAAAATTTATTTTACTCAAATAACTTCATTTTCTTTCAAAAACGTTCTGTATAAATAAAAAAGAATTTATAAATGTCGAAACAACTATTTCGTAGAAATTAGCAACAACATTTGCAAAACTATTTTATGCTGGATTTAATAAATTAGCACACTTAAACCACTTATGAATTCATCAAATATTTTGCACCAAACATTAGAGAAGCTCTTCATATACTTTTCAAAATCGGTTCACTATAATTGAAGTGTCCCATACATAAAAAGCAGTAAAATAAAATAAAAATTTTAAACTTACTATTCGGCTGATAGCTGCAAACGTGGGATATCTGGTAAGTCGTCATCATCGCCCTCATCATTGTTTGTTGGGTTGGCATTCACATTTTGATTATTGTAGAATAATGGATCAATGTTGTAAAACTCAGGATAGATAAATTTCATTAATTGATCTAAAGGTAATGTTTTCATGCAGTCCATAGCAAACACTCGATCGTCAAGGCGTGTACTTGTACCAACACGAAAAGCAGGCTAAGCAAATCGGCAAGATTTATATTAAGATATAATAAATTATCTAGTAATTTATAAAAAGCTTACATGTTTCAACAAAGCCAATATGTATAGTGGCATGAGAGCCAAGCAACGAGGCGCAATAAGTTGTCCAGACTGGCCTGATGGTAAGTTTTGTGCAATTTTGAATGCGTTAAATATATCAACTGTAGCATTAATGAACGCCTCGCGAGCATCAGCTATATTTGACGTGATTGACCGATCAACAGCCATCTTCGAAAGCAAACCGATTACAGCTTCCGTGTCAGCCGAGTGCATTACTTCAGGTAAAGAAGCCGTAACTGGCAAACAAACTGTATGTACGCGTATTCGACGTTCGCCTTCGCTGTTTGTATAAAGCAATGCTGCTTGAAAGCATATTGTTTTAACATCAGTCAAAGTTTCCTCATAGGAAATCTTAAAGTTAAATTCAAAATTAAAAGTGTGACAATTTTGAATTGATATTTGAAGTTACCTGCATGCCATAGCCAGCATCCGGATTAACATTAGGCAATGATAGCAAATCTGTTGAACGAACAAAGAAATTGCCATGGAATGTATGTACCTGGAGACCTCGCGTACAGCGTATACGCATTACTGCTTCAAAGCCAATTTTACGAACTAGATATCTTTTGAGGCAATGTTTCAAAGAGTCCACCATTTGAGGTTTAGTTTTCTGGTACAAGGGGAAGTGGTGTACACAACCACCGCTGTGTTTGCTAATGCCAGCTGATGAAAATATAGACATTTATATTTATTTTAAATCGTTTTAGGAAACTTACATATCGTAGCTATGTCACTATATTGTTGATTCAAGAGGAAAAGATCGACTGCTATTTGATAACCAGAACATTCAAGAGCATAACGCTTGTAAAAGTCTGTTGCTGGATTAAGATGAGCAACATCTTTGGCAGACCTATTATTAGGATCTTCTCGAGGCTCTAAGCCACCAGGGCCCTTATTGGGAAGGCACGTTTGGAATACAGTAATTCGACCACCGGACGCTTGCTATAGAAAATAATATAATATATTAATAAGAACGGTAGCCATTAGGATTTTTTAACAGCTTATACCATTAATTTAAACGCCACTTGTAAAGCAGCACCCAACGCTGAACCTGGATCATGAGTTTCAGCAAAACGTTTTGGCAATTGATTTAGTAAATCTTTAACCAATTCCTTGCATTCCTTTAGATTTACCAACAGATTATCAGGTCTTGGTAGAAATGGATCTAGTGAAAAACGTAAAAAACAGCATAATTGTTACTTATCAAACAGTAGGAAATACAAATTATATACCATCAATATCCAATAGAGTCATCTCATGGGGTTGGTTATAACCTTCAGCCATGCTGTAAAAATGAACATTGCTATTGTAAGCAATAAATCCAACTTGTGTACGAGCATCGCCAGGCATATCATCCAAATGTTTGGAAAGCATTGCACATACATTTTCCAAGTAACCACATTGTTGAGCAATTATTGATACATCGAACAGGAATAAATAAATGGCTGGCTGCGGTGGCCGCAACTATGTATGAAGTAAAATGTAATAAAATATTACCAACATTAACAATATTTATTAAATTTGTTTGTTTACCATATATTCCGATGGTGCTATAAACTCAATTGTACTAGAACGTACTTCAGGACGACGAGTTACGTCACCATACGTTTTGGTGGCAGGATCAAATTGAAAATCGTCTGGCACTAGCAAAGAAAATTAGACAAAAAATATATTATATTAAACCAATTGTTGTTTAAAATGCAATTATTACAAATAAAAATATCGAGTTAACTATTTGTTTAAATATTTGTTGTTTTAATGTCAACTTACATTCGTTTACCCGATAGCATAAATTACACTTCCACATTTTACTATCGACAAAATACACAAAGGGATTTATATATGTTCGACATAAACGACAGCGAACAATATTCGGACATTGAATAACTGGGAGGCTCTAAACATCCATTAAGTTATAAAAAATAACTAAAAGCATTAAATATAAGTTTTTGGGCAAACAAAAACTATACTCACATTAATATCACGGAATGGATGAATAAGAATTCCCAATGGAAGACGTGATTTTTGCAACAGTGCATTGCTTTCTGGTATTTTAGCTAATGTACACCTCATGATGCTTAAATTTGAAAAAGTATATAATTATACTTTTTAAGTTTAACTTAATTTGATACAATATACAAATATCTTACTTGGGGTTGCAGTTTATAGATTCGTGAAATTGGTTATGTAAAACAATTTTGGGTGGTGCAAGTGTAGCTGGCGATAGAATATGACGATTTTGCATAAGATCTATAGTATCTTGACCCCATAAGTGATTAAAACCCTGTTGAAGAACGTTGCCGCCCTGAGGAAATTGACCGTGTTGCTGTTGTTGTTGATAACTTTGATTTTGATACTGCAAGGGTCCTGTGTTAAGTTGTCCATTAAACTTGCCAGGCTGTTGGACAGTGCCAACTGCAAGCTGCTGTTTTTGTTGTGAATAATTATAAGCAGCAGAATATGGTTGCTGTGGAGGAGGCGGGGGTTGCTGCAGCGGCTGTTGTTGCATCACTGGATGCAGTTGTTGATTTGTGGGATACATTGAATTTCGCTGCTGACCGATTTGGGTTTGATTATTGTTTAATTGATTTTGCTGCAATGTATTACTGATTGGTACAGTGGGAAGTTGACCTGCTGCAGTAGTTATTGGATAATTGGCATTTTGTGATGGACTTTGAGGATACGACATAAGAGGAGAAGTAGACGCTCCATAAATTCCACTTGTAGGAGGTTGTTGGCTGTTGGACTGGGCTGTTGACTGAAGAAGCCGATTGTTTGCAGATGATGCAAAAGGACTTAGAGGTATATTTGTAGGGATTGATGATGACGCTGATGATGGGGGTTCTACATTTAAAGCTGATGTCTTAAAATTGTTCTAAATATAATTAAAAAGGTTAAAAATATATATATATATATATATATTGCCTCATATTTTTATAGTACGCGTATTTTAGTTAAATTTTGAATTAGAAATCTTAAAAGAGGTTTTATAGAAAACACATTTTAAGTTTAAAATACACTACTCCATCATTTAACGAGAAGAAATTTGTTGCATATATGGATTCCTTATGCAATACGAGAAATTTACACCTGTGGATCGCATACAGTAGTGATATAGGGTTAAGAAAACTTTATTTGGTAACTATGTATTATTCTCTAACAAAGCTAATTGGTTCTATCAAATCTACATGTGATGTTATTGCCAGTCTTATCAGAATTAGGCATTTGTGAGCTCTAAGATATATTCTGCAAACTTTAGTGCAAAATTTGTTTATTCTCGCAATGTCAATGTAGCAATAGTCCGTATAACTCTGCATTTCTCTCAACGACTCTAAGACATATCGGATTTATTACAAATAAAATTAATGAGTTCACTTTTGTAGTAATTAAGAGTTCAGAATTCAACCTCGCTATATAAGCGGAAATTATTGACTTTTTTAAAAATAATTTTATTGTGCCCTGACTTCATGCAAAATCCATAAATTCTTTATTCACCTATTCTATTTTATAATTTTATGTATTTTAAAACGTCTAAGTTATCTTCTTGTTGTCAATCTGATAATGCCTGCCTGTTTGTCTTTATTTGCTTTGTTTTTTCTTTTATTATTTAAAGATAATAAAAGGTATAATAAACGATAAAGTTTCTCTTACAAATACAAGGAATAAAGAGATATGATATGAAATTCGTGTTATATTTAGAGCTAATTAAAGAAAAGAAGCATCATAACTTACCTGAAAATTATTTAGCGGCTGTTGTTGTGCTGTGGGTGGCGCGTTTCCTAATGGTGGCATTCGCAAAGATTGGGATGACGTCGGTGGACCATTCATCCGATTTATATTTATGTTCTGCATGCTGTCTGTTAGATTATTAATATTAGAAATGTTAGCAGAACTGGATGTTGGTAGTGTTAGTGGTTCATTTGGAATACCAGAAGGTAAAATAGGTTTAAATTGCTGCTGTTGTAGCTGTGTTGTTGAATGATATTGTTGTTGTTGAGTGAGTTGAATTGAAGGTGAAGCAGTTCGTGAAGAATTTGCACTTGCTGTTGCAGTAGTGCTTGCACCATTCGATATTGAAATATTGCTAGATCCAGGTCCATTTGCAATAGGAGGTCTTAAATGAGTTGACAAATTACTAATTGCTGGACCTTTTGTTTGTTGGCTAATTGGCGGTTTTTGCTCTGATCTTTTTGCACTTTGTTGTAAAGTATTGTTTTCAGTTGAGCTGATCGGATTTGAAGTGGGAGTTGAAGTCATTAATGGTGGCATGAACTTGCTTATATTTGCGTTAATTGAGAGCTGCATTGGGGGTTTACCAGAATGTTGTTGGTTTTCTTGTACAACCTGATTTTGTTGCAGCTGCTGCTGTTGTTGTTGTGGCTGCAATGCCTGCTGCTTCATTGGCGGGGCTTCCATAACATTTGTTTGCCCAATTGGTGGCGGACCATAATTTGTATTTCTATAGTATGACATTTTACAGTAATCTTGCTTTTCTCTTTATTAGCAAAACATAGAAAAAGCGACTGCGGCAAAAGTTCTGGAAAATAGAAAATAATATATTCAAATAGAAATAGAATCTTAAGATTAAGAAAATCTAAGTTTTCTTATTTTTGACTTCAAAACAGAAAAGTTCTACACATAAATACATGCAAAAATACTTATTTATGTATTTAAGTTCGAATACAAAACCGTGTATGTCATGAATGCAAATTTAAACTTTAAACAGTGTGTGTACCACTATGGTCGCTACAGTAACAAGTAGTTAAAACATTTAGTAATTAAAAGTAAAAGGACGCTCAAAACAAAATGCGATTGTGATGTTTGTATATGGATAGATTTTCTTTTGGACCTTAACAGGCACAATTTTGAATTTTACATTGAGACACATTAATAAGTTATTTTTAAATTTAAATCGCCATGTGTAATGACAAAACTGAATGGAAAAGTCACCTCAAACTGTTTGCATCAAACTTGCGTTACGTTATTATACCAAGGCAAACCTCTTATAGTGTAGGGTACACCAATATAGCAGGGTAAAGAAGATTTTACGAAGGAGGAAATTATTAATAAGCATTCAAGAATTGAAGATAATGTGGGAGAAGTTAAGAATTTATCCCAACTATAGCTTTAAAGATTGCTGCAAAGTTAAAACAAGGCCACATGATAAAATAAGTGCTTATAAGCCTAAAGTGATGATATAGATGCATTGAAGGGTTTGCTTAAGAGTCTGCCGGGTCTTTAAACGCAACCATGGAAGCGGCGAATGTTATAGTAAAAATTTGCCTCTTGGACTTGAAGGCTAGCCAACTTGCAGATTTAAGGAAAGGAGGCAATAGAGAAGGAAACGCTAAGTAACACATCGAAGAACATGGTGGAGTGGCAAAGGTAATAGGAGAATTCAGGGTGAACTGCAAGTAGGCCTAATTCTTATGCACACAGTCTCTAAAATAAGATGAAACTATGGAACATGTCACATGAAACCTGCATGTTGATAATAAATAAATAAAAAACTCAACCTTTGCAAAACAAAATACTGTTATTAGGAAAGTGAAGTCAATAAGGAAAATGAAGACTTCATTAGGTTTTATTCCAAAGACGTACGAAAGATATGTTTATGTTAAGATATATAAGAAAATAATTAAGATATATAATAAACAACCACAATGTCTGAGAAATTGATACACTGGTAAAAACAACTGGCTCCTATTAAAACAATTAAAAAGTACAATTGTAAAAGGTAAAAAACTACGTATTTTTCCTTTAAAAAAAGTACTGTCAACCTAGTGTTAACACCAGTTTGATACTTTTACAAAAAAAAAGATAAAAACCATTTTTTTTTTATATTTTTATTTTTAATTTATAAAAATTAAGAATATTAATTTGCAGCTCTGAACTTATTTTTGTGGATGTCTATGCACTTACAAAAATTATTATTAAATTATAGTATATATTTGCTCTATGGTTTTTAGTCCAAATGCAGGCGGAAGCTTTTACCAGAAATGCACGATTTAAACAAACGTAGATCTATTATTATTAATACTTATAATATAGATTGGCAATTATTTGCAAGTGTATTTTGTGTATTAGTAAAAAATTCAATAAAAAACATAATAATCTTCTTTTTAACACGAAAAATTTCTGTTTCGAATTTTTAGTTTTATATTATATTTATGCTGATTTGCCTATAGGAATTTAAATTGAATATTCTAATAGCAAGTGAGGAAAATTCAAAAACACGTAGCACTAACTAGTCATTGCTTGTTTCATATTCCTCCAGTACCGTTTAAATAAGCCACCAGACATACCATAAGATCAGGGTTTTTAAAACAAAACAGTCACTTTTGAACATTAATAACATATTAGACGATACTGCAATTATTTTATATTATTTTGAAATTCTTTTATGCTCTTAATAGAGAAGTAATACTTGCTAGCAAACCTATTTAATGCTCTAGCCTAAATCAAAAATAGACACTGTTAAACATCCATCTGATGGATTACCAAATCGCTCATTTTACTTATATGTCTATTCCAAATACTGTGCAGAGAAATGATAACGATATAATTTCTTTTTTTTAATTGCCTATCAGGGTAGGGTGAACAATTTCGAACTTTTTTGAAGTAAACATAAAAAAATCAATATATTTAAATTTGCAAAATAACTATTATTTTTATTCTTATTCGACCTTTTTTATTTTAATTAAATATGTGTTAATCTTATAGGAAAGCGAAATATTGAAAAAATATATCGTTAAAATTTAGTTAAAAAGACCGTTTAAAAAGATTAACACATATTTAAATTGCAAAATAACTTTATTTTAAATTTTTGAATAAAAAATTGTTTCATTATACAAATACAAAAATACAGAAACTTAATTTTTTATAGACAGTGTAACGGTGAAAGTCGCCTACACAAGATCACCATTAATTAATTAATTAATTATGAATTATTAACTTTCCTTATCATGGATTCTCTTATATGTTATTGTTTATTTTATATTTTTTTTCTCTCCCTTATTTTTATACCCAAATGAATGAATAAAAGTAATGAACTCTCTGTTAAGCGTTACATTAAGAGAATACATATTACTATTATTTCCTTAGCCTCATTAGTATTACTATTATTCTCATGATTGTTTTATTAGTATTACACATTGTTGAATGAACTCATTAATTAAGGATTTATGAATTAGTATATTACAATTATTAGATTTTTTAAATTAACGGTCGGGAACGTAAGAGCGCCACCTGTGAGTCAGAAACCACAAGATCATCAATGCAGTCAGCTGATATGCAGATCAAAACTCATCGCTGATAGTTGTCGTGCAACGATGATGAATATGTGTGAATGTGTGTACCCACGCACCAGTATATAAGGCGAAACTTTTTATGAAAAGGGTAATTGGCACGCAGCTCGCCCGCAGGTAAGAAGTCTTTTGGACAGAATTTAATATTCTGCATTAACTTCTTATTAGCAGAAGGCAAGCATATCGCCTGCATATGAACTCTTTTGGATAGGAGTTTAATACTCCGCAATAGATTCTTGTCTGCCGATAGCCAGCAGATCACCTGAGGGAGAAGAAGCCTATTGGACAGGAATTTAATATTCCGCAGCAACTTCTTACCCCTAGCAAGCAGCACGTCGGCCGACAAGGGATCTTTTGGACAGGAATTTAATATTATGAAATAGTCTCTTGTCGACAGCGTCGCTATAAGTGGGGCTTGACCGTTTTTTTGTGCCATCTGCCACGCTGTCGCTGCCGTCAGTACAGCAACCATCTTTGCTGCTGCCGCTTGTACCGCAGCCACCTTTGCCGCTGACGCCGGTACCGCTACCAGGTGCTTCCGCCGCAGCCATCTTTACCGCTGCCGACAGTACCCAACTAGGTACTGCCGAAAGTGCCGCTGCCACCTGTACCGCTGCCGCCAGCACCCAACTAGGTCCTGCCGCCAGTGCCGCTGCCGTTCCACGACTACGGTTCCCGACCGCACCTTTAACAATAAGCCACCTTGTCAGAATTAACTAATAAATAAACTTGGTGATACGTTTTATAACGTTTATAGAACAGTGAGTGTCATTCCTTCCACGGACAAAGACGGTACGTAATAGAAATAAAAAATTTTGCAACGACCCTGGCCTCCATTGTCGCTATCCCAGCAACCAGCGGAAACGTGTCGTTACAACAGAAACAATATCAGAAAAATATCTTAATTCAAAATACAGTTATTCCATGTTCTTACAACTCTGACAATTAAAAACTACTAGAAAATTTCATTAAGAATAAGAGGTATAGCGATCTTAAGGTTTCATGAAGAGAGAGTGCACTTAAAAGTTTTGAAGAACAGAATACCCGGAACGTAAAAACACAATTGAAGATTGTCTTTAGTCTTTGGCAGTAGTTTGTAATTTAAAGGCAACAGTGCATATGCTACGCGATTATATAGCTAGGCATATAAAAACTAATTTTCTTAGTATAACTTTCTCAACATAAAAACAAAGATTTATAAACTGAATAACCTCATCTAATACTTAAAAAGCAGGTCTTCAAATTATTTAACGACACTGTAAAATTTGAAAGCTTTTTTTAATTTTTTAGGCTTTAAAGATAGATTAGCAGCCGGCATTTAATTGTTTATACCTATTTACAGATCCTTTGATTAAATTGGAGAATTGCTTATTGTCATGAAAAACTAATTGCAAATCACCTCCAATGACGAAGTGCTGGCAAAAAGCACTGTAGATTATTTTATAATATTCATTGAAAAAAATTATAAAATAGAGCCATGATGCGAAGTTGTATGTATTTATCAATTTGCATAACAAAGCGTGTGATCAATAGGACTTATTCCATTTGAATCAGTTAAAGCAATTAACATCGAAGTGGTATTGTAGTTCCTGTGAAAAGCATACTGGTTAGGATATAATAAACTAAACTGATTAGCGTATAAATGAATTTGGAATTTATTTAAACTCAACTTATCTAAAGGAATAAACTTATTGGTCTTAAATTGTGGATGTTGTTCGAATTGTTATTCTCTTGTCAGCATCCATAAGGTAGAAAGAATATAAGTAGTGGAAAACCCATATGAGCTTACAACATACTACTCGGCCGAGATAACTTTATGCAATTACGATTCTTCCGATTGTAAACGCAAATACTTTTTTCCTAACTTTATTTCAACTTATTGCTGTACGTACGGAAATTTCTTTGAGTCCTGTTTTGCGGACTGCCTCTTTGCATAAAAAAGTTTATTTTAAGACTTGTCTCTTATAGTATTCGTCTTGACATCAACGTCGCTTAATAGAGTTAATTTTTATATCTTTTCAATAGATTGTAATGTTGAAATTCATTAACGTGCCTAGTTGATTCTATACTGTTATCAGTAGAGTAAAAATAAATACAAGTTACAGTAACAGAGTATTAGGCTACCTGAATATTAAAGCGAATAAAATTTACCGTCAGGTCAAATTCTTGTTAAAATTGCATTAGTTCACGCGTATTTTGCTTATATTAGCAAATGATTAAAACTGTTAATGCTTATTCCTTCAGTTGGTAAAGCTAATTCTGTACTTTTGGTACATGTTGTTGTCTTTCAAGGAAGTGGGTATTTTATCATGCAATTGAAA
Source organism: Trichopoda pennipes (assembly GCA_030448955.1). Lineage (NCBI taxonomy): Eukaryota > Metazoa > Arthropoda > Insecta > Diptera > Tachinidae > Trichopoda > Trichopoda pennipes. The sequence continues at coordinate 1,759,860 of JASKUP010000064.1, forward strand.
TTGGCTTGTCATGCGACTGAAAATGCCTTGGACGTTTCTATCCAGAGTTTTTAAACTTAAACTGAAAAAATATCAGTATTGATATTAAGTCATCATACGTGGAATCACGTTTTGTTAGTGAATTTTCAGTTTTTTTTTAATTATATATTATTTGCATTTATATTGATCAACTGTTGCTTCTATTGTTGTGAAACTGGAAGGTAATATTTTAAAGCTTCTAGTTTTAAACTGTTGTGTTTGTTTAATTGTTTTGCTTTTGGTAGTGTATTTTTGTGTTTACGAATAAATTGTGTTTTGGAAGTAGCTATTTGTACTGGTATTCTTGCCATTTTAAAGTTAATTTTTTGATTTATTGTCGTTTGACATTTTCTCGGGAAGGATAAGTAAATTAAGGCAGGATCATAATACTTATATATTCAGTTTTAATTTCTTTCATCAATCTATTTTATATACTTTGTGAGAAGTCGATGTAAGCTAATCTACTTTGCTGATGGTTTGATTTTGTAATTTTCAGAAACTGTCGTTTAACTTGGAAACAACAAGTCATTTTATCATGCATAAGAAGACGCATATCATTTGAAAAAAAAACATGTTTTCAATAGTTAACATTTTTGTATATTATTATTACAATTGTAATAATTGTAATTGTAACAAGTATGCTACTTAAAGTCGCTTTCAATTGGTTTAAAGTGTAGTAAGATCTTATTTAAATCCTCTTCATATAATTTATTCCATCGCAAAATTATCCCCCGAATACCACAGGACGTATTGAAGTCTTCAATAGAGTTGACAACTTAACAATTGATTCTTAAGATTAAACGTAACAAAAACAAACTCGTGCTACATATAAAAATATCCAGATTTTACAATCCTTGCAGGACAACTGGCAGAAAAAAGAAACTCGAGAAATTTGTGACCTAGTCTTTAAAAAATGTCGATTTCAGTTATTCAGAAGAAGATATTTTTATTTAAATTACTTTATTTACTTAAGCACGTTTTTCTCAATCACAAAAAGGAATTTGACATAAGAATTACAAGAAAACATGTTTTATTTCTTTTAGTAAAGTTAAAAAAAATAAAGTAGTTTAATTTAATTATAAACGTTAACACGTACATAGAATGAAGACTTGACACGTAGTTTTTTGTTCATAAGACAATTTTTTGTTACAAAAGGTACATTTGTAAAAATTAAAATATTTTGTGCCTAACAATATTTTATGCAATATTTATTTACACAAATGAATACAGTATATTAATGTATTTTTAGTTTTGTAACACAATAATTTTAATAAAACAAATATCAAAAATAAATATTGTTTAATGCAACAACCTAGGGAGTTATGACAGTTGAATATATTTTGCATAATATTTCCGAGTTGTTTTACTTTTTAAATTAATGTCATATAATAAGCTTTAAAAACCAATAAATATATACTACAAAAGAAAAATTCTGAATAATATTTCTGAAATGATAAATATTCGCAATCCTGAAAATCTAACAGCTTTAAACAAGAACGGAAAAGGACACAATTCGTTTCAATGAAAATTTAAGGTGAAAATCTTTGAATGTATGGTCGACTAGAATACATTTAGCATTTTACAATGAGAAAAGCTGTCTGCTAAAATATGAAAGAATATTAGTTTTCAGGTTAAAATTAACGGTAACTAAAATATTTCGTTTAAAATTATTAGCGAAAAATTTTTAAAAAAGAGTACAGATCAAAAAGCAGAAGAAAAATTAGTTAAGAGTTTCAAACAAAGTGGTGTTTTAGAGTAGCAAAAATACGTAATTCCAAAGGCAAATAGTTCCAACTTCTTGCAATCCGAGCAATAAATTACCGTTCAAATATTTATTTTAAATAACATGTAATTTCTTTTGTGTTTCATCGTTTGCTTGTTCTTGTGCCTATTTGTAGATTTTCATTAGCGATTTTGTGCATCGCTTATTTCATTTAAATCGGTTAAGTTTTTAATAAATAAATAACTCCTGAAATTGCTACCACTACACACAAGCTAAAATTACATTTGTATCATAACATATTTGATACATGCACGCACACATAAGTTAAATAAAACAAATTTTTAATATTTTGTCGGTTTTGACCACAGGGTCTAAAAACTAAAATGTTCACGAACCGACCTGTATTTAATTAAATATGTTAAAAATTATTTTTGTTCCTGTCTTTTTTTATGATCGTATTCATATTGCTTTTTAAATGATAATTGATATGAAAGGTAAATTCAATTCAATAAAACAAAAAAGCAAATTCAATCTCATACAATTTACTAGAAAATTCAATGACAATTTTATTCAATTTATTACTATTAGAGTTTGATACTTCGGACTATAACAATTTCAACTAACTTACTTGCCGAATCTTTAAACTTGGAAAAATTCTTCTTCCCCATTTACGAAATGTTCTTAACTATACTCTTGTATTTTCTGAATTGTATTACTTTCCCAAACCTCACAAAAGTTCGTTAAAAAAATTACATTTTGCATTGAAATATTTTTTTTATCAAGAAATAAATGAGATCAATTAAATTTCATATACTAGACATCTGAATTTAATTATTTAACCAACTACTTCTTTGCTTTGTCTAACCAAATTATATATTGATTGAATATGTATGTTCATAGTTTGAAAATACATTTTCTAAAAGCTCTTAAACTAAGATTCTATACCCAGTAAGATCAAAAATTTTGTTTACGACTATTGTTGAACCGCGAAAGAAACACTCAATATCACAACCTTTTGATCTTATTCTTACTGGCATCAAAAAAATATTTAAAAGAAAATTTAGAATATGTTATCTCGACGAATTCGTTCATAAATAAGTAGGTGCTAAATGTGCTGTGCGAAACACTTATGTATCGATTAGTGAACTGCAACATTAAGAACAATCCAGAAACAGAATCAACGAAAAACTCCAAAGCCGATTAAGAAGCCGATTTTACATTGTTTCTATAGCAGCTTTGTTAATGTGGAATGTTTTTCCGTGGAGAAAATTTCCGATAGATACAGCTGTTGTTGGGTTGGTCATCATTGATCAAATGAGACCCGGACTATTCCAACAAGAAAATTTATTATTTATTTTACTTATATATTTTTAAAAAATATATATATATATATGTATATATTCTAACGCATGTTGGTCTAGCATTAACTGCTCCCGAGGTCAGTTCTATAAATTACTATTAATTTTAGAGAAATCAAGTAACACTTCTCTCGCACAGCAGATGGCTACAGCGTTTCTTTTGGAATTTTGTAAAGTTCATCAACCTTTTATTTACCAATAAAAATTATAACTCAAAAGAATATACTTATAATATATGTTTTGTCAAGTTAATTTACTTTTACATTGTAAAATATTGAAGTATACATATATTAGAAAATCAACAAAGTAACATTTTTTAATATTACAAAACAAAAAACATGGTATTTCTCTACCCGCAGAATCCATTGACATAGCTAATATGGAATCAGTGGAAGACAAGTTGGATAAACTTATACATAATTTCTACTTACGTTGTTTAAAAAAATAAGCGAGATTATTAAGAAGGAAAACATACTCATGTATATTCTGGAACTCTTTACATACATTGTATACGAAATAATGGAAATAATAATTAACACCAATAAAAAAAATGATTTTTTTATCAATTTTTTTTTATAAATCAGTGTTTTTGGCTTCACGAAAATTATCATGACCCCCAAATTTAAAATAAACCTTTAATTACTGCAACACATTTGAAACAATAATTTAAAAACCTCTTCGCAACCCAAAAACATGCAAATAAAATAACGTATTTAACTAAAAAGGAATCAATATCAAAATTTAAGTCAATGATAACAAACAAATGCTATTTATTAATCAAAGACACAAAACTATAATTGAAAATTAAATATAAGAATTTTAAATAAGTAATTTATTCATCGGAATCATTTTCAATCTAAGTAATTTTATTATTTGTGCTTGATTCCTTTAAATAAATATTTCATGATATTCTCACGAAATATTTATTACAAAATTTTTATTAAAAAATAAACATTTTATGATATTCTCATAAAACATTTATTTCAATATTTGTTTTTTGTTGTTTTGAAATGTTTTGCTGTGTTTGTATAGAAGTGTTTTTGAGTCTTGCTGTCTATGCTATGTTGATTTTATGGAAAAATTCTCATGGAATCGGTTTGGCTTTAGATATAAGACTTTTAGGTTTTTCTATACAATATTGGGGTAAAATTCACTGATGAGCTTTGTGAGCGAAAGTGAAATTGCAATATGGATATGCTCTCTCCCCCGCAGTAATACATTTCAAATATTTTTTATTTTTATTGAAATAAATGTTTTATGAGAATATCATAAAATGTTTATTTTTTAATAAAAATTTTGTAATAAATATTTCGTGAGAATATCATGAAATATTTATTTAAAGGAATCAAGCACAAATAATAAAATTACTTAGATAAGAATTTTAAGTTATAGATTTTAATTTTTTGCTGGTTTGGATCTAATAATTGATATGAATGGTAAAATAATAAATATTATGATAAATGCAGATTTTAAATATATCTTACATATGAATATACGGGTGCATAGGTCTCTACAACAAAAAATAAGATAAAAACTTATTCATTCGCACTTAATAACGAAGAATAACAAAGAATAAAAATGTTAACGAATGCTTTAATATTGTTGTGACAGGTCTGTTGCTGGCGAAAGTTTTTCCCTGGGAAAAATTAAACAGAAGCATCACAAATTTGCGTTGAAACTATTTAGACGAATTAGACTCGTTCCTTACCCAAACTTGCAAATATTTAATGGACTGGTTAAAGATTTATTATATGAATATTTGTATAAAGGATGTCGATGACAAACATGTTGGACAGTTTTTTTATATAATTAAATAAGTTTTTCCCAATTTGCCGGCTAAACAAACCCGTGACGTAAACTATATAAGCCAGTGGCCTTTAATTTTTCATTGGTTGTTTGTCTTTGCTATTTGACGTTTTCCTTTTAACACCAAAAAAAAACGCAAATTCACGGGGTGGGCAAAATACACACACAAAATAGCACTCACTGGTACATTGTAATACAATAACTTAACTGAGAAAAAACGATAATTGGAATGTTCACCACGATATTCAACCAGCCTATGAAATTGGATGACCATATCTGGCTGTTTTATTTATATTATTTTAATTAAAAAATTATTTAATCAAAAAACATTGTTCGTAATTACCTTAAATAATTTTATTCCTTCTTAACTTAATTTTCTATTGAAAAAATCCTTGTAATTTTACAACTTAGGGTTTCAAAGTTCGAGAATACAGCTTTTGTTTTATTAGTGTCTCCTCCCTTTTGCGTTTGGAAGTAATTTTACTTTTTAATAACTCTCCCGCAATTTATTTTTTATATAATTTTTCTCGAACAATAATTAATGCACAATTTGAGTTTATTATTATAATAATTTCCTGCAACTTTGTTGAAAATTTTTTTTCTTTTGTAAAATAGCAGACAACTCAGCTCTCGGTTGACAGCTCAGCACACACTCAAAATTTTTGATGGAGGTGCCACCACGTGTGAATTGTGATGCAGGCAACTTCGTGTTATACAATAGCATTGCCAGGTAACAAAAGACCGAAAAGTGGTACTGAAAATTTTGTATTTTTGATATATATATGAATGCATATATTTTGACTATTTTATTTTATAATTTTTCCACGATATTATTACAGTAAAAATATTGACGTGGATTATCTTCTATGCCTTATACATGCAAATAAATGTTGATTTATAAATTAAAAGTCAAATATAAAAGAACCATCATATTAACCTTGGGTTTGAACATAGCTCGTATGCTGACAATTTCCATTATAAATTTTATTTTAAAATTTTAAAACAATGCAATTTTGAAGTTTTATGAAAAGATAAGTAAATTACTTGAAGTCTTAATCTTATAATATTTGTATTGAAAAAACACTTTTTTAAGAAATATAATATATGATTATTACTTTTTCTTTTGTAAAATATAAAAAATAATTTCCTGAAGAAGCTTTCCACAGGAAAGCGAAATATCGAAAAAATAAAATCGTTAAATTATTTAAAAGACCGTTAAAAGATCAGTTCATATTTAATGAAATATAATATATTTTTATATACTGTTGATATTCGAGGGAGAGTTAAAAAATTAATAGTATCAACATTTCTCTCATATTGTGAGAAAATGCAAGTGAAAATTATAAAGTTTAGGTTACAAGGTAGTGCTATAGAGTACAAAAATATGGATGCATTATTTAAAAGAAAAAAATATTAAAATATAATTATAGTTTATTTAATGTGTTTATATAAAATTTAAATAATTTACACATAAAGATCTTGTGCTTAAAAAATATTAATTATAGAATTTTTAAAAAATAATTTAAATCTTTGAATATATTTGTAAACAGCTATTACGTTTATATATATATATATATATATATATATATATATATATATATATATATATATATATATATATATATATATATATATATCGGTATTTTGAATTTTTTGGCTTTTTCGTGCAATAACAAACAACATGAAAATATATATAATGTTTACAAAAAATCGGGAGATCTCGATATCCTAATGTTAAGTATACAAATATGATCCTATCCTTACTTTAAAAGTATGAAAGTTTTAAAGAAAATAACGCAGATCAGATCAATGAAAAATTTACAAAGCAAATGTTTTCTACTGCTCTAACAATTTATATTATATAAAATAATAATAATAATAATAATAAATAATAATTAGAAAACTTAGCGAAAAACTAACTGCTGATCACCTGCTTGTACTAAGCTAAAAATACAATTTATGTATTTGGCAACTTTTTTAACAGAGTCGTATACATTTATGCGACGATTAGGTACGTAAAAAAATGTGTAAACCTGATACACCCGCTTAATGGAAATTTATATAAGTTCCATGTTCTAGTTAGAAAATCTAACCAAACTAAAATAAAAAAATTGTTTTACAAAAAATCACAATTTAAAATTATAGATATTTGGCCTTTTTTTATTTCGCCACATCTTATAAACAACGGTTTTAAGTGAAAGTGTTGACAAATAAAAATAATCAAAAACTTCTTCAAAAAACAATAAAAACTGCAAATAGAAAACAAAACATTATTATTGTTTGTTTATTGTGTGTTTGTCACTGAACTCCTCCGAAACGGCATGACCGATTCGAATGAATTTTTTTTGCTTGCGTTTGGTTGGCGCCGTGGATGGTATAGATTTACAAACCAGCCCGGCAGATGGCGCTGCAGTCAGCATCTCGACTTTAATAAATTTTTGTATACGCAGTCATTCAATCATTCATTGGTATTAATTTCTTCAATAAGAAAGAGGGCGAATCAAGAAACTTACTTATATACCTAATACGTGTATAATTATATGATCTAACTGCACCGAGTATTGCAGCTTTTAATGAAACCCGGTAAATGTTTGTTATATTGGGTTCTTTTACAAGCAAAATAAACACGATGGTAACTTAAACACTGAATTCCCTAAAAGATGATTTATTATTTTGTTGTCGTTACTCAACGATGTTTCATCTTGAATTCACCCTATTGCCAGCATGGTGGTTCTTATATACATATCTGTTTTGAGTTGAAAAAAACAAAAATTCATCTTGTCTGAAAATACAGCAATCTTTGTCAAAGAGTTTATTTTTTCAGGAGCGGTTTTTTGAATTCTAGATATAGAATTTTTAAACTAAAGCTCTGTCTTTTTTGTATTATGGAGCAGAAAACTTTAAAATATGTATATGAAAGTAACCAATTTTTGTTGTTGTTTTGAAATGTTTTGCTATGTTTGTGTAGAAGTGTTTTTGAGTTTTGATTTTATGAAAATTCTCATATAATCAGTTTGGCTTTAGATATAAAAGGCACGTGAATTTTCTATACAATAGTAAAATCTTGAAATCTATACAATAGTAGGGGTAGAATTCACTGATGAGCGATAGTGAAATGGCCATTTGAATATACTCTCCCCCGCAGTAATGCATTTTAAATATTTATATTTGAATTAGTATTTTATGAGAATATCATAAAATATTTATTTTTGATTAAATATTTTGTGAGAATTTCATAAAATATTTTTTTGAAGAAATCGAGCACAAATTAAAATTAATTAAATAATTAATAATTTTACTTGAAGCAGTTGGTGTTTGATATGTGCGTACATTGTTGGTTTTGTTTTTTTTTTTTTTTTTTTTTATTTCTTCTTACTATTAAAGTATCTAAGTAAGGAAAATTTGAATCGCATTCCTTTTCAATTGTAAATGTTATTGAGGTATCAAGTTAATTTTGTGTTTCCAACATCCAATAGAAGATTCAGATACAACACAAAAAACAAATCATCTACATATTTTTATTATTTTTGGTTTAACATTTACTTTTCCAATAATTTAATTATTATTATTATTCAACGTTTTTTTCAATATATAATATATTAATCTTAATAATGGTCTTTTTAAATAAATTTATCTCATATATTTTCAATATTTCGCTTTCCTTTGGAAAGCTTCTTTAGGAAATACATTTTTTAATAATAATTTTTGTTTTTAAAAATTAATTTTCTGAAGAGTTTTCCAAGGTAAATCGAAATATTGAAAATATATGTGATAAATTTATTTAAAAAGACCATTATTAAGATTAATACTTATATACTTTTCCAATTATGTTATTTAACAAGTTCTCCATAACTATATCTCCCACAGTTGGAGAAGCTGGGGAGTCCATTGGAAGTTCTCTTTGCTGGCTGCATATATCTTCTCATTATACTGAAAATGTCTGTTATCATCTATACAAACACTTGTCCGTTTAACTCGCTTGGGTGTGATGGTGTCAAATGAATTTTTATCTCTTATCTTTCTAAAAAATTTTTAATTAAGGCGCTAAAAACTGCTTTCGTTATCGGTTAATAAAACCGTTGGTGCTGTAAACTAATGTAAAATTTCTTATTCTTAAATTTAACATACACAGAAAACAGGTTTTGTTGAAATTCCGTCATACTTGTTATGATAACATATGTCGCAAAGTTCAGCGAATTTTCTAAATACATGTACATCGGTGAAAATTGTATTCATCTAAAATTTTTTTGCGGTCGGAATTATTTTAAATCAAAAGTTTTCATAGACGAAGGCGTAAGTCTTTGACTAACATTTTAGCAATTAAAAAATGTAGCAAATATAGGGGGCCTCAATGCCATTCAAAATATTGGGATTCGGTGTTTTCGTTAGTGCATCCAAAAGTTTTTCAGTATTCTATTCCACTGAGGAGATATCCGGATATAGTAAATAAACGTATGGTGTTTGGCCTAACTGAAATTCAAGACCTATTTTAATGATTAGATGGTTTTAAAGATATTGGTGGGGACTTCTACGTGGGAAACTAGGTCTAAAGTATGAGGAATTGCACTGTGAAAAGGTGCAATTATTAAATTCAATATCAGAGTTAGGGGGTTGTTCTTGTTGCTTGCAAATTTCCTTTGCTGGCGCTGTCTGTGGATTTAAATTGGCGGCAGGAGTTTGTATTAGCATTGACCTTTATTCTGTTGTGCGCTTTGTAGATGTATGGAAACGGATTCTAGTTTGCGTGCTGAATGTATACAGCAAGAATAAAACTGATCTGATTAATTCTTTAGCAGCAAACAAAGATATTCATGTTAGTTCAGCTAAAAACCAAAATTAAAAATATATGCGACCCGAAGCAAGATTGTGCACTTCACAAACAATAACACCCTGACTGATGGCCTGCCAGAAAGAAATCACTTTCTCTCTTAAGGCTACAAAAACGTCACCATTGACAAGTCCTTAAATAAATATATAAAAAATTAGTTTAATTTGAACGATTAAAAGTTAACAACACTAATTTTTAACATGGTGTCGTTTTGAAAATTGAAAATCATATTATTGAAAACCACTTCTTCTAAATGGCTCTTCCGCATGATATGTCCGTCGGCTGTGCTGTATACGTATAGGTTATCATATTTTTTTGGAAGGTTATATATTTTTCTTATCCTTTCAGTTTTTGCTACTCCAGATTACCGCTATTGGGAACAGAGTGTGATTTGTTTTACATCCGCACCTGGCTATGTAGCCTTAATCAGATGGTGGACAAACCACTATTGTATAATTTGGAACGTCATACATGCGTCCTAGATAGCCGAAGGCATAATTCTAAGCAACAGAACCACCTAGTTGCAACTTTAATAATTCCAGGACAGGGCTGCAAACCATCACACCTTGCTAAAGAGTTGGAGACTTTCTAACTCCTGTCCAGAACACATGTCAAGCATGCTCACTGGACTGGATCATTCACTTTGCGTGTCATTATCAGTGAAATGATCCTGGCCACCATAATTTTCATAATCCCTTATGGGGCCGCAAAACCACAACCACCACGATACTTCCATATAGGGGCCAACCTCAATGATCAGCCAGAGAACTATTATAAGTCTAAAGAGACAAATAATGAAATCCGCGGGCCACTGATCCCCGTGGAAATAAAGTGGAGCTTCCAGTTGTCTCCCTGTCTGACTTCAGGGGACTGGGCTCCCTTTTCCCCCCAGTTCCACAGATCTAGATAGCTGTTACGTACTATAAAGACCATAAATGTGCCGCCGGGGGGATGAAGCTATTGGGAACATTATGAAATTGCTCCGTTACGTTTTTAATCCTGGAAATTAGCACGTCCGTTGCAGTTTTGCCATCTGTACTTTCGATATAAGCAGACATCTACCACATTGAGACTATTCGACTGAGTGTAGTAATGATTTTGGCAGTAGGCATTCTGCCAATATCTCACAACGGCCCCTTTTTTGTTCTCCAACTTTACCAATATAAGTTTTGCCTAAATGGAGTCCTTATTCTGAGCATTAGATCAGCCTTCTTCTGAGCCAATTTGGATACGCCTCACATAGGTGAGGCGGTGGACTCCTTTCCTTTTCCTCGACTTTGTGCAGTGGCTGCATTCTACTTTTCCGCTTTCCAGCGTTCGAGCTCCCCATCGGGGTTTTTAAATTGCAGCAGCCATCGGAGGAGTCTGTCCTTAAAATAAAGTGTCTGTCCTTAAAATAAAGTGTTGGTATTTTTAGTAATGTTTAACAAACTCTAGCAGGGCTTAAAGTTAACATCGTGTAACATAATAATTTTTTCGGGCTTGGGTAGTACCCTACTACAGTAGCCAATGACTTATTTGGTCCCGTTAACCACCTGAGAAAGCACCCCTCCTATTTTGTAGCTGCTTGCATCCGTGTCTAATACAAATTCATGTCAAGCTATTGGATAGGCGAGAGCTGGTATTGTACACAAACGTTTCTTAAGGGTCTCGGAGGCTTTTTATTCTGCTTCAATTCAGTGATATGATTGCGATTTTCTGATCTATGCACGCAAAGTCTGATCTATTCATGGAAAGTCCCAGAAAACTACGCAGCTCATAAAGATTTTGTGGGCTAGTACTCCCTCGCCCTCTGCTGTTACATGACGCCCCAAGTATTTGACCTCCTTCTAAAACAAAGCGCATTTCTCCACACTTTCCACTCTCGTTGTCGCCAACATGTCTAAGATATCGTCAATTCTGGGTAGCGCATAATTGTCTTTCTTGGTGATGTTACTGAGCTTCCTGTAGTCCACGAAAAACCTAGTGTTGCCGTCTATCCTATTTTCTAGAACTATTGGCGAACTCCACGGAATTGAAGATGATTCAACAAATCTGTTCCGCTCCATTTTGTTGACTTCGCTTTGCAGTGGGAACACTCTTAGGTGCTTGTTCTATAGGCGCCGATTCACCAGTTTTATTCAATTTTTCACCACTGCCGTTATACCTTGGCTTTTGTTAGTTAGGACGAAAACGGAAATGTGTTTTCTCAGCAACTGCTACGTTTTGTTTCTGCTAGGAGATGTCAGATCTGCCACTAATTTGTCCACCTGCTTTGCTGCTAAATCCCGCTCTTTAGCTGTTATTTTGGGGCATAGTGAACTCATCGCGCAATTGATTATGGTTCCTGCTGCCTCACCTCGACCGATTTCAAAATTTCTGGTAATGGTCTTTTCGCTGCTGGAGAGATTACGCCCTCTCACAAGGACTTCCCCATCGTCGCAGCTTTGCACGAGTGCTTCAGCTGTTTTAATATCATCTTATACATCTACCAGCTACAACCGGTTATCCACACAAACTACTCCATAGGTGCCCAAATTATAGTTTCTGTCTGAGGTGGTAATTTTAGGTGTTCAACGGCAAGCAGTTTCCTTACTGCGGTCCTGCTCTCACATCTAGGGGTATCGTGACATTTGTTGGCCTATACACAGATTAATACTGTGAGCTATCATAATGTCTGCACCGATAATGACTTCATTTAATATATCAGCGACAACGAACACGTGATCTGGCCTGACGTGATAGGCGGTGGTTAAATCCCAGTAGCGGTGCACAGTTGAATATTATTTAACTGTTCCACTGCGTCTTTTACTAAATCAGGCCTTATTATGGACAGAGTGTAATGCCAAAAGTCCAATGTCGTTTTTGGCAAAACAAACGACTGATCGTCGGCGGGACATACTCCTATGAATTTTTGTTTTATGTCTTTTATATGAATTTCTATTTTGTTTATAATAATTAACACTCCTATATTAAGAAAATAATGAATTTATTATTATATGAATTGAAATTTTGTTTATAATTATTTTAAGTATTCTTTAATTTTAATTTTCAATTTTGCATTTAACGGCAGCTCAGTGGGCAACACCATCTGGCAGGATGGTATAACTAGTGGCTGGAGGTAAAATAGAAGTAGTGAATAGAGCAGTCGGCTGTTGTGCACATCGACTGCCGAGATGGCGTATGTGTGTTTGTGTATAGGTGTGTGCGGCCGGCGGCAGGATAACAGGTAATATTATTTCAATATTTCGGACTATTAGGTAAGACAGTCAGGTTATAAGCAAAGCGGAGGTTTTAATCCAACTGAGTTTATACCCTGAGACACAACCTGGAGTGGTTATTTTCCTTGAAACACGGTCTACTAACTGTGGTGCGGTCACAAATGAAGCGGTGATCTTAACCCAGCGGAATTTGTGTACACTTTCACCACTGTGGGTGACCAAAGCAGAGGACAGTTGAGCGGAGTGTTTAACCCAGCCCAACTTACATTGTTTTTGTTATTTCCCTCGGACACTGATCGGGACCAGGATAACGGAAACCGCCGCACTCACACACACACCAGTGTACAGTAGACAGAGCCGAGAAGCGAGCTGCCGTCAAGCGGACGATTAGTGGCAAAAAAAGGCTAAGTTATAAACAAATCAACCGAAGCCTTTTATTTGTCACATAACCCTGGACGCCGCTGAGTATACTCCAGCAGCCAGGAAAAGCGTGTCGATATAAAAGACTTTCCTGTATCAATGGTGAGGACCTACTTCTTTCCGTCAATAAGCCCGCAAACAGTAAGGTTACTGTTTTTTGTTGCCCCTTAGTGTTGGCTCGATTTAGTTTAACGGTGACTTTTTTTTAAGAGAAGTAGCATTTCAGGCAACAATGCCTATTTAGTCAAGTACCGTGCTACATTCTTTTAGGAAAGGGATAGAGAAGAGATGAAACAAGTGGAAGTAAGTAGAAGGATAGTCGGAAATTAACTGCCGTATAAGACAGCATAGCGACCAGTGACTATTCCTTCATCGCTGAGCAGCCCCACCGACAGCCAATTTGTAGTGAAAAAAAACCAAGGTCTTCGTTGGGAATCGAACTCACAATCCCCATACTGACAAGCTAGTACACTACCTACTAGCCTACAGGGGCACCTGCACTCTTTATAGCCATTTTTGCTGGCCACTGTTTTAAATTGAAACTTAGATACATTAAAAGGTACGCTACTGCCAAAGATCAAAGTAGCATCTTATGGCATGCTCAGATACGAATCTCACTGCTGTCTCTCGAACTTGAAGATCACCCATTTGCGATTTTAATTCATCCAATTCTTCCTCTGTGCTGCTTTCTAGGCCGAACAATTTTGCATCAAACTCGCTGATCTCCGTTCCACAGCATTCACTTCTTTGCCGAACACTACTAATATTTCTTAAAGTTTCTTGTAATCCTCATATACAAGCCTTTTTTCATTGGCTGTAGAGCTTTTTTGTATTGAATCAATTTTATGACTGTTGGCTCTATAGCTTTCTTGTATTGAGCCAATTCCATCTAGAAGCTTTAGAGTGTTTTCTTCCATTTTTGTCATAATAGCGCTAAGCATTGAATCTAAGCCCATATGTTGCTTGCTGGTGGGGAACATACTTCAGTCTCTTCTTTTTCTTCAAATTCGTATGTTTCAATGTTGATATCACTTCGCTAGAATTTGTCAATTATTTTAGCTGCTCAACTTTTAGTCAGTCGAACTTCATTATGATTTAATTTTTATTTTGCAATTTCACTTCTGACACCAGTCGTTATATTTATTCCTTTAAGTAAACGTTTTGTTTGAGTTGTTTTATTGCAAAATAATAACGCAGCACTGTAGAGTTTAAAAAAAAGCAATTTATTTATTTTCAATACACACAAAATAAACACGATGTCTACTACACCACTGTGGTGCCTAAAAGTTGCTTTATTATGGATGTTTTAACTTGAATTCAATTCATTTGTCCAGCTGTAGGTGCTTATATGTATCTGTTTTGAGCAGTTCTCGCATGTAGAAGAATATTCTACTTTAGCTTATTTCATATAATTTCTTATAATCAAGTTATTGTTGTCTCGTGTGTATAAGATTTTTTTGAAAATTACCTACCCATGCACAGTAGGTCATTTCGTTTACTTTTCGAATAATAGTTATTTTCTTTTAAAATTTATACAAATCATCTTCGTAATAATATGTTACTCACTTCGTTTTTTTTTTTTTTGGGGTAGACTTAAAAACAGTTTTAAAATTGTAGTTTTACTTATCTGTTCAGTTAGTTTTTATTAAGTAATAATTAATTTCTTTTATTAACATAGTCTTCTGCTTTTATATTTGGAAATATTTAACGTTTCCGATTTCAAAGCTATTGTTACGGATGTGTATTGAGTAAGTTTTAAAAGAAAATAATTAAGCAATAAAGTAAACTACTGGGTTTGTTGTTTACTAACTGCGTAGCTCGCTAAACAAACTTATGTACAACAACGAAATCTCTTGTTACAAACTGCGTAGAAATTGTATACATGCAAACAACAACAATTTGATATGCTGTTTACTAACTGTGTGGCATGCAAAACAACAAATTTCTGTTTACTAACTGTGTCCCTATACATTGAATAAACAACACACAACAACAAAATGTGATACAAAGGGAATAGAAGAGTCTTAAATTTTCTAGACTTTTAATGGACAAATACAAAAGGGCAGCGTTGAGTGGATAGTGAGTCAGTGTAAAAATAAACCTCGTGAAGTAAAGACATGCATTTTAAGTTAATTATTCAGGAGTGTCAAATTTGTGTAGTTAAAGTTAATAAACTTGTAATTAATTTAAAAACTCTAAAAACTGGTGTTATTTATTTTGCAATAAAGAACTCACAACAAAACGTTTATAGAAGGTATAAACGTAACACTATATTACTTATTTGAAAGTGAGATAAAATAATACTGATCTATTTTAACGATTGAATAATAAACTTGGTGATCCGAAATAGACTTTCTCTGCATTTGTCCTTGTGGCACCTTGTCTCAAATATTTTCTTTTCAAATTAATAAATACACTACTTTCGCAAAACCAATTTTTTTCTGCACAGCTTTGCAATGGTACTTTTTAAAGTATCTCGACCTTTTTAATATGAATCTAAATAAAAAAATTTATGAAATTGTCGTCTTGAGTTTTGGAGAACCCTGTTCAAAAAATCAATAATGTTAGAGAAATTAAAATAAATATTTATAAAATAAATATTTTTTGTCATTCCTTTCGGTGAAAACCTTCATTACTGGCTTTTTCTTTGGTACGATTTTTTTAAAATAAAATTCCTTGAAAGGAACATTTTAAAGAATCTTTAGCTTGATTATAAAAAAAAATTGCTAGTGCGTTATTTTGTCTGTGTTTTATGGTGGAATGAAAAGGATTCGGACATAATGCGCTGAATTGTTACATTTGTAAGGTAATTTTTTTTATTCTAGATAGATTTTCCAAAACAAAATTAATAGTGATCTTATCAATAATACAATATGTACTTGTACCTGATGAAACGGGAAAAACATTTAAATGACAGAAAAATAATGAAAACAACAGTGTAACATATCCAGTGAACTGAACAGGTATGTTTTATTTTTTAAAAGGTATCTTTTGATACCTTTTAGAGTTTTTTTATGTTTGGAAATGTGGCAAGTAACAATTGTTTCCCATCCAGTTTGAACAATGAGAAAGTATTGTTATAGTATCCCGCTGATATTTATTTTCAACAGAACGATGTGGAAAATATGATGTTGCATATGCTGAACAATCAGTTCTTTAAGAGATGTCATTTTCAAGAAATGAAAATATATAAAAACTTTGTAGCAAGTTGGAAAAAACTGTTCATTGAATGTCGTCTAAAGAACTAAACGTTTTACAAACGTCACCAAAAATGTTTATCATAGGAATTAATTTTTGAAGGGCTATAGATGCCCCAAAGAAAATAAGGAAAAGGGTCGACCAGCCAAACCAATTGACGAATGTAGGGAAAGACCTAGAAGATTAAGGATTCATTTTTGCTTCAAAATCAATCAGCATAAAATAAGAAAAATAAAATTAAACATTTTTTGGGGGTGAAATCTACTGATGAGCTATACTCAAATTTCCCCCGCATACATACATTTCAAATACATTTTTTGAATAATAAATATTTTATAAGAATATCATAAAATGTTTATTGAAGGGATCTAGCGCAAATTAACAACGTAGATTAAAATAAAATTAAAATAATCGAGAAAATAGTAAAAGCGAGCATAATGAGCACAAGAAGGATTTTGAAAAACACTCCTATGTGAATGCAAAATAAGAAACTTTCTTCAGAGGAAGCGTAAGTAACTTAGAAATTAAGATATTATATAAAATCACCTTTGTCAACATGTTTTAACACTCCACTTGGACCCAAGTTTCATCTACTAAACAAAAAAAAGCTTGCATTAAAAAATTATTTTTAATGGATTGCAACAGATTTTCTCCGCCTTCTCGTGAAATCGTACACTGTGCGGCGTAAGGAAATTTGTAAATACACGGCAAAGTTTTATCTTTTTAATTGGTCATTATTTGAAAATTTCCATTAATTACAAAAGCTTTAAAGTTATATAAAATTAAGTGAATGCATTCGTTTTGAGAGTAAAAGAAATACTGTTGTCATTCCTTGCTGCCTACGCTGGCTGTTAGTTCGGTACGAACGGCGAGCGCTTTCGATGTGAAGACATCATCCGCAAGCCGTGTTCTAAACTGTACTGGCTTGTTCGAGTTTAAGTAGTTCTTTTACTAAGGCCATAGGCAGATAGCCCGCCACCTGTCATTATATGCGAGGCTAATTTTAATATTTCCGTCTTTTGTGTGTTTCGTTTAAAGTGTCACTGTTAGAAATTTTTGTTTTTTGTAGATTTTCGTATTTTCAAAAATGTCTAGTCTTCGTCATTCATTCATCTATTTCCCTTGGTGTGTATCCGTGAGCGTCAAGTGTAATGCAAAGTTGGAGTCTTCTCTTTTTCGATTGTATGAGCGTATGTGTTCTGCAAACTTTGTTTTTAGTGTTCGTCCAATTTGTCCTACATAAGTATGTTAGCAGGTACAAGCAAGTCTGTATACTCCGCTGGAACTAAATTTGTCAGTTATTTCTGTCGATGTCCTGAGATTATATCTAAGAGTGCTGCTGGTTTCTAATGCTGTGAGTAAACTTTCTTTGTTGTGAAAAAATTTAGTTAATCTATATATTTCTGACCCGTCGTGTTGTATCGGTTGTCTCTTTGTCTTCTTTATTCCTGTTTTTAATTTTGTATTGTCTAATTGTCTAGGTTTGTTGATAGTAGTAGATTTGTAGCCGTTGTTTTTAGACATGGTGTAAATTGTATCGAGTTCTTTGTTGTACTTATCTGGAGTGAGTGGGATTATCTTATCTGTCTGTATATCATATGTCTAAATGTTGCTAGTTTATGTTGGGTAAGGGTAGTTCTAGGTAATGTGGGTGATAGTGTTTGTCGTAGTTGATTTTCTATAGATGTTAAACAGTCCTCGTGTTATTGTGATGTCAAGATAATGCAAATATCTGTCTTGTTCTTTTTCCATTGTATATAAATGTTATTATGGATTGTGTCTGCTAGAATTGTTTTGTTGCATATGATGTCATCTACGTATCTATAGAAATGAGTTATGCTGTGTTTTTTCATTAGTGTCTTTATGTGTAGTAATTTGAGATGTTGCATTAAAATTTCCATGAAGATAGTTTAAGTTGAGTTTCCCATGCTGAGTCCATCAGGCAATTTTTAAAAGTTATTGAATCTAAAGTTATTGAATCATTATCGTCTTTGGAATATTTATAATGATGGTGATGTATTGGTTGTCAAATAAATTGTCTAGTGTGTCACGTAGGATTACTAAGGTTTCTTGTGCTGGTATTCAGGTATATAGATCCTTAATGTCAAAGGCAACGAGTCACGTGTTATCGGTTATCTTGATGTCTTTAAGTTTTTCGACAACGTCTTGTGTATTTTGTACTGTATATGAATTTTGATAATTTATCTTTTCTTTAAGAAAACCGGTGAGGTGTTTACCCAGGTGATATGGTGGTGCAGGTCTGTAGTTTATAATGGGTCTCATTGGTATGTTTTCTTTCTGTATTTTCTTTGCTTTGAATGTTGGTGGTCCTGGGTTTATGTTCATGTTTTAAATACTTTTCCGTCAGTAAACATTTTACAGCAAATCAATAGACTGCGTATTTGCTTTTGGAAAGATTCAGTTGTATCATTTTGAAATTTAGTACAGTTAGTCTGTTGTATAAATTGTTGTGTTTTGTCTATATAATCTTTTTTGTACATTACTACAATCGTGTTTCCTTTGTCCGCTTTTGTAATTAGTAGGTGCTTGTCCCGTAGTTTTGCCCTTATTTGTTTAGCAAGTTTTTGTTCGTTGGGATACGTCTTTGTTTTATTATATTTTTTTATCGTTTTTTCGAGTACGTCGGCTACTTTGTGTCTTATGTGTTGTTGTAGTAGTTGCTTCGGCGCCTACAATTTCTGAGTGAGTGAAATTCTACTTTGGTGTGATTGATGGTCCGTTTCGTTAGTTTTGTACATTTTCGTTCCATCCGTTTGTATTTTTACTCATTTGATTTTCGATCCTATCTTGTAAATTGTGTAAAAATCGTGGAAAGATACGGTTTAGATTAGCTCTAGTCAATATGTCAGCAACCTTTAAGTGAGTTCTATATATTCCCTTGTTAAGTTTGTCTTTTTTGATGTAAAGTGAGCATATCTCAGTCTTTATTCATGTCAATTACACTATACGTTTAGCTTGTTGAGAAGGATAGTTACGTAACGTGGCGTAATTTTGTTGTCAAGACATTGTTTGTCGTAACGTATGTTTGCAATCGTCTTGTGTAGCTGTAAAGTTTTCTTAGTTAGTTTGTTTAGTATTGTACTTTTAATCCTCTTTAAATTTTTTCATTATCGGTAAATTTTCCTGTTTGAAAGCAAAAATTAAAGACCAGAGTTACACTTACTAAACAAAGAAACAAAGAAAAACAAAATTCCGCGTCCATTCAAAAATTATGAATTTTTCACCGCCTTCTTGTGAAATAGTCCGCTATACTGGCGTAAGGAAATTTGTAAATACACAGCAAATTTTAAGTTTTTTAAATTGGTCATTATTTTAAAATATGTATCAATTACAAAAACTATAATTTGTATAAAATTAAATTAACGCATTCACTCTATTTTGCATCATTTTAAAAATGATGATAAAATTTACGTCCGCGAATGTGTTAGGTTAAAATTTAATTTATTTGCCAAGCCCGAAACAGTCAATCTTGTAAGAGCAAAAACAAAAAGGTTGAACCAAGTTATCTTTTCAACAAGATACCCTGGGAAGCAAACATGCCTTCTGTTTACATTTTGGAATTTTTTCTTTCGGCAATAAAATCTTATACATTTCATATTTTTTAAATCCTGATAATTTGTTAGCTGTTTAAAAGTTATTACAATTTTTAATTAGTAGCCATTTTCATTTTTGAGTTTCCCAGTAAAAGCCAGTGGTTTGATATTATTAATTCTGCTTTAAATGCATATAATCGATGAGAAGCATGAACAACAGTTTTCTTCAAACACTTACTAACTTGTATATTGTTTTCGATCGCGGAACAAATTTGTTGATGCGAGAGGCAGACCACTGTGACTCACTTATGCCTAGAAACAGGATATTGTTGACATTGGAGCCGTTATCTTTAGCACAAACTATACAACGTGCTATCCCTATTGCGACAGGAAATATTTGAAGAGAATAATAATCAGCCTAAAGAAAGATAAACATGTGTATGTAGTGCAATTGCCAGACAGCACTTAAGTTTAAATATTTAAATAATTAAATATAGATTATTGAAAAAGAGAAACAAAATAAAAAGTTCTTATGATGCTCTGTGTCGAATATTGTGTAGTAGAGCTCTGTCGCTAAAAAAAGACAAAATTGTTTTCGTTTGATTGGCAATATGAAATGAAGATTTTCTTTAACATTCGCTTTCAGTAATTTTAGCAAAAAGTTATTTGTTTTTGAAACGATATTGTGGCTGCAGTAGAAGTTATTGGCGATGAATAAAAAGAAGTAAGAAATGATACAAACTTATAGACAAACGACTTCACTTCAGAGTACATTATAAAGTACAACCAATTTCATTGCGGTTAAACTTACCACGAATATTAAATGTCCCATTCGAATTGAAAATTGATATTTCAGGGCAATCATACAGCAGATTTTCCTACTGTCGTAGCATTCGTATTTTCACCATTGATCAAAAAAATGCAATTGCTTTGAAGTCATTCGAGCCTATCAAGTACAATATACATCCATACATACATAAATGCATACATACATATATTTGTGTGTTTTAAAATAAAGCACATAAAAACACACCCAAACACTTCACTAAATAGAAATTTAAGCCATTGCCCTACCGGCATTTTTGATAGAAGTTAGTTACTTCTTCAGATAAAAGAAATCGATTTCACAAAAATAAAATACATAATTGCTAAATTAAGATCTGCTAACAAACATTATTTCGCCCCTGCCAGGGACGGGTTTAGGGTTTTTTAACAAGAAGTTTGTTTTATAAAACAAAATAAAAAACAAATATAGATTAAGATGATTCAAATTTTTTATTGTATTACGAAGAGAAAACTTCGGCAATTATGAATGAAAAATGATACCTGGCAAATATATATCACGATCACGCTGACAGATGTCGTTTCTTTCATCAAAGTTTTTAATCACTTTTTGGCAAAATGGCGGTCCTATTTCGTTAATCACATCAGAGATTTTGAGTTTTAAGACTGAAATCGATTCGATTGGCTCCGTATAGACTCTGTCCTAACATAGCCCCATAAATTCAGTGGTGTTAAATCACACGATCTAGCTGGCCATTTAACTGTTGATTGTCGTAAAATTATGCGATCGGGAAATTTGATTTGCAATAAATTGATCGTTTCCGTGGCTGTGTTATGTGACACCGTCGTGCTGAAATCATATATCAGTGATACCCGCACCATCAATAATAGGCTAAAATTGAGTTCGTGATAGCGGTTTTGGATAACCCCAATTGTTGAGAACGTCGAGGTATTGACAAATTTGGATCTGATTCAACATTGTGGCTCACGGCTACGGTCTTCGTTGGGAATCGAACCTACAACCCCCATATTTACAAGCTAGTACACTACCTACTAGCCTACCGGGGCACCTGTAGGACATTTTTGATTTTTATAAAGCAGATTTTATTTATTTCGTATTCTTTACTTTTAAAAGGCATCTTTACACTAAAAACACATACATACATTCAACATTATCAGGTAATTCGTTTTTAATTCTATTGCAAGATAAGTTCAGAATATATTTACTTGTTGTAAATCTACTGTAGAAAGCATGAGAAAATCCCATCTCAATTGGCTATGAAAACAAATACTACAATACGTAGCTCGTTGATATGGTTATGACTTATTGTGGTGTCAGATGTGAAAACTGAAAAAGCTTGTTTGGTAGATTGCATTGGGCGTATCGAGAAGTTAGTTGTTAGGAAGTGGTGACTGTTTAAATCTATTTATAAAAATTAAATATTTTTTCATTAGTTGTTGTAGTTGTTGTTCCCTGTAGTTGTACATTTGCTCCCGACTGTATATTCTAACAAGGGCAGATAACATTTGCGACACATTTCAACACCATAAATTAGTGATATAGTCAGGTTTTCGATAAAAAATGTTTGCAGGGTGCGTCCGCATATTCAAATGCTTACAATGCACACATACATACGTTTAAATATGAACCGTTTGAGGTAAAAGAAATGAAAACTTTCAAACAATATCAATTTCAATTTCATTCAGAGCTAAGAAGTAAAAGGTATCAAGCATGAAAGAGTAAAAAGTAGAATACGACTGATGATATTTCTTCTAATTTTTATGTCTTTTAATAGGTTTTCATCCTAAACATACTCATATGCATGCTTGTGCTGGATTGTGTAAATTTCAAAGTATAAATTTGTATTGTTTGGTGTCACCAGATTTCAAAATCTTCATTCATTCTTTCGTTTATCATAATAAACAAATTAACAACAATGCTTTTGTTTACACAAAAATATTTTTTTTTTGTTTTCAGATTTCAGATACACATATCAAATGTGTATTAGTAAAACATCTTTATACTTCTCTTGTCAGACCTGTTATGGGATATGGTTCAATATTTTGGGATCCAATTTATAAGGTTTAAAGTAATAGCATGAAAACGGTACAAAAGCTGTGTTTGTTATTTTGTCTTCGCGGTTTACAGTGGAATCCCTTAAAGCTACCATCCTACCGTAGTAGACTCGCTCTAATAAAGCAGCCAACTCTAAAAAGCCGAAGAATAATGTTAAATGTCACCTTTGTTAATAAAAGAAAATGTCTGTACAGATTTTTTGATTGGTAATATTTAATTTAACGTTCCATTTCGTCCTACATGATATTTTAATCCACTTGTAATTAAAGTATTCAGATCGAATTATCCCGTTTCTAAGAATTTGTACTGCATTTAATAAATTTTATAAGCACATTGATTTCTTTGGATGCTAATGTTATTAAATGTCATCTTATTTTATATTTGTTGTTGGGTGAAGCTGCCCAAGCTCTGCTGTGGTGATATTCCTCGAATTTTGAATATGAAAAATAAAAAAACAATTTAATTGATCGCTCTTTCTTTTGAATTGTTTTTATTTATTATTATCAGTTGAATGTTACATTGTCAGTTCCTTTCACAAAATGTTATGCTTAATTGAATTAATATTTTATTTTAGCATAAAAAGTTGTTCCTTTTTTTATTACCACCGGGCGCAAGCTTCTCGAACGTTCTTTCTTCAATGCAAAATGGCCACTTAATGCCGCAAGTATTTTTCTTTCTTTTCTTCTTAGAAATAACACAGAAGTAAAAGACATATAATAAATCGATAAAAATGGTGTCCATCCAGCGATTTCGCTGTGGCGGCAACAATATTTAAATAGCTAAATTTAAGTTTTATGTAGCTTCTTTTTCTTAAACGTTTTTTACACAAATTTCCCACACGAAATTTTCGTCTGGAAAAATTTTTAAATAATTTAATGAAAGTGAAATTGAAATATTCTTATAGGGCAAATAAATGTGAATTAATATTTTGACTATTATCTGCTAAAGAAAAAATATTTGATTAATGACCTTGATGGATTATGAGCCGCAGAGACGAAAATTTAAACATACTTCAATAACAGTGAAAGAAACTACGAAATATTTTTGTTATCATCAAACAAGAATTTTAAAAGGAATAGATTGTAACGAACATGTGATCTTCATTCATTCTCGCAGTGTAGCATTAATCAAGCTAATTATTGACAATGTTTTTTCTGATGTTAACAAGATTATTATTTTTTCCAGTTAATGCTGATTTATTTGAAATATGTACTCAAAAAAAGCTCTCGTACTTGAAGCGATAAATTGTAATAACTTTAAGGATTAATAAAACAGTAGACTAGAAATCCAATTAGTGTTGCAAATTTTCAATACTTTTTTATACTTTTCATAACCTAACTTTTCTTTTATCGGCATCCGTAATCCGTAATTTTTTTAAATGTGGAGGTTTTTGGAGTTAAATAAGTATCAAAATAAGTACGGCGGACAAAAGACGAACTTTTCTGTAAAACGTTTATTCAATGAGTAAGAATTTTTTATTTATACGGTTATATACGGTTAACTTACAAAGTGACATTTTAGTCTTTGACAAGTATCACAAACGTGTGTGGGTTGTAAAAGGGAATTACAGGGTGGTACTAACACACTTCTCCTCAATTAAAAAACTTTACCAAAAACGAATATGCTTACATCATTTTGGAATTGTACAATATAACTTGAAAAGTGATATTCATCATATTACAAAATTTTAAATGTCTTACTTTTGCTAAGCATGTAGTAAACAAATCAGTAATATTTTCATTTGTACTAATATTCTGGATATTTATTTCTTTTAATTCAAACTTTTAACGAATACAGTGGTGGCGTATGTCTATGTGTTTACTTCTCTTATGTGGCACAAGGTATTGTGCAAGAAACATGGCACTCTGGTTGTCATACATAATTGCTGTTGCTGTTTTCGTGTGTTGTTTTTATGAAATACTACATCTTTGGTTCCTTGGTACATTGCCACATATTCGTCTTCCATAGAACTTAAACACAATACTCTGCTTCCTGATATCCCAAGATATTGGCCTACCAGCCAAAAGCAGAACACACTATACGACTTACGATCATTTTTATCTAAGCCGCAGCCAGCATTTGTGTAGGGTACTAAACCAATAGTAGAATTATAACATAACATACCCTTGGATTTTCTTTTAGATATCTTAAGATATGTTTGGCAGCTACAAAATGTTCCTTTTCAGGCTGAGTGTTAAATAACGAAAGCGTCGGCACAGTATGTACAACTGTGTGATTAGATTTACATCTGCACCTGACTATGTAGTCTTAATCAGATTATGGTCAAACCACTGCATAATTTGGGACGTCATGCTCGTCCTAGGAAGACGAAACTATAATTCTATGCAACAGGTCTTTCCTAGTTGCAACTTTAATGATTCCAGAGCAGGGCTGCAAATCATCACTCCTTGCTAAAGAGTTGGAGATTATCCAACTCCTGTCCAGAACACATATCTGGCATGCTCACTGGATCTGGGAATATTTCACCAGGTAGGTGTTATTAAAGGTGAAATGAACCCGGCCACCATAGAACCATAGACTGATATGGGGCCGCGAAACCACAACCACCACGATACTTCCATATAGGGGCCAACCTCAATAATCAGTCAGAGAACAGTTAAGTGTCTAAAGAGACAAATAACGAACTCTGTGGGTTATTGATTCCCGTGGAAATAAAGTGGGGTTTCCAGTTTTACCCCTGCTGACTTCAGGGGACTGGGCTCCTTTTTTCCCCCAGTCGCACAGGTCTCTCCATAAAGACCATATATATACCCCCGGGGGGAACACAGTATGTACAGAGGTGATTTGTTTTACATCAGCGCCTGACTGTAAGTCTTAATCGGATGGTGGACAAACCACTTTGTATAATTTGGAACGTCATACATGCGTCCTAGATAGCCGAAGCCATAATTCTATGCAACAGAACCACCTAGTTGCAACTTTAATGATTTCAGTACAGGTCTGCAAATCATTACACCTTGCTAGAGAGTCGGAGACTTTCTAACTCCTTGTCCAGAACACATGTCAAGCATGCTCACTGGACTGGATCATTCACTCACACAGTATGTACAATATCCGAGCGAGATAATAAGCCGATGAGAGACTGATAAGCTTTCGTTGTGAAAGCGCTCGCCTTTAACTTCAAGAGAACAACAGCCATACAAGACGAAAAATGATAATATGTAGTATTTCATTTACTGGCGGAGAAATATAAACAACATAATACCAGACTGATAAGGCTTTGTTTCATATCCACTGGAACCTTCTTTTGTACATTTTTCAAAATAGTTTGAATGATGCCATATTCTATGGTTGAAGTAACTCCCTTGTATATTTACTCTGATGAATTTTTATGGAGCCTCTTAAGCCATCTCTTTCTACTTCTATCCCTAAGCAATACTTACCTGGACCTCTGTCTACAGCATCAACGTGTTTATTAAGAATTTCGACCATTTCCTTCATCGTACTTTTAGACGAGCATGACAATAGTATGTCGTCAACGTAAATAGCAATTAACAGTAGAACATTCATTGTGTTCAAACAATTATCGATTTTATACTGAACAAAATTATTATCGATTAAGATTAAATTTTTTTTACGATACTAGCCGCGACCAGCTTGCTTTAACCCATAAAGCGATTTTTCAGCTTACAAACACGAGTTGGATAATTTCCATCCTCAAATGTTTTTGGTTGATGCATATGCACCTGCTCAACTTCCTTCAATTTTTTAGAATGTTACAGTCAAATGATGGCTTAGAGCCATGTGTAGCGAGGATAAATCAAAAATCAAAAGAATTGTTTATTTGTCTTTATAAGTTTATTCCTGAGCTCCTCAATTAGAGCTCGAAGAAATGTTTATTGTTTATTTACAATTTTGATTATGATTGCTTTATTCTTAATTTCTACAGCTTATATACTAACAATGAAAATATTCTAGATTTTAGGTTTTCATAAAATACTGTACAATGACATGAATGTATTTAGTGTAACCATTAACAAAACTGACCTACAATTATAGAGAAACTCAGCGTCATCAAAAATACTTCCGCATGAAGTGTCCCCATTAATGCCCATGCATAATATAGTAACAACAATACAGTATAATTAAATTATGCTGATGATCAATAAATTGGTTACTATAAGTTATTCGATAATATTTATTAATACAAATGTATTGGCAATTAAGGTCTCTTTGTTTCTCTACTTATGTGTCAATTATGTCAATTGGTTAATCACACTACACATGATTACTCTTTCCGTTCATCGATTGAACAGCCATGATGAACAAGAGCTGTGGTTTCAACAATATAACGCAACATGTCACACAGAAGATTGAGAATTGGCATTAAAAATCGTGCGACTTACACCGCTAGACTAGTCTAAGCCGATAAACCCGAAACGATTGATAACATTAGCCGCGTTATTGCCGACATTCGGCCACAAATGTCGGAAAAATAGATGAGGTTATATGTTAGACGTAATATTTAAATTGTAATACCAGAATGTCATCTTTCGAATAAAGCAAATGCCCTGGCAATTTTAAAAATGTATTTTTGCTTTATTCCATTTTAAAGTTACCTCTGTAAAAAACGCCCTTTTATGTTTAAAGTTGTTTTCATGTTGCCATACATAGCAACTCCTTCAAAATAACTCAAATACAAATACATCATTAATCCATTTGAAAATTTCCCATTAATATATTTTACTTAAAATATTGTTTATTTATTATAATGGGTTTTTCAACAAGAAGTTTTATTTTCTAAAACAAAAAATTTAGATTAAAATGATTTAAATTTTTATTGTATTACGAAGAAAAAAGTTCGGTAAATATGAATACAAAATTATATCTGGCAAATGTCCGCCACTGGCAGATGCCAATTCTTCCATCAAAGTTTTATATCACTTTTCGAAAAATTACGATTTTGCGTTTTAAGGCTGAAATCGATTCAATTGGCAATACGGAGCCTGTCCTTAATATATCCCCACAAAAAATAATACAGTGGTGTTAAATCACACGATTAGCTGGCCATTTAACTGGTGATTGTAGGGAAATTTGATTTGCAATTTATTTATCGTTTCATTGGCTGTGTGATATGTGGCACCGTCTGTTTGAAACCAGATGTCAGTGATATCCACGTCGTCAATAATAGGCCAAAATTAAGTTATTAACATCTCGCGATAGCGTAATCCATTGACCATTATCGCATTTCCAGCGTTATTTTTAAAATAAAACGGCCCAATCACGCCTCCAGACCACATACCGCACCATACAATGGAACGTTGAGCATGCAAAGGCTTGTCAATGATCGCTTTAGGATTTTCAGAAGCCCAAATGCCGAAATTTTGCTTGTTAACATACCCTGACAAATGAAAAGGGGCTTCGTTTAAAAAAGTGATTTTTTTCAGAATCTACGTCGATGTGAATGGTGGTGGGCTTCAATTTCTACACCAGTTGAACCTCCTAAGGCTTTAAAGTCAAATTCATACGCAAAATTCGCCATGCGAAAAATTGTTGAGAACTTCCATGAATTGACAAATTTGAATCGGCTTTAACACTGTGGCTCACGGCTGCGATGTTTTTACTTGAACGACCTGGTCGAGCTCGCACATTTTGTATCGAGCCTGTTGACTCAAATTTAATGACCAGAAACTTAATAGCAATTCTAGAAGAACAATTATGTTGTCCGGAAATATCACGAATTTTACGAACTCTAACTTTAACAGAACCACAATTTTCATATTGGATTTAAATTATTTGAATGCGATTTTCGTGCGAAATTGAATTCATTGTAATAATTGGCAATGCATCCACTACGAATACGTCAAAAAACTAAATGTCAAAACTGTTATGTTATTGGTATTGCCGTAATTTAAATACAAACTTTTTGTTGAAAAACCTGACATTTTTGTGTTTGGTGTTTGTGTTTTCTTTTTTTGTTTTTTTGCTTATTTTTGATGATCATCAATTCGAAATTTTTTAAAAACAAAGTTGCTGGTTAATATTGTTTGCTTTTCTTATCTTTGCCATTTTAAAACGAAATTGCTGTTAAATAAGTGTAGCACTTAACAATTCTTAAGTGTTATATGTTAATCTATGCCATGGAAATTTCTTTGCTAACTTTTGCTGGTAAAGCGTTTATTTTCTTTTTAATATTTGGCAAATTTACTTTACAAATATCTGTTCTATTCTCTCGCTGCTATTTTATGGTAAATTTACTGAATAGACATTAGATTTCATTGACAACAATAGTTCCAGTACTCAGTCTACGAACTGTGTCCTTTCACTATTAATTTGAGTTTTTGGACGCCAGTCCAAAAAAAGTGAAAGACCGAATTTACAGACTATTAATTTTCTCAGCAATTTCTAAATTCAAGTTCAAAATAAACATCGAAGTAGCCTGGAATTGTAGAACATACATTAATCAGATCGAAACTAGAAATAAAGCTACTCGGCCGCGTGAAGAAGATATGGAATAATGGAATGTACTAAATAGCTAGTATTTTTCATGGCCAGTTAGTAACGTCATGCCCAGCTCAGTTTGAAATTAACTTACGTGGTTTATTATCCTAAGAGCTAATTATAATAAATAACAGCTTAAAACTCTAAGGATAAGAAGTAAATTTTTATTGAAATTAAATTTAAAAATCAGCGTAACTAAGACGGCCGGTTCGAAATATGATTTTTCAAAATTAGTGCTGGACATGCACATACTTTTATTGGTGCCTATTATCGTCTTTATTTATTAACCTCCATGCTGACGAGAAGAATACAAAAAGCAACGTGCACATGCAAATAAATAAAACAATTATTTTAAAATTTTATTAATTATTCGTGACTGCAGTAATATATTTCATTTTGAATGCTTTTTCATGCGAATGTTATTATTAAAATTTGAATTAATTAATGGATATAAAAAATAAACTTTATGTTTAATAAAATATTTAAAACAATTTCTTTTTATGTTGCTTTTTTAAAGTTTTAATACGGATCTACAAAATTTTTTCAATTTCATCACTAAAAAGCTTATTTACATATTTTTAGTTTGGATCGTAAGTCTTTTATGCTAAAAGAAGCAAAACAAAATAAATGAAATTTCTTTTTATCGACACTGATCATTTATCAAAAGAAACTCAAAGCACCAGGCGGGGGAAAGAGGGGTGGATTTAAAGAAAACGAAAAAACGAAAAAAAAGTTTAAAAATATTGATGTTTAAAAGAAATATATAAATATTAAACTTAATTCCACATACGTTAAATTCTCTTTTTAAATTTATATATTTTTCGTTTTGTTGCAATAGCAATACGTATTATATAAAAAATATCTGCACATTAGAGAAAGATTTTTAAATGTTTTTAATTTTATTTAATTTTATAAACCGGTTCAGAAATAATGTATTTCTGAAATAATAAATATTAAAAAATTAATATAATGAATTAATAAATAACGTTTTTATTTTGGAATTTGGTCGAAAAATATGCAAATTACATCAACAGATACTTTTGAAATTACGGTCGACAAAAAGCTAATTTGTCTAAAAAATTCAAAGTCATTAAAAAAAATTTTAAAGTTTTGTAAAGGCAAAAAACAAAAACGATAAAAATAAAGTTAATAACAAGAAATTAATATAAAACGACTTTAGCAAATTCAAGTAGTAAAAACAAAGAATTTCACCACACTTTCTTGTTTTTCAAATGGTTTAATTTACCACTTCTTCCATTAACTGAAATTGTATTGGCAATTTCAACTCCTATTTGAGCCAACAAAATATCAGCCAACAGTTTACTTTAAACCGTGCTTGAGTTAACAACGTTTTTTCTTTCGATTAAATTGTAAGACAACGTGGCTTAAATAAAATAAAACAAAATAAAAGAGATATGCGTCAAGATACAAGTTGTCTCATACAAACAACCGGGTGGTTTAAAATTACAAATAAAAGAAGCAATAAGAGAATATAGAAACAAAAACTGAAAGAAAATTTAACACCAACAAGTGTATGCAAAGAGTAGTGAAGAAAAAAAAAAGAAATAATAGCACACAAGTTCAATATTCGTATGCAAGATTGTAACTTAATACCACACACAACTTGAAATAAAAAAAGATGTGTAATAAAAGTTTGTAAGTGTGTGCATGTATATATGTACATAGGTTGTGTTAAACATGAAAGTGGCCTTGTTTACTATGAAAAGTGATTAAATATCGACTCAACTATTTTCTCTCTATCTCTCGTATCCAAAGAGGCAATCTTTGGATCTTTATTTTTGTTTGAGCAAAAGTGTGTGTGTGTGTGTGTTTGTGTACGAATTAAAGAGTAAACGCAATATAAAAACATCCCAACAACAGTGTATGAATGGATGTGGATTAACCAACGTCTGCAAGTTAAAATGTACGTGTGTGTAGTTTAAAAAAAAATATTTTAAGTTATTTGAAAATCTATACCTACTTTCTTGATATTAAGAAGATACGAGTGTTGTCTTAAAAGACTTTGCAAATAATTAAAACCTTTTGTATTTGAGATTTTTGGGACAGGTTAAGAGATTTGTTAACGAATAATTTTGGTTTTTATTTAATTTACTTTAATTTTGATTGTTTTACAATTTATTATGATATTTCAATTCGGAATTTAGTTATGAGCAAAGAAATTTCTTATTTGTATATTACACATACGAAAAATTTAACACTTCGTAGAAACATTTATTACTGCATTTTTTTTTTTAGCTGCATCGCTTAGTTATATTATTGTTATACTAAATAAGAAACACTTTATTCACTTGAAAATAACTTTGTCCAATCGATTACAAAAAAAATGAACTAATAGCTTTTTATTGATTATTTGTTTAACGACACTTTAAACACGATTTCTATCACGCTTAATACTAGGGAAATTATTTTCAAGTGTTATATTTACTTTTAAATAAAGCGTCAAATGCAACAGGAGAACATAATGCATTTTCAAGATTTTTATATCTGCCTGTAGCATATCTCCTATTTAATTACTTTAGATAGTGTACCTTATTCTGATTAAAAGTATATTAGAAAGGATCTCAGCATCAATCACGTTTATGTCGGTTATGATGCAGTTCCCATTATTCAATGCAGTTGCTTTTACATTTTCTTCGCGTTATTAAATTATTTTTATTTTAAAATTAGAATTTTTTATGCTTGAATTTTTACCAAATGCTTTAAAAAAAATGTAGTTATTCAAAATCTTAGTTGTCCTTTAGAGTACAACTTTATTAATACTCTTATTCTTATAGACCGTATAATTAATAAAATGTATCATTTAAAATTTTCATATGAGAGTCGTGAGTGAATATATCTCGTTTTTCAATAAGAATTTTGTTTTGCAATTGTGGCACTACCAACAACATGATAGTTTTGATATTTAGTTTTTTGACGTATTCGTAGTGGATGCATTGGCAATTGTTACAATGAATTCAATTTCGCCCGAAAATCGCATTAAAATAATTAAAATCCAATATGAAAATTGTGGTTCTGTTAAAGTTGCATTTCGTAAAATTCGCGATATATCCAGACATAAAAATTAAATTTTTTAGACGAAACTCATTTTCATTTCTCAGGGTATGTTAACAAGCAAAATTGCTACATTTGGGCTTTTGCAAATCTAGAGCGATTATTGAGAAGCATTTGCATTCTCAACGTGTCACTGTGTGGTGCGCTATGTCGTCTGGATGGGGTTGTTTTGTTTTGAAGATGAGGCTGGACATGCGGTAACGATCAATGAATCATGCTATCGCGAGATGCTAACAACTCAATTATGACCTATTATTGACGGCGTGGAATCACTGACATGTGGTTTTAACAGGACGGTGCTTTATGTCACACAGCCAATGAAAATTGCAAACCAAATTTCGCGATCGCATAATTTCACGACAACAGAAGTTAAGTGGCCAGCCAGATCGTGTTATTTAACACCACTAGATTATTTTTTGTGGGAGTATATTAATGACAAAGTCTATATGAAGTCAATTGAATCGATTTCAGTCTTAAAACTCACAATCCGTGATGTGGTTAATGAAATCAGACCGCCATTTTGTCAAAAAGTGATTAAAATCTTTGATGAAAGAATTGACATCTGTCAGTGTGTCGTTGTAGACATTTGCCAGATATCGTTTTTGATTCATAATTACCGAGCTTTTCTCATCGTAATACAATAATCATCTAAATCTAAAATTTTTGTTTTATTTTGTTTTAAAAAACAAACTTCTTGTTGAAAAACTAAATTATAAGTTTTTTTAAATTAAGAAAATAATCCTATACAAATGACATTTATTAAAATTTAATGAAGCTCATTGTGAAATTTAGAGAAAACAAACAAATTAATTTAAACACTACGAGTATTCATTTTAAAGGTTCTGGTTCGAAGGCAGCCAAAAATATGCGATAGGAAAATAAAAAAATTCATTACAATTGGGATGATTGAGTAAACAAAATAGTAAAATGGACTCGAATTTTCGAGTTGTTTGTGGAGCTTTTAAGAAATTAAAGGAATTGGCACGAACAAGAAGATTAATATTCCAAGAGTAGATTATATTTTTGCAAATTAATAAGTTTGAGACCCACTCGGTAAATGAAATCGATCTAGAATATTGACACAAATGCAAAAAAAAAAATAATATCTAGGTCAAAACGTGTTAAGCGCTGTAATTCTTAAAGCTATTAATTCGGTTTCTTGCTTATATTTTGAAAACAAATTAGCTATAACATGATTTTCTTCCTTAAAGCAAATAAATTGTGCTAATTGAAGCAGCAATATATTTTTAAATTTTGAAATATATTTTAATACTGTTTTCGTACTTACGTGTTTTCAATATTTTATAAAAAGTGTTTCTCCCCTTTTTCTTTTACTTTTTTTCACTATTTTATATTTAAAAATACATTGAAAGAGTTTTTGCAGCACAATGCAAAAAATATGAAAAAAGAAATAAACATAATAACAAGAGATGTGTATAGATGTATAGATGCAGTAAAGAAAAAATAAATAAAGAATTGGATAGATAATTTTGTTTTTGTAAATAAAAAATAACTTTCTAGTTAGACTTAAGTTTACTGAAATTTAAAGAAACAAATATAAAAATCAATTTTAAATTAAAAACAAAAAAGAAAAAGAAAAATCGAACAAGTGAAAAATAGAAGAAAATGAACAATTAATTAAAAATAATATCTTAAATCATAATCCATTATTCATTTGCTTTTTCAGTGCAACCGCGTCTACTTTTAATTAAATTGCTTGCGGCAGGAATTCTTTCTGTGCTAATTAATTTTTAAGTGGCAAAAAAGAAGAAAAATGCAATGGAAAAACTTACTAACAAATAATTTAAACATATGAGCACTTGTGTTATTAAATACAAGTATCTCTGCAATTGAAATAGTTTAAATATTTGTTATAAGTTCATACATCATTTATAATGAAATACATACATTTTTAAATACATACATATGTATATGTACATATATGGCATAAATCCATAAGCACAAAAAGCAAGCTTTGTTTAAAAAGAAGTCAATAAGACCTTTCGATGGAAAAATGTGTAAGTGCTATTGTCTTTTAGTGATTTTTTAATATATTGTAGTTTTTGTTTAGAAGGCGATGTTTTGATTTTAATCGAACATTTGTTTGCCAATACATTAACATAAATTTGGAAATAGATTTTTCTACTGACAGGCAAATTTCAGTAATATTATTAAAAACTAACATTTTATAAAAAATCATTATTCCTATATTGTGGTTTTTGCCATTGAAATTATTTGTTACCTCGAACAATATCATAGTTTAACTTAGTTTTTCTCAAGAAAATAATTCTGTGTACATCGCATAAGCAGTAGCAATACCAATCATTTTTACATGTGTTGGTTTCTTTCGAATTTTTTCACTTGTAACGCATTGATCGCTATTTAATTTCAAGTGTAACAAATACATTTAGTAAAGTAAATCTTCAGAACCACATGTTAAAGTTCTAAACAAGCTAGTAGCTCAATTAATAGTTACCAATGTAAATCGATAGCTAACGATATGTGTATGCTATGCTTATGATTAATCTGCTTCGGTCGTTCAAATATTCCGTATAAATATTTGATTCAAATAGCAATATTTCGCTAGAAATATATAAATTTTTAAACAAAAACAATCAGAAATATAATTTGAAAAGTTAAGAAATTTTATATAATAATTATAGTTATATGATTTTTTTATATTTAATTAGTAATTTATTGTCTTTTTTATAAAAAATTAGTTAATCTTTTTTTTTTATATAAAACAAATATATAAATAAAGATTAACTAATAAAAAAGACTTAGTGCATGAATAATAAATTACTAATTTAATAAATTTTAGTGATAAAAATTTGTACATATTTTACTTAATTTTAATTTTTTTTAATATGTTTGAGGAAATGAATTTTAGTTTTTTATTTTACTCGTATAAGCGTTTGTTTTGGTTTATACTTTTATATTATATTTCAATACCTTCAAAATAATTTAGCAACCGTTTAAACATGTGAATGTTATTCTAGTGATTAACATATAAAACCAAAAATCATTAATTTTCCAGTCATAACTTAAAAAGTTATATTTCAAATAGGCTACGGTGTTGTTTTAATTTTATTTTTAAAGGAATTGTCAGAATGTTATTCAACATAGTATTGCTTATGGATTAAAAAAGTTAGTATCTGTATGTATGTTTCATAAACAGCATAAGAGTTGTAAGTCGATATAAAAAACCTTATGCATATTGGTTTTGGATTGGAAATACCATCAAAAGATACCATCTTTTCCTACCGGCAAATAGTTAGAATTTTTTTTATAAAATATAATATTTTTATGTCTATTTCATTTATTTTCGTTTTTGTTTTTGCAAAATAACACTACTTTAGAGTTCTAAATAAAGTTAAACTATTTATGTATTTACTTTTAATACACACAAATTAAACACTATGGTAACTTTGTTGTCGTATTCACTGATGACTCAACTTAAATTAATTCATTTGCCCAGAAACTGGTATTTATATAGTTACTTTAAGAGGTTCTTGCATATACAAAGATATTCTAATTTAACATCACCCAATATTGTTGTTGTTATTATCATATAATTTAGGCACGTGCCTAATTTTTCTGTGTTAGTTATTTTTATTTTCTGTTGTTTATCTTATTTGGTAGAATTTCTTATAAGCATGTTGTTGTTGTCTTAGGTGTATAAGATTTGAAGTTTGTAAAATGCGCAGTGGGTCGTTTCGTTTACTTTTTTTTACTGATAATTATTTTCTTTTAAAGCTTAATATAAGTTCTTTAAATAATTGTATGAAAAAGATATCTATGTTTTTGTATTTAATATTCTCTTTTTTAAGATTTTAGTTCTCTGGTTATATTTATAGTTTCTTTGCTCCGTTTCTCAATTATTATGTAAATTAAGGTTTTCTTGTGAAGTTTCAAAATTTTTGGCGTATTTTCTGTATACTCGTTTTTCTTTTATTTTAAATGTTTTTTTGGTTTGGTGAGTTTAGTTTATTTTTAATAGCGGTTTTTTGGGTGAAATTTCATGTTATTGTTGAAATTGAATTTTGAATTTGTTTGAAATTTTGAATTTATTTGAAATTAAAAATACTAAAACTTTGTCCAAATTTGATAAACATAAAAACCCTCATAAAATTCATGTAACCACTATTAATGACTTGGTATTGCTGATTTTTCGTAGCAAAATTTTCAATTCCAGATTCAACTTAACATTAAATAATTTATGGAAACAAGAGAAATGGCTATGTTTGGCCAATATTTCAATTTTCTGCAAAACTTGTATTCGTTTTACTGCCACTTGCTTACTACAGTAGTCACACTTATTGTAGATACTTGCGCAGCCTCAGTTTTCTCTATTGAATAGGATCGAAAGAAATCTGATGTTGAAAAAAGTTGTTTACGAGTTTTTTCATTGCAGTTGCTTTAGTCCACATAAAACAGCTGATAACAAAAAAAAAAAACAGAAAACATTAGTTATTGTAGGAATTCTTTTTTAGCTAAAGAACTGAAAGAATATATCCAAAGGAAACGAAAAAGAGTGAAAAACAAAACGAAAAAAGTTATTGTTTGCATCAAATAAATCTGGTTTTATACAAAGTTTTTGCGTTTGTAAAAAGAACAACATAATTTATTGTAACCAAGATCATGGTCATGCGCAGCATAATTCGAAAAGAGACTTTATCACACGATAAACATAGATACATACAACTAACATTCAATTCTATTGCCCCTCTATTTAGCATGGACTGCCAAGGTTATTTTTATTTAATGATGATGATAATTATCACCATCCACTGACGGTGAATGCTTTTGTGTGCAGATTGGTTAGTGCCTGCTCAGAGTCTGTGCTTGCAAATCGAATGAGGTGAATGAGAAAATAAGGGAATATTGTTTTAATGAAAAACGAAAAAAAGTCATCTTGTATTGTATTTACAGAATAATTTTTGGTGCACGAACTGAAACCACGACAAAAATCGCTTTGATTAAAAACTTCAATTTGCTATAAGTAACGCAAATTATATAAGTTGCCAAATATGAACTACATCATTACAATTATGTTGTAATTGTTTCTAGTTAAACCAGCTTGAAATTTCTGTATAATAATAGAATATCTTCTAACACAACTTGTGTCACTTCTTTAAGTCCAAGACTTGTATGTTCTTTATACAGCAAATTGATATCAAAATGTGCAGTTAAAGGAAAAATCATTTTCATGTTCGTTAGAAAGGTTAAGGTTATGGGTAAGTGCTAGGAAATTAACGCAGACCGTTTGCCTGATGTGCCACTCACTTCATTGCCTTAATCTGTATATCACTCTCTACATATAGAAAAAAATGTGTCTATATCTATAAATATATGTAAGTATATTTTTTGTGCATTATAGCATACCAGCGGGAAGACCGATCGTTTTGCAATTTTTGGCTGACTTACTATAGATTCCGAAAGTAATGTAAGCATTATTCTGTTTGACAATTTTATTCTTAATTATTATTAAAAAAGCCACAAAAATTACTCAATTCAAATTTGAGTGAAAAATTATATCTTGCTATCGCGGACATTCTATATTGGGTCGTGCATATTGTTCGTTAGAAATTGTATTTAAGGAAAAAATCTTTTACAATAGATGACTTTTGACTTTCGCTTATGTTACTCCAACTTTTATAATATGCACGAAAATTCTTTGTTCGAAAAATTTTAATAATTAATACTATTTTGCAAATCTTGCCTATAGAAAACAATTAACTGGTGAAGAATTTCATTTGTAATTATGTGAATGTTACTTCTTCTGTATAGAAGAAAAAACTGTGTAGCTAAATTTGACAAACTGAAAATAAAAACAAATGAACTAAAATGTTAACAATTTTGATTGCAGTTTAACGCTTAATACAAAATAAAAGTAAAATAATTCTAGTCCGGGGAAATCGCATTTTTCCCAAATAAGACAACGTGGTGTAATTAGAAGATAAATGCGATTTGCACACGCATTAACAGTCTTTCGTTAAAATATTTTTACACACTGTGATAAGCAAAAGTGTTAAAATTTTCTTTCACATAAATAAACATTCACTTGTTTGTATTCATTTTGAAATTACATTTACCTATATAAAGTACTAACATACATACGATTATATCTACAAGAAGCAAAACGAAAAAATAAATAAATATATGTGTGTATAATAGCAAAAATTATAACACGTTTATTTTAAATCCGTTTAGTTTTAAGTTGAATTTAGTAAAACATAAAATGTTGCAACAGAAGGTACAAATACTCACAATAAACCTGTCCATCAACTTTTTCTTGTTGTCACTATTTAATGTGTGTTTTATCTTTTTGCAAATCTCAATGCAAAAAATAGTGATTCGAAAACTTGCCATTAGCGTGAAAAACAATCTAACTAATGTGCTGCTTCTCAAATAGATGTTGTATTCAAATTTTATGGCCACATTGACTTTGTGTTATTTTTAGTTTCTTTCGTGCTATTGCCAAATTTACAGTCGCAGTAAATATTTAAAAAAATTAACTTGAATTAAAAATCAGTAATAGAAAAACAACTTTTATACTCATTTTCTTCAGATATTTACTTGGCTTCTAAGATGAATATCATGACGAAACCTCTAACAAGATAGCCACTAAAGTTCTACAAAAACCTTTAAAACGAAGAAGACATGTAATAGGAATTTAAAATTTATGTAAATAGAAAAATTATTCACTTTTATTTTTGTTGGAATTAAAAAAAAAAAAAAACAGATGAAAAGTTAGAAACTAGCATGGACACTAGCATCGCAATCTATTTAAGGTTACGTACTTTGTCAAAATGATTATGATTGATATTCATAATTGATCCATTTTAATTTCGTTTAATGAATTGTACACACAACCCATAATTGTTAACGTTCTCTTTATATGCGGTGATATGTTGTGTTGCTTTTTTATTTCTAGCTGTCTGGCCAAATGGCTGGTCGATATTTCTCAATTTAGTTTTGATAGAATCCTTTACAGAAAACGTTTTTTCCACACAATTTTTACTTGCAGAAACTACCGAAATAATAAGTACGGTAATTCATAATAAACATATTTTAAGCTAATCAAATTTATAAAAGTGTGTTACATAAACAACAAATGCGCCATTAAAGTTCCCGAATTTTTTGAAAACTTTTTGAGCTACAGAAAATTTAATTTAAGATACAGAGTTATAGCGTTTTTAACCTGACAATACGAATGTTTTTTTAAAGCCAATCAATATTTACATAACAAATTTACTACAGAAACAACTTTGCAGAACAAACTTTCTTTTAAAATCAACATAATGTAACTGATACATTTTAATTCGAACTCATAGTGTCATTCATATCCCAAAAAAAGTTTTATAAATGTGTTTCCTCTTTAAATTTTTTGATTAATTCATTGATATTTAATTCATTATGTTTAAGAAATATTGTGCTTAAAAATTTGTCCTTCAAACGCATCCACATAATTAGATTGGCACTCGATTGATTGAAACTCTTCTGTTTGATTTATAATTGAATTTTTAGAAATCAGATATAATATATTTTTTGTTACATTGTGCCTCTTCTTTTAGTCATTTGAAATTATTTCATGAAAATTATTATTTTCATATAGAAGAATGGCAAGGAATATACAATTATAGTATTGGAGTAGAAAATTCATAAAAAAAATATACACTGGCC
Source organism: Trichopoda pennipes (assembly GCA_030448955.1). Lineage (NCBI taxonomy): Eukaryota > Metazoa > Arthropoda > Insecta > Diptera > Tachinidae > Trichopoda > Trichopoda pennipes. Next base: position 1,800,045 of record JASKUP010000064.1, read on the forward strand.
TATTGCTATTCTAAAATTTTTATTGCCAAAAGGGACTTTTCATAGTCACGTCCGGAGAGACGTCGCCATATGTTATCAACCACATGTCTTAGGTTTAGCTACTAATGTAATTTTATTTTTAAAGTTTCTTTATTTTTTCTTCAGAAAATGTTCTTTCAATACAATAAACATGATAAAAGCGTGTAAAACATTTTTTAATATTTTTGATTTATATGAAAAAAAAAATTATCTGCATCCAAACACTTTTGTGCCTGAAACCATCAGCTGGTCAGACGACGTTATTTAATATATCAAAATTAAAATATCAATCAATTAATTGTTAACTGCAACTCCACAGTTTTTTATTCTATAGACAAGAGAGAAGCAAACTTGTTTACATTATATCGGAAGTGGAGGTATCTAATTTCTGAATAACAGTCGGCTGTTGTCACAATTGTTTTACAGAAGAAAGTCCTTTATAAACATACTCACTAATGTATGTATGCAGGTATTTCTAAATTCAAATTTTCAGATTTTTCATTGGACTGGAATTTTGCCACTCATTACTGACTTAGCAGGTGGAATTTTGGTCTTTCATTTTTGCTAGAAAGTGTAAAAATCGACTGATAAGAAAAAAGTTATGGAGAGCTTAAAATGTATTTAAATATTAAGTTCAATTTTAATATCGGAGTAAAGTGTTAAAACATGTTAATAAAGGTTGTTTTATATAATACCTTAAGATTTATTTTTCTTTACAATTAATACTTATTAAGAATTTTTTAATTTAAATCCCTCTAAACTTTTTAATCCTAATATTCACAATGAGTAGAGTTGGTTATTTTGTAACCCCAATATTGTAACCCAAGTTATATATAATATAATTTATAAAATAAACATTAATGAATTGACATAAATTTTAAAATCAATAACAAACTGTTGTCTATATAAACCGAGTGTAACTATGTATACCAAAATGCTACTAAAATTTAACAATCTTAGTAAATGTTTATTTTAAATAGTCTTGAGTTTTACTTTCTATAAGTTTTTTAGAATCTTCGTCTAATTCAATAAAGATAGATTTTCTTTTTTTTTGACAAATATTATATAAACGAGTATATGGATCTGAAAAATACAACAAAATTATATTGTGATTATATTGTGCACGAGAAATCTGTAGTCTTTTTTCCTTTTTTCTTGCGCTTAGTCTGATCGATCTCCTATTAGTAGCAAATTGTGTTGAATTACTTGTTCCCCATGGTAAAAAATTTTATGAATTACGTATGGCATATACTTCCGAGAGCAGTTTTCGTTCTAAATTATAGATGTTTAATTTACGTATTCCTCACTTTTTTTTGTATTTATTTTTCTGCTACAATCTACAACTAGTAAAAGTACTTTAAATCATCTTAATTAATAAGTGATCTACAACTCCAATGTATTGCAATATTTCTATCATAAATATATTAGCAGCTGATAAATTTTCGGCATTACTCTACTGTTTTAACCAGATGATACATCACATCCCCATGTAGAAATAAATGTAATACAACCATTTCCAAGTTTTTTTTTAAGATTAGCATTAATCTTATTTAATAACCGTTCAGCAGAATGTTCAGAAAGATCACTAAGCTTGAAGTGGTTCATAACTATTTTCTTGACAGAAAGCTAAAGCTACATTTCAAACTGATATGTATTCGTTATTTTAATAAGAAAATCATTCGAATTTGTAAAGCATATACCTCGTGATTTGAAGATATTTTCTTTCAAATTGAAATGCAACATTGCCTTTGAGTTTTTATTTATATTCTACAGATTCTGGCAATACTGGTAGGTAAAACTGGACTAAAATATGGTTATTTTTGCTTTTTTAATCTGTCAAGAATTTGATAACATCTTCCTTGTCAAAATTAGCTACGACTGTATATGATATTGCAGTTTAGCAACTTTAAATGACTCGCAAACATTTTTGCACGATTAATAAGCAATGAAATTTTGAAGTTTTGGGCGTCTTGGAAACTTATCTAAATTTGATCATAACAGTTTTAGGATCGGATTAAAAATCAAAAATTTACAATCATAGCGAAGATGCAGTTTCTGTTAATGAGCTAGTCTACCTAAAGCGTTTCTGTAGCAATTCACGTGACTTTTTCAAGACAAAAACCTCTTGATGTGTATACCGAAGCTGGGAAATTGCTTTTGTATGTATCGAAGGGAATGTTGCTTTGTTATAATAGAACATTTTTGCTTTTGAAAATTGATTCTCCATTTTTAAAAATACTGCAGAAATTAGAGTGCTACTTGAAAGACAATTGGGAAAGATATATTTACTTTAAATGAACAATAATTTATAACTAAAATACTGCGTTTGTTAAAGGTTTACAGAACGAATATTGTATAGATATCATGGATAATTACCTAACTTATGATTTAAAAATTATTTTGTAAAATTTCTTCACACATTTAATTTGATAAAAAAAGAAATGTTTTTAAGTACATCAAAGGCTTAATAGAGCACATTAATCAATTTTGTTAAGAGACAATAAACAAAAACATAAAACAATAATTTTTGGTTTTTTGCAACAAAAACTGAACGAATCTTAGAAGCGTATTCACACGATATTTTTATTTGCTTCATGCAGTTTAATATAAAATAACATAAACTTTAAGAAAAGGCTTAACAATATAATTTCTTATCTTTAAAATACTGGCTACAACGGTCATTTTGTACATAGAGAAGTACAAAATGCCAGCCACCAACAACTAATACAACTACAACAATTTACAAGTTAGCGACTAATCTGTTTACTGCTTTCATACTGCTGTTGCTGTGGTATTAGTTAAAATATTCTTGTCTTGTTTTACTGGCGAAATAAAACTTTTTGTTTATTCTACGTTCCTATTAAACTGTTTGTACACACACGCAGATACATAGAGAGAGGCTTTTTCTTTGAATTCCAGCGATGCTGCATATTAAAGGTATGTGATATTTAATAAAGCAAATCAAAAATACAACAAAAATAAAAGTATTTTTATTTTTTTATATTTTGAGAAAGTTGCTTGAAACTCCTCTTGTGGCAGGTTGAATACAAAATTAATTCGTGTTTTCTTAATTGTTTTTTTATAATAATGATGTGTTAAAAGTGTAAAATAAGCACAGACACATATACATTTTAAGTGTTTACTAAAATCCGATTTGTCAAATTGAAAAAGAATGAAAAAGGCAAATTAACATATTGAAAGTTAGCTCAGATTTGAATTTAACGCCATTTAAGCGGAAATAAAGTAAAGTTCACACTCTCATATATGATCGTGTTAATCAATCAAATTCAATTAATTTAGAGTTTAAAGGAATAATTGGACTGTAAGATGGCTGATATGTCTGTCCAATAGACAGATATTGATGTAGGCAAATTTTTATTGCAACATAACGGCAGGTTTGAAGAAAGATAATGAAATATATGTGGGTATATTATAGAGAGAACACTTAAGATGTCATATAGCCGAAACTGGTTTGTTCACAAACCAAATTTGACGCGGGATGACGTAAACTCATACCCAAATAATGAAATATAGCTATTTTTCGAATCGGCTGCCATTTTAAAAAAATACTTTGTGAAGTCTGTAACGAAATGGAAGAAAAACTAACTACCTATTAGAATTCTTGTTTAAGGAAGTAAGAGACAACAATCTTAGTATTGACTCCACGCCATTTGTGGAACGTTATTAAAGAAGACAACTTGTACAATCGACTTTCTCAGTCGGAATTTTATTTTGCTGTTTTCTAGATTACTAATTCTATCTGTGTTTCTTTGCATACCAACATTAAATTACAAAGAGTTATGTTTTTTACTATTCTGAAAAATCTGTAATTTAAGTTACTTTATGTTTTAACTAACTAACTATCCACTCAGATGCTGTCTTTTATATCTGTCCGCTAGAGGTCTAGAAAAATTAAGAATTTTCTACTCCCTTTATTTTTATCACGTTTTGTTGTTATGTTATTCATTCAATGTATAGATTGGTGGTCAAAAATATTTTGGTAAACATTTTAAGGTTGAATATCATAACCGCACTTTATAGTACAGATTTATTTAACAGAATTCTATTTTTTATAACCTACTGGAAAATCAATCAATATAAATATGGATAAATATGAATTTAAAGTAGTGATAATGTAAAAAAAAAGTATGAAAAAGTGACGTGGCGTTTTACTACTAAAGTGACCACTTTAGTAGTAATTATTGCATCATCCAATTTATCTTTTAAAGAAAGCGCACATATTACCGAAAGAATTATCGTTTGATTTTCCATCCATCCAAGCAATTTTTCAAACATTTAAACTATAACCAAGTTGTTATAATTTTTTATGTGGAACACTTTAGGGCAATTAGTGAAAAAGTAAATAATTTTACATTACAATATGTAATTTTTAATCTTAAATTACTATTTCAATTTTATCAATTTGGATTGAGACAAAACGATCGCGAACTTCCATTCAAAATTTGGGCAACCACTGATGAGCTTAATGAGAAATGGCAAAGTTGTAATTTTTATCTATTCTCCTCACAGTAAATTATGTAATATTTAATAGTTTTTAATATTATTTCATGAGAATATCATGAAATATTTGTTTTTAAAGGAATCAAGCACAATTCATGTAAAATAACTCAATTGTGCAATTTTTGGACAATTAATCTAATTTCATTGGAATTTTACTCTGCATTTCATTACCCGCATATAAACCTGTCTGATACCATTTACGGTTTCCATTGTATAATGTTCCAAAGTGGACTTTTTTTAAAAATTTATTACATCTAAAATCGATTACCATTCTTCATAAGAGCGATATTTTTTGAAAGAATTTGATTCTTTTTAAAACTGCTTTAATTACGGAATATCATTTTATTTTAACATTTTCAACATCATTCTTTTAAAAATTTTAAATCAGTTTTCTTTAAGAAAACTGCCAAAAAAAGTGTCCAAATTTGTTGGTTTCAAAGTTAAGTTTCCTAAAAACTACAAAAAATTTGAATCAATCCTTTTTCCTTTCTCATATTATTTAATTTTAATTGCAAACCATTTGTTAAGCTTTTATATTAACTCCAAAAATGATATAACAATTATTTTCCTTTAAAACCAAACAATTACTTAATACCTAACTAAGTACAGGTTAATGAAAACTAATTAAAATCAAAATATAAAAAAAATCAAAGTAACTTAAAAAAAATATTGAAAAGGAAAACACTTTATTATTGTCTGAATACGATTTCAGCCTTACGACTATTTTTATTTAAAGTAAAATAACGGATAGAGTTGTTTAACATTTACAAAAGTTAAAGTTAAAAAAAAAATTATCCAAAAATGCATTGGCTTCAAAAAATCGTTAGAAGTACAACCTACATACATACACATGCACTGTAGTACGAGTACGTGGTCTGGTCTTATATGACTAAATACGTTCACCTCTACTCTATTGAACTGAGCAACCGTGAGTATGAAGTAAAAATGACCAAAAAACAAAAACTAAAAAAAAACACAATTACGAGATCTCTTTGGTGGAGAATTCATTTCGTAGTGGAATGAAAGTGAAAGCGTCGTTAATAATGCTGAAGTATTGGTTTTGTTGTTGCATGTCTCAAAAAAATGACTAACAAATATTAATAAACAGTTTTTATTATTTTTGTTTTTGGAGTTTGTGTAGGATTTTACCTTAAAAAGGATTATAAGACTTGTTATGACATAAAATTATACTTTAAGAAATTAATTTAAGAAAAGCAGAAAAAGAGAGCTAAAAAATAAAATGGTAAATTCTTCCGATTAATATTCAACTCTATATGATTCAAGCTCTTGATTTTTTCAAAGTTATAGATGCATCTACAAATGTGTCGTATCATAATACAGTATTATTAGAAATAATGAAACTATTAAAAAGGAACGGACCACGTATTGAGTGAGTATTTTTTACTAGGTAGTAACAATTGGAGTAAGTCCATAAAAAATGCATTGTGCTTGATAAAAGCTAAGCTCTGCGATGGACGTCGAAATATAATATATTTTTTGACCCAAAACTTATATTAAAAAGTTAATTCTTGAATTCAGAGTGCATTCAACACAAAAGCAAGTTATTCTAACTCAGTTAACTGAAATATTAATTACGCACAAAAACTTGAGATGCTCGCAAACTTTTTTACTTTAAATTATTCAGTTTCAGATTGTAAGTGTCTAAACTGGACTTCTTCAAAACTGGTAACTTGAAACTTGAAACTTGTCCTTATTTTGGCTAAATATTTGATTTCAGCAAACATCTAAAAGCTTCTTTTTTAACCATAACCTGTTTTTGGTTAGATTGTACGTGCCATATGCTGGGCGAGTCTGACTTATTTAGTCAGCACTCCTAGCAGATATGTATACGAGCAAAAGACAAAAAAAATTATTGGGCTACACTGTCTTATAAGGATCATGTTTAAGGCTGACGACTGTAAACAAATAGGAGAACAAATGAAAAACTGTGAAATCTACTTATGTTAGATTGAGTCTAGTTTAGTCCGATGTCACTTAAATCTCCGTCAATTAAAAGGATATCGATCTTTGTATTTTTTTAACGAAAAAAGTCGACTGGAGCTAAATTTGTTATATGAGATGTTTGCCTAAACTGATATTTTTGTAGTAAGTGAAAATGTTCATTAAAAAAAAATAAAGGTCAATGCGACTACTATTTAATATTGCCACCTAACTCGAATATTGATTGCTTTAAGAATAACCGAAAGGTCGTATCCTACGATACCAAATTAAACGGTTTAGGTTAAGTTTTATCGACTGCAATTAAATGGTACCTAAGTAACCCTCCCTATTTCCCACACCTTTAGTAGTCAACTAAATCCGTAATTGACTATAAACTTCTAAGGCGGTTGTGTTTATTTTCAAATATTGAAACAGCCAATAAAAAAAATAATAAAATTATTAAGTCATATTATACCCATATGACATCAGTTCATGTTTACAACTAATTTGTTACTCAAATCTAAATACCTGCACGAAATTTGTCATTTGTAATAGTATTGAAAGACTTTTTGTATATTTTCAGCAATTTAGGTGGTTTTATAAGGATAATTAGATGTGTTTTCAAATTTTATTTTCAATAAAACCCACAGTTTTTCACGGTTTGTTGGACATAAATACATTATTTGAAATTTTGGTTTGTACGAAGTGTAAGTGAGAATGTTTGGAGTAAAAGAAGTATTTTTAACAAAGCAAGTTTGTATATGGTAACGCATTTTTATAATGCCAACTACAAGATTTTATTTTTTAAGGCTATTTTCGTCTGCAGTACACAACTTTAAAATTTTTACTTATAAAATTTAAGTAAATAATCAAAACTGAAAACATACAACCAAAAAATTTACCTCAGTTCTCATTAATTTAACAGTATAAAAGAGTAAGAAGCTGTTTCACATACACTCTCTCTCTCTCTTTCTAGCAATTGTAGACCTAATAATAAACGAAATGGAAAGCTAAATCTTTAAGTTCATGCTTTTCATCACTTTTATTTTTTTATTTTTATATGTATAAGTAAATATTTATTATGTTTTGTCTTATCTTTTGTTCCATTGAATGAATTTTTCTTTTTGAGTAAAAATTAAATTTAACAAAAACTTGTGATTGTTGTAATTGTTACTGATTTTAGCCATATATTTCTTTAAAATACGTTTCTGATAATGCTTAATAGCTTTAATGATCAGAAAAAATATTTTTTTGTTTAAACATTAGAAAGGTTAATTGAACAAAGTTTTTTTTTAACAACCGTAAAAAACACAAAACAGGTTAATAAAAGAAAAAAAAAACAATGTATGAACAAGTTCGGACTTGTGTAATGTGCCAGACTCTCTTAACTTTTAAGACTCTGTTAATAAACATTTTAAACATTTTCGAAAATATATTCAATTTGTTGGTTTTTATATTAAAAAAAATTATATTTGCTCGATATCTTTTATGGGATTCATAATTTTTTTTAGAATATATTAAATAAACGCGATTTCGAATTGAGATTATACTTTATATTTGTTACTTTAATATGAGAATAACTTTTCATTTTCTTTGGGAGGTGCATGCCCAATGTATCAATTTATGCAGTATCTACCAAAATATTTACATTGATAGGGCGGTTCTGCTAATGAACGTTCACTAAGCAAACGATAAATCTATTTGTTTGGTCTTTACCATACTAACTTTTAAAATTCACCTGGCTATTTACTGACTCATAAAATTTAACATGGAAGTTTCTTGTATAAAATTTCAGATCTCTAGGTGCTATAGTTATCTAATTACACGATACTAATATTTCACTTTGTATGAACGATACTATGTACACTCTTTCGAATTATTCAGTTTAATATGCAATACTCTATGTCAACAACACTTTGTATGGAAGGTACTATACACATTATTACGATCCAACTTGCTGTTTGCTAAACGCAATAAGCGATGTAAACTATTTACTTTGTATAGAAAGTGCCATCCCTACTTGAAAAAAAATATATAGCTTATTTTACCCATCCCGTGCTAGCGTAGACAACTATAGCTATCTGAGAAACACACATATTTTGCGCGTAAAAGAAATTAAAATAGCAAAAAAAGTTGTAATATTCATCATGTCTGATCTCAATACTTGCGTTAGATCAATATATAATGTTTTAATACAAAATATTTGCTCAATTTTATTAAAGTTTTCCCAAATGCTGACTTGATCTCGGTATTTAGTACACACAGGGACAGCAAAAGCTCGGCTTAAGGAGTTTTTAACAAGAGGCGTCAGAAAAGTTGTGGTAACTTTTCTTAAAAATCGTTATATTTAACAAATTAAACTTTAGGAAGTCATACAAAAGTGACTTTAAATAACCTAGCAAATTATTTCTATTGAAATGGAGCTTCAAAATTCAGTTAGTATTAACATTTAGTGTGACCAGAAAAAATTATTTATTATCAAAATAATTTGGGAGGTACAATAGTTTAAACGGCAGTAACAGTTATGCTTAATGAATAATATGTTCTTCAAAGATTATTTATAGACTTGAGTCGACAGAGTTTTACTTCTTACTTGCGAAGTGCTGTCAATTAAGAAGAATTGCATTCATTAAGAAAGTACATCTTTGGCGACCACAATGCCAAAGTAAGTTTCAAACTAAATTTCGTTTTTCTAGTAATCATTTCAAATTAAATATTATTTTCTAAATTCGAAACTTTTTTCGGTTATTAATAAATTTTATATTAATGTACATACTTAATGTATAATTAAGTAAAAAAAATTTAAATTTAAATTAAAAACCCAATAAAACTATTGACAGATGCAACATTATTTTTTGTGGAACTGCAAATCTTTGGAAATAGTATTTTAAATGCAAATAATAGTAATATTTGACACAAATTATTTTCTTATTTACCAACACGGTTTAGACTTAATGTATAAAACATAGATTATTTCTTGAATTTCCAAAAATATTAATCCTAAATTAATTAGAGAACATTTTTATCTTATGAATTTTCAAATAATTCCCACAGAATAAAGCTTGCAAATACAGAGCTGTTCTATATGCGATAGAACGAAAACTATAATGGTGTTGTTTATATAGATGGCTTATGTTTACTCGATTTTTGTCTTTTATTCCTAGAGAGCTAAATATGTCCATGTGTGGGTGTTATTCATTTATTAGAGTATTTTTGTAGCTTCAGTGATGTAAATTTGTATTCGGAATCGTGTTTAATTGTTCGTAAATAACGTTCAAAGCTTTTATTGTGTGCATTAAAATTTCTTCAGAGAGAATGTTATTTTCTGTCCTTATTTGCTTGGATGTCGTAAAGACATTTAAGACTCAACTATATTATGCATATACTGGCTTAAGGCAACTTAAGTAACTATGCAAATACCTAATAATCATAAGTGGCAATCTAGTACATTATATTTAACAAAACTTTTCGTCAAGTTTCGTCAAAAGTCAATTGCTTAAGCAAAGTACGAAACTAATCGCACCTTCCGTACGGAAACAGCTGTTTTGCATTGTGTTATAGATACATTAGTAAACAAATTCCAATGGAGGGCAAAAAATATTTTATCTGAATTTAATAGAAAATGTACAAAGAAAAAATAGCTTATATGACAAAAGAGACGAGTTTTATTATAACGGCAATTCAAAGGAACGAGTGCCTTTAAACATTTTATTTTCTTTTTCATTTTTTTAACACACAATTTGCAATAAAATCTAATTTTGTATTGTTTATAAATTCAATGATGCACACAGTTGCATTTTTAAGTACTTTTGGCCCAAATAATACATACAGCGATATATGTGTAATTTTTCTTTCGTAATTTTCTTAAAACTCTTAACAAAAAATTATAAATTTGTATAAGGATAGTATTAAGTATACAAAATATGATTATTAAACACCTTTTTGCTAATAAATTTCATTTATTAGAACGAAATTATTTTTTTGCAAAAGTACGAATAAAGCAAATGTGCAACTGTGCTTAATAATTTCTATATTCATGTAAGTACAATATAGCCACGTAAAAGTCTTCAATGATTCGCTTTAGAATTTGACAGACTTTTCGTTAAATTATTGAAATTAGCTTAAGCCAGCTTATGCATATTATAGTTGGGCCTTTATTCATTTATATCCTTGGGTATATGTTTTTAGTCAGTCTAGTTTATTTTGTATATCTAATGCTGCAGGTGCAGGAATATACTCTGTGTTATGTCTTTCAATACCCAGATGTAATGTCTTTTTCAGTGTTTTTCATAGTCTCCTACTGTGTAAGTAATAAATTATTGGTAGGAACATAATATAAGGGAGCCGTGTCCTCGATATTTGGCTTCTAAGCATGCCTTTAGTTTAATTGCCTGAGTTTGCTCCCCAGCTGCTTTTAATTTAACATATGTTTTTTATAGGTATTAAAGTTTCTTTTACTAATATATGTTACTGCTTCATCCTTGTTCTTAATTATTAATTAGGATTAAATCGTTGGAGAAGTAAAATATCAAAACTCTAGCAACAAATTTTTGGTTGCTGCAATACCTCCTGCTACGACAACTTATTATTTACTTAAAAGGTGCAATTTGGGGTGGAGGCATTGTTGTTCTATATTTTGGAATATGGAATAAATTAGCCGCTTTGGAACCGTAATTTGATTTCGTTAGAAGTTTTGTTGTATCCTGCCTTTAAGAGTAATGAACTAACTTTAAGTCATTTCAGTCTAAGAATATTAGACATAACAATCTACTATAAAGCCATAAATAATATTATCAATAAAAAATAATATTCTCAATATTCTACCAAGTAAATGATTAACAGATAATAGAATGTAACCACGTGGGTTAATCAGAGACACATTTAGGTTTTTGGAACTTTTGAATTTATGTTATATCAGGGGGCCACAATGATTATTTCTAGAATTTTATTTGGCACGGACTACCCCATGCTATTATCTAGCTCAACGTCATATTTGCAAATTTTTTCACATTTACCTTAATTATTCATTATTTTATTGGCTTTTGGAATTATATGTATAGTAGTTGCTGCAATATTTATAAAAGCTTCGTTGTGTAGCAGGATACTCTTTTATGTTACAGAAAAATGTATATAATAAGTATAATATTGATCCCAAAAAAATGCCTGAAGGAACTCCGAATTCACTTGGTTGAGAGGGGCTTTTAAAATCACCTTCCTTTTGTATAAACTTCCGTTCCTTTTTTTTAACTACATTTACTAATCCAAGTGTTTGGTCGATAGTGCTTTATTATCTTCTGAATTCAAAGTGATGCTTTGGAATACATCCTTTCTTGGTTAGATTGGGCTAGTATTATTTACATTTCTCATTTTTAACATAAAAAAATATGATAAACGACTAAATGGTTTATATTTTTCCTTTGTTTAGATTGTTCATCTGTCCATAGCCTCATGGTGATCAATAACATATTTCGTTCTGCTGAATAAAATCCAAGTTGCATGACGACGTTAAAAATAAAAATAATTATATTAACTTTTATAAGAAAAATTCAAAATATAAAATTTTTAATAATTTAATCTATATTAAAATGTGCTAGATTGCTTTACTAAATATTTTGTGATATTCTCATAAAATATTTATTATTCGAAATAAAAGAATATATATTTGAAATGTATTACTGCGGAGGAAAGGATATCTATGTGGCCATTTTACTACTGTTCATATAGTTCATCAGTGGATTTTACCCCCAATTTTTTATAAAAATTTCAAGAGTCTTATATCGTTAGCTAAATTGATTATACGAGAATTCTCATTTAAGCAAAACAGCAAACAAAAAAACTCAAAAGCACTTCATTACAAAAACACAGTAATCATTTCGGCATAAGGGTTTCCTTTGAAAGCCATGTAATTTGAAAAAATAAAGAAAACAAAAAAATATTTGTAAAGAATTTTACAAAAACGCAACGTGACATGAAATGGAATTAAACAATTTTATTTTTTGAAGTCAGTTTTTAATTTAATCTACGTTTATTAAAGGAATCTAGCACATATTAATGTTGATTAAATTAAAAAATAATTTAAAAAATAAGATTGTTTATTTTTATTAATTTCAAATCGTGTTGGATTGCAAAAAATTTAATATATAATTTATTTTTAGTAACATGCTCACTCCCAGACAATTAAAATATGTGAAACCTCAATAGGCCAACCATAGAATTCTTTTAACTATGAAGACGTTTTTTATTCATGTGGTTCTAGTCGTATACAAATTATTTGTTTCTCTTTTTTTGATTTTTAATATAAAAAATTTGCTCAAATAAACGCAAAAATTCGAGTGTTATTATAAATTATTATTGAATCACTGTCGTGACGAATATTTTTTTGAATTTTTTATTTTTAGGTTTCTTATTACATAATTACATTTATTTCTTTTGAATTGTTTACCATTTATATGCATTTAATTTATTGTGTTTTCGTTGGGTTTGTTCGATTTGGTAATAATGCTTTGGAATTGATAAAATTGAACGGCCAAGTCGATGTTGATTCATCATAAACCGTTTTGTGTGACGCTTGAAAGGAATTTTTTTTGGGTGCCATAGCTTTTTTTATATATAATGTTTTTAAATATAATTTTTATATTATTGTGCTGTGTATTGCGTATTTTGTTTTATTTTTCGATTTTTTGTATAACACACACATCCGCATACACACACATATGTTTATAACTAACAAAAGACTTAAGAAACAAAGTTTACTTTGTATACAAATGTGAATTTTGTGATTTTTTTTTAAGTTTTTTTCGAATAAAAGTGTGAAGAGAAATTTTTATTATGCAACAAATGATGCACTAAAAATTAATAAGATTTTATTTTTTAACACTTCAAAGGTATATTTTTATTAACGCAAAAATACTAAAGGATTTTTAATATTTTTATTTATTTTTTCATTTATTTCATTTTCATTTATTCAGTAATTCATTACAAATATATTTACATATGAAAAAAACAAACATTTTGCACATAAAGGACCTTGCGAAGCCGCTTGGGCTTGTCTGCTGGTACACGATATAAAATTGAAAGTCTAATCATATATAATTCCATTCGTTGCATACTAAATTCATGACACTATTTACGTTAAAGATTACGTAAATCCAAGAAATATATCCAATGTAAGAATCAATCCCTGACAATTTGGAGATATACTATTGTATCTTCATAAAAAATCGTTTATAAATACTCAAAATTTTGTGGTGGTTAGTTGAAATATTAAAGATGTCTGTTGGCATTATATTGAAAACCGTGGGTATCACAACAGCCAGTGTGTTTCTTCCATAATTGTTTCTATATTTTGGGATTTTAAATCTGCCCTCTTTGTGCCGCCGTGTTTGGTATTTATGTTCAATTTTTGTACAGAAACGGTTATCGTTTTTAAATTTAATGGCCAGTAGATAGTACTTATGTTTAATATTTGTAGGTCTCTAGGGTTCTACTTTCATTATTGTTATTTGAGATACTGAAGTTGTTAAATATTTCATTTGCTGACACATTTGAAGCGGTTGACGGATTGGTTGCTGCTGAGCCAGAAAAATCATCGATATTTGTCGTACTATCGATGACCCTATTGTGGCGTGCACCATCATAGTTCACTTGATAATCCCGACATCGTCTACGTGTATCCAACATTTTAACTAATTGATTCTGAGTCGTTTGTAGTTTTCTGCAATAGGTGGAGCTTCCCCAAGCTGTGATACCGTGTCGAATATGCGACTCAACTAGTGCGAAATATGCTTGCCTCAAAACCGTTGTATTCGAACACAATCTGAGATGGTGTAACATGTAGAAGGCTTTCCTCAATTTGTGTTCAATGTGCTCATGCCAATTGAAATTATGGTCCACGATTACTACAAGGTATTTGTAAGAGTTTACATTTCAACGGGCCTGTTACACTCTCCAACATTACAGTGGATGCTTGCCCTTTTTGTTTTTTTTTTTTAAGGAGAAGTAGCACTTAAGGCAACAATGCCTATTTAGTCAAGTACCGTGCTACATTCTTTAGGAAAGGGATAGAGAAGAGATGAAACAGGTGGTGAAAGTAGAAGGATAGTCTGAAATTAACTGCCGTATAAAGACAGCACAGCGACCAGTGACTATGCCTTCATCGCTGAGCAGCCCAACCGACAGTTAATTTTTATTTTTGTAGTGAAAAAAATCCAAGGTCTTCGTTGGGAATCGAACCCCCATACTGACAAGCTAGTACACTACCTACCAGCCTACAGAGACATCTAAATTTTTGTGTCATGCAAACAATTTATGCATGACACTCATAGATGAGTTTTTTCTACTTCGATTTGCATGATCTCCAAGCACTTTCAGCATTCTTGTGCGCAACAATTATGGTTGTATCATCAGCATAGGCAAATGTTTTGCTGCTGTTAAGCATGCTAATGAGTTCATTTGAGTATAGTATATATAAAATTGGACCCAATTTTTATACTTGTGGGACACCGAAACTCATATCCACTTCATGGCTGACACAGGCGGATATTTTGACGAAATATTTTCTAAATTTTAGGTAATTTTCCACGTATTCCAATGTTCTCCAATTTTGATAAAAATTTGGCATGTGGGAGTGTGTCAAAAGCTTTGCTAAAATCAATATATAAAGCTAAACAGTGGTCATTTTTACTTAATTGATCGTTGATGTAGTTAGCAAAGTTTCATAGCAGTTTATTTCTGTTCTTCCCACTCTGGAACCCAAATTGATTTTGGTTAATTACTTTATTTTATATTAGTCGAAAATAATAATAAACTCTTGCTGATAAACCTTTAAAATAATATTATAATTAACAAATCTGTCACAAATAATAAAACATAATAAAACTGTATTTTACAATATAAACATTAACAAACAAAAGTATTTTACAATACTTTATCAAACGTCTTCAGTAAATCTCATATTAAAAAAACAACAACAACGATTATCATAATAAAATCCCTTTCTGGGTATGCGTTATTTTTTATTGTGTTCATTTTTCAATACTTAATAACATTACTCTTTGACATGAAAAATAGACTTGCTTAATAATTATTGGTGGACTTTTTTAAGTCATGTAAAATATGAGAAAAAGTCTTCGAGTCAAGTAAAACTAGGAATAATAATAATTTTTTAAATGTTTTTTCTATTCTGTGGTTCACGTATTATCTTTACAGGTCTATAATTTATTCATAAAGCAACATTGTAGAAAGTTCTCACAATAGGTGAGAGTATAATAATAATAAATGTTGGAATATAATCTTTTCACGAAACTAATTGTTTTCGTTCGCCCACCTTCAAATTGTTTTGAATTTTGCGCTTCGTTTTTATGAAGTTTCAAATATATTTGTGGTATGACAGTTTACAAATATAGTGCTACTTATTTTGCTTAAGTTTAAAATGCGTAACAAGATTTTATTTGGTGGCACCCTTTATATTTGTTAACTTGATTTTATTGATTGTCGTAGAGGTCATCACAACACCTTTTCTGTGGAGCCACCACGGCTCCAGATATAGATTACTGTGACAGATAAACAGACGAAAAGACGGACAGACATTGTAGCGAGAGCAATAGGGGTGCGTTTTAATTCTTTGGCCATGAAACGCTAAATAGAATTTTAATCTTTTCATACTCATTAATATTGTCGATTACAAAGTTGTACTGTTTTTTAGAGAAAGCAAGTTGAAATACTTTTTATTACTAACAAATGGATGGTTAAAAACGTAAAAGAAATTATGTAATTAATTGTTGTAAAGATAATTCCACTTACTCCAGATAAGTACAGGAGGGAACTCGACACAATCTACGCCATAGCTATGAATAACGGCTACAAAACCACTGCCATAGATAAACTACTTAGACAATACAACACTAAGAACAGAAATAGAGAAGACAAGGAGACAGCCGATACAACACGACGGCACACCTTTACTTACACAGGACCAGAAATATACAGACTAAATAACCTTTTTCAAAACGAAGGAATACTCACAGCATTTAAAAGTGAAAACACCCTCAGACACTATCTCAGAACTACGACAGAAACAACTGACAAATTTAATTCCAGCGGGGTATACAGACTTACCTGTACCTGCAAACAAACCTATATAGGGCAAACTGGACGAACACTAAAAACAAGGTTTACAGAACACATACGCTCATACAAACGGAAAAGAGAAGATTCAAACTTTTCATCACACCTTGACACTCACCAAGGGAAATAAATGAATGTATGACATTATTACATCCTAGCAAAAAAGGACGAAGACTAGACATTCTTGAAAATATGGAAATCTACAAAACAAAAACATTCAACAACGACATTATAAACGAACAGGTAAACACGACCTCAGACACAATTTTCACACCATTGAAACTACTCATGCCAACGGGCAAACGAAAAACACCCTCAGACGGACACACGTGCCTACATAATAATAAAAGACGGAGGTATCGTTAGGTTCACTTTGCATACAAATGCCAGGTGGCTGGTATTCTGCTTACCTGAATATATACGAACCTAATAACAGAACTGCCTGAACGCCAACACTACTCACCAGTACAAAATAAACCGTGGTAAGAAAATGATGCATACGCATCGAAAGCGCTCGCCATCGAATACAAACCGGCCAGTTACGACGGGAAATGGCAATATTATTTCATCTACTGGCGGAGGACAACCAAACAACATAACACCTGCTCTTAGTTGTTTTTCTGTCACGTGGGGCGTGGCAAATAAAATTTGGCCACTTTTTTTATTTAGAATATTAACTCTAATTCTGTTTGTTTCATTCATATTATAAAAAAAGAATATGAATTGTGTTATTGCAGAGCAAACAATTAACGTAAATTGGTTTAAAAATCATTGCAAGCTATAAATTTCATATTGCAATAACCGGATAACTTTTTAACCAATTTGTAATAATTAGGCAGCGAATGATGCGGGAGATAAAGTAACATTCAAGTTATTTAAACCTTTTATTATAAGCAGTTTATTTAAAGGGTGCTGTTATAGAGGTGTAAAACTTTGAAATGGAATAACAATATTATATATTATAAAATATTATTTTTAAATAAATATGTATTAATCTTGTTAACGGTCTTTTTAAATTAAATTTAGTAGTATATTTTTTTTCAATATTTCGCTTTCCCTTGGAAAGCTCCTTCGGAAATTATTTTTAATAGAAACAAAAATTATTAACAAATCAAAAAAAATTTTTGAAAACAATTGCCAGAAACATATAAAATAATTTTCTTCATACATACATACATACAAAAATTCAAATTTCAAATATTTAAACATACAAAAACAAGGAAACGGAAATTAAATAACAAATTTTTTCTTATGAAATAATTATAACAAATTATGTGTCTTTTTGTATTAAGTATCTATAATTCTGCGTTAAATTCTCTGTGTCTGTTTTGAAATTTATTCTCCTTATATTTGGTACATTAACAATTTCTAACATTTCTAACATATAACGTCTCTTATAGTTTTTTTATATATCTAATATCGATGCTTCATCAAACCTTGGATAATGATTATATTTCTTACAATGTGAAGATAAGGATGTCTTCTGTGTTGAAATATTTCTATATTATTGGTAACATTTATGACCAGCTAATCTTGTTTTAAGTTCCCTTTTTTTTGTCCCAATATAAACTTTGTCACAGTTTACCTGGTCATTTCCTCCACATGGTATCCTGTATACTACATCAGTTATTTCGATTTTCCCTTTTTTATTCTTTATACTGCTAAATAATTTATTTAATGTGTTACATGTTTTGTGTGCAATTATATAACTTTAATCTTAATCTTTCTGATATTTCAAGAAGATATGCTTATGATTACCATATTGTCTAATTAATTGGTTAGTTAATTCTACTAGAAAATTTGTTTCACAAGCTGTATTACATGTTGCGCTATCTTGTTCGTTTAATTAATAAACGAAAAAGTCAGTAATCGTGGCTCTATAACGACCACTTTTGACTATTACTATTCTGATCAGCATCATTTTTAAAGAAGTACGAGCCAATGATTACACCAGCCGAATAAGCACACTAAAATCAGTCCTTCTGGATGCAACGGTATCTTAATATACGTGTGAGAAATATTATTATTCTAAATAATAGCAACAATTACTAATTTCTATAGTTACCTATTAAGGTAAATATTGTTACCTTTTATAAACGTTTTGTTTCGGGTTCTTTATTGCAAAATAAATAACACCAGATTTTAAAGTTTTAAAATTGATTCCAAGTTTATTTACTTTAACTACACACAAAGTTGATACTGCAAAACTATCTACTGAAGGTGCACGTCTTTATTTCTCGAGGTTTATTTTTCAACTAACTAACTATCTACTCAGACGCTGCTTTTTTTGTATTTGTCCACTAGAGCTCTAGAAAGAAGAATCTTCTGCTCCCTTTATATCACATTTTGTTTTTGTTATGTTATTCATTCAATGTATGATAAAGTTTCTTCCTGGAATTTATTTTAAGATAGTTGTTGTTGTCTTGTGTACATAAATTTTCTTAGAAAACCACGCTGTTAGTAAACAGTATACCTAATTGTTGTTGTTTTGCGTGTACAAGATTTCTACGCAGTTTATAACTATAAACTTGTAGTTCTCTTGCGTGCAAGCCACGCAGTTAGTAAGCAGCATATCCAATAGTTTGCTTTATTGCTTAATTATTTTCTTTTAAAACTTAAGCAAGACACATCCGTAACAATATATAGTGGGCTACAAATTTTAACTTTAGGCAACAAATTTTAACTTAGACTTCAAATTAACACGAAAACTTGCGTTATTTTATAGTTTTAGCTAAAACCATGCTTAATGCTTATGATTCCATAAATTTAAAATAATGTCATAAACAGAAAAATTTTCTGTTTTATGCTTATGAAACTCCTACACGAAAGAGTTTTTAAAAGTTTAAGTAAAGCTAGATAAATCAAACTGTTAAAATTGGTAAGTCAGTTGGCAAGTGAAATATGTTTCTGAAAATTAATTTGAAGGACTTACCTCAAACTACTTGACTAATGATCTGCGTACCCCATTATATAAATGTGGCGATAAAGTGAAGAATCGTCAAAAGAAATATTTCCAAATTTTGGGTAGTCGAATCGATTAGAAAACGGCAAGGGGGAACAGAAAAAACAACTTAAAATTGACTTTTAACGTCACTGTAGTTTGTAAGTTAAAACAATAGTAATAACGGTAATATAACTTGATACCAAAATTCTATTATATTTCAACTAACAAATAATGAACCGTAAAATAATGAAAGCCAGCCCTTCTATTGCTATTACTACCCAAACCAAAATTGCAACAGAGCAAAATTTTCCCCAGTTAAGCCAACCTCAGCCGGTCGCATCCTTAGGTCACCAATTCTCGTATGCCAACATTTTGAAGTCCAGACATGGCTCTACTCAAAACACGTCCACAGCAAATACTAGTTTCAAGCCTAGGGAGGAGGTCCCAGTTTCACGTAACACAACTAGTCTCGAGGCAACTATAGAGACATTAGTTCAAACGGTAAATAATTTCACCAACAACATTACAGTTATGATGCAACAGATGATGCAAATGCTGCAGATGCAGTCCGAATTATTAAGGGCAGTCGTCAATAGACCATGAACTGCCTAAGAGTATGTTTTTGGAACGCCAACGGCATCCGCTCACATAAGAACGAGCTTGAACTATTCATGAAGGTGCAGAATATTGACGTAATGCTAATTTCCGAAACCCATCTAACAGCCAGGAGTATTTTTAAAATTAATGGTTATACCTTTTATGACACCAAGGACCCTCGTGGAAGAGCTTGTGGCGGGTCAGCTATCCTAGTGAAGGCCCGACTCAAACACCATGTAATGGACGAATTTTGCTCGGGATATTTACAAGCGACAACTATTTGTCTTTTAGAGAACAATAGCAATTTAGTGATTTCGTCTGTGTATTGTCCACCGAGTTTTCCAATCACAGAGGATCAATTTTGCGGGTTCTATAAATCTTTAGGTCCTCACTTTTTGGCTGCTGGCGACTATAACGCAAAGCATATCCACTGGGGCTCACGTCTGACAACCCCGAAGGGTCGCACATTGTTTAATGTAATTTCGAGGCTAAAGCTAACTGTAATTTCTAGCGGAAGGCCAACTTATTGGCCCACCGACAGGCAAAAAATCCCTGACGTCATTGACTTTGGAGTCGCAAAAAATGTACCAGGTGAGTTTACGAATGTAGAGCCTTCATTAGACTTATCCTCCGACCACACACCTTCTATTGTTACGTTATGGAACCCGTTGGATTCTGAAAATCGATCTGCATTGGCAACTAAGACTCATATTAATTGGCTTAAATTTAGAAAATATCTAAGCTCTCATTGTTCGGAAAATATACCGCTGCGTACTTCAGGAGAAGTGGAAAAAGCTATTGACGACTTTAATGAAGAAATCAGACTAGCCACAGTTCACGCAACCACAAATGCTCCGATAAAAAGATACAGCAGAATATATTCAGTAGATGTACAACAACTCCTCCTAGAGAAAAGGAGAATCCGTAGAGAGTGGCAGGCGGGTAGATCACCCCAACTAAGAAACAGGCTGAAAGAGTGTACCAAACAGCTTCGTGATTTACTTGAAGTGCAAAGAATTGCTTCACTTAACAAATACTTGGAAAATCTTGATGCAACCTCGCATTCAGACTACTCTCTGTGGCGCGCAACAAAAAACATTAAGCGACCAACTTTACGCCAGTCGCCACTGCGTACCCCAAGCGGTGATTGGGCAAGAAGCAACGAGGAAAAAGCTTATCTGTTTTCCAACCACCTCCTAAAAGTATTTTCTTCTAATTTATCGACAGACCCTATAGTGTTACCTGAAATAACACCTATAGAAGCTGTGCCTTTGAGACTGGAAGTACAAGAGTTGAGAAAGGCTATCGCCGGCTTAAAACTTAAAAAATCACCTGGTATTGATAAAGTTAGTAATAGGATGCTTCTGGAGCTACCAAATGTAGCGGTGAGAATCTTATTGTTTATATATAACGCCATTTTGCGCCTCAGTTTTTACCCTCTGAAGTGGAAGATTTCGAAAGTGATAATGATTCCCAAGCCGGGCAAGGATCATTCTAAAATAGATTCTTACAGGCCAATAAGCTTGCTGTCCAATTTATCTAAACTGTTCGAGAAACTTTTAGTAAATAGAATGTATCCCATATTGATCGAAAAGAAGTGTATACCGGATCACCAGTTTGGATTTAGGAAAAAGCATAGCACAATAGAGCAAACGCATAGACTTGTTAATGCTGTTAAACAAACCTTTGAAAATAAACATTACTGTTCTGCTCTCTTTATTGATGTTTCCCAGGCCTTCGATAAAGTTTGGCACGAGGGCTTAATTCATAAACTAAGGCAGAATTTGCCTCAAAATATTTCCACATTACTGGAAAGCTACTTGAGTAGCCGTTTATTTGTTGTAAAGCACGAGGAGTTTTTGAGCCCACCACAGCCAATTAGAGCCGGAGTTCCTCAAGGGAGCATCTTGGGTCCGATTTTGTATTTATTATATACCTCAGATATGCCTACACGGGACGACGTTCACGTTTCAACATTTGCTGATGATACTGCCCTGCTTTGTGTTCATGCAGACCCACACGAAGCTTCACTACGTCTTCAAAGTCATGTGTTCCAAGTCGAAAAATGGTTAAGAAAATGGCGAATAAAAATTAATGAACAGAAGTGCATTCATATTACTTTTACATTACGCAGGAGTACATGCCCACCTATCACAATAAATAATCAAACAATACCTCAACGTTCGGTCGTCAAGTACCTCGGTATGCACCTTGACAGGCGTCTAACATGGAAGCACCACATAGAAGCTAAACTTATGCAAATAAGACTTAAAACTGCTCAATTAAACTGGCTAATTGGTCGGAATTCTGTTCTCAGTCTGGACTGCAAACTTTTGATCTACAAGTCTATTCTAAAGCCAATATGGAGCTATGGAATTCAAATGTGGGGCACTGCCTCAGTGTCAAATGTGGAACGGATACAAAGAAGCCAGAACAAAATCCTCAGACTCATAACTGCTGCCCCATTGTATGTGAAAAACTCAAACATTCACAAGGATTTGAAAGTGCCCTCTGTAAGAGAGGAAATACAGAAGTACGCATCCAAATATTTGAGAAAACTGGAATTTCATCCAAATATTTTGGCACGTGATATATTAAATGATAGAGGCTACAATCGTCTGAAGAGGAGAGACGTTAGGGCTATTAGTATAAGTAATTTATAGTGTTTTCCTTTTTATTTCTTATTTCTTGTTAACTAAAACTTTTTGGCTGGCATTGGCTAGACATAAAGATAATTTTTACTTTTAGATTTAAGATTTATATACTTATTGTTAGTTCTATTAATTTAGAAGATTCAATAAATAATATTATCATACAAAAAAAAAAAAAAAATATTTCAACTAACCAAAAGCTAGATTTCCTTAAAACTTTATAAAGAAAAGTGATACCACTGATACTGCATCGAACGGTCATTTATTTGCAGAACAGTGTAAATATTCCAAAATTTATATATCTATACATAGTCAATAGACTTAAGACATAATTTATTTTTTCAAAAATGATTTAATTTTAATTTTTCTCAGCAATAAAATGCTAGTTAATTTTTATAAGCATTTTAAATAAATTGTATCTCTTATTTTATTTTTTTTTTACTCTCTATTCAATTACAGAATACAACAAATGATGTTTTTAGCAAAACAATACTAAATATGTTGCAAATATTACAGAAAAGTAGAACTCAGAAAAATTGAATCACCGCAAAAACCTCCCTGAAAAGAAAAACCCCGAAAAACGATGAGTCGAAAGCCTCTACGAAATTTAAATTTAATACAAAATTCTAATCCCAGCAGCATTCCGATAAGATCTCAGCGTCAATACAACAAAATGGCAAAGATTTCTGCAGGTGGGGCAACACCAAAAATGCTAATTATCTTAACAGTCCTCATAACTATATTAACGAGTTTTGCAGGTGAGTAACTAAATACGTTTTTATTCGAGGGCCTATTATTTTAAATGTAAATTAGTTTAACAAATTTGTGTGTATGTGCTTACATATTTACGGGTTTTACACATTGAGCAGCTAAAATACATTTATTGTTTATTTGTTTGTTTGCACTTGTGTCTGTTAAAAATATTATATTCAAGACAATTATTTAAACAATAAATAAAAGAGTTAATGTGTAATTCTGGTATATGGTGGCCTCTTGTGCATAATTTTACATGTTAGAAAACATACATCATACACATACATCAGTATTTTTAAATTGTTTATATCTTTGTAACGTATTTTGTTGTTGAAGCAAAACATAAAAATTTAAATCATTATGGCTACAATCCATCTCACTTTTTTACGGGTTTTAGCCCTGTTTTGTTAGAAATGGTGTTTCTTTCATAAATCTTAATAAAATATTGCTAAAAATACATTTAATGAGATGTTGTACGTGCTGAAGAATATTGTTATCAGTACTTTGTTAACACTGACGCTTTTGTAGAAATTTATATTTATAGGTTAATATTAGTCTGTCATGTTTGCCATTTTATCACGATTGCTTTGTATGTTTATTTATCCAAAGGTGTTTTGTGCTAATAAATATTATTAATAACTCATATCTTTAGATACAAATTGGAAAATGTAGAAATTGTGCAAACAACTTTCGAAAATATTAATCAAAATTAATTTGTTATTTAAAAAGTAAAATGATCATTATGATTAGATTCCTCTTATACCAAGAGAGTTTTTAGTTTTATGTAGACTTAATTCTACAGCATATTTAGTGATAAAAAAGTTTATTAATAAGAAGCTTCATTTAAACCTTGTAGTTATATATACTTTGTGTTTATTGTAATTTTCAAATATTTAATTCTTTCATTACACTTTACACTACAAACGAATAAATTAATCAACCATTGTGATGTTTTCACAATGAAAATTAAGCAACCAAATATTTTGTCACCATATTTATAACCGCAAAAGATATTAATATATTAAAAAAAAAGTTGAGTGATTGGTTAAAATCGAATCCACATAAATTTCTTAACTTGTTTATTTTTTGTTTGACTGAGCTCAAGGTCACAAATTATAATTTAAGTAAAACTCTTACATTTTATTTAAAACAATTTGTTATTTTTTCTCTGGGAAGATCTGTTTCTCTCCTGATTCATCTCCGAAGTGTCATCGAGTTTTCATTGCAACAGAGATATCTGTCTTATTGGATTTTATTCTGTCGGAAAGAATCTAGTGTATCTTATAACTCCTATTGGGTTGCATTAACTTATAATAGTGGTTGAATAGTCTACACATAGTTCCAGTGATGCTGTGATGTTTTTTGCAACATTGTTTGATATACCCTTTAAAACAGCAAAATCAATAATATCTGGATTTGCAGAGCCTTACAACATGTTTTATCTTTGAGCCATCTTCTGGTTTATTGCACTGACCTACTAAGCAAACTGTATATAAGTTGCATAGGACTATTGACACTGGTTGGGTCGTAATCTTCTATAAGGTTGCTGAACCATAAATTTACTGTGCAGAAGAAATTAATATTACTAATTTAACGGGGCCATGTTTTTTATTTTAAATCCGTTTTATTGAAAAGTTGTTTTCACTTCTTGTTCACGTAGTAATCTGTTCCTTAAATGCCAGGTCCGATGTCTTTGCTGCTCTTCAATTGATACGTATAGAAGCCTTTTTTACGGGTTTAAAAATCTGCCATTACTTTACGAAACTAAATATCTTTATTTAGTTGAATTTTTAACTCTTAAGTATTGCTTCACATGACGTAAAATACATAGAAAGACTTTTTGTTTGATCGTCGAGAATTGCAAAATGGTTTTGCGAAATAGGTAAATTGGTATCGTTATCTTTAGGTTCTTTTGGTGTTGGTACAGTCTAAGCTTTTGAACTTCAGAACTTCGTCCTCTTTTTTATACTTTAATATATCTATCGCACCTATTTGAGTCTTCAGATCACTGCCTAAGATTGCTTTTGTTTGCAGAGGGCAATTTATAGACATGCTTATAGTCACACCTAAGAATTTATTTTTTCAATGTTATGCTAAATTCTGATTTTTGTTTGCTCACAACAGTCAAAACTTATTATTATTACTAATTAACAAAACAGGAAATGTTTTAAGGATATACGTACAAACAAATGATAATCTTTACTATATGAAATATAGTGGGACCATGCGATCGTTATGTATTAGCGTGTGTTAGAAGATAGTTTCGCTTTACACAATTTATTTGTTCAATTTATTTAAAATTTTGAATGATATTTCTGCTTTAAGAAGTTTGTGAACGCTTGCTATTTAAGGACGCCAAAAACTTTTCCAAGAACTATCAAACAGCGAAAAACAACAACAATAGCAACAAGGTAGACTATAAAAATAATTACCTAAGCTGACCTTTTAAACGAGTTTTAGACAGATATATGTTCATATACAGATCGATAAACTGATATATATATATATAGCTAGCATAGACTGGAATTCAAAACAACTAGTTAAACAATTTCTAAATAAAAATTTTAGGATTTGTAATCATTTTTATGTTAATCTTATCGTCACATACGCAAATGACACTGTCATTTTATCATCTTGTAATTGCATTTCAAACATTTAAATTTTACAAAGATATCGGCCTAAAATCCTAACATCAATCAACACAATACACAACGATATTAACATGCCAAAAATTAAAGATGAAATTCGGAGATATAGTGGTAACTACCTGGAACGATTGAGTCAACATGTGAACCCATAATACTGAAGAGACAAGAAGACTTAGAAGGCACCATATAATGGATTTGCTGTTAAAAATAATTGTTATTACTGTGGGGAAAGAATATTTACTTGGCCACTTCACTACTGTTCATATACATCATCAGTAGATTTTATCCCATATTTTGTATAGAAACTCAAGAGTCGTATATGTGAAACCAAATTGATTAAATAGGAATTTTACATTTAATCCACACAGCAAAACTCTAAAAATTTTTATAAAAAAAAAAAATTGTTCGCTATATTAGCGTTTTAAAATAGACATTCGATTCTATGATCTCAATACAAACTTGTGAAGAGAAGTCTGGAAAGATTGAAACCGGAAAGAAGGATTTTAAAAATTTAAATAAATTATCGAAAAATATTGAGATGTTTGAGATTATTTATTGATTTATGCATAACTATATATACATATGTGTGCTTTTGAATTAGATGATTATTTTTTTTAACTTCTTTTGTTTTTTTTCTGTAACTATCTAAAATTAAAAAATTAATTTGTAATTTGATTAACTTTATAGTGTTGAAAACCATAAGAGTAATTAAAGATATGCTACTATATAATTGTACAATGTAAGCCAATATCTAACAATACCATTGTGAAGAATATATAAAATTCGACACCCTTTCTTATTTCAGTTACATATTTTTAACGAAAAGTTAATTTTATAATGCATTACTTTTAAGCGTGGTAATAACTCACACCTTATTTAAAGAAATTACTGAAACTTATTATTTTTGGGTAAACTAGTTCCTTTATCCATTCAGTAGATTGTTCAACTCAACATGTCACCGAAGCTTCATAAACATTTTAGTTAACTACGAATGTCTTTAAGTTACAAAATTAAACTCACAAAGAAATTATTGCACACAAATATCAATTTGATTATTTTTGTTGACTTTCTTTCTCTCTCTCTATCCTTTGCAAAATCGGATTGACTGTTAGACCTTTTTCTTGTAACATAACTTTGAGGATATTCTTACTGTCGGAAGCATTTTGGAAAAAAATATTGCTGGTATGCGCTTTATAAGAACATTTGGTAAATAAAAAAAAAACAAGAAATTCTATTAAGTTTTTAACTTCACCTTCAGCTCTTGTTATTCTTTGCTCTTTCCTTCATCTCTCTAGAATTTATTAACTTATCAATTGTTAAAAACTGTGAAACTTTTTATTTTATAAGCCAACAATTTGACCCACTTGAAAACAAGTTCCCGCACAGCGGCCAAAGTGGTTTATTAGGTCATCGTATTAATGTGAGGAATGCAAAATTATTTAGGCAGACATGAATATTTGAATGTGTTTGTTTTCTTCTTTTGAGAACCAGAAAAGATATGAAAATTACACAACAAGAATATAACGGCAATTGTAAAAAGCTTCTCAAATGCAAATAGTTTTTATCAATCTCAGTTTCAGAAGCTAAGAAATATGTAAAATATAAAGAGAAGACAAAAAATGAACTACACTGGTTATTTTCCAAAGACTGATGCTTTAAAAGAGGATATAAATTTCTAACTACTATGTTTCATCTTACTTTTTTCATAATCATAATCATAAATCAGCAGATTATCCCTAGTTAGAAAGGCGAATGGAAAGAGAAGTTTCGATGGAAATTCGATTTGAACGTTCAAGCAATGAAAGTTATATCAACAACTACATTGAATCTGGTAAAGAAAATTGTAAAATTGTGGAGCATGTAAAAATTATGGTATATCCAGAATAATGTCGCGAAAGTCCTAAAGTGACTATAGACTAAAGAGAACACAATACTTCCCTAGCCATAGAGCTTAGATTTCTTTGGAGCCAATCGTAGTTATAATATTAAATTTATTTCTGTAATATTAAAAAAAACTATATTATCTATCTTAGTATAGTGTAATTTGATCACTAAATTATGCTGCCTTAAAGTTCATACCATTAATTATGTGCAGACTTTTATTTAGGTGTCCTAGATTTTTTAATTGATATAATTGATTTTCATAATAAAAGCAATCTTCTATCTTATCTTATCTATTGCCTTGAGTTAACTCCGCTAGTTTTTTCCGCTAGGTTTTCCAAGTTCAGAGGAGTATTATTTTATTTGAATATAAATATGCCTTCTAGGATCCCCGAATTAAATTTCTGTTTTGAAATCTTATTTTAACATATAATACCTTAAAGCCTCTAGCAAATTGTAACAAATTTTTTCAGTGGATGAATTTTTTGCAATTTTTGTTTTTTCGAGTTTTGAGTATGAATGATTTGATGTTTTTAAGTTGCTAAAATTAAAAAAAGTAACAATAGACTTCAAGTATATAAATTATGTTTGCTATTATATTATTTAAATTTTGTTTCATTTTATTCTAAGATGTAACATTATTGCTAAAACCACGACTACTATAAAAATTTCCAACATTGGCTAAATGATTTGGAAGTGTGTCAATCATATTTCCATTTTTGCTCACATTTGAAGGTAGCTTAGAGTTCTTAGGCATATCATAGTTAAGTTTTAAAAACTTAAAATTACTAGTATACTTATACAATAGTTGTATGACTATGCGTGATAAGATTTTCGTCTGTATCTAGCTGTGTAAGCCATAACCAGATGGTGGATCATACCACTGTGGATGAAATGTAGCATTTTCCTCGCCTTAGAAGGCCTTCAGATACGTATATCCTCCAGTCACTCCTAGGTGCAACTTCAAAAGCCCGGAGCAGGCCGCAGCCTTCTGGTCCAGAACGCATGAAGCTTAATAAAAATTAAGAACACAACCGCAATCATGCTTTCTGGACCTGTACCATTCATTGTGCTCATTGTGAATGATCTGACACACATAATTCAAACGAGAGCCTTTAAACCATAACCACTGTGCCCCTGTAGGCTAGTAGGTAGTGTGCTAGCTTGTCAGTATGGGGGTTGTGGGTTCGATTCCCAACGAAGACCTTGGTTTTTTTTCACTATAAAAATAAAAATTGACTGTCGGTGAGGCTGGTCAGCGATGAAGGCATAATCACTAGTCGCTGTGCTGTCTTATATGGCTGTTAATTTTCGACTATCCTTCTACTTTTACCACCTGTTTCAGCTCTTCTCTATCCCTTTCCTAAAGAATGTAGCACTGTACTTGACTAAATAGACATTGTTGCCTGAAGTGCTACTTCTCTTTATAGAAAAAAAAAAATATTCACTACGATACTCCCGAAGGGCCAACCTCAATAATCAGTCCGAGACCAGCTAAAAAGATAAATAGTTAAACTCTGGGAATTTATTGATTCCCGTGGAAATATAGCGGAATTGTCCAGTTGGCTCATATTAGCCTTGAAGGGGACCAGTTGACACATGTATTGACGGTGATATTCCGTCAAAACATATCAATGTGCCACCGGAGCTTCTCCCCCGGGGGCACATTTATCGGTCTTTATAGAATACTCTACTATCTAGACCTGTGCAACTGGGGGAAAAAGAGAGCCCAGTCCCCTGAAGACAGGCAGGGAGTCAACTGGAAACTCCACTTTATTTCCACGGGGATCAGTGAGCCGCAGAGTTCATTATTTGTCTCTTTAGACATTTAATAGTTCTCTGACTGGTCATTGAGGTTGGCCCCTATATGGGAGTATCGTAGTGGTTGTGGTTTTGCGGCCCCATAAGGGAATATGAAATTTATGGTGGCCAGGATCATTTCACTGATAATGACACGCAAAGTGAATGATCCAGTCTAGTGAGCATGCTTGACATGTGTTTTGGACAGGAGTTAGAAAGTCTCCAACTCTTTAGCAAGGTGTGCTTAGAATTATGTCTTCGGCTATCTAGGACGAGCATGACGTTCCAAATTATGTATAGTGGTTTGTCCACCATCTGATTAAGACTACATAGTCAGGCGCGGAAGTAAAACAAATCCCACTCTGTGCCGCCGAAGCTGTATGAGTATTGAAGGAGACAAAAATTCCTAAAATAATTTAAACACAAAATCGGTTTACAAATTTTTGTGCCCCAAAATTCGCATGACATCTACTGCTACTGTTGCTTTAAGTGTTATTAACCCCCAAAAAAGACAATATGATAGCTAAGATAACTTTGAGGAAATAAAAATTAACAACACCTAGGGGAGCAGGCTTTAAGCTCTGTGCAGCATTGTACCATTCATCTTTATTAATGATGATGGACAAACAGTGACTATTGTAGTAGAATAATTAGATGTGAGGAAAATCGTAGGACTACAAAATACAATGATCAATGAAAAATCCAAAAATTAAGCAGATTGTTGTTGTAGTTTTCTCTTTTAATCTTCATATCTATTTTCGAACTCCTCTTGCCTTTTTATTTCATTCCACCGCTTCAGGGAACCCAGCATCTCAGCTAATTGCTTTATTGGCAATTTTACTATCAGAGGAGAGGGAAGTATACAAGTAGAGACTTGCTACTGGAACAAGATACACATCGTTGGTCTCATTGAATTGAATGTTTTAGTGATTCTAAAACATTGCGAATAAAAAAGAAGCACATCGGCACAATAATTTAATGTAATAATAAAAAAATGATATTAATGCTTGATATTAATGCTTATATTATTATATAAGTACACTAAGGCGTTATAGCTTTAGCAAATTCAGTGATTTTCCCGATATAATGGACTTATACAAGTCTTCTCAAACGTACTAAATGTCACAATAGGCTTTATTTTTTCTTTAATTCATTTCAAGAGAGGAACGATCTTGATCCACTTCTCTCTCTCTCTCTCTCTCTCTCTCTCTTTGTTGTGAAACATTATTTCAACTGAATAAAATACCTTGATTTATTAAGAATCTTCTTATCTAAAAAATTTCAAAAGTAAAACTATCCATTTTTTTTAAAGATTAACAACAATAATTTTATTAATTTCCTTATGTTATTATAGTCGCTCATATCTCACTCATATAACACATTTTAAAAATTATATTGGTTTACGTTGTTACTTTCCCTTTTTATAAAATTTTACACCAAAATGCTAAACATCTTACCAATGTATGTATGCCGAAAAGGTATAATATTAAACTGGCAGAGCGAAAGATATAAAGAAACAATATTTAAAACGAAAGTTTATTCAATACATTTTATGATCAACGGGTTTAAAATGCATATTTTTCGCTTCCTTTTTGCTGTCACATTTCATTTATGAATGAAAATAAAAACTTGAAGAAAAGAAGAATAAAAATAACATCATATTAAAAGAAGTCTTTTGATATTTAAAATGGAGTACAGCTTACAGACACAAATGTTTGTGTTAAAAGTCAGTCTCAAAAATAAATTGATGAGCCAAAAAAACAAAAAATGTATAAAAAAAAACTGCGTGCCGTTGAAGTGTCATTTATTAAAAGCAGGCACGTATTTTAATAAAACTTCGAATAACTACAAACGCAGATTCCAAAGAGGAAAATACCAAACAACCTGTTTAAATAAAACGATTGGTTAACATACAAATATAATTCACGAGATAATATAAAATACGAGAGTAATTTAAGAAGACATTCTACTCGTAATAAAGGGTTTTTCAACAAGAAATGTCTTTTCTAAAACAGCATAAAACAAAAAGATTAGATTAAAATGATTCACATTTTTATTGATTACTAAGAGAAGAGTTCGACAATTATGGATGAAAAATGATATCTGGCAAATCTCCACCACGCTAAAAGAAGTCGATTCTTTCATCAAAGATTTTAATCACTTTTTGGAAAAATGGTGGTCCTATTTCATCACATCACGAATTTTCAGTTTTAAGGCCGAAATCGATTCGATAGGCTCTGTAAAGACTCGGGCCTCAATTTAGACCCACAGACTCGGACCTCAATTTAGATCCACAATCAATTAATTGATTGTTTCTTTGGCTGTGTGACTTGTGGCAACGTCCTGTTGAAACCACGTATCAGTGATATCCACGTCGCCAATAATAGGCCAAAATTGAGTTGTTAGCATCTCGCGATAGCGTGGTCCATTGACCGTTACCGCATTGCGAGCCTCATCTTAAAAAAAAAATAAACGGCCTAATCACGTCTCCAGGCCACATAGCGCAGATAGGCTTCTCAATAATTACTCTAGGATTTTTAGAAGCATAAATGCGGCAATTTTGCTTGTTGACTTACCCTGACAAGTACGCTTTGTCCGAAAACTTGATTTTTTCATAAAAACCAGCCGGTTGTTCCTGAATAAATTGAATGAATGTACGGCGATGTGAATGGTCGGTCGGCTTCAATTCCTGCCGCAGTTAAACCTTGTAAGGCTTTACGTAAAATTCGTCATGTAATGGTCTTGGATAACCCCGATTGTTGAGAACGTCGAGGAATTGACAAGTTTGGATTGGCTTCAACACTGTGGCTCACGGGCTGCAAAGTTTTCAGTTGAACGACCCGGTTGAAAACGCGTTGGTATTCGCACATTTTGTATCGAGCCTGTTGACTCTAACTAATTTAACGATCAAATACTTAATACCGGTTACAGAAAATCGATTATGTTGTTTAAAAATATCACGAATTTTACGAAATGTAACTTTAACTGAACCATAGTGGTTTTTAATTATTTTAATGGAATTTTCATGCGCAATTGAATTCACTGTAACAATTTCCAATACGTCTACTACAAATACGTCAAAAAACTAAATTTCAAAACTATCATGTTGGTGGTGTTGCCATAACTGAAATACAAACTTCTTGTTGAAAAACCCGATAAAAGCATAATTTTAAAAGTTTTTTGCTTATAATTTTTGGATTTATTTTTCCATTTTGGTTTTGAATTATTTATTTTGCAAAAATAAAAATTAAAGAAATTAAGACATCATGATCCAACAGTTTCCTTCTTTTTTTGTAATTGTACCAACTGCGAATTTAGTTAAATAAGAACATAAAAATTATATTTTTAAAATTTTAAGTTTGTAAAAGAAAAGGATAAATTTTATGTAGCTAAATGTAAAAAACCATTATCTACGGTTACTAACGAATTAGAATCGAACAAAACAATTAACAACACGAATTCAAAATTATATTTTAACAAAAGAAATTAAGTGGGTTTATACGAAACGGAAAGTAAAAACTAATTTTTCTTCAAATAATATGTACTAGCTTACTATATTATACTGCAAGAAAAATATGAAAAATTCATTTTCAGAATCTTCATGTTTTGACTAGTCTTTTGTTTTTCTTCGGTTATATCTGGGGTTTTCCTGCCGAGAGTCTCTTTGCATACATATCTCTAAAAATGAAAAATTTTATTTAAACTCGCTACACCTATCTGCAATTATATTAAAAATTATTCTGGGTTTGTTTTTTCAAGTGTATCAAATCTAAAAATATTAATTTAAAAAGCATATAACACGCATATACGTCAAGTCGTACGCATGCCTTCTTTAGAATTTACGAATTTAACATAACTTCGCCGTGCTCAAAACATCTTAAGGGCAAGGAAGAAACAAAAGAGAATACATTTTTTTTTTGTTAAACACGCATCAAATTTTGGAATTTTTCAAAAATACGCGTTGCCCTTAACACTTAAACACTTTTTAATTAGCAATAAAATAATATCTATTATTTTACCATTTATTTT
Source organism: Trichopoda pennipes (assembly GCA_030448955.1). Classification (NCBI taxonomy): domain Eukaryota; kingdom Metazoa; phylum Arthropoda; class Insecta; order Diptera; family Tachinidae; genus Trichopoda; species Trichopoda pennipes. The sequence continues at coordinate 1,833,953 of JASKUP010000064.1, forward strand.
TTTTCATGAATTAGCAAGAAGTCAAACTGAACGTGTTATTGCAAATAAAATTTAAAATGACGAGAAAATAAAACTATTAAGAATCAATATTTTCTAAAAGAAATAAATTGTTCTTTAAATTATTATTTCGATAAAAATGTCCACATCATGTTCGTGGTATAGAGAAAATTTGTGCATAAAAATTTTATTTTTCTATTTGTGTTAGATTTTTTTCCTATGATTTATTCTATTTTCTCTCAAATTAAATGTTGTTGCAGTTGAGAATATTATTACTTAGAGTACAGGTTTTTCTATTCATTTCAATACTAAAAATGCAGCAAAATAGAACTGACCGTTTTATTGATCTAAATAAAATTGTGATTACATTTACCTACTTTTGCAGTTAGTTTTTGTTTTAGTTGTTCTGTTAGCCTGACATTTGTCAATCAACTAATTGAATAAATAGTGGAACTATATTATTCTTAAATCCTGACTTTCCCAGTTGGCAATGTTTTAAAAACCATATCGATGTTACAGTATGCCTAAAAAGATCTCTCAAAGTCAAAACATGCAGGAATACGCAGAAGGCATTTGCTTACAGAGAATATTCACCCCTATTCTGCGTTTCGATTAAGTCTCCGCATTCAGTTCCGTTGCGATCGAAAATTGGTATTCTGAAGAAAAACGGAATCGAAAGAAAAAGAAGAAGACAACAATGTTTACAAAATTAATAGCATTACTGTGGAATGTGGAAATGAAATAGCAAAATAAGAAAGTTTGTTATTTTCATAAACAAATGTAAAATAATAAAAAAAAGTTGTATGTATACATAATTAAAAATAAGCATTTCTGCAACTCCTCCCAGAACACTGCCACTTCTTCTTTTGATCGCTGGTGGTATCTACATGCAATGTCTGCTGTAAATGCCATTAAATTTGCCAATTTTTCATACTGTAGCGGTGTTGTTGTTTTTGACCTGTAACACATGAAAAAACACATCATGCTCGGGTACAAAAATTAACAGTTTAAAACATAAAAAATTAATTTAATTAATTAAAAATAATTTTAAGTGTTTTTTTTCGTTTATGAACATTTTATCTCATTTTCTACTTACATTTTTTTTCAATTTTAAACTTTTTAACTAAATAACACAGATAAAGAAAACCCGTCCTTTAACATAAAAGCAACTGAGAAAAACGGAGCTTCGATCGTAATGCAGAATACATACAATCGAAAGAAACTGAGCGGAATCGAAACGCAGAATACCAAAGCTGCCAGGTGGATTCGAATCGAAACGCAGAATAGCTCCAATTGTTATTTTATTATAAAATGTAAATAAGCAATCTTGTTTTTTTGGAATAATTCTAATTTAATCATTGTTTTCACTGAACCAATATTGCACGTGCACGTTGGGTTGTTGTAAAATTCTTCACAAATATTTTTGGTTTTCTACATAAGGGGTTCCAAAGGATTGAAAATAAAAATTGTTTTTGTTTTCGAAATGTTTGCTGTGTTCTTGTACAGAAGTATTTTTGAGTTGTGCTGTGCTGGTTCAATGAAAACTCTCATTTAATCAGTTTGGCTGGAGAAATAAGACTCTTGAATTTTCTATACAAAATTTAAGATAATATTTCCTGATGAGTTACATGAGCAGTAGTGGATAAGCTCTCCCCATAGTAATGTATTTCAATTTTCTTATATATTTTGTGAGAATATAATAAAATATTTCGTTTTAATGAATCTAGCACAAATTAACGTAGATTAAAATGTTATATTTTATGATATAGTACACTCTACCCAAATAAAATTTATCTTAATAATAAGGCCGCAGCGAATATTTGTATCTCTTAATGCTATAAATAGATTTTACGATAATTAAAGGGAATTAATTTTATTAATAAATTTTAACATTTTTTATAAGTTTGAAAGAGAACCATTTTATGATGGCTGAAGATTAAGAATCTTATTTCGTGTATCTTATAAAAAGCACATCGATCAATTTAGATTAGCCCACAAAATCTTGAATGGTGGCTTGGTTTTTTATTTTTAGACTTTAGTCTTTAACTCTACTGATTGATTATAATTGCTACTTAATCATTTGTATTCGACTTTTATATATGTAAACCGCTTTCTGTAAAAAATTTGATTAAGCGATAGAGAAATGCCCATATGGAGAAATGTTTTCCCCACAGTAATCTATTGTAATGTTTATTATCTGACAGCGTATATTTCGTAACAATATCACAACACTTGTGTTATTAACGGTGCAAAATTAAAAAAAAATTCTGCAAGTTCAACAATGTTATTCAGAGAATGTAATTACGTATTATGTTGTTACGAAGATTATTTGTTTAAGTTTCCAAAGAAAATAATTATCAGTAAAAAAGTAAAGAAATGGCTTATTGTCTGTATTACAAACTGAGTAGTTTCTAAGAAACCTTATACACATAAGACAACAACATCATGTTTTTAAGAAATGTCACGAAATAAGCTAATAACAGAAAACAAAACCAACTAACGCAGAACTACAAGAAAATAAAACACACTGCCAAGCAGGCGCCCACACTAAATGAATAGAGCGACAACAATATGGGGTGATGTTAAAGTAAAACATTCTTGTACAGAACGAAGGAACGGTTTAAAACAAATATACAGCTATATAAAAAACTACGTAACAAAATAATAAAGCATCTTTTAAGGCATAACAGTGTTGAAGTTACCCTCTTGTTTTTTTTGTGTGTATGGAAAGTAAATAAATTGTTGAATTTAAAACGCTAAAGTGCTGGGTTATTATTTTAATTAAAGGAAATAAACGGTACAATATAGTGGTATTTACAGATACCATAATAATCGGTTTAACCAAAATTTAATTTCTAAAGACCGATTTTCACAAACAAAATTTAACAGGGTGTCCGCCGGGACATTTGCCATTTTGGTAAACGTTATTCTTGACAGTTCATATTTCGCAGTCGTGAAGTAGACACGAGGCAAATTTGTTATGAAAAAATATTCTATAAACCATCGTGTTTTAATCGTTAAAATATTTTTTCAAAATCAATCATCGATTTTCATGAAAAAACTGTAATGAGTGACGAAGCACAACTTTCATTTGAATGGATATGTGAATAACCAGAATTGGCGGTTCTGGGGAATGGGAACCCCCTGATTATTAAACAGTCAGCTTTGCATCCATTAAAAGTGAAAGTCTGGTATGCAATTAGGTCAAGAGGAAACATTGGACCTGGCTTATTTGAAGATGAAAACGGGGTAACGGTAACTGTGAATGAGAAGCGATACCGTGATATGACTGAAAACAACTTTTTAAACACACAACTGCATGCTTGATTAACATGTGGTATCAACAAGACGGTGCCATATCGCTTACAGCCATGACTATATTGGAATTACTGCGAGACCTCTCCACAACAAGTTATTTCAAGAAATGGTGATGCTGATTGGCCTCTACAGTCGTCTGATTTGACTGCATCGGACTTCTTTTTGTGGGGATATTTGAAAAGCAAGGTGTATGCAAACAAACTAGAAATGCTTGAGAATCTCACACAAAATATTCGTAATGATATTAAGCAAATACCCCGTGGAATGTGTGGAATACACTGAAAAACGGGGTTGCGTTTGTGAGGCTAACAGAGACGGACATTAATCTGATATTGTATTCCATATATAATTGGCGACATTAAATAAAACATTTATCTATATAAATTCCATTTTCTTTCATTTAATCAAAAATTATAAACAAAGTAGTATACCTTCCCGGCGGACACTATGCACATCATGAGACAAGTTATTATTTTTACTTTCTTTAAAAGTATTTTGTGGCTATGCAATCAACATGGAAGTTTAAGAAGAAAGTCTGTAATTTGGCCAGAATTTGAACAAATCTAAGGGTTCCTTCAAAAATTGCATTAAATTCCCACAAAATTTTTTTATTTTTAAATAAAAGTTCCTCATAAATCGCAATCTGCTGTTAATAAACCGGAATAATTTTTAATGAAATAAAAAAACAAATTTTTTTTTATTTGATTTTGTTTATTTCGTTGTTTCAATAAATTAAAGTAGCCGTTTTAATTATATGTTCCCCTGCGATTATGAGTTATTGGAATTCGTCTATATACAAATATGTCAGTATATAGAAATTCTTCGATGCACATTTGGTCAAGTGGGTTATATTGACAAAGAGATACGCATGCACACATACACAGATGTGAGTTCACATACACAATATATTTAATAAAACAAAATCATCATTAAAATTTCAAAGAGGTAACGGAGAATAATACTATTAGCCAATACAACCATTTATAAGAACCAACAACAAACAGTAATAAAAACCTGATGGACAAGTGCAAATCGATTCATTACAAAAAAAAAATACAACGGGAACATTTAGCACCAAATGTTTGTAAACATGAACAATGAAAACAAACGAATCTTCAAAACCAGACCTAGAATCAAAATACCGTTAATTTTTTTGAGCGGGAAATTATAATGGAATGTAAACAAAAAGACTGTTGTCGCTGTAGCGTTTTTTAAACACGCTTGAGCAAATTGACTACAAGCACAAAAATATGAAATAATATGATAAAGTAAAATTTGTTTTGGAATTAATCTTTTCTCTTTTGCAAAAATATTATTCTTTAACAGTGGTATATTTTTTATTCTTTGAAAGGCTTTTTTCATATATTAGACCAATTTTTTGCCAAATTTTATTTTTAGTGTTACTATTCCAATTTTAGTTTCGCTTTATGTGCCATATTTCTTCGGACGATGTTCAACGTATCACAATTAACAATAGAAAATGAAACAAAACAGGCCTAGAATTAAACGCGCTATTTGCTCATTATTTTGAAATAACCCTTTAATATTTTTAAGCTTAATCCTGTGAATATTCGTCATTATACTTCCAGCATTCTTCTTAACAGATTTTTAAAATTTTAGATCTTATAAGGAAATACTTTCCTTATGTTTATATGTTGGGGCACACACACACACACACACACATATATATATATATATATATATATATATATATATATATATATATATATATATATGTGGCAGCCCTTTTGTATCATTAATAAGTAACCGGTATTTATTATCATTGCTAACCTAGAACAACTTGCACATGCATTCTGTTTTCTCTTCCGTTTTGTGCTGTTAACTATGATAGACGTATTGGCTACGTCTTAAATAATAAATTTTATTTTAACACTAATTTAAGTGAATAAATAAAAATAAGAATTCACAAGATTACATAGTTTTATTGGATTCACGTAAAACAACAATCCAAATATATATATACAGGGTGGACTAACTTGGACTGACCAAGTTGGAGATCATTGCATATATAAATTTGATATTTTGCACACTTAGCCCATAAAGTCTGCATTCACCTTAACACAATTTTCAGTAATATAAAAAAATCATGCGAACGTTTAATTGAAATTAAATTTATTATCACATATATCTTTCTTCAATATTTTCAATATCATATTTCTTTCTCACATTTTAAAAAAACCTAAATTAAAAACATAAAAACAACCAAATTGCAACCAAAAAGTCTGCGTTCAGTACCACTACATCCCGTAAAACTTCAAGTTATTAAACAAACGTTTATTTAATATTTTGTTGGATACCAACGCTGCTTTAAGAATTGACTCAGTCTGTTTGGCATGGATTTGGCTAAATGTTCTGCTTTCACTCTGCCCGCTTCGTAAAGTTTCTTTGCTTGTTATGACCTGCTGACGATCCCAAAGTTGCTCAATGGGATTGCGGTTGGGTGATTGTAGAGGCGTTTTAAGCTGTCTTAGAGCATTGTACAAGAGCCAAAGACTGACTACCTCCGCTTTGTGTTTTAGATTGTTATCTTGCTGGAACCAATATGTTAATGATAAATCAAGTTTTTCTGCACTCTGCTTCAAATTTGTTTTTAATATGTCAAGATATGCCCACTTGTCCATCGTAGATTCAATAAACTCCATCTGACCCACAACTCCAGCCCGTACTATAATCCCGCCACCACCATGCTTAACTGTACCGACTAGATTTTGCTTTTCAAGAGCAATTGTGGGTTTGCGCCATATTATTTGACGTCTCTTTATTCCAAAAATGCAAAATTTGCTTTCATTTGAAAATATTACTTATCTCCAAAATCCAGAAGCTTATTTATGTAGGCATTGCAAACTCAACGCGCTTGATACCATGATATCCTGCTCTTCTTAAAATTTTTCTAGCGGTTTCTGCACAAACTTTCTTGCTGAAAGGATTGGCGAATATTTTCAACAATATTCGTGGATGTTATATGGGGATTAACCTTTGTCATATTAAGAATTTTGCGTTCTTCTCGTTCAGAAAGTATTTTTGGGAGTCCCGATCGCGGCTAGAAGGAATTATACCTGTATTTTTGAAATTATTTATTGCACGTTGGACGGTAGAATATGTTCCCTCAATCGTTTTACCAATTTTTCGGAAACTATTGCCTTCTTTCCACATATTTATAATTATTTTTCTTTCCGCAACACTGATTTCTCTTCATTTAGCTTCCATGTTTATAAAATAAATATTTCTTCAACTCAAAATGCACTAATATGCTATTTTAAATAATCAGTTTTATAAAAGTAAATGAAAAGAACGCAAAAAAATGTAACGGTATTATAGGCTTAAATATAGCGAACGCAGACTTTCGGTTGCAATATTTACGTATTGTTGAACTTAAATCCCGTTATTGGAAAACTAAAGAGATGAATGAAGACTTTGATTTTGGGTTTTTTTTTTAGCTATGGCTAGGAAGTTGGAAATTTAAAAAAAAGAATTTGTATTAACTACATTTTTGTTAGTTATTTTCATATTGCCAAAAGTATTATACGTGAATGAATGCAGAAATATATATATTATTTTCTTCAAGGCCTTATCAAATGTAATATTAGAATAAAATATAAATTCAGAACATTTTTACTATTCCAAAACATCTTTTGAATGTATACACGTTATTTTCATTATTTATTATTTTTGTTTTGTTCTTCTTTTTAACCGACTTCGAAAAGAAGGAGGTTATCAATTCATGTGTATTTTTCAGCTTGTTGACATAAATTTAATGTTATTTATCTTTTTTTACCAGCATTTCTCTTATTTCTTTTAGGCTGACTTAAAAAAGTGTTTGCACGCATGAATGCAGATGGAATTTTGTATTTTAATACTTGTTATTTTTGCTGGTTGTTTTTCTATTGCAACCATCAATTCTTAACTGCAAAACATTTATATTTTTTTTCTTAACCACATACATTATATACACTTTAGTATAATGTGTAAAGAATTTTTCATAGACCACCAATCTGTGTACTACTGCTCCAAATTTTTAGAGAAACTTTGGGGAATTAGAAGTTTAGCAATTTATATAAGAGCCAGAAGCAGGTTATAAATTGTTTACCACAAACAACTTGTTTAAGAAACATGTTAGTCTGCACAGGGGCTAAACATGTTTATGACTAAATTGAGAAATAAAAATCAGCGTGTTTAATTTCGATTAAATAATTTAAATTCACCGATAATGATTATTAAAGGCTGTCATTTCATTACCACTTTCTTATCTCTACAGGAAGCTTTTCCATACAAACGGACTAAATTAAAATAATATCAAAAACTAAAATAAATCATAAAAGTTCAACAAGAAAACTAAAATTAATAACAACTCTTTCGGCTGACTATTTATGCAATTTGGAGATAATGAGAAATAAAGCAAAAAAAAGTCACAAATATTATGGTTAAAGATTATGAGATGAATAACTTAGAAGCTATAGTTTTCTTTCCACGTAGTTTTGCTCTATTAGATTTTGTTTTGCTATTTTTTATTGGCAACGCTAATTAAAAAATACAAAAAATATGTATACAATATCGGGTGTTTATTTTATAGAGGTATACAAATTTAAGTTGGCAAAACCGTATTAACTGACAGCAATTTTTCAGCTGTCAGGTAATTTATCTTTAGTTGGTTTTGCATTGCAACATAAATAGACTGGCACCTGAACAGCGCTCTCAAATTTGCTTGTGTAAATTTGGCCTAAAACAAGATTGACATTGACCCCGATTTTCATACGCGAATTTTGTTTAGAAATGAAGCTCAGCTTTGTTTAAATGAATTCGTCAGAAAACAATACTGACTTATCCTTAAGACTATGTTGAGACACCATTAGTGACTGATTGGTGTGCTTTATGGGCTGGTGGAATCATTTGTTCGTTCTTCTTTAAGAATAATGCTGGTTAGAACATTACAGTCGGAAGTGACTGCTACATAGCCATGATTGACTTCTTCTTTAACAAAATGGTTCAACATGTCACACAGCTCGGGCAACCATTGATTTATTGAAGGAAACGTTTAGTAAGCGTCCAGTTTCATGTTTTGGACCCGTGAGTTGGCCTCCAAGATCGTGCCGTTCAACGCCGCCAAACTATTTTCTGTGGTAAAGCCACTAGTCTACACAGATAAACCCGAAACGATTGACCACTTGGAGGACAACATTCGCCGCATTATTGCCGATATCTGACCTCAACTGTTGGAAAAATTGTCGACAATTGGGCATGCAGCCGGGGTGGTCATACACTAGAAGTCATACTCAAATTATAATGCCAGAAGATTACCTTTCCAATAGAGTAAATTTAAAGTCAATGTAAATATTACGACTTTGTTTTATTTCATTTCAAAATTCTATACCTCAAAAAAAACATCCTTTATATATATGATGTTTTTCACTTAAAAGTATTGAATTGGAAATAAAAGCGAAGAAAAACTTTACTGGCCTAGAAATTCCATTATATTAACTTGTACGCTGTTAACACACATTCATAATCAACAAACAAATAAACAAACAAAATGTAGTCAGATAAAATACAATAAAGAAATCAATTGTGGATTTATTAAAATGGTTCTTGATTCTTTCATTCTTTCTGTTTTTGCGAGTATGTGTGTACGTGCATGTGCGATTTTTAGATTGTTTTTTATTTAAAAATTTTTATACATGAATTATAAAGTTTTAAAGTTTTATTTAGCTGGCTGTTATTTGAGATTAATTTTAAAGAGAAGAGTACAATTTAGATGGCCGCATAATAAAATATACTTTCTAGTTGGTAGTATATTGTTTATATTTCTTCCGCCAGTAAATGAAATACTGTTGTTATTTCCTGTCTTTCCTGGCTGTTGTTCTCTTGCAGCTAGTGGCGAGTGCTTTCCATGTAAAAACATCATTGTCAACCCGCGATATAATTCGTACTCGAAAGCGCTCGCCATTAACTTCAAGAGAACAACAGCCAGATAAGGGCCCAACTATATTATGCATATACTGGCTTAAGGCAACTTAAGCAACTGTGCAAATACCTAATAATCATATGTGGCAAACTATAATGTACTTAACAAAACTTTTTGTCGAATGTCAATTGCTTAAGCAACAAAATTTCAATGGAGGGCAAAAACAAAAAACAATATATCTGAATTTAATAGAAAATGTACAAGAAAAAGTAGCTTATATGACAAAAGAGACCCGTTTCATTATGACGGCAATTCAAAGGAACGAGGGCCTTTAAACATTTTATTTTATTTTCCATTTTTTAACACAGAATTTGCAATAAAATTTAATTTTGTATTGTTTATAAATTCAATGATGCACACAGTTGCATTTTTAGTACTTTTGGCCGAAATAATACAAATAGCGAAATATGTGTAATTTTTCTTTCAAATTTTCTTAAAACTATTAACAAAAAATTATAAATTTGTATAAGGATAGTATACTTAATATACAAAATATGATTATTAAACGCTTTTTGCTAATAAATTTTATTTATTTAGAACGAAATGCAAAAGTACGAATAAAGCAAATGTGCAACTGTGCATAATAATTTCAATATTCATGAAAGTACGATATAGCCACATAAAAGTCTTCAATGATTCGCCTTAGCATTTGGTAGACTTTTCGTTCAATTTTTGACATTAGCTTAAGCCCGTTTATGCATATTATAGTTGGGTCTTAAGACGGGAAATAACAACAGTAATCTTTCTGGTTCTCTGCAACACCTTCATCAGCATCCTTCGTACCAGTCAGTTATCGAAATTTATAAAGAACTTATGCCAAAATAAAATTTTCAATATTAAATTCTGTTGGCAGAATAACAACCCCTATTAGCCTCTATTAGCTTATACAGTGTTTTACTGATGTTATTTTTTTTGCATTGTGATCGTAGAACATGTTTTCAACATATTTTGGCATATATTTTTCAAATGGACAAAATCACTTAAATTATTTATTTTCATTAAAATAAAAATATCTTTTTAAAATTAATTTTGTTTATGTGATTCATGTCTTTATCGAGAAGATCACGCCTGCATATGTATAATTAATTGCTATTGAAAGTATCGGAAAATTCCATTAATTTCAAATTTTTGCCTGTCACGATTTGTAAATAAAGTTTCTTCAGTTATACCCTTCAATTTTAGATTTATTTTATTATTTGTAGTTTTATGGGTCTTAAAAATAACAGTTTTGCTTTGAACGCTTTAAGACCTCTTGAGGTAGTGGAAACGTATCTAGAAATTTTACCAATCAGCAATAATTCATCAAGTGAGAGTAGCTTGCAATTGGAATATTTTATTTTAGTATATGAACCTTTTTATCTCAATTTTATTTACAAAACCAAAAACAGCTACAGCCGTAACTTCATGAATTTTTGTGTCATGACTTTTATTTTATACAGTAAACTGTGATCCTTAAAGGTAAAGATACAGTAAGATATTTTTAGATTTTTTTATCTAAAATAATTCAATACATAATTAAAATTAGGGCTGAAAAACAAAAATAAAGATAAGAAACTTTTACTTTTTACCAAAATTACAATAACAACACAACGATACAAATGGAAAAAAGAAATGCAGAGATTCAAGTGTTCTTATGCAGTAATGCTGTTTTGTTGGAATTCATAGAATACAACCACACTTAAAGATTTTCTCGATCAATATTTTTTTCTCCAAAGGTAATGAAATTAGGTATTTGTTAAGAAAAATAATAAAAATATCTTACGTTTGTTGGTTGCTCTGAAACTGATTTTCAATATATTTTTCTTTTTGTTTAAAAGATCTGATTAATGCCTTATGAACAGAAGCAAAATTTATTTAAAAAAACTGACTTTCAAACATATATATATATATATAGTATCCGAAGGCTATTAGTTGACCATTGAAGAATAAATTAAACTTTTATCTGTTTTTATAAAAAAAAGCATAGTAATGTCGCTTTCTAACACATTTTGAAAATCGGTTACAGAATAACAAACTTATGACATTTTCATTATTTTTTTTTTAAATCGTTATTTCATAAAATTTTTTAACACATGAAGAGATCGAGAACGTGGACTCCAATAAAATGAATTACTGCATATTTTTCGTGTAGCACTGTGTAATTAAGAATTTAAACTCCTTAATACCTATTGCGTTACGGCATTAACTAAATTTTACCTTTTTAGGTTTTAATTCATTTTTGTTTTATTATGGCACAATTAACTACAGATTTAAGTTATATTTAGTGTCGTAAGATGGCCGGAAGGGAGTTTCAAAATTAAGGGCGGTAAAAAAAAAATAATAAAAATAAAAAAATATTATTTAAAAAACAAAAACATGTTTGTGTTTATTTTTTTTAGAATATTATTATTTAGACGAAAATGAATGCACATTTTAAAATAAAGCCGAAAACAACTAGCCTACACATATGTACATATATTCGTTAAAACATGTACAATGTTGTATAGTTGTTGAAAAATAAGGAAATTGTAATTCTGATATACAAGAATTCATACTTATCCAGTACTTGCCTTAAGTAAAAGTATCCTTGGTAATCTTACCTCATCATTGTTGCCACATAAAGTTAATGACCTTAATCAAGGTCTGATCTAACACTTCTACTTCTGCTGCCTTAAACAACATTTTAATGGTACCATGAAATTTCTGCATAAAAATCATACACAATACTACGAACGGCCACATGACTGTTGCGGCAATAAAATGTAATAGAACATGATAGCATGTTATTTTCAATGAATTTGCTTTTAAGGTTTTAACAATGTACAAATATTGGCATATGTGTTGAATAGTGTTCCTCTCCTCTTCTCTTACTTTTCGTTTCTTTTCGGTTATACTTTGAAATTGCATGCAACATGGATATTTACTCCATGATACAAACGATAAATTTCATTTTGAATGGCTGGTTGTTTTTTTTCCTCTTTATATGTCTTAACTCTTTTTCGCTATGTTAAACACAGCCACAAGAACAATAATGTATCGTTATTTTGTGCAAAATCAAAGTTTAAACCAAAATCTATTAAGAAGTCATTGAAAAACTTAAAAAAATACTTCAAACGAGTGGTTCGTTGGTAGAATTTTTTTTTAAATTATTGCAAATTAAGTGTTTCCTTATGTGCTTTTAATATGGTGGCTATTTTTCTGCATAGACGTGCACATGAAAACATGTTTTAATTTTTATGCGAAGAATTGAAGTGTGGATATATTTTAGTTTTAACTACAGTCTGTATCTATTAATTGGTCATAAAAATACTTTTTTGTTAGCTCATAGTCTTCGAGTATGTTGCGATTATTTTAGTTTTTTGATTTCACGTCTGATGTGCAAACTGAATAAAAGAAAAAGTTTGTTCACTAAGTCTTTTGTTTTAATATTACATTTTCTGTTGCAAAGGCGTGCTTTGTGTATTGAAAGAAATGTCTGAACTTAAAATTCCATCCATAAAACCTAAATAAACGTTGGCTATGAATTTATGATCGCCTTCTCTTTTATTTATTATTATTTACTTTACAGTTACAACTGAACTATTATACAACATGATAATTTAAATTAATTAATTGTTTAGTATTTATTGTTTAACTTAAAAATATTGCTCTTTTCGCTTCTTAAAAAGTATAAAGTTTTATCTATTCCTCGTTATAGATATTTAAAAAAAACACTAACCATTTGTTTTGAAACATCTCTTTATATTTTTGCTATTAAAATATTTTTTTGTCCGTTCATTGAGGCAACATTATATAAATTATATGTTATGTTTTCATTACCTTCTCTTAAAATTCAGAATTAAAAGTCTAAATATTGATCTTTGTATGCTTTTACTCTTCCTTTTAGATCAGCGTTGCCAAAATGATGATTTTATCATATTTTTGATGTTTTTTGAACTAAAATATGATTTGATGATTTCCTTTCTTAAATTATGATTTCTGATTTATAAAAATTATGATTTTTTTTATTTCAAGTGTGTACTACTTTCATTGCAATTGTATTTCATAGCGAAGTTAAGTTTTGTATCAGCTTGTTGTTGAAAAATTTTAGTTAGTTAACAATAAAAACAAGTTTATCAGGTGAGGAGGAAATTTTTTGTACAATATGCAATTCGATTCTTGGCAGAGCGGATCTAGTAAAACACCAAGCAGAGCGAATTGTATAAGTTGCAGCCATACAAAAATTGAATCACAATTTTTACCTTCAGATGAGATGAGGAGTGTAAAAAACTTAGAACTCCAATTAAGTGCGTTTATTGCAGAACACAACCTTACATTTTTGTGTACGAATCACTTAACTTTATTTCTAAAATCCTCGATTTCTGATTCAAAAATAACACCTAATCTTGCATGTGGCAGAACAAAAACCGTTTTAGGCCGGACCCAATTCTAATTCGTTTGCAATATACCGAATCAGTAGAAATTTTCCTTATGTGTAGATGAGTCTACTGACATAAGCATAAAAAATCGCTTTATTAGTAATCCGGGAACTATAAATTATAGAGTACAAGACTTATTTTCTGGCTTAATTGAAGTGGAGAGTGGCGAAGCTTTAACAATATTTAATTGTTTAAAAAGTTATTTTCAAAAACAAAAATACTGTACAAAGAAAATTTAATAGGATTCGGAGCAGATGGTGCTCCAAATATGGCAGGCAAAAATCATTCCGTTGCCAGATTATTTAAGAATGAAATTCCTAATTTATTTGTTGTCAAATGTATTTGTCATTCAATTACGCTTTGCTCTTCTTATGCTTATCTTAAGCTTCCACCTGAAGTAGATAATGACATTGCGAATAGTCCAAAACGTAATTAGCAATACCAAAAATATTTTTGCACCCCTCACAGGTGGTTATCATTAGAGTCTGTAGTTGTACGGGCTCTCGAGTTATATGAACGATTAACCATTTTTTAAGGTATTTACAATTGAAGGTAAATAACGTAAACAAAATTTTTCAAAACTCATCCTGTGAAATACATAGAATGTATGAGGAATTGTAACGCCTTTGCTTAGAAATTTTAGACAATTTTATAAAAACAGAATTTATGAACATGAGTCTCAATAACGACCTTGATTTTGAAAACAAAAGTCTATTTCTACATAACGAAGAAGTTTTGTTTTTGTTAAACAACAAATTTCTAGCTCAAAGCTAATTGCAAATGTTTAATCTCATGCTGTCAAAATTTGTTCAAAACTTAATATGCCTTTCCATTTCTTCAGCAAATGTCGAACGAATATTCTCAACAGTCAATTTAAACAAAACTTAATATAGAAATAGATTAGACAACAGCACTCTCGAAGGTATCTTATATGCAAAAGATTACTTAGCAAGAAGAAACTGTTCCTGCTGTAATTTAAAAATAGACCAAGAAATTATTAAAAAATATGAAACCCTGTATATATTATAGTAATAGTTCTTCATAAAAATTTTTCATAGGACATGTGCTTTTTAATCAAAATTTTTTTTAAGCTTTCTTAAATAAGTAAATATTTATTTACATATATACACACCGTTATTGTTTTAATGAAATCAGTTGAGTGTTTTTCCAAGTTTTCTATTTGTTGGTTGGTGAATGTGTGATTGAAAATTTAAGTTTGCTTATTTTCACTGATTTTGTTGGATCAATGACGACAAAGCCAGCGAAATTACGGTTTGTCACCATATAAACATAAGTACACGTTTCGCCATAAATTCTTAAAACAATAATAATTTAAATACATATGTTAATATATATTAATTGTTATTTTTAAATAAAATGTTGTATTAAAAAAATGATGATTTTTTTCCATAAAATATGATTTTTTTCGGCATATGACGATTTTCTTCTTAAAGCTTTTGGCAACGCTGCTTCAGATGATTGTAATTTTATGTTCACAATACTTTATTTGCTAATTGCGAAATAAATTTTTATAATTTTTTGTATATTAATTTTGTAGATACAGCTTAAACTGAGCAAATATATCATTTAGAAACATACCAATTGTCAACCATTTATGCCCATGCTCAAAACACTATATAAGCTTAATTTAATGTAAATTAATAAACTTCTTTTCGAAATACAATAAATGTTGACCGAACGCCTTTAGACTAAATGGTATTTAGTTAATAAGCATTTTTAGTCCCCATTGATTTCCTTACAAAATAACGATAAATTTACATTAGAAGAAGAATCACCTAATCAAAAACTGTATCAAAATAGGTATAAAATTTAGTGAAAATACATTCTAGAAGTTTTAGAAGAGTGCAATTTAAATTGATTAATTATTAAAAGTGAAGTATATAACTCCCCGCTATTTTTTTAATGTAATTTCAAAAATCTTGTTTGAGTTAAGTTATTGCTTGGTAAACGATTATTGCATTATAATTTCAAAAAATCCTTTTTAAGTAGATCTCCATAGCTGGGAGAAGACATACTTGTCAAATTTCAAGTCTTCAGATTTTTTAACTGGGTGATGACCAATCAGAAAATAACAATTTTGTTCATGTATTGAAAAAAACAATTTTTTTATATTTAATTTGTTTTGAAAGTATCAAATACAATTACTATTTCTGAGTCTGCTCTACAGTTATTTCTGTATACTGGTGAAAGTCCTTTTATCTGCGGGCTTACCCAAGAAGTCGAATTCGTTACAATTATGTCGTAAATACAATACCTATTTTGTATTAAAGAAGTTGACTATATCTGCTTTGGGGACTTGTTATAAATATTAACCATTTTATACGAGTAATATTTGAAATAAATAAAAAAATAAAATTTTTATAGTTTTTTAAACGATCTTTTTTATCTTTAATAAATATCTTTTTCTTTTTTTAGATCTTTTTTTATGTATTTTTTCTTTTCAATATTTCGCTTTCTTTTGGAAAGCTTCTTCAAAAGGAAAGCGAAATATTGAAAAGAAAAAATATATAAAAAAAGATCTAAAAAAAGAAAAAGATATTTATTAAAAAAATAAAATAAATATCGTAATTTTTCCAAAAATTTTCACTAACAGGTTTGTTGATGAAACTGTAAATGTCATTTGACACTATTAAGTTACGCAATAATTAAGTCATTAAATATTTTAAGTTCGTTGCGGATATTATTTAATTTTAATTTTACAACTGTGTGCCTTGTTTTAAATTGTGTGTGTTTGTGTTAAGGCAAACTTAAGCTATTATTGTCGCTAGGAATAATAATGAATTTTGTATAATTGTTGATTCCAAACAGCAACAGCAGTCAAAAAGTTTACTATTCGCAAAAGTTTTTCGGTTATTTTTATTGATTTTATGTGTTTACATGTTAATGTACATTAGTTGTCTAAAGCAAATGAAATTCCAAAGAGAGCCAAGGGTTGACAATTTTAGTGCAGCATGGAATTATTTAGCCGACACGGTTTATGGAAACACTTTCTATGGAAACACCCTTCAATTTATAAATTTATTCTTTTTCCTTCCTTTTATAGCCAACATATTGAAAATGCTCTGAGCAAATTCCAAAAGTCTGTCTATAACGGCTGAAAAATCACATCATTCTTTTCACTATAGGAACACCCCTTATATTATAGTTTTATATTTGATTTGTTTGAACATTTTCTTGCAGCGCATATAAAAATACTTATAAAGGGTCCGCCATCTAACGTTTTTTTTTTTCAACTAGTGCTTATTTCATGAATGGTAACACTTAGCTCGTGTTTGATTTGACAAATAATTAGTTTTATCCTTCCGCTGCGATATTACTTTGAAAATCATGGTAATGTTGCAGAATGTGTGCGAAAAGTGAAAGAAACTGGCATCCTCATCGATAAACCAAAGCGTGAAAAGCCAAAAACAGTGCGTACACCCGAGAATATTGCTGCTGTGGCAGAAAGTGTGCGTGAAGTGCCATCAACATTAATTCACCGTCGTTCTCAACAACTGAACATTTCAGAGACGTCATTGATGAGACGAATTTTGCATTAAGACTTTGGTATGATGCCATACAGAGTCCAATTGGTTCAGGAGTTGAAGCCAAGTGACCATCCAATGCATTTTCGCTTCTCTAAGTGGGCCTGCGATCGACTTACAGAAGATGCCGATTTAACAAAATTCTCATCTTTTCAGATGAAGTTCATTTTGATCGCGCATTTGGGGTACAGAAAACCCGCACGCATACATTGAACAGCTGACGCACCCAAAACGAGTCACTGTTTGGTGCGGATTTTGGTCCAGAGGCATAATTGGGCCATTTTTCTTCGAAAATGAGCAAGCAGTGAACGTTATCGGGCCATTTTGAATGAATTTTTGTTCACAAAAATTGAAGAGGAGGATATTGGCAACATTTGGTTTCAAGAGAACGGCGTTACGTACCACACAGCCGAAGCTACACTCGATGTTTTGCGGCCTATTTTTAAAGATCGCATTATCAGCCGCAGAGCTGATGTCATTTGGTCACCTCGGAGCTTTGATTTGATACCGTTGCACAATTATTTGGGGAGTGCCGTCAAATTTAAGTGTTACGCCGACAAGCCAGAGACAGTTGATGCTTCAAAGGACAATATTCGTGAAGCCATTGGTAAAATACAGCTGCACACAATCGATAATGTGCTTAAAAATTGGACCGATCGTGTAGGCTACTGCATGGCCAGCCAAGGCATCCATTTGAATGAAATTATTTTCCATTATTAACCGGAAGGATTTTACTTTAAATTAAAAACAGAAATTTGAGAAATATTCAGTAGTTTTGTTTGTAGCATTTAAAACAAAAAAAAGTTATTTGGCGGACCCTTTACTTATACTTAAGCAATGTGTACATTTTGTTGCTATAGCGGTAAAAGTGTTACATACTATAGCATGTCTAGTACAATAGTACAGCTATAAGTTGCACAACACTAACGTCTCTACAGATATCAAAAGGATACCATATTTAATCTGAAAAACGTTTGGCATAAATATAACATAAATAGTTTATTTTAACAAGCAGAAATACTTGCAGTCTTCTCATGTTAAAATTATATTATATATAGTTTTAAGGACTTATTTGTTTTTGCTAAAACAGTATTGTTTGTATTGCTTAAGATGGACTAATCTAGTTTAAAGCAAAAAATAATTGTATCTTAAAAAATACATTTACACGCTTTAAACAATTTTTAAATATAGAATTTTTATGGAATATTTTTATCAATATTACGTCATCGTGGGAACACTCTTTAATATTTATTATTTTCTGTCACAGCGGCTACGATAATATATCTTCTGTGAAAATTTCAAGAGTCTATTTATTACGGTTCTAGAAGACTAAGGCAAACGGACAGAAGTTGCAGGGAACCCTTTCTGCAACGCCTTTAGTTTTAAGTGGGTGAATTATAGTTTTCAAACTAGTATAGACGAAAGATGACACCCATTGTTGTTTAGGTCACTGACGTGAACGGCTTATAGTTTAATGTATCGGGATTGCACTACTTACGTTTGGGTTTTTTCAGCACTCAAAGTTTTATGCTTTAAACCTCTTAAAATATTATTATTTTTCAATAAATAAGTGGAATTTATTTTTATTTTATAATTTTGTTATTTTTAATCGACCTTTTTATATTTTAAATAAACATCTGTTTTTCTTTTCAACGGTCTTTTTTAATTAACCATATATATTTTTTTCGATATTTCGCTTTGTGGAAAGCTTTTTCAGGAAAATATTTTTTATTTTTTTTTAAATATAAAAAATAATTTCCTGAAGAAGCTTTCCATAGGAAAGTGAAATATTGAAGAAAATATATATTGTTAATTAAAAAAGACCGTTGAAAAGAATAACAGATATTTATTTTTTATTTTATATTTTTTTAAGAAGTAAGAATTATTTGCTGACGTTTTTTAAACTAAACGAGAAATATTGTACGCCAGAGGAATGTACTGAATTGCTAGTTTCGTGATTAGTATTCTTCACATTTGTCTACTTAAGGTGGTCAAGTTTTTAAACAAAAAATATTTTTAATCAATCAATTTTTATTAAGTAAAATGAATTAATTGCTAATAAACTGTTATAAGTCTTGTTTAATTAAATACCTTAACTAACGAGCTGAAGCAATTTTGTTTTGTATTGTAAATGAAATAGAAAGTCTTGTCTTGATTTTACTTGTTTGTGGATTTATCACGCATCACAAAAAAAGCTAAAAGTTTCTTTGTTTTCTTGTTTAACATTTATTTTCTCGTTTTTGTTTTCCTAAAATTTGTTTGCATGAGTTTCAATGTTTAATGGTCTTAAGGCAAGTGTGTAGTGGAACTAACAACTTTTTAAAAAATTAAATATTATTTTTTTATCTATGGAAAATGTCATCATAGTCATTGTTTCTTGCTTATAAAATTAGTTTATTTTTAAAGTAAATAAGCGATTGTTTGAAATGGTTTTAAAATGGTCCCAAGCTTGCCTTTAACATTCTGTATGCCTTTTTCTACCGCATGTAAAAAAGCGTTTATGTAGAGAAAAGGGTTAATAAATATTCTTTACAGATAGTTGTTTAAATAGATTAAATTATAACTAATGCTAAACGTAAGAAAAAGGTACAGACGAGACGACTTTATCATTACTTCGATGTCTGGCGATATCCTTTCAACCGGAATGGATAGACACATAATTTTTAAGTCTATCGGATGGTTGAATCAAAACCTAAAATGTTAGCAAATTTCAATACAAAGGAAATGATTGTTCTGGCAGTTACTTATATATCAAGTTAATAATGGTTTTCAGCTGTAACAGTTATCTACATTCTCACAGTGTGATTTCCCTGATTCACTATATTTTATACTTCTTTACTTGTTAGCTAGCGTATATTTAGATGTTAATTTAGATGAAATGTGCCACAAAATGTTACAGTAATATGCGACAAGTGTCATGCTGCCTTTTATTACTACATTTTCATACTAAAAATATAAGATTCTTTTTTAATAATTCTCTTCCTTTTTCTATTTTTGAACTTTTAAAGGTAGAGATTCTTTCGATTGCAAATATTCTCATTTAACCAGCGAAGTCAACTAGAACGCAATACATTATGGAATCAGCGAAACTTGAACCTTCAACAACTGTCATTAAATTGTTATTTTTCTGTCTTGTTAAGATTTCGTTGAAGTTTGTTTAATTTTAAGGGTGACTTTAAAAACGGAACCGTTTTAATATGCAGACGTTTGCAGCGACTTCTGATATGGAGGCCGTGAGCTTCGAACTTTGAGTTGTTACTGTCTATTTAACAATAATTTTTCTTTTTTAATTTAAATACACCACTCTTGTTAGTGATAGACGTACGATCTTATACAGTTCTGTTTATCATACATACATACACACATTCAAAATCTGCTTACAACTTTGTTGTTACCAATATACAAAGGATTTCAAATATTATTTATAATAAAAACTTTTCTTTTTATTATCTAATGCCAACCGAATATTATTCCACTGTACCATCTTATATCTGCTATTGTTTACGATAATGACAACGTACAATAATATACGTACATAAAACCGATTGCATTTAATTATTTATAATTTTTAAATGTGTATTATTATTTTTTTATATTACTATCGTTATTTTATTGGGTCTCTATAGTATGTAAATACAATTTTATATTTTTAGTCATTATGGTGCACTGCATATAAAACCGCCTCAGTCGAATATACAAACATTTTTATTCATCATAAAAATAATTCAATATCAGTCATTTAGTCCACTTTTACTTTCAATCAACAATTACTTTCATGTGAATATTTTTTAGTTTTATTTATAGAAATTTATTGAAAAAAAACAGTATTTAATTAACATAGAATCACAAATTTTAATTAAAATAGTTTTCGACACGAAAACAAGTTAAAAGAGATAATTGTGTCAAGTAAAAAACTACTGTTTATTTTAATTTAAGCGTGTTTTTTATAGAGGTATACAACTTTGAAATGGACAAATGTGAAGATAAATTTTTCATTATAATAAATTTTTAATTATCAGTTTATCATTATCATTATAATATAATGACTTGTAGCATATAACCGCCAAGGCTGGTAGGACGTAGTATAATCTAGTGACCCAATCTTGACTGTTTTTGATGACTTTTTTAAATATTTGTGGCAATAATGCGGTGAACGTTGTCCCCCGAGTGGCCAATCATTTCGGGCCTATTAGCATAGACTAGCAACTTTACATATCCCCACAGAAAATAGTCTAGCGGCAATACATCGCATCATCTTTGGGTGCCAATGGGTCTGAAATGTGAAGATATGCGGATACGTAACGTTTCCTTCAATAAACCAATTGTGCCGCAATCTGTGTGATGTGTTGTGCTTCCGGTGCGGGATCAATAGGCAACTTCGTTTAGGTCCAATTTGCATAATTTGGAAGCGTTTCAGACTTTCATGTTGAATGGCCAAACCAAACTAAACATAAATCACTTTACAGCTGACAAAAAGACCGGCAGTTAAAAAGTGTTGCTATCTCAAAAGTCTATACCAGAAAGACTTAACACATCAATTTAAAAAAAAATATAATTAAATTTCTTTCTACACTTTTATTTCAAAAAGTTTGTCTTTGCTTTAAAATTTATACTCGTGTGTATTTCACTATTCATTTTAATAGTAATACCGAAGTTAAACACATATGTAATTAGCAAAAGAGTTTTATACTTATATTTTTGGATTCCAAAAATTAAACATCAAAAATACGAAAAAGGCATACATGTGAATTATTGTGTTGAGGTAATAAAAAACAAATTATCTAACGATTGAAAAACTGTAAAAAAAAAATACTCCTTTCCCTTTTAGCCTTTTTTTCTTCTCTTGGTGAAGTGCGTACTCTTCATAAGAGATGTTACCGACTGAATAGCGTGCACATAATTCACATTGATCATTTTTTGGCATAAGTAGGGCGAATTATTTTATCATAAAGTGTTTCATAAAAAGCTGCTACTGAGAGTGACTGCATGTTCTTCTTTTTGCACCAATCATTTACATAAAAGTCATATATGTAGTTCCCTTTTTGTGCGCCATTCTGGTAACAGATATTTTTTTGTCTACCAGCATGACAGTAATGCTATTCCATTGATGGAAGGACATCCAAAAATGAGTAAAGGCATTGCCTTTCATTTGTTAAGTACCACCTGCTTCTGAATAATTTTTTTAGAAACTGTTTCTGAAATTGAATACTCCTTTGACCAATTAAGCACAGCCTTCGCACCTACGCCCAACGTTTTTTTTTGTTTTGTACCTTGAGATAATATTTAAAAGTCAGACTTCTTTTGGATAAATTTAATACTTTTCTATTTCGCGGTCTTTTAAATGGACCTGATTCAATCAAAGTTTAAACGTAAACGTTTACTTTCCAACTCATTTTCCAAAATTCTTTAAAAATATTTTCTTTATCATCGTCATGTATCTCCGCAAATTTCATGGCACCGAATTGTTTACATCTACATCTATCCTTCATATTTCTTGATTCTTTTATTTTTTCGTAATTCCAAACATTCCCGTCCTTTACTTTTCCATAATAACGTTTACCCTTTTCTCTACGAATTTTATTTTTGGCCGAAAACCAAGCTGAATTTTCAACTTGGACTCTTTTTTTCCGACTTTTGGTTTTGGTTGTTAACGCGTGTGAATCATCGGAGTCACAATGAAAACCATATAGAACCGGACCTATAATTCCGTCGTCTAACTCAAATCCATAATGGCGTTCAATTGATTGAATTCCAAAGTTACTGTTTCCAGTAACTTCCATGGTTGGCGTCTGATAAAATAATAATTTACCAATATTTTTGGAGAATTTAAATATATTTACCTTAAGCACCATAACTTATATAGCCTTAATAGGTTAAGATTTTTATTAACAATAATATGTTAAACTAGTTTTACTCATGTAGAGGTTTTGAAAAGAAAATTATACATAAATTGAAATAATTTTAACAGTTAAGAAAATTGACACTGTTAAGTTATACTATCGCTGCAATACTGACTCATTGATATTGAACAAAATTTAGCATATACAAGGTAATTTACAGACTACACTTATTGGTTCAGTTTTTCATAACCTATTTTTATTGCTGAATAGTTTGTTTTACGTACAGTAAATTTTTCAGGCGTTTACTATTTTCCAGTTTCGAAGATTTTTTGAAGACCGTCTACAACTACTTAGAGATTTTAGACAGTTTTGCTACACTTTATTATGCTTCTTTTTCAATTATATTGCCAATTGCCAATAAAGTCCCATTTCTGCCACTTTCATTTTACTAAAGTAACTTCGAAATATTTTTTATTCCTCTTTTATGTTTCTTATCTTTTGTAAACAATTTGGTTAAAAGTAAATGAACCCAAATTTTTTGACACACAAATTTCCTTTGCTTTTTTCTTTTTTAGACTGCGTACAAAATGTTTCACAAATTTCACCAAAATCTAATAGTCATTTGGAAAATATAGATTCAAACCCTTTTCATACAACATCCAAATTATTACTGGAAACGACAATAAGTGATACAGTAGCAAAAAAACAGATCTTAACAAAAGGCTCGCAGATGAGCGAAGAAAATGAAATCAGGAAGCATGCACGTGTTGAAAGATCAGCATCACCCATCCTCAATGAAAATTTTCCTAAAATTGGGCCGAATAATGTACACTTTCCAGGAGAGAGTGAAAAAGAAGCAGCAGCTGGTCGTTACTTTCAATACAATATAAAACCTACGAGCACATATGACCAGACATCAGAAAACGTAGAAGCGACACATAAAATAAGGGAAGGAAAAACCTTAAATTCGGCAACATCAGCTGCTACAATGACCGGTACTTTTTTAGTAAATGGGGACCTTCGACAGAATATGTCGGGGTCCCAAGTCGTGCAACCGACGGCCAGCAATACTGCGATCTTGACAGCAGCTACTGCTACATTGGCACCACATAATCCTCGTCAAAATCCCAATCCTGATATACAAGATATTATAACGGGTATTGTAAAATTATTAAATGGAAACGTAAATGTTCATGCTAATACACAGGGTATAAGACGACCATCGGCAAGCCGAATTAATAATCGTGGACCACCTAGAATATCAGAGGTACAAAATTTGCCTATTGAGTACGATGGCCAGAAACCAGGGGCGTCAACATCTATTCGCCCACCACCATATCCGTTTGATCGTCCCGAAAGACCGTTTATTACAGGAGTTCCCATACCTGAGCAAATAGTTCCTGTGCGTCCTGGTTTTGTAAGTAATCGACCACCTTGGCACCGTAACAAGCCCAGGCCCCCAATTACAACCTCTATTAGCAACCGTAGACCTATACCCCAATATAAACCTTTACCATCATCACAAATGCAACCGCCCCAAGAAGTAGAGCAGCAGGTTCCAATCATATCCACCTCGCATTCTGCAGAGCCTGTTGAAGTACCTTCAGTTGCGAAAGATGATCATAATGACATCAACGGCAGTGTAGCCCCTACAGACATCTCTTTAGATTCAGATTCATTTTCAAGTGAAGACACAAACACACAATACATCGAAGTCTCTGACAATGATGCCGATATTCAAATTTCACCAGACAGCCTTATGGAAGAACTTCAACCGCCACCTATAACGACAAAAAAAGAAGAACACCAAACTAAAAAGAAAAACAATAAAATCAAGTCTAACGATAAGAAGAAACAGTCCTCCGATATTCATTCCACCATAGTGGCGACAAGATCTGAAATCCATACTGCTATGCACATGTCTTCGACTTACGTACCAATGCCCATGGATGTCGCAGAAGAAGCTGCTGAAATTGATTTTTCAACCGAAGAAGTAATTTTTATGACTGCCAGCAAAACACCAGAGCTAGAAACTATTGCCGTGAAATCAACAAAATCCAAAGTTGAAACATCTTCGACCCGTGCCACTTCGGTATCTCCCCCAAAAACTGAAATTTTGTCTACCATATCTGTAAAACCTTTAAGTTCAAAAGAATACAAAGGATCAATTCTTGGCAGTGCGAACAATGTTACTGCCTCAGAGAGTGCTATTGTTCCGACCAAAATTACCTCAGATCCCATACCCACCACAATTACTAATTCATATATTACTACTACAACTGCCACTACCACAACCACTACTACCACTACTACAACTAACACTGAAACCGTACCTACCTCTAGTAACCAATATCCATATCCAACAACGCTAACTCCAACTCCACCATCATTGCAAACAAAACCATCCGTACAATATCAACCAAGACCTGGTATTGTATTAGACGATCCCGAGTTTCAGCCCGGTATACGTCCTCGTCCCCAACGTCCATCCGAATCGCAAATAACCCGTAATCCAGGTCCGCCTGCTAGCGTACAACCAACACGCCAACACTTACCACCGGGTTATGGAGAAATATTCGATGTGACACTGTCGGCCATTCAAGGACCTGGCTCAAAGGGTGGCTCGCAGCAAACAATTAATATTAAACCATTTGGCTCTTACGGTGGCACTGCTGGTGCCCAACCCGGTGCAGATATTATTATATCCGCTTCAGGTGAAAATGGTTTTGTTTCTATAGATGGTAAACGAACTTACATCAATCTTTTTGGTGATCCCACAGATCCTCCAATGGGTGTTCAGTTATCCTCAACATCAGCCACGGCTATACCTCAGCTACCAGTAAGTGGCGGTACATCTTCAACATCTAAACCTACTAGTAACACTGGTGGTACGCTTGGTGGTAGTAGTGGCAATTCGTTGGTCACCCCGGTAACTCAACGAAATACGCCCGGTTTGGGATATGGTGTAGCGGAAACAGAAATCGTCGATATTCACACAAACATACCGCAACATGTTAAGCCGCAAAAACAGTTACCAACAACTTCTAACACTGGATCGACTAGACCTCATTACAGGCCACGTACCACTCAACCTCCAGTTCGTATCGATACATGTATCGTTGGAGATGATTCTACTTGTGATCAGGCTCAACATGAGCGCTGTAAAACTGAAAACGGTGTATCTAGTTGTCACTGCAAACCAGGCTAGTATTTGGCTTTTTTTTATTGTTGAAAATATATAAAACTAATTGAGTGTTTACTTATTTCTTTATTTATTATTTCAGGTTATTCCCGACGTAAACATCGTGAACCTTGTCGACGAGTTATAACATTTTATATTGGTATGCGTGTAGACCGAATCTATGAGCATCGAATCGTATGGGATAATAAATTGGCAGATCGCAATAGCGAGCCATTTAATCAATTAGGGTTTGAGTCCATTAGAGCTGTAAGTTTGGTTTTGGCTATGTTAACTCAAAGAACAATTATATAAATTAGGAAATTATTCAAATACTTTTCACAACAACTTAATGAACTTAATATTTCTGCAAAAAGACATCTTAATTATTTAAATCATTTTTTTTATACAACTAATGCAAGGGAAAAGCCTCTTTAATTTAATTAAATTTAATTTAATTTGTGTTTCTTGTAAAAAAGATCGATTCAGCCATGTCTATGACTCCTTACTCTGATGAATTTATGGACGCTAAAGTGAACAATATATATCGTGGAGATCCCAACCTAGGAGGCAGTGGGGTTTATGTCAACTTAACAATTAAAGTAAGAAAGATTGCATCTCCTCTGAATTTAAATATTCTATGTGATTATTTACTCTGATATTGCAGTTAGATGAAAGCGTAGAAACACTTCGTCCGAATTTGCGCAGTGATGTTCAAAAACATTTACTAGGCGTTCTGCACAGACGAAATAATAATATTGGAAATTCTGTATTGTATGTTACCTCTCCAGAGGGTGCTATCAGTGCTTTAAAAGATTTGGATGAATGTCAAATGAAAGATTTGAACGATTGCCATCCAACTGCTACGTGTTCTAATATTTGGGGTAGTTTTCGTTGCACTTGTCCGGATGGAACAAAAGATTCTTGGTATGATCAGCCTTATCGGGCAGGCAGAGAGTGTCAGACGTGTCCAGAGGCTTTTTGCAATAATCGTGGAGTTTGCAGCTACAATGAAGAAGGCAATCAAGTGTGTGTTTGTGACTCAAATCATTATGGTGGACAGTGTGAAATCGATGGTGAAGTTCTTGGAGTAGCTATTGGTGCTTCAGTTGCAGCTGTTATTATCATAGTATTGACACTTATCTGCTTAATAATGTGGTCGCGCAGATGGCAAAGGGAACAAAAGAATGCAATTGGCTCGCCTGTTTTTGGTTATATGAATACTGCACCTCTGAAGTCAGCTGCTCTGCCACAGGCAGGATATCAAGTTACTTTAGAAGATCGCATGCGGTGGGCCCAAATAGCCGATGTCATGGCTCAAACAAATCACTATGCGGTGATATTTATACAAATTTCTTGAATATTTGTATGTATATTTAATTCAAGTTATCTTTCAATCTATACAGGCTGAACCCATTGGTGGACCTACGAGACCATCGTCGGCCATGTTTGCTTATCCGAATTTACAGGCATTGGGTACAATGGGATTGGGCGCAATTGGTGGTATTTCTATGCAAAATACAATGCAACAAATGCATCATACTAATGCCATGGCACCGCCAGTTCCCTTACCAAGGTATGAATGCAATTTCTTTCATTAAGTCGAAATACTAAACAACTTTTTGTTAAATTTCTTTATAAATTGCAGATTGGGTCTTAGCTCACGCTCAACGGGCATGAGAACTTTAGAGAATTCCAGTTCTAGTGAAGAAGAAGATCGTACTGATTTGCTGGGCAGAAAATTTCAAGTACCACGACCAAAAAGTCGCAGTAATGGCAGCATAACGGTAGCATAACGACTTTAAAAGTCCTGTAGCAAACTTTTTCAAAAAAAAAAAAAACTATTCTTTCAGAATCAATCTGGAATTTATTATGACGTTGATTATGAACCGTCAGCTAATGGCATTGGAAGTTCTAGTGTAGATCGCCTGTATGGCTCCCAGAATCAATCTTCAATACATTCGGAAATGGCCAACAATCATATACCGGGGCCTCAAGGTATACCCATGAGTACGTATACGTCGGGACGGGCGCCCAGCAGCTACTATATGAAATAAGTCACAACTTTCTCATATAAATTAAACCACAATATAAATATTTTGTTACATCGAGTAAATTTGTAATTTGTAAATAGATTTTTAAATTAAAAAAAGAAAGAAAATGGAAAAAAATATCCTTTTGATTTTTATAAAAATAAAAACCAATTATGTATTTATGTTCGTATCAAATTATGTATAGAATTAAGTGTAATAAATTTATTAGAACTAGTCTCCTAAGAAGAACATTGTAAATATTAACGAAACATAATTTATAAGTATTTATCTTAATTGTTTAAGTGAATTTATAAACAAGAAATACTTTAATTTAATTAAATTGAATTAAATATAATTTACAATTACAAATGTGTACTAATCATAATTTTTAAATTTCTTTTAATAACTTTAAGCAATGTTCTAAAATTACAATACAATATGTATATCAATTAACTGAAATGTAAATAAATAATTAATGAAAAGGAATAAAATAGAAATTTATTGTTAAAACTACATCGATATAAAATAAATTTTTTATTAAACAAATAATTAGATAAATATTAGGGTGAGTAGAGAGCTCTCACTTTCCAATAAGGATGACTGACAATCATGATTGATTAAATTCAAATTCGAAAATCCGTCTTTTTGGGGATTCCGAAATTTGTGTTTTTTGTCATAATATTTTTGGGGCCTATAAATAATTATAATAACTTAAAATATCATAACTTGAACGTTGCGTTTACTTCAATTTTTAACGTAGAGAAATTGTGAATATTTTGTTATAAATTAATCGTTTTACTATTTAAAAAAATTATATATTTCTTAAAAAATATATTTAACTTTAAATTATATTTTAATTAATATAATTAATAATATTTAAATTATATAATAATTATAGTTATTTGACCTTTTTAATATAATTTAATAGTTTTTTTTATAAATAATTTTAATCTTTATTTTTTATATATATTGTTTTTCAATATTTCACCAAACCATTGGTAAGCATCTTCAGGAAAAACAAAAAGTGTATAAACAATAAGGCAAAAATGAAAAAATTGCTGACTTACAAATTCCAAAAAAAAAAAACAAAAAAATAATATTGAAAAATATTATATAAAAAAATTTGTTTATAAAAAAGACCTAGTGCTTAAAAAATAACATACTAATTAAATAATTGTTGTTATAATATTTCTTTAAAATATGACCGATTATTTGGTCATATTTGGTCACTCTATCAACTGGCCCAAATAAACAAAAATAACTAAATTTATTAATAAATTAATCGTTCAGTAGTTGAATTTTACTTTTCGCATTGTTTGTTTTATACCAATATTGAAATACATTTTTCTTTTCATACTATTAATAATAATTAACTCGCCAATAGACTAAAAACTTTACAGGTTTTTTTGCTGAGCACTCTTTTTGCAGGTTAAAATATTCCAGGCATTCATAAAAAATCACAGAGGTTCGCGTGCTTTAAATTTTCCATTGCAGCATTTGAGTGCATTATTTCATTCGAACATTTTTTGAGATCTAATAAAATTAGACGTTATTCAAATACTTCTGCACTTTGTGGCAATTAACATATTTCTTTTCGAGAAATGCATCCCAAGCACACACATCCAGTTGAAGATTATCAAATACGATAGTTTTTTTTTTATTCACGTATCCATCCAAACAATAGTGCTAAACAATATCCGCTTATAAAAATCGGGACCAGTTTCCACAATTCATGCTTAAATGCCAAACCAAACTAAACATCACTTGGCTGCTTACAAAATGGCCGCCGGTTAAAAATATTGCCAACTAAAATTTAAGTACCCGGTATTTTACATTAGGCTATTTTCTGAAAACATTTTCTCTACTGTATATATAAAAATTATTAAAAAAATATATAAACTTTAAATTTTATAATGAATTAAATAAGTAAAATTAAGTACATAATTTTTAAATTAACGATTAGTTGGTTTTATTTTGACACGAATAAAACAAATTCTTTAATCCCGTGCAACTACGTGGTCTCGCGATTTGCTCCTTTTTTGACAAATAAACTTAAAACGGTTCTTTTTTAACGATAAACATTTCTAAAATGCTAATTTAATTCCAAAGTTGTGTCGACCACAGATCAAACTAGTTTTCTATAAATATTTCACTAACTGGCAGAGAAACTTTGCATTCAAATAAGTGAAAATAGTTAAACTGTTACCGCGCAAAAGAGTAAACATACTTACTGTATTCAAATGTCATGTAATTAAACATGTGTGTGTGTGTGTGTTCTTAATATTTCTACCGCAACACTTGATAAAATATTGTGGCAAAAATAATTTTTTTTTTTAATTTATTAAAACAAATGTAGTTGATAAAATAAATTTAATGTGTATATAAACGACAAATTCCCATCATGTTCAAAACTGAACAACTATCCAAGCTGAAGTAAAACTTTTTTTACAAGTGGAGCCTTTTTCTTTCTACAGTATGTTTACTATATTTACGGAACAAATCTAATCAAGAAGAACTATTTAAGTCAGACGTAGCGCTATCATTCACTATCATTCATATCAGATTCACGCCCAGTGATACCTATTTAAGAAATTAGACCTCTAAGTCCTTGAAGACCAAGTAGATGTCATTTTTTTATCGTTTTATCTTTACCCCACCTATTAAATAGCAACGGAGCCGAAATGATAAGGCTGAAAAACAAGCTCAAAACAAATGCTTGACTTTGATATAAAATTTGGTTTTGAACACCGAAGAAAAATACTTAAAATAATAAATATATTTCCTCAGACAAAACTCTAAACGCCACACACTGGGGGTTTTTGTATGGAGGTGAGGAAAAAAATATTGTTACGAATGTGTCTTGCTTAAGATTTAAAATAAAACAATAAAGCAAACTAGTCCCAATTTACATTAGACGATTTTTGTCGCTGCAATTCTTAGTTTGTTGTTGTAAATAATGTGTGTAAAGAGAATAGGGGAAGAGAGGAACTCCTTCACACATTATTTACAACAACAAACTAATAATTGCAGCGACAAAAATCGTCCAATGTAAATTGAAACCTACTGGCTACAAACTGCGTAGAAGTTTATACACACACACAACTACAATTTGATATGCTGTTTACTAACTGCCTGGCATGCAAGAAAAAAAATACAAGTATGCTGCTTATCATCTAAACGCGCAAGACAAAAACCAATTTTACAACAACAAATATACAGTTGTTTATCATCTGCGTAGTTTCATAAGAAACCGTTTTTTTTACAAAAGCAACAACAAATGTATTGAAATAAATCCCAAGCAGATACCTTATCAGCATAAAAACAAAAACAACTATACACACAGGCAAGCAGGCACCTATAAAACGAATAAACAACCTACAACAACAAAATACACAAAAAGAGAGTAGAAGATTCTTACATCTAGATTCTTATTGAAGAAGTATAAATAGGGGAAGCGTCTGAGTGGATAATGAATCAGTGTAAATTAAACCTCATAGTGTGAAGACGTGCTTTTTAAGTGAATTGTAAAGTAGTGCCAACTTTGTGTAGTTTAAAGTAAATAATAAAATTGTTATAAATTTAAAAACTCTAAAAACTGGTGTTAATTATTTTGCAATAAAGAACTAACAACAAAACGTTTATAAAAGGTATAAACGTAACAAGCATAAGAGAGAACTGTACAGAATGGAGTTACGAGGCAGGGTGCAGAAGGCAAATGAGACGCTGCAAGGTTTTGCCATGGAGATTGAACGTTTGGTGCAGCTTTCTTATCCAGGTGAACACCATCCATTCCTGGATCAGTTCAAAATAGAAGTATTTGCGAATGACATAAGAGATACAAATATTAAATATGCAGTTTGTGCAGCGCAAAAAGCATCCTTCACCGAAACAATCTCGTATGCGCTGGCTCAGGAGACCGCCAAAGTTATCGCGAAGCCACAAGTTTATAAGGTACGACGTCTTGAGGCTGATACGGAAATTTGCGGAGTCAAAAAAGCGAGATAAAAGAAATGCTTGAGCAACTGCAGATCTGTTAAGAAAACGCCAAGATCTGCAAACTACACGAAATCGCACAGGAAAGACGGGAAACACCATAATTCAGACACCCTTTCAAAGCGCCCATGCAACATAGAAGGCAGGCACTGCCGAAAAGCTGAGAAAAATGAGTCCATTATTGATGCGAGGCGAATCCAAATTGGCACAGGAGAAGACTGGTCTGAGGCCCAAAAGGAGGATCCCATTTTGTCAAAAATTTATCGGCCAAGCTAGAGAACATAAGACCGGACCGTAACGAAATATCGACGACATGGGATCTGATGTTACCATCATTCGGTGCATAATATCTTCGTCCGTGGCAATTCGACTGCATTTTCTGGAGTGTCTAAGGGAATATTTTTTATAGTCATTGTTACGACTTTCCTGAGCCTCTTCGGATAGTAGGCCTACAGGAAAAATACACTTTTCAATTATATCTTTTCCATGAATAAGAATTTTGTGAAGTGAAGGTGTTATATTGTACCACTCGTACAGTACAACAAATTCTTTTGCCGTCTCCAAACAAAAATCACCAAATTTTTTTGGATCTACTACCTCTGTGATTATCATAGCTTCGAGAATAATTGAAAACCTCTTTATTATGTTTTCATCTAGACCCGTTATTTCAGAAACCAAAACAGGATTAGCAAAGAATCTTTCCTGAATTTGTCGTACCACAGCCAGTACCATAACAGTATCAACGTGTATTCCAATTTTTTCAAAAACTGTAGTGTTCTACAATGCTGTGTGGAGGAAGGTTTATTATTGTTCTTTATGTTATCACTTAATGATAATTTAAGTGGTACAACTGATGTCATATATAAATAAGAGTCAGAAATTTGTGCAAATCTCGAGCAAATTTTTTAAATTCATACCTTTACTTAATTGTGCATAAAAGCGAAACGCGTTCATCTATTTTCATGAGTAATGTCTCATTTTGTTCATAGGTTATACGACTTTGCGTGAAAGTAATAGGACTTGACACTTTTTTTACCATTTTGAATTTTTATGAATTAAAAAAAAAAACTTAACTTTTTAGGCAAAATTTATTTTATTTTCTTCTTACATTTATTTATAACTTCGAAACTGTTGCTTATGTAGCGAAACGTTATATAAACAGATGAAAGTGCTTGTAATTCTTGATGTTTGTAAATTTGTTTAAGTAAAATCCGAGTAGTGGTTCTTGAGTTATGTTAAACAAAATGGTCTTATCAGAATTGACTTGCTAATTAATCAGCTAAAAAATGTTGTACTGTGTAATGCAACAAATTGAAAGGTGGCACCTGGTGGCACTTGAAATTGTTTAAAAATTTAAAAACAGATATCGGGCAATGTATTAGTAGTGATTTCCAACTGTAGGAAAGTATGGCTAAAACTGCAGGTCCAAATGTTTGGAGAAAAAAGGGTTTTTTTATATGTTCATAAAAATAAACAAACAAAAAAAACTTAAATCTCTGCAGAGTTTATTTTTCAATTTTAGTATACTGAAATATCCTACTTCAAATAAAAAATAAAAAGAAAGACGTTAACTCACATAATAGAATAATATTCGTTTTGAAATTCTTAGGTTTAAATTAAGTTAGTTCAGTAAAGCATACAAGTACTGAGCTTGAGACGGCTATAAAATAAAAAAACTAGCAGTCAGATCGGAGTAATTCTTTTTGATTTGATTGTACCATTTAGTCTAAAATTTTAAAATATCATTGCATTATTGCATGAAGAGTATGTCGACAATTTGATTTTTTTCCGCGAAATCCCCAGTGTGCGATATGTAATCAGTTAGGGACGAATAATTATTAAAAGACTTTAAAAAAAAAGAAAGTTTCTAATTTACGTGAATTTTTTGTTAGTTTTTGTATTGTTTAAGACTTAACAACTGTGTCATGTTTGGAAAGTATACTTTACTGCACACGTTGTAGTTACAGATTGATCTCATTGAAAGAAATAACATCGAATTGTTTTACTCATCTTTTGAAAAGCTGGTTACTAATAAAAAAATCTCAAAAAGCTATAATAGATAACTTTCACACAGTTAGTTATACTATAGGCACAATAACAAAAAGTGCAAAAATAAAATAAAGAATTATAGATTCGTCCATTTCGTCCACGAATATATAAAATAAAAGCTGCTTAAATACAAAACTAGAGTTTGAGAATTGTTTTATTAAAAACGAGATTTTGATGAACAACTTAAAACTTATACAGAGTATGTAAAGCTATCTCAGCTTATTAAATTAAAGAATCAAATAAGTGTTTATTTAAAAGCTTTATGAAATATGACAAATTAAAACACGTGACAACAATAAAGCAACACAGCGCTGCAAAAGGAAATAAAACATATAACAACTCCCATTTCTGAAAACTTTAATTTTATATTGCTAAATTTTACAAATAAATTTTGAATTAATTAATATAATTTAATTCGTCTTAAATTCACGAATATTTTAATATATTTTTACAAAAGAGAAGAGAATTACACACCAGCTTTTGCTGCATCTCCCTCCCTTGGGTTTTAAACATTTTAATCATCATTTTTTTTAACAAACTTATTTAATAAATAAGAATGTTCATACTCAATCAATATTAATTTGGTTAGACAAAGTCTATATAAGTCCGAAAGCCTTTCTTATTGTTCCCTTTATACCCTTATATTCAATCCTTCTATTATTGTTTTCATTATGAACACAGAAAATCCTAAAATCTTGTTAGTCCTTTAAACGGTTTTATATTAAAGCGCTCTTATCTATCTGATAATTACCAATATTATATTTAAAATTTCTTTTCTTCATTCTGAAAATTTTTTAAATTCCATACAGTTTAAAAGAGTAGATTTTTCTCTCTGTGCAAGAGTTTGTACGAAACTATGTGGTGGCAGTTTCTGGATTATCAGCAATATAATTTTGCTTCCCGAAATCAACGTTTATATAAAAAAAATACTTGTCGTTGCGTCTATGAGGCTTGGTTTTCACTATCAGCTGCTTATTCTTCATTCGGTCGTGGTGTAGGAATACGAGGACGTCTTCCAGGCCTTACTGGTCTTAAAGGTCTTTCCGAGCCCTCGGGTCTAAGAGGTTCTTGTAATTCAGGATGAAATACTGTTTTATCTATATCAGATGCTGCCGCTTCATTACAATCACCCTAAATTAAATATTAGTGTGCAAAGTAAATGATAATTGTTAGAAAAAAACAGCAATTTAAATTCTTACCTGAGCTTGGGAGACTGCAAAAACAACCACAACAACAGCGAGTGCTACAAATAACTTCATGTTCAAAGATATTTAGTTATAACAAATTTCATTGATATTATATTTGGATAAAGAAATAGATATGTGTGTATGTCTGTAAAATAATTATTTTGTAGTAATTATAATTTGTAAATATTTCCTATTTATTTAAAATTATTATTAAAATAATAATGTTATTATTTATTCAGTTGTATTAATAAAACACAATTATTTTAAGTTGCAGTTAAAATGAGATCACCGATTTAATGAATATTAGAGTTGTTTAACTTTTCTATCTTATTTCTGTATAAAAAAAACAAGTGTTGTTTTACCTGTAGTCAGTTGAATATTTGCGAGCTCTTGGGGGAATAGAAGCCTGTTTAAATAATCTACAATATTTACATTTCTGATATTCACTAAGAAATCCTCTGTGATCTGTACATAAAAAATCGAGAATTTTGTTTAGCACAATCATTTTAGGCTTTTATAACCTTCACCTCAGAAGGAAAGCCAAAATATAGGCTTGTTATTGCGCTTGTAATTTTTACAATACTTACTTCCGATTTCATAAATTACATGTATTGTGGATGCTTTGCTTTGGTGCACTAATCTGTAGGACACAATTTCGATGAAATAAAATAAAATTCAGCCGCATTGGTGATGATATGGTGTTGTTGTAATTTTTTTATTGTTATATTGAAAACCCAAAGTTCAGAAATTTTTCCCAAAACATTAGAACTGCAATTGAATTGGACCGAAAAACATTTGAAAACTATAAATAACTGAAAAGGTTCTTGCAAAAAATAAACACTCAACAATATAAACACATTTCCGCAAATTATAAATTACAAATTATGACTTTTAAAAGAATCGCAATTTCACAAAAATATCACATTTTCACCAATACTTCGCAAAAAAACTTTCCCCCAAGAAAAAAAGAACTACAATCCAAAAAACTAAAATTACAAAAAGTTAATTCAAATTGAAATTGGAATGTTTATTCAAAAGTTCGCCAAAGGCCTTTTCACTATAAAATTTCATACAAAATAAATAATAAACAAAACGTCATGTTATGAATTATTATCGATTAGTTGTGTTGAAAAGCGAAAATTCAAAAGAAAAATGAAATTCTGCAAAACTAAAAAGTCTAAATTTCACCAAATTATCGCATTTCATCAAAATTTCAGAAGAAAATTATATATAAAAAATTAATTACAATCAGGAAAATTAAATTTTAGTTAAGTATATAGTTAAGTATAATAGGAAATATTTACTAAAACTTCAAAAATAAGAGTCAAAGACCGCATGTTTGACAATGATAGTGCAGCAAAATTAATCGTGAAACATTAACAAAAAGAGTCCGGCATATAACAATATTTTATTCTTCAACTATCATTTCTGTAACAACATCATCTCATTCTAAAGTCTGTTAGTGAGGTTGAAGCTATAATATTTACTACGTGATCAGATGATGCAAGCAGGCATTCAAAATGATTAGCATTCACTATATACTCTATACTTAGTTTATTCTCCATTGCCTACATCTTTTGCGTCATCAAAAGGAATGCGAATTAGTAGTTATGTGCATCCTTGAAATATTTTCTATACATGAATATTTTATATATACAATAACAAGCATGCAATGACAGTTTTATTTTTCTGTAAAAAGCCTATCCATATTCTAAGCAAATTATAACTAAAAATTTTTTTAACAAATTTTAATATTTAAAGATTTCTGTTTTTGATGCTTATTTTCTTGTTTGAAAACTACTTTACCACGATCGTACACTGCTTTACACAAGAATGATTAAATGAAGCATGTTACATTCATACAACGTACATTTAGTTTTAGTGCGCTACTTTCGATTTAGCGGCTGCAATATCAAAATCTTGCAATTTGTTAATTTTGAAGGGTTACCCTTTACAAATATAACATTTAGCTGCTGAAGTCAAATCTGTATTTGAGCCATTTATTGTTATAAATATTAGTATTAACTTGTGTAATGTGGGATATCTTTACCTCAAGAATTTCTCAAAGGTTTTTCTTTTGTCTTCCCTACAAAATCGAATAAAATTAGACAGCAGCAGTATCTGGTTGATGATGAAATTTTATTCTGTTGGTATTGTTCTTAAGTATTTGATTGTAAACCTAAAGGCAACATTGACAGTAACATCAATTTTTTGTTGGTGACCCGGTGAGCCACCGTATCCTCACGTAGATGTAAATGTGCATTAAAATACTTAATTGCAATCGCATAATCATGCAATAAATTTACAAAAAATACGCTTTATAGCATGATTCATAAAATTTTTCAGACCAGCAGAGACTTCTTTCTTTTTTGCAGAACAATTATTTACATTAATCTCTGATGTTCGATCAAGCCATTTTAATATGTTGTTATCTGTTATTGCATGCCTCACTATTTAGGCTTTAGTCCGTGGCACGTTTAATGTTTAATTTTTTACACACTAGGAGTCTGTAGTGATCATTCGTAGAATTTTTGTTAATTTGACAGCAGAGTCAATGACTCATAAACATGAAAGCTTACAAATAACGTCTTGCTTAGCAAATATTAACGTAACACTCTTATATGTTAGCTGAGTCCAAGATATCAATACGAAAGTAAACTGATATCAGGTAGGAGAGTTCGAGTTGGTTCTGAACTTGTTCTTAAATTTTTTTGTCATTGTCCCACGATAAATAAATCGACACAAAAATTAAAATAAATCTTTTGTTTCCGCAACACTTCAGTACACAAACAATTTCAAACCAGCACTTATTTTATTTTGAATACTTGTATAGCATTTGGTTAAACAGATACCCCCCGACAACAATTTCACCTTACTTCACCTTCACCTTGATACTGCTCAGTATTTGCAGGACGTAAATTACAAATACTAAATAAGATGCCTGGATAGAAACTTGCACTCGATTTATAAAGAGAACCTCTCGCAATGAAAAATGGTTTTTCTAAAACCATGAAAAGTACAAAAATATTTATAAATATAAAACTATAATGCCTGCGAAAGAAAATTGAAGAAATTGTTTTTATATTAAATAAATAAAAAAGGTTTAAATTGAAGCCACAGGTATTAAAGAACTTTAATATCTTTTTTTAATTGACAAACATATACGTATGCATATGTACACATATACCGAGCTAGTTTTTTATTCGCAGCGGGAGATGAAATTAATCGTCTGTAATGTCGTAGTTCAGTTTAACGGTATTCTAACGGTGACTTAATCATAACAGTTTCCTGAGTCACTGAAAACAATTATGTAAGACCCTCTTTTTCCCCACTATTTAATACATATTTAATGCGGCACATGAAAAACATTAAACAAAAGACATTAAAATACATATGTACAAATATTTGCGCATATATTAATATTTAAGCATTTTGTGATATTAGTTTTGCTAGCTCCAATATCTACAACCGGATAATATAGCAGATATGTAACATATTTACTCATCTGATTCCGTTGACATAACTAAGACAGCAGCCAGACATGATCTAACCGGTTGGAAAATCGATGGAACGATAAAATAACTAAGCTTCGGAAGGACTGCATTCGAGATCTCGTATGCAAAGTCTTATAAACAGACAACCACTTATATCACCAGAGTTGTAAGCAGAATAAATAAACCCTTAAATCAGCAATAGATCCGTGATTGCGATTCTTGGATATATATAAATATATAAAAGCCTTGAATAGGATAGTGACTTGTTATTCACAAAATATTGTAGAAAGTTACACCTCCCACAGTATTGGAGTCAGGACCCGCACTGATCAGCTCTTGCTGCTGATAAACTCATGCCTGAAATATAGACATTTCCCACCAATATTAAAAAAAAAACTTGTGCTCCTACTCAAAGATAAAAAACCTTTAGAAGATCTATCACCGTATAGACCTTTCTGTATACCTGCTAAAAATGGAATATGGTTTTCTAAAGAGAAAATAAGCAGTTGATATAGTAAAAAAGGATGTAGACATTGTAAAATTAGCGATTGTAGGCAATCGTTGGGAAAGGGCTCCAAAAAAGTACTGTGTCTTGAAACTAGGAATGTAAGAATAGGTTTAATACCGGCAATTTGGAGAATATTATAAATGATATTAATATTGCCATTTCCCGTCGTAACTGGCCGGTTTGTATTCGATGGCGAGCGCTTTCAATGCGTATGCATCATTTTCAAGCCACGGTTTAGTTTGTACTGGTGAGTAGTGTTGGGGTTGAGGTAGTTCTGTCATTAGGTTCGTATATATTCAGGTAAGCAGAATACCAGCCACCTGGCATTTGTATGCAAAGTGAACCTAACGATACCTCCGTCTTTTATTATTATGTATGTACGTGTGTCCGTCTGAGGGTGTTTTTCGTTTGCCCGCTTGCTTGAGTAGTTTCAATGGTGTGAAAATTGTGTCTGAGGTCGTGTTTACCTGTTCGTTTATGATGTCGTTGTTGAATGTTTTTGTTTTGTAGATTTTCATATTTTCAAGAATGTCTAGTCTTCGTCCTTTTTTGCTAGGATGTAATAATGTCATACATTCATTTATTTCCCTTGGTGTGTGTCCGTGAGTGTCAAGGTGTGATGCAAAGTTTGAATCTTCTCTTTTCCGTTTGTATGAGCGTATGTGTTCTGTAAACCTTGTTTTTAGTGTTCGTCCAGTTTGCCCTATATAGGTTCGTTTGCACGTACCCCCGCTGGAATTAAATTTGTCAGTTGTTTCTGTCGTTGTTCTGAGATAGTGTGTCAGGGTGTTTCCACTTTTTAATGCTGTGAGTATTCCTTCTTTTTGAAAAAGGTTAGTTAGTCTGTATATTTCTGGTCCTGTGTAAGTAAAGGTGTGCCGTCGTGTTGTATCGGCTGTCTCCTTGTCTTCTCTATTTCTGTTCTTAGTGTTGTATTGTCTAAGTAGTTTATCTATGGCAGTGGTTTTGTAGCCGTTATTCATAGCTATGGCGTAGATTGTGTCGAGTTCTCTCCTGTACTAATTTGGAGTAAGTAGAATTATCCCAAGCCTATGTATCATATGTCCAAAAGCTGCTAGTTTGTGTTGTTGGTTTTCTATAGATGTCGAATGTTAAATAGTCAGTTCCTCGTGTTATAGTGATGTCAAGATAATGTAAATTTCTGTCTTGTTCCTTCTCCATTGTGTATGTAATCTTATCATGAATTGTGTTTAAGCTTTCTAGAATTTGTTCGCCGTTATCTTGCTCGAGGATGCATATAATGTCATCTACGTATCTATAGTAATGAGTTATTTTGTGTTTTTCCATGAGTGTTTTTACGTGTAGTGATTCGAGATGTTGCATGAAAATTTCCATGAAGATTGCGGAAGTTGGGTTTCCTATACCGAGTCCGTCAGGTAATTTGTAAAAGTTGTTATTGAATCTAAAGTAGTTCTGTTTTATTATCGTTTTTGCAATATCTATAATATCAGCGATGTATTGGCTTTCGTACGAATTGTCTAGTGTGTTGCGTAGAATATCTAAGGTTTCATGTGTTGGTATTGAAGTATATAGATATTATAAATGCCCTGCTGCAGCTAAATAGTCCAGCTTGCCATTGAATAGTCCTTTATAATTGACAACAAAGGACTATTTTCAAAAGATTTAACTCATAAATAAAACTGAGGAAGAAATTAAGGAACTTAAGTAATTGGAGGAGTAACACAAAGTTTAATAATAGAACCAGTGATGTACGATGGTCAAACTAAATTTTCAAAATAAAATAAAAACCGTTGGTTTTCTAGGTGATTAACGTGTATGATTGTGATTAAATATCTCGGTGAAGCTAAAACAGCTGAAGAATGTAGCAACCAGTTCATTAGATAATAGTTTAAGTCAATGGGTCTTTCTCCAGCTAAGCATAAAATATACTGTATAAATTACTAGCCATAAAGTTGATGATTATTATTGATAATCGTTTATAACACAAACAAAATTATTATTAAGTAATTGCTAAGGCAGTTGAAACTTGTGCAGCTTTGTGTTTAAGAATGCCGAACAGGATAGGTCACAAGTACTAAGGAGGAAAATATTAATGCCCCTCCTTAAAAAAATATACATATGGATATATGATTCTCTTTAAGTGTTCTTTCAGAAAAAGATAATAAAATATTCCACATTTTTGTTGTGCAATATATTTGATTTTATTGAAATATGATTTCCAGCCCGTCTTATACATTTTTTTTTGATATTTTTTATTTCCATCAAAGGAGTATTAATCATCGTCGTAATCATTTTCAACGTCGTAACCGTCGTCATCTATATTATCGCTCTCATCGCATCTCATCATATTCATCATCATCAATGTCTTCATCGTCCTCGTCATCACCTTCTGCATCATCTTCATCGTCGTCATCATCTTCATCGTCGTCATCATATTCATCGTCATCATCATATTCATCGTCGTCATCATCTTCATCGTCGTCATCATATTCATCGTCATCATCATATTCATCGTCGTCATCATCTTCATCGTCGTCATCGTCGTCGTCATCATCTTCATTATCGTCGTCGTCGTCATCATAGTCTCCATAATATTCATCATCGTTATCGTCATCGCCTTTATTATCCTTCGCTTTTATGTCTACTACAATTGTTATTTTTCCAATTTTTTCGATGTCATGCGTTGATATATTTACCACAAGTAAATGAGAATTTTCCAGACTAAAATTTGTTTTACTATAAATGCCACCAAAATCGTCGCTATTTATTGCATAGTCTTTATTGTCTTTTCCTGGATAGGGATACGATGTACATAAACTCAGAAGAGTTAAAATGCCTAAGGCCACTGTTAGAGATTTCATTATTGTTTAATTATATCAATTGATTTCACCAGTATTTATATTTTTTTATAACAAAAGGCCCTACGAAACAGATGTTGAAAGCAAATAAATTCCACATTTATAGAACTCTACGTGTGAGATCATATAATTATACAACAAATAAATATTGAGTGGAAATTTACAATTGAAATTAGGATGAGTCGAATCCGTGATACACCCTTTGGTTAATATATAATTGATAATGGTTAGTTAATGAATATAAATGGTACAGTTAATTTACACCACAAAACCCAATCACGCAACCCATCTCATCTCATTTATTGTTATAGTAGTCGCTCACATATTAAATTCACTTTGCTGCTCGAGCGATTTTCGTTCTCGAAATTTAATTTCTGGAAGTTTGTTTCTTTCCTTAAAACAATAAGAAAATAATTAAAATAGTTATTTTAACTCAAAAGAATTTATATTAGCGCTCACAATTAATGTAATAGAGTAATTTAGTATAAAAATCGAAAATTTTTTCAAATATGAATTGAATTCAATAATCTTCTGTTTGTTTTTCTGATTTAAATGTTAAACAACTATATTTTTACAAGTGTTTATATGTGTTTACTGAAATGTATTTCACTGTGTTCGCAACAAATTATAATATTATTTACGCTTTCAAGAACTTTTGACCATGGAATGGCAGTTGTCCCATCGTACGCTTTAAAGCTAGAGCTTGCTGACGCTCCATTACCGTGCCTTCATTACATTTAGGAGAGTTCTAATTTATTCAATTCTACTGAATTAAAATAAATTGACTAATTGTTTTTCTTTCTTTGTTCGAAATTATGAAACTCCATGTATCAAAAAGTCGAAAATATAATTTTATTAAATCCGCTAAAGCGATTTGGTTGATGCAGGAAAACTTCCCTGGTATTCAAAGATCAGATTTAAATGTTTAATTTTATTATTTGCTATTGCTACTTAAAGTTTACTATTAATAGAGCTTTATAATTATAATAAAAATTTTTTAATTTTTTTTCAAACGCATCCTGACAGGAATTCCTCTAACTAAATTTTTTTACTAAAAAAACATGTCGCATTAGAACTGCTCGACTTCATAAATTCGTATTTATGTGCCAACCTTATACGTAATAAGGATTGGAAAATATTCTCCTTAACCTTCAAAAACAGTAAGACTTTTCTCCCTTTCACATTTTCACTAATATTTTAATAACTAACAGAGAAACATTTCATATTATCTTATTTCAAACACAAATTAATTAAATTTAAATATTTGCATTGCAACACTTGATTTACATAACAGTGCTATTCCACATCGAATGAAAAGTAAAAACATTTGTAACAAAAATAACAAATTGCTATTCTAAGTTTTGAATAAAAGTCTTTTTTGTTCTAGTTTACATAATATCAAGAATAACTCACTAAATATTAAAACAAATAATTAAAACAAATACAATTACTGATAATCTCACAAAATATACGAGTATTTATTGGGTATAAAAACGATAAATTCCTTTCATATTCAAAACTAAACAGCATTGAAACTCATCTTTACAATTGCAGTTGTATTGGTTATTTTAGCTTTAGCCCAAGCTGAAGTAAGACCTTTTTACATTTACAGCTTTTTTCTTTCTAATCTTTTTTGTTTATTAACACAGAATGAATTTAATCAGTCAGACGAATCAAGTCGAGAAGAAATATCGGAACCAAGAGCAGTGGCAAATGGAAGACCTCCAAGGCCTGCATGACATGGTAAACGTCCCTTTATTAATCCCCAACCTATCAAAAATCCATGTTGCATAAATGAAGACGTCATAAATTATTCAAATTAAGGTCACCCACCACGGCAAGCGGTTGCCTTTGATATGGACATGAAAATGATGATGCTGTCCATCAAAAATTCAAATAAGTGAAGGATAAAACTTTTGCCAATTATTTGTTTAGTAAAAATGCTTCAAAAATATTTTTTTTAAACTAAACAATATTTAAAATATATCAATTCAGATATTTTAACTCCATCTGTTTCCTAAATGTTATTTATTTTAACTATAAGCTGGTCATGTCGGATGATCCGTGAGACCGTGGATTTAGGAATGACCTTTCGTGCAGGTTATAACAAAATAAAAAAATAAATAAAAACCTGAAAAATTTTAGGTGACCCTGTAGGCTAGTAGGTAGTGTACCAGCTTATCAGTATGGGGGTTGTGCGTTCGATTCCCAACGAAGACCTTGGTTTTTTTTTCACTACAAAAATAAAAATTTACTGTCGGTGGGGCTGCTCAGCGATGAAGGTCTAGTTACTGCTCGCTGCGCTGTCTTTATACGGCAGTTAATTTCGGACTACCCTTCTACTTTCACCACCTGTTTCATCTATTCTCTATCCCTTTCCTA
This sequence comes from Trichopoda pennipes, assembly GCA_030448955.1. Taxonomy (NCBI): domain Eukaryota; kingdom Metazoa; phylum Arthropoda; class Insecta; order Diptera; family Tachinidae; genus Trichopoda; species Trichopoda pennipes. Next base: position 1,878,694 of record JASKUP010000064.1, read on the forward strand.
AAAAAAGAATGTAGCACGGTACTTGACTAAATAGGCATTGTTGCCTAAAGTGCTACTTCTCTTTAAAAAAAAAAAACAAAAAAACCTGAAAAATTAGGATAAATACAACAAGAAAAAATGTTACGTGGCTATTATTTCTCAAAGTTTTACAAAATAAAAAACTAGAAACTTAAAGCTTTAATATAAAAAGTTAAACTCAAATACTACAACACAATGAAAGAAGAGTTTAAAATCTTTTAATTTTCAAATTTTAACATTTCTAAGCATAAAATATACGGTTAGTTTGTTAATTTACTTCGAACTTCGGTAATATTGTTACGTTTATACCTTTCATACACGTTTTGTTGTTGCTGAGTTCTTAATTGCAAAATAAATAACACCAGATTTTAGAGTTTTGAAATAAATTACAAGTTTATTTAAAGTAAGATTTGTACGTTGGCACTACAAAGCAGTTTACTAAAGATGCAAGTCATTACTTCCACTCAGACGCTCCCTTTTATATTTGTCCGATAGAGGTATAGAAAAATTAAAAACGTTCTACTCCCTTTGTATCATATGGTAGTTCAAATTGTGACTGGCTGTATAGTAAAATTCTAGAGTATGTTTTGCTTTCAGTGTAACCCTATAACCCTGTGTTTTGTTTAAGCAGCGGGAGGGTTCCTGCTAAGACACAGGCGTTCGTGAGGACTGCCAATTTATGAAGAGTTTGAAAAGTAAACAAAGGCAGTTGCTGCCAGTTTATGCTTTCTATTAAAATTCCTCTATTATTTGTGGCATGCAGCCCTTTTTATACTATCTTAACAATTTCCACTTAGCCTTTCTAACTTATTATAACTTATTGCTAACACATATTTGTCTCCTTTCAATGACATGTAGTATTAAATCAATTCACTTTTCATTTGACGAATCATAACACAATTTGTGTAATTGAATCAATTTCTTTATTTAAATCGACACATGTTAGAATTTGGTAAGTGGTTCAGTGCACTTATATGGTACAGTGATCTACATATTGTGTGGAACACTACAATCACGTTTTGTTGTTGTTATGTTATTCATTCAATGTATAGGCGCCTGTTGATCTGTATATATTTTTGTTTTTGTTTTTATGCTGTTAAAGTTTCTTCTTGGAATTTATTTTATGATACTTGTTGTTGTCTTGTATGCTTAAGTTTTCTTAGAAAGTTATGCAGTTAGTAAACAGCATCCCCAGTTGTTTACTTTGTTACTTACTTATTTTCTTTTCAAACTTAAGCAAGACGCGTCCGCCACAATATCATAGTAGCCCGTCAAATAAACCGAAATTGTTCACTTTACGCGTCGGGTTCCACAATAGTTGAACAAATGTTATTGATAACTTCTATGGAAATATTTACTACAGCACTTATATTATTTTTTATACATTTTTGTTGTTGTTATTTGTTGCGGGAAGAGAAAAATACATTGGATAAAAACATATTTCCCATCCTATTATATGTTCACATCGTTCTACTTGCGCTTGAATAAATTAGAAGGTAATGATGATTATGGCATGTCTTCATTAGGCCATGGTTTAAAAATATCATACCTAGAAGAATCACTCCAAATTAAATCTTTGTTTTTAAAGAAATTTATAATTACCAGAAAAAAATAGTTTTACTATTCATAGCTGAGCTTGGGTAAATGGTAAAACAGGCAAAATAATAGCAAATGCTACGAATAACTTGAAAGTTTAAAGTCTGTCTTCTTTATAACTTTTACTTCAGAAAAAAGAGAAAGGAGTGTGTATGTGTTAAATTCGGTATTCCACCCGGTCTTACATCGCTGTTTGAGAGTCTGTAGGGAAAAAGTGATTAGACAAATTAGCATAACGTTGGATTTATAATTTTATATTTTTTATTTATTTATAAGTCATAAATTAAATGAATTGAAAAGAGTTAACAATAGTTTTACCAATTTCTTTTTTGTTATAAAATAATATCGTCTGGAAAGTAACATCGAATCAATATAGAATTGAACTTACTGCTAAGTTAAGGCCTTCTTAGCATAGTAAGGAATTTAAAAAAGACATTCTTGTAAAAACCTTCAACTGGTAGGCATCTCTAGCTTTACTAATACAATTGCTAGTACAACTAACTACTTTTGGTTTACTTCAAGTATGCGATATAAAATGTTAACCATCAAATTGATGAACTTTGAACTAAAACGTACAATGCCGTTTAGCATATACGATTCCACAAGAGGATCAAAATATTACAAAAACATCATGCAAAAACCCTTAACTGAGAATGGAGAGTTGGCATTGAAATACACACGAATATAATCTGTTCAAAACATTTTTGGATCATAATAAAATGACTACCCAAATTACTGGTTGGGATATTTTGTTGGAAAAAATTTGCTGTGAAAGAAACCAACCACAATTTTCAGCACACGGAATTTTGGTTCTTGCCAAAATTTAATTAAATATCAATTTAATTGATTTGTAAAGCTGTCAGAAGGAGAGCAAAAATATAGAGACTTTAAAAGACTTGATATACATGAGAATGAGGACCTGTAGTGCGATTCACTATTATGTTATAAGGACAATTGTTATTGTTAAAAAATTTTAACAACAAAATTGTCGATTTGGCTATTCAGTAACTTTTAAAACAACATTCGTTATTGTTAAGTTACAGTTGTCGACGTTAAAAAGCGTTAGCTAACCTACATTTCATTTTGGTTGTTATAATAGTCGACAACATTAAAAAATAAATAAATTTTCAATTTAAAGTAAAAGTAAACAAAAAAAGGTAATACAAAACCAAATAAGAAAATTTGTAGCAATTCAACCAAAAACATATTTTGTGCATATTTTTACTTATCTTATACAAAAAAATTGAAAAATTTTGATAACTAAAATAATATATGACAAATTTTCTTCAACAATTGTTTGTTTTTTATGCATTCTTCTTTGTGCTTTTCGTATATATTTACAGAGATGCCACTTGTTTTCAATGTTTGTCGACTAGCAATAACAAGCAGGTTCTGAATCGCACTATCGTTAGTGCAAACAATCAAATGTGTAGAAAACATTAACAAGGTATCGAATCGTTAAAAGTTACTGAATCGCACTACTGATCATTAGAAAACTGAAACCGCAAAAACATAGGAAACGAGTTATTTGTTAATATTGTTGCCTCTTAAAACAAAATTCTACTAATAATTTTAAAGAAAACACTAACAGAATTTTTTATTTCTCTAACCTTAAATTGGTAAAAGCATTGGAAGTAATAAATATGTAGCAAAAAATAGTCACAGTTATAATTAAGTTTTATCTAAGGAAAAGCCGTACCGCGTTACGTTTCAATGCGTTAACTTTTCTTTATAGCTGAGCATTTTTATGAAAAGAGGAAAGACAGAATGCCTTTTATTTAATATAAAAAACAGGAGTTAACAAGAATTTTTCCTCGAACATTTGCAAGGGATGCATTTTACATTTTGTCTTTTCTTTTATAGAATCATCGCATGGTGTCATGATCTATAGCAGTTAGCATTATTTCTTTCTTTTATTGCAAAATAATTACACACAACATTTAGAGTTTTCAATTAAATTACACGATTTAATTAGACAATTATTTACTATTTGCCAAAAAACGCGATGGTAAATTTAAAACTTCAAGGGATGTAAATTGTTGTATCAACTGTTGTATCTTCACTTGATCACGTTCACCAGTAGTTTGTTTTCGCAACAATATTGAAGAAGAAATTTTAGGCATAAAATTTGAATACTTTACTGCTAAATATGTAATTAAAGTTTATTGGTGTATTGTCCTCAGTAATAGGTTTCAAGCTCGAAAAACCGTCAACCAATTTCTTGACATTAATATTTGATTGCAGACTTGGATACGTACGTGTTGCTTTTTCTTTAAATATTAAAGTTTAGACATTGGCTGGCTTAAAAATATACAACGATTTGGTCGTTTAACAAAAAGTTTCTTTTGATTCTTTACAAACACTTTTCCTAACCTGTAGTGCGATTCAGTAACTTTTAACGATTCGATACCTTGTTAATGTTTTCTACACATTTGATTGTTTGCACTAACGATAGTGCGATTCAGAACCTGCTTGTTATTGCTAGTCGACAAACATTGAAAACAAGTGGCATCTCTGTAAATATATACGAAAAGCACAAAGAAGAATGCATAAAAAACAAACAATTGTTGAAGAAAATTTGTCATATATTATTTTAGTTATCAAAATTTTTCAATTTTTTTGTATAAGATAAGTAAAAAATATGCACAAAATATGTTTTTGGTTGAATTGCTACAAATTTTCTTATTTGGTTTTGTATTACCTTTTTTTGTTTACTTTTACTTTAAATTGAAAATTTATTTATTTTTTAATGTTGTCGACTATTATAACAACCAAAATGAAATGTAGGTTAGCTAACGCTTTTTAACGTCGACAACTGTAACTTAACAATAACGAATGTTGTTTTAAAAGTTACTGAATAGCCAAATCGACAATTTTGTTGTTAAAATTTTTTAACAATAACAATTGTCCTTATAACATAATAGTGAATCGCACTACAGGCCTAGGTAAATACTCAAATAAATTGTTAAAGAATATTTAAAAAATAATCAAATAAAATTGTTCGAAAACAAACGTATCCATCACATCTCACTCTTTAAAGCAAATTTCAAGTTGCAGCAGCCATAATTTTTAAATTTGACGATTATGATTTGTCACAACAGAAAAATATTGACGAAAAGACCTATCTTCAGTGCAGGTCGATATCATTTCTATTCAACATAAGATTTCTAGATCGTGTGATTTAACACTATTGGATGACTTTTTAACTATTTTTTTAATGATAAAGCCAAGAATCCCATTTTGAAATTTAAAGACAAGATTTTTCAACTTATCGTTTGGTTTATTTTGAATTAAGGAGCAGTTCTATATATATCCGTGTGATAACAATGATATCAAATTATTTATGAGGCTGTAGCGACAGATTAAGAATCACCAATTATATTTTGCTGTCCGAAATCAAAATCAAAGAATACCGGTCGTCGTGGTGGAAATCTCTGAGGAGATTCTCTTTCTGGATTTTCAATGCCATCTCCTTCATTTACACGGCCGGGTGGTACTTCATGATGATGGTGATGCGAAGGGTGTCTACCATGCTTTCTCGGCCGTGAAGGCCTTTTCCATCCACCGGGCCTTGGATGTCCTTCTGGTGCCTCATTATCAGATGGTTCTGCTTCCGGATCAGGTAGTTCTTCTTCTGCCTCAGATGGCCCTCCTTCTGCCTCAGATGGTTCTACTTCGGCCTCAGATAGTTCTTCTTCTACTTCAGCTGATTCTTCTTCTGCTGCAGATGATTCCTCTTCTTCTACTTCTGAATCAGATAGTTCTTCGTCTTCATTAGATACTGTTTCTTCTACATCGGAGGGCTGTTCCTCTGCATCAGTTTCTGATTCTGCAACCTCTGAATCAGATATTGCTACTTCTGCATTAGATTCATTAAGTTGAGTGGAATCATCCTATTTTAAATTTCAGTCAGTTAATACAAATATTTATTAAATTATTTTCCTATTATACTTACTTGAGCCTGCGTGAAGGCTAATAGAGCCAACACAACAGCAATCGTTAAGATTAACTTCATGTTAAAGACTTTAAGATAGAATAAATTTTGTCGCCTTTATATAGCAGCAGAACACAGTTAAACATGGTACAATATTTATTATTAAATATTAATTATTTAAATATTTGATGAACAAGCATTTTCAGTTACCGTCGATTTTATTATTTATTCAGTTGCATCTATAAAATATCATATTTTTATATTTCAATCGAATAAACTTATTTATTTACGATAATTGTACTCAGTTCCTCAGTTTTTTTTTCAAGACAAACATTTTATAAACTGTTGTAATCATTATTAAATAACTATGAAGTAATAACTGCAATATCGCGGTGATACCGGAACAAAACTAAATCCAAAGGGCAATAAATGTGGTTTTGCTTCATTGAGAAGAGGCCCAAATAACATATAGTTGACTAAATTTTGCAAAAAAAAAAAAACAACTCGCAGGACTCTATGTGGAGATCAGATCAAAATTTATCCAGAAAATGCAAGGAAATGGAATGATGTGTCTATAAAAATAACGCTGAATAATTTTAAGTTTATTATAAAAATCGACTAAAGAATAGAGGTTGTTACATGGACATGTTTTTGTTGTTCTTATATAAAGCCACGATCTTCAGCTGGTTGTCGGCGCTCGGTGTGATTCGACTGATCTTTCCTATTGCTATATTAGGGATTCCATTGCATTGCATTTTTTGCAATGTCAGCTTAAAATCTTTGCCGACTGTGCAACACAATTTCCTGTTTGGATTTAAGACTGAATAGGGCAAAAATCGTTTGGAGTGGTGTTTGCCATCGTTTGAATTTGCAGAATAGGCAGCGGAGTTAGTGGTGGACGACATAATATTAATATAACATTGCTTTTATTTCCGTGATTCACACCCATTAGGCACAACTGATTTTACGAAACAAAAAATCAAGTTTGGTTAAAACACGCGGATTGCCTGTTGGGATTGCGTTGAACGTATGTTTGCTGACCTAGCATATGTAATTTACATCGTGTTAATTGAAGTTGACAAATTTGTTCTGGAAGCATGCAGATGGTATCTGTGTAGTCCATATTTTTGAGACGGCAATTAAGGCGCCAAGAGATTTTTGTTAGGGTTATTTGGCTTTTGCCATAATGGTGTCGATAACTACTTTAAATAGAAGGCGATAATGGGCATCCCTTCGCGCACATACTTTCTTATTTATTGGGAAACTGATATCAACCTTTCTTACAGTGTTTTAATAAGACGTATACATTGTTTTAGTTTTCGCTTGCAGCAAATTTCGTTCCAAATTGTGGTGCGAATGACTTCTCAAAGTCAATGAAAATTTGTCTATGTTGTTTTTTTCTATAGCTTTTAATATGATCGATGACGGAAGCCAGCTTGCTAGTTTGTTAGTTTAGCTATAACCTTTTTCGCCATGCTAAGAATGATTTTTCCCCTCGAGTGCATTATTCTTTTCTTTAAAATTTATATTATCACACTTCAAAAAGCAGTTGAAATGAAGGACCTTCAACAAAAAGTTGACACGCAGATCCAAAATACATTTGGGTTTACAAACGAGGAAGAAGTTGCGACTATTACATTAAAGCAACAATAGAAGCAGAAGGTACACTTCAAATTAAGGTACCGTACTACACGGTGATCCTATAGAATATAAAAATATATCACTACCGGAAGAACATGACGAAAGCTACAACTAAATGCGTAAAGACATATCACAAATGTCAAATAAGCAAAATAATGAAACCTTTGATGTGAACGACGGCAAGCCAACGTCCGCAAAAGCTTTTGAATTCGAGCACAATGGGACCATTTCCAAGATCCATTTAGGGAAATCACTGTAATGTATTTGTCAAAATACTGTGTAATTATTCTAAAACCAGACAAAAATGTGAAAACTGTTTACAAGACTTGTTAATGAATAGATTTTTAAACAAATATAAACAGGTTACCTTCGCGAAATCGCGAACTGTTTGAATTTTTAGAATTTTTTTCTCTGCACTCAACATTGAAAAAAATTTAGTACTATTTTTTAAAATTGTTTAAGATTTAAGGAGCGAGAGATCAATTTCAAAGATTTTTAGCAAATTTTCTTTCTTTTAATTTTAATTTAAAATATTTTTAAAATTTATTTTGAAGGAAACGTTTCTTTTCAAATTTGCACGCAACCCTCTTAATATGACGAAACCTCATCTTCTTTTTAGAAGGAGAAGCCAACGTACTTTTTGTGCTAACCTACATAGTTTGACTTTAAATAAATTAAATATCCATTGTAAAGGATTATTTAACATTAAAAAAATAGATTTAAGAAATAATGTAATCATAGTTGATTAGAAGACTAATAAAAAACAAACTATTCATAAAATAAACTTAAGATATATCATAATAAATACAAAATAAATAAATAACTTACTAATGAGAATACACAATATTAAAATTATTTCCATAATTATAAATAAATAATTACTAACACGTACACTATAAGAAATACTTTTTAAATTAAATTTTGTAAAACCAACGTTCATAAAACTCTCATTGTTCTTATGAAAAATAGAGCTCATCAACCAGTGCGGCCATCACATAAGTACTACAATAAACAATCTTAATTACCGACACATTTAGCCAATGTTTAAGTGGAGTAATAAACAATCCAAGAGTTTTGCTGCATTACACAAGCAATAATTATTTTACGTTACAGTTAACGTAACGAATAGCATAAAAGCTGACTTTATACCCAAAATATTTGTACTTTGCAAAGAAATTTATTGAAATAAAAACATTATGAATTAGATCTCCGATATGGTTGCCATAGATTTAATCTTTTTTAAATAATTCTACTAAATTATGAATTCATTCAGTCAATATGTTATGATTGCTAGGAATAAATTTTCAACATAAATTTATTTCGATTTAAAAATAATATTAAAAAAACAAAGTACAATCATATACCAACAAAGATCAATTAACAAAAAAGAAGAAATAACAAATTCTTGACTCCATGAATTTATCAGGAAAATTTACTCACTTATAACATCCAACACGGCAAGTTTGGAGGCTGGTCTCTTCAAAATTCCATCAAACGTTTTTATGTCAGCTGATCTTGTCGTTCCCCGCTTGTCAGTATTAATTCGCATAACACAACCACGCCTCCACTTAGATCTTGCTACGTTATCATCACAAATAAAGACTAATTGGCCGACTTGCAAAGAGGTGCTTGGGAGACACCATTTAACCCTTCTTCTTCTGGAAGATACTCCAGCGTTTTCAAAATCCATTTTTCAAGTTTTGTAAAATTCGCCAATGTTTTTTTAAGCAACTGAGCTTAGGGTCAAACTTTTTGAGTATTTGTGTCGAATTTACGCAACCTAGCAAAAAATGTTTTGATGAAATCGGTTCAGGTTCATACGGCGATACAGGAATATGTGTGAATAGTCTTGAGTTTGCAATATTTTCACATTCAATTGAAAAGCTTATGAAAACATCCAACCTGGGAGAAATATTTCCTAATAAAACGGAAAGCGTTCAGAGCTTGGATCAGAGGGTGTTTTATTATCCATTTTATACCTAAGGGAGTTGATTTGCAAACTATTTCATTGTAATCCATAATTCTTTATTTATTCCCAAAAAATTTCTGCCGTTATTGCTATAAAGTTTCTTAAACTTAATAAAAACGAATCGATGGTTAAATTAGTTACAATTTTAAGATGTATGCTCTGACGATCAGACATGTAAAACAAGGCCACCCATCTCTTTTCTTGACAAAGGCGTATTTTTATATTAAGTGGTCCAAACAGATCAGCACCAGTGTAGGAAAAAGGTAATAAAAGGAGTTACTCTATCAACTGGCAGCATGCCCATCTGAGGTTGAATGGGCTTAGCTTTTCTTATTCTGCTAACATTACATTTGTTTTCAACAGTCCGTACTAAGCTTCTTAATGACGGAATCCAATATTTTTCGACGTATATCTCCTATTACATTATTATCATTTTGATGACAATTCTTTGTGTGGTATAATTCTACTAACAAACGAGAAAACCGGTCATTTTTCGGGAGTATTATAGGTCGCATGGCATAATTTGTAAGTACAGAAGCATTATCTAAACGACCGCCAACTCGTAGTAAACCAAATTCATCGATATATGGATTTAGTGTTCTCAAATCACTCGATAAATTATTGTTAAAGCTTGATGTTAACCTATTGTATTCAGTTGGAAAATGTTTCTTCTGAACATGTTGTACAATTTTATTTTCAGTATCTGACAATTCCACCACAGTTAATTCTTCTCTAATTTGAATAGTTTTCAATTTCAAATAAGAATTTTTGTAAAATCTCATTACCCAAGATATTACTCGTCCCCTTTAAAAAAAATTATAATAACATCAATAATAATTCATCACTCCTACCTTTTCTTTTCCCCATAGCCTTCTCATCTGGCCAGCTATCCTCACTGCAAAAAATAAATTCTGGTCTTTTTTCCAGCGTCCTTCTGGAATATAATTAATAGGACATTTTGCTCTTGTCGCAACATCCGCCGGAATTTCTGAAGTTGGACACCAACGCCAAACACCAATTTCAGAATTCTGCGTATAATTCTGTTGGTCTGATCTAATCCGCCGTATAACAGTGTAAGAGTCAGACCAAAAAACAAATCTTTTCGCTTAAAGTCGATCGTGACATTTTACTATTGCATCTTTTAAACTTGCGGCCATTACAGCTGCCTGATGTTCTAGCTGTTGAATTTCTAATATTACGCCAGTATCCAGCAACTGCTTGCGCTTCTTCACTAGCCTCATGAAACAAATAATATTAAACTTCATGTTTCCATTATCACAACCCTAAATTTTTCGAAAATAAAACCTAGGAATTTTTTACTAATCAATTTTTGGTATTTCTTTTAACCACAGTTCAAACTTTCCATAAATTTGATTTAGTAATTTCGATTCCCAATCAATAGAACTTCCGCTACAAAGCCAAACGGGTCAAAAATAGACATTACTAATAGACTTAGAAACTGTCTTTTTGATGTTATAGTTTTTAACTCAAGTATATTTTTTGGAACTTTATGAAATTTTAATACAAAAGTAAAACAATCTGAATGGAATGTCCAATGCATTCCTAAAATACGTTCTATTCTATCTGCATTTATTCTTCTTTCATCATCATTTGAAATTCCAACTTCTTTTACAACAGCTTCGGAATTCGTCAGGAGATTGTGTATTTGAAAAGCCCCCGATTCATGAATTAACTTGACAGTCTTTACAACATTAATGGCTTCTTGTTACGAATCAAAACAATCAACGTATTCATTCCGATTCTTAACAAGTTGTGCGGTAGTTGGAGAACAGGCAGCTCCGAAATCATACTCTGCATAACATAAATCTTAGGTGTTTCACAAGTATTGCTTTTCCTCCAGAGAAATCGTAATGCGTCTTGATCGCATAATTTCATAATAATCAACCGGATTGTGTGATTTAACACCACTGGAATATTTTTTGTGGGGGACAGAACAGGGTCTGTACAGAGCCAATCGAATTGATTTCAGCTTTAAAACTCAAAATCCGTAATGTGAATAACATAAAAAGCTCAGCGCTTTTGCCAAAAAGTTTAACATTGATGAAAGAATCGACGTCTGTCAGCATGGTCGTGATGGGCATTTTCTAGATATCATTTTCATTCATTCCTAATATAATAAAAATTTTTTGTTATAGAAAACAAAATTCGTGTTGAAGAAAAACCCTTTACTATCTGCACTAAAGAACGACAAGTTTTTTAATAAATAAAATTTTTTTTGTAATTTTCTTTTAATTTCTGTCACAAGATGTTCGGTAAACAGGACTTCATTTTTTTATGACATCCTTGCCGCTCTCACTTATACATTTTCAAATATATAACCAATATAACAGTAGTCTTTTATTATTTCTTTCAAATTACTTTAATGGTGTCGAAATTTTCGTTTAGCACAATTATTCTATCTGTAAGACTTTTTTAAATCGCTGTACAATTTCCCGTGATCTGCGTTTTCAGCTTCAAATGCTAAGTTCACCCTTTGAACTTTTTCAAAAATCGAACTCAAAAATGTCAAGTAAATTAAATTATTGCTGTTATTTTACATATCTTTTAATAATTTTGAAACAAAGCAATTGTCTCCAAGTAAGCTAAAATGGGTTTTAAGTCCAAGTCACCGTTTAAGTATTGATTTTATCACTTTCCCATTAGATAACCGTCTGGTATTGGATACCATTGGAATTTTTTGCTGGTTAACTTCATCATTATTTAACAACTTGAACATTTCTATATAAGCTTTTTCTGAAATTGTTAAATGTGAAAACCAGTTATGCGTTTCTATCACTAGAAATTGCAATGTATTTGGTAAACTTTTCTCAGTTGCAGGGCAAACGGCCAATTGCAAAGAGTGGCAAACACATCTAACCAATACTAGATTTGGAAGATTGTACTTTTCTTAAATTGTTTGGTACAAGCCATGGTGCGTTCTAGTCATCACTGTAGCGTTATCTGTTCGAATAGCAATTAAGTGTTTAAAATCTTACTCCAAAATATTTAAAAGATACTCCAATACAGAACAGTATGTTATCCGAAATGCCTCCTTCTGTTGTAACAAACATATTTTTTGAATGCTGAAATAACGAATGTTAACTACCAGAAATTTCTCAACTGAAATATTGGTTCCCTCGTCTGATATTAGACTGTATGATATCTTTAAAAATGTTTTTGATGATGGGGCTATAACGTTTGTTGTGCAGCTTAAATTATGTGGCCTTGTTATCAAAAAAAGGCCTAAAAAAGAAAACTTATTAATCTTTTGTATTTTAATTTTTAAAATTGGTCAGAAATAACATAATAGATAAATATGATGATTTTAAGGATTAAAACTGTTAATGAAAAAGTTGATACGATTTAGAATGAGTGTTTTTTTTATATATTATTTTTAGTATTAATTATTATTATTATTACTTATCTACCTTGGGGCAGGCATTAGCAATGTTGGTTAACAGTAAGTACTCTATTTGACCCAACTTTTTAAGGCATTTTATTGTTAATGTTCTTTCCACATACCGTAAACATGGAATTGCAAGGTTTGTTTGCGTTAAGAGTAAAATAAGTTCCAGCAGAGGCTACACTTTAAGATTTAATGTTTCCCACTGCTTCATTTCTTATTTAAGGCTTAGTGAAGGGCAGATAAAACTATTGAGATATCACAAGCTAATAGAAACTGCGAATAACAATCGTGGCTCCTGATGAGCTCAATTTTTCTGTTCAATATTATTTTAATAAAAAATAATAAAAAATTGCCTTAAAAAATATTCAAGTATACGATATGAAATGCTTAACTTGAAATTCATAAGCTTTGAACTAGAACCATGCAATTCAGTTTTAAATTAACTGAGAATTGAGAGTTGGTATGGATATGGATATGGAAATACACATGAATATAATCTGTGGATTATGATGAGGTAGGTGACTACCCAAATTGCTGGTCTGGTTATTGTAATAAACTCAGCTTTGCAAATGAAACTACAATTGAGTTTTTTAAATTTAAATTATTTATTTAAGTTTTAATATTACAACTTGATTTGATGGTTTGATGGCTTAATCACTAGTTACTAAAAGAATGAGAACAAAATACAATACTTGGTACAATGGTACCGTTTTGTTACATAACTTCTCAAAGAGTATATTAACATACTTAGGTGGGTGTACAGGCTTACAAACATACCTAATGCATATGAAACGTAAATATGTTCATGCAGTTTAATTACAACTCACAATTTTAATGAGTGCAGATACTTACTTTCATGTGACCATGATACAGGTAATGTATGTAGCCCGTATATATGTAATAATATTAATTTAATTGATTTGTAAAGCTGTCAGAAGGAGCGCAAAAATAAAGACTTTAAAAGACTTGATATACATGAGAATGAGGACTTGCTCAGAATGCTTGCAGCTTTTAATACAAAACAAAACTTTTAATACAAAACATTTAAATGGCAAAATGTATTCAATAAAGAGATTTTGTGTGATACAAATCCTCAGAGTTAAGATATGAAAAGAATTTGTAGTTCTGTTGTGCTCCCAATTGGAAACAATGTTTGTAAATGGTCAATTAAAAGCTTTTATAAAAAGACAAAATCGTTATGCATTTTCTCGCCAACCAATATCTAAACTTTATTATTTAAAGAAAAAGCAAAACGTACGTATGCAAGTCTGCAAGCAAATATTAATGTCAACTCTTAAAATAATAATAATACTCAGAATAAATGATCAAGAAATTGGTTGACGGTTTTTCGAGCTTGAATCCTATTACTGAGGACAATACACCAATAAACTTTATTTTCATATTTAGCAGTAAAGTATTCAAATTGTATACCTAAAATGAGAACATAAAATCAGTTCTTCTTCAAAGCTGGCATCATATTGTTGAGAAAATAAACTACTGATGAACGTGATCAAGTGAAGATACAACAGTTGATACAACAGTTTACATCCCTTGAAGTGGTAAATTTACCATCGCGTATTTTAGCAAATAGTAAATAATTGTCTAATTAAATCGTGTAATTTAATTGAAAACTCTAAATGTTGTGTGTAATTATTTTGCAATAAAAGAAAGAAGTAATGCTAACTGATATAGATCATGACACCATGCGATGATTCTATAAAAGAAAAGACAAAATGTAAAATGCATCCCTTGCAAATGTTCGAGGAAAAATTCTTGTTAACTACTGTTTTTTTATATTTAATAAAAGGCATTCTGTCTTTCCTCTTTTCATAAAAATGCTCAGCTAACGCTTTATGGCTTTTCCTTAGATAAAACTGAAATTATAACTGTGACTATTTTTTGCTACATATTTATTACTTCCAATGCTTTTGCCAATTCAAGGTTACAAGTTCAATTAGAGAAATTAAAAATCCTGTCAGCTTCAAATTTCAAGTTGCAGCCATAATTTTTGAATTTGACGTTTATCAAGCACTCAGTGTTACAGGTGCTATGATAGAACAGTTTTATTTGTTACAACAAGAAAATATTGAAAAGATGCATGACATAATTTTTATTTAACATTGGTTTCCTAAATCGTGAGATTTTTTTAATGAAGAGCCAAGAATCCCCTTTCGAAATATTATTCAGCGATGCTGTATACATGTTTATCATTTCACTACACTATAATTTGAAAACAAGATTTTTCAACTACTCATTTGGTTTATTTTGAATTAAGAAGCAGTTCTACATCTCTGTGTGATAACAATTATAACAAATTATCTAGAGGAGGCTGTAGCGGCAGATTGACGACCACCAATTATATTTTGCTTTCCGAAATCAAAATCAAAGAATACCCGTCGTCGTGGTGGAAATCTTTGAGGAAATTCTCTTTCTGGATTTTCAATGCCATCTCCTTCATTTACACGGCCGGGTGGTACTTCATGATGATGATGATGCGAAGGGTGTCTACCATGCTTTCTCGGCCGTAAAGGCCTTTTCCATCCACCGGGCCTTGGATGTTCTTCTGGTGCCTCATTGTCAGATGGTTCTGCTTCCGGATCAGGTAGTTCTTCTTCTGCCTCAGCTGGTTCTTCTTCTGCCTCAGATGGTTCTTCTTCTGCCTCAGATAGTTCTTCTACTTCAGATGATTCTTCTTCTGCTGCAGAAGATTCTTCTGCTTCAGATGACTCTTCTTCTGCTACAGATGACTCCTCCTCTACTACTTCTGAATCAGATAGTTCATCGTCTTCATTAGATACTGTTTCTTCTACATCGGAGGGCTGTTCCTCTGCATCAGTTTCTGATTCTGCAATCTCTGTATCAGATATTGCTACATCTGCATTAGATTCATTAAGTTGATTGGAATCATCCTATTTTAAATTTCAGTCAGTTAATACAAATATTTATTAAATTATTTTCCTATTATACTTACTTGAGCCTGCGTGAAGGCTAATAGCGCCAACACAACAGCAATCGTTAAGATTAACTTCATGTTAAAGACTTTAAGATAGAATAAATTTTGTCGCCTTTATATAGCAGCAGAACACAGTTAAACATGTTACAATATTTATTATTAAATATTAATTATTTAATTATTTAAATATTTGATGAACAAGCATTTTCATTTACCGTCGATTTTATTATTTATTCAGTTGCATCTATAAAATATCATATTTTTATATTTCAATGGAAAAGTTTATTTATTTACGTTAATTGTACTCAGTTCCTTAGTTTTTTTTCCAAGACAAACATTTTATAAACTGTTGTGATCATTATTAAATAACTATGAAGTAATAACTGCAATATCGCGGTGATACCGGAACAAAACTTAATCCAAAGGGCAATAAATGTAGTTTTGCTTCATTGAGAAGAGGCCCAAATAATATATAATTGACTAAATTTTGCAAAAAAAAAAAACAACTACAGGACTCTATGTTGAGATGAGATCAAAATTTATCCAGAAAATGCAAGGAAATGGAATGATTTGTCTGTAAAAATAACGCTGAATAAGTTTAAGTTTATTATAAAAATCGACTAAAAAATAGAGGTTGTTGCATACAACATGGACATGTTTTTTGTTGTTCTTATGTAAAGCTACGATCTTCAGCTGGTTCATGTTTTGATGAATTTTGGTGCAATGCTGTTCTAGTTGTCGCTATATCGGGGCTTCTATGGCATTGCATTGTCAGCTTGAAATCTTTGCCGACCGTGCAACACAATTTCCTGTGCGGATTTAAGACTGAATAGGGCAAACATCGTTTGGAGAGGAGTTAGTTGTTGACGACATAAGATTAATATAACATTGTTTTTAATTCCGTGATTCATAGCCATTAAGCACAACAGATTTTACGAAACAGAACATCAAGTTTGCTGAAATACAGGGGAATTTCCTGATGGGATTGAGTCGGACATATGTTTGCTGGCCTAGCTTATGTGATTAACATCGTACCCCCGATTTTCATACCTGCGATCTGTTTTAATATAATTTTTGTGAAATGTTAGTTGTAGTTGACAAATTAGTCCTAAAAGCATCCAGGTGGCATCTGCGTAGTCCATATCTTAGAGATAGCCGTTAAGACGCCAAGTGATTTTTGTTGGGGTCATGTGGCTTTTGCCATAATAGTGTCGATAACGACTTTAAATACCAGGGCGATAATGCGCATCCCTTCACACACCTACTTGTTTATTTATTGGGAAACTGAATCCAATCTTTCGTACAGTTTTTTAATAAGACATAATTTTTTTCCGTTTTTGCTTGCAGCAAATGGCGAGTCAAATTGTGGTGTGAATGCCTTCTCCGAATCGATGAATATTTGTTTATGTTATTGTTTTTCTGAGGCTGTTAATATGATCGATGACAGAAGCCAGCTTGCTAGTTTGTTATTTTAGCTATAACCTTTTTCACCACGGTACGAATTATTTTTCCCCTCCAGTGCATCATTCTTTTCGTTAAGATTTAAATTATCATACTTCAAAAAGCAGCTGAAATGAAGGACCTTTAACAAAAAGTTGGAACGCAGATCCAAAATACATTTTGGTTCGTTAGCAAGGAAGAAATTGTGACTACTACATTAAAGCAACAATAGAGGAGAAGATATGATCACTATAAAAATAGAAAGCAGAAGGAGGCACCATCCTGCGCTTCACTTACCCCAGGATTATTGCATTATATCATCTAAGGTTTAGATTGGCATTCTAAACCTTGCACTTATTTTGTCGCTTTCGGATGCCTAGTTACCTAGATTATCTGCTCAATTTCAAATGTTATGTCATTTCTTTCGATGGATTCGTGACAAAGACTTGTAGATTCAACCATAAGTTCGAGTAGAAGAATAAGAAATCTGCTTCTAGTTGGTACTTTTAAGTGCAGCGCAGAGAAGGGGAAGCTTTAAAACCTACACACGCGGTAAATAGGTTAAACTTTGCGGCGAATGCGTTATGGTATGAAGCTGCAAATTATCTTCAAGAACTAGAAACTCCGTATTTGCGAAAAAGTAATTAATTAAAATCACCAAGACGAAGCGTCAAAAATGGGTACAGTTGACTACTTTCAGCATAACTATAAATTTACAAGTGATAACTATAAGATAGATATGAAGAATGCCGACCAAGTTAGCAGAAAACAATCAAGTGCATTTCTCTCTGCTAATATCTAAATTTAACTGTTCTATTTACAAATTTTGTATAAAAATTGAAGATTCTAAAATTCGAAAATGAATTGATGAAACGAAAATTGTATTTTATCAACAATTCTAAAACAAAATTTTGAAACTCTTAACGTGATATAAGAAAAACTGTAATTTTCAAATCATTTGCTGATTTTCATAATTTCAATATTTTTTTCGCTAGAATAATCTAGGATAACGAGAGAATAAATCTCCTTGGAGCTTTAATAATGAACAAAGTGAATGAAAAAGTGTTTGGTATTTTTTTGCAATTAATTTCATTTTTAAATATATATAATACATAACAGCTTGTTTACCCGGCATTGTATTACCTGTTATAGCCCTGTCTAATATGGGGCTCTACTCTGAATACATGAGAAACAATATTTTGTAATCAAGAGTAATTTCGGAAATAAGATAAAAATCTTAAAAACGCGGCATCTTTAAGTCCAATCATCCATCAAGTCTGTATCCAAACATGCGCACATACAAAATTTTAACTCGTTTCAATTTACATTGTCCAAAAAAAGTATCACGTGTTTGAACGAAACGCAATATTTTTTATTACATTTCCTTTCGGTAATTATTGAATTGATCTTTTAGTCGTCATTTCAATTTTTTTTTTAAGTCCGAACGTTAATATGAGTTACATAATTTACTGTTACGCACTAAAATAATATTTGCAGACAAGATTTTAGTTCGGGTAGTGTTTAGTAAAGTTTAGAATGGTTGTTGTTTTTGTCGACCAAATATTTTCGGTTAAGTGTTTTATTATGAGAAACAATGCCAATGATTGCCATCTGCTATAATATTGTTGCGTTTATACCTTTTATAAACGTTTTGTTGTGAGTTTTTTATTGCAAAATAAATAACGCCAGCTTTTTAGAATTTTTAAATTAATAACAATTTTATTAACTTTAACTACACAGAACAATTTACTTAAAATGACTTTCTTTACTTTACCTAAAATGTCACGTCTTTACTTGATGAGGTTTAATTTTATACTGATTGACTATCCACTCAGACACTTCCCTATTTATACTTGTCCATTTAATGTCTAGAAAATTTAAGAATCTTCTACTCTCTTTGTATCGCATTTTGTTGTTGTATGTTGTTTATTCGATATATAGGCGCTTGTCTGTGTGTATAGTTGTTTTTGTTTTTATGCGGTTTTCCGTCGACCCTCGTCAAATTTGGTTTGTGAACAAACCGGTTTCGGCTGTTTGCCATCTTCAATGTTCTTTTCGTACTAGTTGCGTTCTATTGTCAGTTGTGTTCATATAGTTCGTGTCTCCCTTCGTGTTATTGCATTCGTCACTTTCTGTCTTTTTTGCTTGCATCTTTCTCTCCTTTTTCGTTTGACTCTTTTTACCTAATTTGTCGCTCCCTTTTTCATTCGTCTTTTTTTCTAACTAAATCCTTTTACGATCATGCTTGTTGTCCGTTTTTGTTTATGTGTGAGCCTATTGGGTTTTTTCCTATGATATAATAATCTGTAATTGTACGTTTATGATGTTCTTTATTGTTTTGGCCTTGTGCACCTGCGTAACGTTTTTGTGTTGGTGTCGTGTTTGTTTTCCTGTAAAAATGTTTCAACGGTTCAAATATTGTGTCCGAAGCAGTGTTTATTTGTTCATTTATTATTCGTTCGTCAAATGTTTTTTGTTTGTATATTTCCATGTTTTCTAATACATTTAGTCTCCTTCCTTTGTGCTGTGTATGAAGCAGTTTAACCGTTGTCTTTATATGTCCTAGTGTATATTTGTTGTTAAATATATGGTTCGCAAAGTTTGATTCTGGAGTTGATTTTGGTTTTCGTAGTTTTTTGTTATAGTCTCTAATGTGTTCCCTAAATCTGGTCTTAATTTTTCGTCCTGTTTGCCCGATGTAGCTATAATGGCATGTACAAGTTAATTTGTACACTCCTTGTTTGTCTAGTATATTTGCCTCGGTTGTTTTATTCCGTAGTGTTCTGCCTAGGTTGTTTCTTGTTCCGAATGCGGTATTGATGTTGTGTTTTCCAAAGAATTTTCCCAGTTTGTACGTTTTCCCATATATGTTAATGTAGCCCATTTTTTCCTTTCATTCTCCTGTTCTTTTTTCGTTCTAATTTGTTTCCTGATGTTATCTACGAGGCGCTTTTTGCATCTGTTGTTTTCCGCTATGGTGTATATTGTTTCCATTTCCTTCCTATACATTTGCCGTGTTAGTGGTGTTCTCTCGAGTCTTGTTATTAACTGCCTGATTGCTGCGTTTTTGTGTTGCTGGGGATGATTTGATGAGTTGTGTATTATTGTGTCCGTTGCTGTTGGTTTCCTGTATATTTCATATTCGATTCTAATCGAGATTCCTCTTGATCGTTAGGTCCAGATAATTAATTCTCCCCTCCTCTTCCTTTTCCATTGTAAATTTTATGTCCTTGCGTCTTCCATTCAAGTAATCTAGAATTTGCTAATCATTATTTCCTTCTAGTATACATATAATGTCGTCGACATATCTTGCGTAGAATATTACTCCGAAGTTGGTTTTTAATTCCTTTACGTATTCCTCTTCTAAGTTCTGCATAAATACTTCCATGAGGGTGGCAGATGTTGGATTTCCCATCCCTAGTCCTGTTATTTGTCTATATATATTATTGTTAAATTTAAAGTAATTCTGTTCTAGTGTCGCTTTTAGTGTGCCTGCAAGTTGTATTGCTAGTTCCTTGTTTTCCGTTTTGTTTTTTACTGTCCTATGAACAATGTTCAATGTATCCATTACCGGAATTGATGGATACAAGTCCTTTACCTCAAAAGAGACCAGTTTTGTTTTCTCCGTTATTTTCACATTCTCCAGTTTATTAATCAGTTCTGTAGTGTTGGCTATTGTATGCCTATATTCCAGGTCTAAGGTGTCTTTTAATATTGTTTTTATATATTTCGAAAGTTTGTAGCCTGGTGCAGATTTGTAATTAATTATGGGTCTCATTGGTGTGTTTGGTTTGTGTATTTTTGGTAGTGCTATCATAGATGGTGCGGATGGATTCATCATTGTTAATGTGTGCGATATGTCTGGTTTTATTATCCTTGTTGCCTTTTTTATAATCTCCTTAATTTTCGTTTGCTATGCGATATGTCTGGTTTTATTATCCTTGTTGCCTTTTTTATAATCTCCTTAATTTTCGTTTGCTATGCGATATGTCTGGTTTTATTATCCTTGTTGCCTTTTTTATAATCTCCTTAATTTTCGTTTGGTAGGATCTTTTGTAGGATCTTTACCATGTCTCTTGCACTTAGAGTCTTTTATTAACTGTTCTGTCTTTTCGATGTAGTCATGTTTACCCATGAGCACCGTTGTGTTTCCCTTGTCTGCTTTTGTGACTAAGATGTTGTTCGCTTCCAGTTTACGTTTTAGTTTCCTAATTGTATTGTGCTCTCCGTTTAAGTGTTTTGTAGACTTGGCGTCCTTCTCTATTATTTGTTTGCAGATGTGCCTGGCTTGCTCTTGTTCTTCGTTTGGGATCATCGCTATTGCGACTTCTGTGTCCACAATGGTTTGTTCTATTTCCTTTTTCTTGTTGTTTTCTGTGATGTTGTGTTTTAATCCCTTTTCTAATAATTAAGCCTCTTGCTTGCTGATGGTGACCTCTGTTAGATTCAAAAATCTAGGGTGGAAATTGTTGTTTTTTCGCGTTTTGTTGTTTGTTGAATGTGTTAGTGTCTCGAGTTTCTTGTTTAAAGTTGCGTATTTTTGTTTTATTATTTTCGCGTTTTCTGCTCGTATTTGGTCTAATGTGTTCATGAGTACGTCGGTTGGGAGTCGTTCTGCTAGTTTAAGATGAATGTCTAGTAATTCCGAGTTCGTAATTTCTTTTTTGACGTAAAGGTTTCTGATTTCGAATTTCACAAAGTCTCTTTGTGCGCTTTTTATTGTCTTCCTGCTTGCTGTGGTGCTGATTCTAATCTGTATTTTGGCAGATTTTGGTGTAACATTCGATGCGAGGCATTGTTTGTTGTTAATTGTCGTCGTTTGTAAATTGTTATCAGTCCAATTGTGTCTAAATTGTAGGCCTGACAGGCATTTTTCGATATGTGCTTGGATTTTCCGACGAGGTTAAAATTACTTTTATTTGGGTACGGTTTTCCGTCGACGCTCGTCAAATTTGGTTTCTGCTTGGTATTTATTTCAATAGATTTCTTGTTGTCATTTGTAGAAAAGGGTTTCTTAGAAAACTACGCAGATGGTTAACAACATGTATGTTTGTTGTTGTAAAATTAGTTTTTTTTTCTTGCGTATTTAGATGGTAAACAGCATACATGTATATTTTTTTCTTGCATGCCAGGCAGATAGTAAATAGCATATCAAATTGTAGATGTGTGTTTGTAACCAGTAGTTTGCTTTATTATTTTATTTTAAAACTTAAGCAAGACATATTCGTAACAATATGAATGCCCCGTGAATACGTCACTTTGGTTGTATTAATAACTATTCCCGCGCTCTAGAGTAGGCAGAGTTGAGAACTTCACTTCCAGCTGGAACCAACCTGTAAGGAAGATTTCTGTATTTACAATTGCTCGGTTAGAGCAATTATAATTGGGGAATTTGGAATAATATTTGTGATTAATTTCTTTTCCTTGTTGTGGAATATGTGGAAACCTTAATTCTCAGTATGCGCTTACATTTAATATTCCTTTACGTAAAGTGTTCAGGTTGATTAATTAAAAGTTTTAAGGTAACTAATTCTGGTAAGTTATTTTAAGCGTTTAGTTTAGGTTAATTTTTTGTAAATAATTTTTTTTTTGTAAATTTAAGTTACGTATGTTTCTTATTCTTTAAACCACGTTACTCTAGAAGATTCGGAAACCAATTGAATAAAAAATTGAAACTTATTCTGCCATTTTTCTTTTTTACGGAATAAATTTCCCTTTTCATTTTCTTGCCAGTACTAAATTGTGGTGCTGCCAGATGGTATAAATGTGTGTCCAAGCCGACCGACCATTCACATCGCCGTAGATTCGCTCAACTCATTCAGGAACAGCCCGCTGGTTTTTCTCAGATAATCATTTTTTCAAGTGAAACCCATTTTCACTTGTGAGGGTATGTCAACAAACAACCTTGGCCTTCTGAAAATCCTAGAACGATTATTGAGAAGCCTTTGGATGACCGACGTGTCACTGTATGATATGCGCTATGTGATCTGCAGACGTGATTGGGCCGCTTTGTTTTTGGAAGATGAGGCTGGAAATGCAGTAACGGTCAATGGGTTACGCTGTCGTGAGATGCTTATAACTCAATTTTGGCCTATTATTGACGACGTGGATATTATTGACATGTGGTCTCAAAAGGATTGGTGCCACATGTTCACACAGCAAATAAAAGGATCAATTTATTGCAAACCAATGCATCTGACACGAATATGTCAAAAAACTAAATATCAAAACGATCTTGTTGTTTGTGTTACCACAATTGAAAAGCGAACTTCTTGTTGAAAAACCCGATATATAAAAATAACTTATCCATATTGCCACACCACAGTTTTGATTCTATGAAAAAGTTAATAATTATATCATTTAACTTTAACAGTTTTCGTTGTAAAATATTGAATGAAAAGTTATTCCGCTGCACCCAGTCCATGAAGAATAAATTAGATAGCAAAAATTCGAAAGTTATATTTTTGAAATGCACAATGCGCAGTTCTTCCAGAAAAGTGGCGGCTATACCTGAAAAAGCTACTACTATGGTAACATTAGACTTATTTTAAATTAGCGTTTAACTATAATGAATTTCAAAATCCTTTTTAATTTTCGTCATTTGTTTAAGTTATATTTTTTTACCAAAAAGTGTTAAAATATCGGGTGTTTTTATACAGATAGATAACTTTAGGTCAACATTTTTTTAACTGGTATTTCAACATGTATAGGCTGACGCCTGAGCAACGCTTTTAAATTGTGCAAGTTGGACCCGATTGCGAATTCGATTTTACCTCATCCTTTGTGGCTTCTTCTCTTTATTAGGTTCTTTTTCTATGTTTTCTAATTTGAGAGGTAGTGGTCCTTGTTTGAGCTCCTTTAGCGTATCGTCATGGGCTGATCCCTCAGAACACGGAACAAAAATTATAAATTATTTTAATCCAAGCGTTTGCCAAAGCATCCGAAAGTATAACCCTCCCTATGCATGCCCCCCTACGCTGATGCGTTCAGAGTTCCAGTGCCAGATACACACGAGAGCATTGAACAAAACATGAGAATGATGTTTTCTCGTGTTGCCAAAAATGTCAAACTGTGATCTCGTCTGCATTGTTGTTTACAGTTCTTTTGTGATTTGCAGATATTTACAGTTAAAAGTCTCTGTGTGTTGATTCAATTTTATTCGTGATTGTCTTCATACACAGGGGGTAAGCAAAACTGTGATTTATATTTTGAGGTTATTTTTGTTATTTAGAAATTTCAGCAAAAGTTCATAATGTACATAATTATCTGTGATGTAATTTCACTAATAAGTATGATTGTAGCGAAATTGCATCGTGTAACTAGGACCCGTATGTAGTACAACTTCCTTATAATTACAAGTATAACATATATTGTCACACTCGTGCTTAGTTTAAGTTATAAAAAGATAATTATCACTAAAAAAAAAAGTAAAGTGAAATGACCTATTGTGTCTCTTTATAAATTTAGAACCTAAGAAATCTTATCAACACAAAACAATAGCATGCTTCAGTAAAATTCTATGAATTGATATAAGCAATCAGAATATAAAACAACTAACACAGTACAAGAAGACACACAAGCAAACAAACATCTACAACAACTAAATATATTATATGTGATGAGGTTGAAGTAGAGTTTTCAAGTGAATGCTACAACCACTGGAAACAGAATCTTTAAGCTTGCTCTTTTGATAAATAACGCAGTCTAAGTGTGAACAACATCTGCGCAGTTTTCTAAGAAACCCTTTTTTTACAAAAGCAACATCAAATGTATTGAAATAAATCCCAAGCAGAAACCTTATCAGCATAAAAACAAAAACAACTATACACACAGACATACAGGCGCCTATACATCGAATAAACAACATACAACATCAAAATGTAATACAAAGGGAGTAGAAGATTCTTAAATCTTCTAGACAATAAATGGACAAATATAAATAGGGAAGCGTCTGAGTGGATAGTCAGTCAGTGTAAAATTAAACCTTATCAAGTAAAGACGTGCATTTTAAGTAAATTGTTCTGTGTCAACTTTGTGTAGTTAAAGTAAATAAAATTGTTATAAATTTAAAAACTCTAAAAACTGGTGTTAATTATTTTGCAATAAAGAACTCACAACAAAACGTTTATAAAAGGTATAAACGTAACAATATTATTAACACTAATATTACGAAGTAGTATTAGTATTATGAATTGGGCGAAAAGTTAATGTGATCTAATTGGTATTGCATTTATTTTGGGATTGTTTTCCACAAAATAAATGTGTTACCTGAAAAGCACCGATCAGCACAAGTGGTTGGAACAACAACAACACAGGAGAAGTCTAATTATGGTATATTTACTTAAGGCCGTTTAGTCGCCATATGCATGCCAAACGCAGCAACAACAAACATGTATGCATTGCTAGTGCATTTCACTTAAGAAATTTGAATAATGTGAAATCCCTTGTTGTGGCCGCATGTGTGAATATTTATTATTCGTATTAGGGTGGTTCCACTACAATATTTTTCAATAGTTAAAATTCAGAAAATATAATTGACAAACCAGTGAAAATACTTGAAGGGGTTACAAATAAATGTTTATATTGTTATGAAGATGCTTTATTTAAAAAATAATTATCAGTAAAAAAAAAGTAAACGAAAAGACCTATTGTGGTTTTTACATATTACGTAGTTTCTAAGAAATTTTATGCGCTTATCAAAAGTTCCACGAAATAACTTAACCAAACAAAAAACAAAAACAACACAAGCCAAACAGGCACAAAGTTCTGAATAATGTTAACAACACCAAACGGTGAGGAAGTAGAATTTTCTGTTGGGCAAAAAGCTTGTTTGAGTACAAACTTGGTCGAGTGACGACATAAAGACAATAAATCATATTTTAGGCGTTAAAAAAGTGTGTACAAAACTATTCGGGTAATTTTTTTAAATAATTATAGTTATTTGACCTTTTTAATATTTTTTAGTAGTTAATTATTAAGCACTAGGTCATTATTTAATAAAAAATTTTTAGAAACTTTATTTTTTATTAATTTTTCAATATTTCGCCAAACCATTGGTTGGCATCATTAGGATAAACAAACAAGAAGAATATACATATAAATAATTAATCAAAATTGAATAAATTTTTTGATTAACAAATCCAAAAATAATCAAAAACTTTTTCAAAAAACAAAACAAACAAAAAACAATAAAAACTACAAATTGAAAAAAAATTTTTTTAATAACTATACATACATACATACAAACAAATTTTCAATATTAAAAAATTGTTTCAAATGAAAAACAATTTTGAAAATAACAATTTTACAAAACAATAATATTTTACACATATATTCAAAAACATAAATTTAATGATCAAACATTACAAAAAATTAAATTATTAATTTTTAATATTATGCAGGTACAGAGTTTTGTTTTATTGTTTTATGCACCAAATGTCTAAAATATATGACACAGATAAATATATAATTGCACACAAAACACATAACACATTAAATAAATTATTCAGCAGTATGAAGGATAAAATAGGAAAAATGGAAATATCTGATGTAGTATACAGGATACCATGTGGAGGAAATGACCAGGTGAACTGTGACAAAGTTTATATTGGGACAACAAAAAATAAACTTAAAACAAGATTAGCTGGTCACAGGTGTGACCAAAAATATAGGAATATTTCAACACAGAAGACATCCTTATCTTCACATTGTAAGAATATAATCATTATCCAAAGTTTGATGAAACATCAGTATTAGATATAGAAAAAAACTACAAGAGACGTTATATGTATGTTGTATGTTCATAAGAGAGAAATTGTTAATGTACCAAATGTAAGGAGAATAAATTTCAAGACAGACACAGACAATTTAGCTCAGAATTATAGATACTTAATTAAAAAGACACATAATTTGTTATAATCTTTTCATAAGAGAGAATTTGTTATTTATTTGTTATTTCCGTTTCCTTGTTTTTGTATGTTTGAATATTTGAAAATTTAAAATTTTTGTATGTATGTATGAAAAAATATTTTATATGTTTTTGTCAAATGTTTTGAAACATTTCTTCAATTTGTTAATAATTTTTTTTTTGTTTTCAAAAATATAAAAATTTTATCCTGAAGAAGCTTTCCAAAGGAAAGCGAAATCTTGAAAAGAAAAAATATATAAAAAAGATCTTAAAAAAGAAAAACGATATTTATTGATAGTGATTAACTTTAGAACAATGCGAAGATAATGCTGTTTTTTGTAAACTAATATTATTTCTGTATTTCTGGTCTGACCTATGTCCTGCGATTCTAGTTTTCAATTTACTTTTTGTTGTGCCTACATAAACCTTATTACAATCCTTCTTAACATTACCGTTACAAGGAATTTTGTACACTACATTGGACATATTTTATTTTTGAATTTTATCCTTAGTTTTACTAAACAACCTATTTAATGTGTTCGTATTCTTGTATGCCATTTTGTATTTATTTATATCAAAAATTTTAGAATTCTCTATTCTTTCAGACAAGACAGGTATATAAGTTATCGATTTATATATTTTGTGTTCCGTTCCACTACTTATAACTCTTTTCCTCCTATTATTAAATTGTTTAATTAACCTATTAGTTAATAGTATTGGAAAATTGTTCTCAGTTAAAATATTTCTAATCTTTTCTTTGTTCTTTCTATGGAATTCTTTGTCACTAATTGTTAAAATTCTCTCTATTAAATTATTGACCGTGTTAATAATAATTCTTTTATTTTGTTTAGAATAATAATTAAGAATTCTACCTGAAGCAGTTGGTTTTTGGTACCAATCTATAACTAATTCTTTATTTTTTCTTATTATTAAAGTGTCTAAATATGGAAGTTTAGCATCACATTCTCTTTCAGTTGTAAATTTAATTGAAGTGTCATTTAATTTTTCCAACATTTCGTTAATGGCAGATTGAGATATAATACAAAACAAATCATCAATTTTTGGTTTAACATTCAATTTTTCAATAACATTATCAAACAATTTCTCCATAACAATATCTGCCACAACTGGAGAAGCTGGCGAGCCCATCAGAAGTCCTTTTTGCTGGATATATATCTTTTCATTATACTGAAAATAAACCTTTCTCTATCTTTGTAAAATTTTTCAAAACATTCCATTTCTCTTCTATTGTGTTGATCGCCAAATCAACAGGAATACTTGGAAATAATGATACTACATCAAAAGAAATTAGATTTTCATGATCCTGCACATAAAGGTTTTTAATTTTTTCTTTAAATGCAATTGAATCTTTTATATTATACGTAGAACCCTCAATGATAATTCGTAAGATGGTGAATTAATAAGTGAACAAATTGGCGTTCTTTGTGAATTTTTGGAAGTCCATAGAACCTAGGTGCAATAGCAATATTAGTTTTAAGCTTATATATTTCTTTCCGTAATATTGATAATTTTAAGTTAAAGAAGTTCTGCTACTATATCTTTATTAATCTTCTGCAGTTTGGTAGTAGGGTCCTTATTTACTTGGGTGTACTTAGTTTTATCTCCTACAATATTGTTAATCCGCACGTTATAGTCAGTTTTATTTAAAGCTACAGTGGTGTTACCTTTATCTGCTTTTAAAATTAATAAATCTAAGCAATTTTATTATTCGTGCTTGATTCTTTTAAATAAATATTTCATGATATTCTCACGAAATATTTATTACAAAAAATTTTTATTAAAAAATAAACATTTTATGATATTCTCATAAAACATTTTCAATAAAAAATATTTGAAGTGTATTACTGCGGGGGAGAGCATATCCAGAGAATATCATAAAATGTTTATTTTTTAATAAAAATTTTTTGTAATAAATATTTCGTGAGAATATCATGAAATATTTATTTAAAGGTATCAAGCACGAATAATAAAATTGCTTAGATTGAAAATGATTCCGATCAATAAATTACTTATATTAATAAATCTTTATTATTTTTCAAGAACCTTTCAGTTTCTTTAACTTTTTCTTTTTTTTTGCAATTATCTGTGGTGAATTGTATACATATTGTATTATCATTTTAAAAAAATAACCTGCATAAGTCTACACTTTTAATGCTACAACCATTTTTCAAATATTTGTATTGAGCAATTAAGTTTTAGTATTTTTCAAAATCTTTATTAAACAAAATAAATTAATTCGAGCTTTTTAAATATAGAACCTATTAGTATTTTAAATTACAAAAGCAAAATTTATAAATAATATTAATAATAATATTTTGTAGTAAAATGCAAATACAAAAACTGTTAAATAAAACTATATTTAATAACTTAAAATCCTGAACACGAAATTGTTTAACGACAAAATAAAACGAGCGCAAACTATCAATAGTCATGTAAAGAAATCAAATATTTAAATAGAATTTATTTTTTCTTATTTTTAGTCTGAGCGCTGGGCTCACCAGCTGCATCGGTTAAAGAAGCTAACTCCCTTTTAAAGGATAAGAGAATTTCAACTTCTGGCTTCCAGACGGAAGCTCCAGAAGAAGCCTTTAAAGTGCGCACCTTGTCAGCTTGTTTTGCAATTTTATCCTCAAGCTCTTTAACTGTAGGAGAAGTAGTAGAGCGTGTGGCTCCCTGAGCTTTTTCTAGTTGTTTTTTTAACTCTAAAAGTTTATTTACTTCTGGTTGCCAAATAGTTTTGTCCTTAGTTGAAGCCTTTAATTGTCTTACTTTATCACCTTGGTCCTGAATAGCTTTTTCTAAATCGACAATTAATGTTGCGCTAACCTCAGCTTTTGCGGAACTCAGAACTTGAGAACCTCCATATTTGTTTTTCATTTCGTCAATAAAACTTTGTTCCAATTTGGCAAACAGTGGTGTTGGTTTGCCAATCTTGTGACCGGATTTTAAAAATACTGAGGTAAATGGTTTTCTAAAAAGGAAATAAATTAAAGATTGGAATTTTTTTACTATATATAGTTTTATAATTAAAATTTTGCGACTATAATTTTCGGTTTTGACAACTAAAAGGATGAGATATTGTGTTGAATCGTATTGCAAGTATTATATTGGGTATACAAGTTAATAATGCCAATTTGGACACCATATCATATATGATTAGTCTCAATAATAAAAAATATGGCATGGTAAATATCTGTCATTATAATTCAGTACTCGGTAGATGTGTGAACACACATTTTTTTCAATTGCTATAATAACGTCGAATTTGGTACCTACAAAGATATTTTACAAGAAGAGCTCGGCCAGCTAGCCAAATTAACGCTGAAGCCGAATATCTACGACGCTCTGTATTTGGTGATTCGTTTGAAGAGAGCAATTAACGAAAAAATTCGACCAGACACGGGGTCATAATCTCCCATTATGGCAAATCCGGCCATACGTTTCAAGACCGGTCAAAAACTATTTGGATAACAGTGGAAAGGAAATTTTGGCTCACCCACCTTATTGGGAAAAAGTAGTGGCTAACCAAAAACAATATTTTAAATAATGTATAAACTCATTTTATTATAATACATTTAAAACATTGGCATTATTAACTTGTATAGCTATTATATATAAAAATAATTTATGTATATATACACTCCCGGGTGTCCGCCGGGAAGGTATACTACTTTGTTTTGCCACCATTTTAGGCTTGACAGTTCATATTTGGTAGTCGTGAAGTAGACAGACACGTGGCAAATTTTTTATGAAAAAATATTCGATAAACCAACGAGTTTTAATCGTTAAAACATTTTATCAAAATCAATCATCGATTTTCATGAAAAAAGCATAATGAGTGACGAGTTAAATGTATATATATATATATATATATAGTTAAATGTATATATATATATATATATATAGTTAAATGTATATATATATATATATATATGTATATATATATATATATATATGTATATATATATATATATATATATATGTATATGTGTATATATATATATATATATATATATATATATATATATATATATATATATATGGGACCGAAAAATAAGTTGATCAAACAGGGTAACTTTTGTTTAGACATTATCTTTCAGCTGTCGTTAATTTTTAATTAGGTATCAATATGCGATCAAGATAAAACACTTACTCAGAATTGAGATACGCCTGACTAGCATTTAACTGTTTAAACAAGGTCCTAGCTGTGGTTGGCATATATGGAAAAATGAGGTTGGCCAAAAGGCAAGCGATATTACAACATAAACCAATAATTGTAGCAGCTCTTGACTTTTCGTCATCGTTGCCCTTAAACAAAACCCAGGGTTGTTTTGACTGCATGTAGCCATTACCATGACGTGATATCGAGAGCAAATGCCTGATGCCATCGCGCAAACGCGCCTTCTCCATTGAATTTATATAACCGCGTAATTCACGGTTAATAAGAGCCAGTAAAATATATTCTTCATTGGTTAAATTCATAGCAGGAACTACACCATTATAGTTTTTTTCGCAAAAGACTAAGGCACGATTAACAAAGTTACCCAAGTTGTTTAGTAATTCGGAATTATTGCGAGCGGCCAAATCACACCAGCTAAAACTCGAATCCTGACCCTCTGGACGAGCTGACGCCAAATAAAAACGCCATACATCAGCAGGAATACCAGTTTTCTTCAAAAGGGAAAAAATTTGTTAAAACAATATACATTTAACCAGACTTATAATTCTCTACCTGAGCGTCATTGCCGAACACGCCAATACCACGGCTTTTACTAAATTTGCCATCTTCATAATTCAAATATTCCGTAGCCATGATGTGTGACACCAAAGTGTAGCCTTTATTAATGGCCAGTAAGGAACTAGGCCATACAACCGAATGGAAGGGCACATTATCTTTAGCCATAAACTGAAAAAGCTCAACATTAACATCCTTTTCGGGTTGCCACCACTGTTTATAGTCTTTAGAATAGCGTTTGCTCATGGAAACGTAACCAAAAGGTGCATCAAACCACACATAAAATACTTTATTTTCAAAACCCTTATGTGGCACAGGAATGCCCCATTTTAAATCACGGGTAATACAGCGTGGCTTAAGGCCTTCACGTAGCCAAGCACGTGTTATAACGCGAGCATTATTGGACCAACCTTGTTCTGCATGATCCACCCACTCGCGCAATCTGTTTTCAATTTTAGGTAAATCTAGGAACAGTTGATCAGAAGTTCTTACAACAGGAGATGTGTTGCATACTTTGCAGCGTGGACGCAATAGTTCAATAGCATTCACCAGTCTTCCGCACTTATCACATTGGTCACCTCGAGCATCTTCGTATCCACACCCTGGATGAGGACAAGATCCCTCAACAAAACTTTGTAAAATGATTAAAAAAATATTTAAAATAAAATTTCAATGATTTCTTACCGATCTGCTAAGAAACGATCACACTTTTGACACAATAGTTGTTCGACACTTTCAGATAAAATGTAACCATTATCATAGACATCTTTAAAAGCTTGTTGTACGATTCTAATAATAATATAATTTTATAATTTTACTTCATTTCTAATGTGTTTCAAACTCACTCGGTTTGCTCTTGTGTTGTTGTACGGCCGAAGTAATCGAAACCAATGCCAAACCAACGATAGATGCTGTTGTGCAATTCAAAGTACTTGTCACAGATTTCACGTGGTGTCATATTTTCAGCAAGTGCTTTATTTTCAGTAGCCGTGCCATATTCATCAGTACCCGATATGAAGAGTGTATTATACCCAGCTGCACGTGAGTATCTATTGAAAAGAAATAGCATTCATATATATAAAATTTAACCGTGACTCAAGCCTTTTTTATGATAATTTTGAACCCTATTTGGATAGTAAAATAGTATTGCTTAAGGCCTATTTATTCTAATCAACATTATTACATATTTGGATGATTTTTCTTTATCATAAGAATAATATTTATTTTAAACATAAGAAGCATCTAATATAGTTTCTGGAAATAATATATTTCTTATAAATCGTAAGTAATTTTTGAACATGATAAATTAGGTTTAAAAAAAGAGAGTAACAAATCATTAAATAGAAAAACTTGATAGACATAGCCAACATGTTATTACATTAAGAAAAAAAATGTCCAGAAACTTAGAACTTAGAATAAACTTGTTCATTAATTAATATCGCTTACCTAGCAAAGATATCTGCGGATAATACACATCCAATAATGTTACCCAAATGTGGTACATTATTTACATATGGAAGAGCAGAAGTGACCAGTACATTGCGCTGTCCTTTTTTGGGGAGAACTGTACGTGGTTCTTTACGCTCCGTAATCGGGATAGGAACAAAGTTTGCCCTAGCTAAATTGAGCTCTTCCTGGGTAATAGTATCGGCCAATGTTGAACTGCTGTCAGCCAAAAGATTTGCAGCTTCAGGCAATGAAGCGGGCAGTTTCAAAGGGACATGATAAAGTCCACCATATACATTTGAGTTTTGTAACGCGTTAAATGTCAAATCTTTTATAGGATAAGATTCTAATAGAGATTTAATTTCAGGCAAAGCAATAATATTATGAAACCAAACTAAAAGATTTTCAATCTGTTGAGCTCCCTTTAAAGTGCCATCTGGTGCAAGAAGAGACCATACTGCAAGATCAGCTGCAGTCAATTTATCTCCAGCCAAAAAAGGTGTTTTAGATAATTGATCTTCAAGCTTTTTAATTAATGCATTCAGTACACGTATCGCGTTGGGGTTAGCACGATGACCATGTCCCATGTGGTGAAATAAGGCAGGTGCCAACAATGTAGAAGACCATTCAAGCCACTAGACGAAATAATTTCAAATTTCAGTAACCTTCATTAAGGTCAATCAATATTCAAAAATACACGTTTTTTAAATCAGTCTGTTTTACTTTAACATACAAACCTCATCCCTTAACTGACCCTCATCAGGGAAGAAATATTTGGCCACTGCATCCCCCGAAAACAATTTTAAACCCTTCTCCAATTCTAAAGTTGGTAAAACCAAAAAATCGCTGGATTTGATATCTGCAATAAAATTAATTTTGTGTTGTGTTTAAGTTAATTCTGTTAATATTTATGTACTGCAATTTAGGGAAATTAAAATTAAATTAGCACACTTGCACTTTTGCCTACGTTTAACAAAAAAAGCCTTACGCATACCAACCAAAAACACCTGCTTTTTACATACCGTTAAGGTTAACTTTTTCAACAGACACTTCACGTTTTGCAAATTTGGCTAATATTTGTAATTTTAGACCAAGCGGATTGCCCTCATTTGTGTAGATTTTCATTTTCTTTACTTTAATCTGGTCTTTGACTATAAATATGAGTTTTATTAATAAAATTTAAAAGCAAAAAACACTTTGTCAGAAAGTAAACATACCTTCGGTGCAATTTTCCTTAATTAAACCGCAAACACGGAGTACAACGCAACTTGTATCAAAGCAAAACGTCACAATTCTTACAGCTATAACTACAGAATTTTTATAATATTCCTACACTGCAAAAAATGTTACTTCGTTTAATGTGTCTACACTTTCCAATGTTAGTCGTTCAGTTTCAAACTGGTGCAATACTGATATAAAATATGTGTTTTTCATGTTTTCTGCAAGCAATCATGGTACTATTTTCATCAAGTAAGTAGAGTTCGATGTTACTTAAAAAACATACTGAAAGCAATTTGGTCAACCCATAATCTCACTATTTAAAATATATTGTGTTAAAACAATCGGTTTTCCGAAAATAACAAATGCCAGTGCAAATCTAGTCCAACTTTTTTAATATTCGTTTAAAAAGGAAGCCGTAATTTTATTAATAATATGCAAAGAATTCATTAATTGTATATGATGAAATTGTACTTTAAATATGTTTTATTGTGAAAAGCCCAATTGATAATGATTTTTCTCTTTTCTTTAAAATTGAATTAATTCAAAAATGAATTTTACTTTTTCAACAATCTTAGAGCTTAATTGTGATTAAAAATTGTTACATGATTATATACTTTAATAGCTCAACAAATATTTAGTTAAAACTTAAATGTTTATATACAATAATGCTTTCTAACTCAGCTTACACTTTTTGCTAAAATGTCGTTAGAAATCATATTCATTTCAATCAGTAAATCCAGAAAATGGCTCTAAAGTCTCGAGAACTTTATCCAAAGTGTTTTAATATAAAACTCGCCAATTTAAATATTTGCTGAGTTAATGTGTAGTAAAATAAAATCATATTTATTTTCAGGTTTCATGCTCATGTCATATAAAATGAGTGTAAGTTTATACAAATGTCTAATATATTTCACAAATTAACGTATATTTAGTTAGTTAGCATTTTTATGGAGCTTTTTTGGCGAACAAAATTTTGTTTTGTATATTTCGGAATTACGTAGCACTATTAAAGTGTTTAAGCGTTATACAAGTTGTTTTTAAGGTGTTTTTCTTTATATAAACATTTTGTAAAACAGTTAATACTGGATTAAGATTTTAATTAAATTTGTATTTTTTTATATTGTTAAACATTTTGCTAAAGTTTTTTAATAGCTGTGTTGTGTTAAACAAAAACATTATGATAGCTTTCCTAGTACATATTTGTAATTTAGAATGCCCTTTAACACATAGACATAGATAATTAACGTTTAGTTGAACTTCACTGTACATTTTTAATATGTCTGGCATCTTCAATGTACATAACAGCTGTTTTTTATAGCTGCTTTTCCTAGTTGTACTATTTTTTTATCCTGAATTCACTTTAAAATTTCAGCTTATAAATATTTGCCATAAATCGAAAATAAAATGGGTGAACGTAAGGGACAAAACAAGTACTATCCGCCTGATTATGATCCGAAAAAAGGAGGTCTTAATAAATTCCGTGGCACTCATGCTCTTAGAGAACGTGCCAGAAAGATCCATTTAGGAATAATAATCATCAGATTTGAAATGCCTTATAATATTTGGTGTGATGGCTGTAAAAATCACATTGGAATGGGAGTACGCTATAACGCCGAGAAGACAAAAGTGGGAATGTATTATTCGACTCCCATATACAAGTTTCGTATGAAATGCCATTTGTGTGACAATCATTTTGAAATTCAAACAGATCCTGGTAATTTGGATTATATTATATTATCAGGCGCTAGAAGGCAAGAAAATCGTTGGGACCCCACACAAAATGAACAAGTTGTACCAGAAACGAAAGAAATACAAAAGCGTCTGTTTGATGACGCTATGTACAAGTTGGAACATCAAGCAAAAGATCAAAAAGCAGGAGACCAATCTAAACCTGTTTTAGAAAAACTCATGGAAAGAAATAAGACTGTTTGGAATGACTGCTATGAAGCTAACTGCAAATTAAGAGCGGATTTCAGGGTAAGTAACAAAATGTATACATCTCAAGCGATCTTTATAACAGACCTGAAATTCTCAACAAATTTTTATATTTAATTGATGTGCTATTTTTAAAACATACTTAATGTGGAAAGTAAAAGCAGTGTGCATAACAAAACTTATAGTGAGTTTATATGAATGAGTTGGAGAATCTCAGTGTGTGTCATCTTTGTTTATTTTATTTTTATGGAGTACCTTGCAGATACCTATTACAAACTCATTCTAAGTTTAATTTTGCATATTGCCGTAAAAAAGTAGCAAACTAAGCCATTATAACATAGTAAGATGAAGAATATATTTTTATTAGCATCTTATTTTTTAAGCGCTAGGTCTTTTTTTATAAAAAATTAAATCTTTATTTTTTATATAATTGGGCTCGATAAGAATAAAATTAAAAAAGAAGAGAATTTGAGTTTGAACAAATTCAAAAAGTATCTGGGGTTTGCAGGTTTGGTCAACAGATTCAAGCCTGTAGGAGACAAAATCATAAAAATAAAAGATGCAGAAATAAAAGCATCGTTCCAAAATTTTTTTCGAACTCAATATAAAAATAAAGATTTAAAATTTTTATAAAAAAAGACCTAGTGCTTAAAGATAAGATACTATAATTATTATAAAGAATATATTTTTAAATAAAACTAGAAGAATTAAATGCATATCAAAATCTTTTTAGGCTAAAAAACATGAATTGAAAGCTTTAAAAGAGCTTGATGACAAGTTATTAGCTAAAAGTTGCTTGGACATAGCACTTTTACCAGAAACTCAACAAGACCGGCAAATGGCTGCTCTGATGAAACTTCAAAGTAAATCTGCACTGGAAAGAGAGGAGGAAAAACGAATTGATATATTATTGCAGCCAATAGTACCAGGAGCAACGCAAACAACTTTTGGTGGTCTTAAACGCCAGAAGGCTCTTAATTCCCATCTAGACTTTGTACAACTAGGCATCAAAAGAAAACAAGGTGAAGAGGTAACTCTAAGTAAAAATAATGAAGAAATTGAAATACACAAGGAAATAGGCCATAAGCCTACAAAGGAAACGAATAATATTTCTAAAGCCCCGCTCAATAATCCAACTATATCGTCGAATAATGCCAATGCTTGTTTAGTAAATTTACCTAAAAGTTTAGCACTTGTCTGTGATTATGCTAGTTCCAATTCACCAACATCGTCAATATCATCAAGAACATCAGATAACGAAGAAAGTTAATTTATGTTATTAAATAATTTATTTCTTACAAAAATAAAGAGACATAATGAATAAATTGAAAACAAAAATAATAAATAAATCATAAACCAGATATTTGCGTGCCTTCTTCCCCACTTAATGCAGCATCATCTTTATCGCTACCAGATGCGTTATCATCTACAGAATACAATATTGTTAAGGCACGGGTACACCATTCTTTATAAACATCATTTTTAACCGATTCGTTAAGGCTGAAAAATAAAACAATTATATTTACTTCTTTAATTTTTTTCTAGGATGAAATATTTGTTTTAAATTGGATTCAATAGTAATAAACATCTTTTGAACCTCAAAAATTCGT
This sequence comes from Trichopoda pennipes, assembly GCA_030448955.1. Lineage (NCBI taxonomy): Eukaryota > Metazoa > Arthropoda > Insecta > Diptera > Tachinidae > Trichopoda > Trichopoda pennipes. The sequence continues at coordinate 1,916,526 of JASKUP010000064.1, forward strand.
CATGTTCGTCACGTGTAAAGCACCACATTCTTGTTTAAGTCAAATAACGATTCTAAATAAATACTATTTGCAGCCGATTAATACCCGAAAGAATGTAATGTTATTCTTTGAAAGCCTAGCAATCAATATGTGTGTAGATATATTAAGTTTTAAATACACATGACTACATGAAAAACAAACAACAATATGTTTTTTAAAATATTTGTAAATGCTTCCTTTTGAATGGCCTTATTAAGCTTTTATGTCGTGTATACAGGAACTGTGTAGGAATGCTTCAATTTCAAATTATTATTTGTAATATACCCTATAATATAAAGTAATTATAAATAATTTTTGAAGCATGTTTTTCTTTTCAATATTTTGCCACGCCAGCCAATAGATACTAAAAAATGGAACAATGTTTTAGCTATACATACATACAATTTTCTTATACTAAAAAAATTTTCAAATAAATTAAAATTTTAAATACATATATGAAAAACGTATATTTGTTATTTATTACATACTTATAAATTTCACATATCCATAACATAAATTTGAATGACAAAACGTTACAAAAAATGAATTTTTTTTTGTAACTTTAAATGTTAGATCGATACAGTTTTGTTGTATGTTTAACTTTGTGCAGCATTTTCCGCATCCAAGTTTTGATGGTACTTTAATTATTCGTAATAACACATCGTACCCTAAAAAGATCAAACACAAAATTTTCCAAAACTGACTTTTTCCATAAATTAAATTTTGACATGTGTCTTTTATCGGTTGGTGAAAATGCAATTTGAATTCTTTTTTAAAAATTCTCCTATATGTAATTTCTTTTACAGGATAAAAATTACTTTCGTCACACTTTTCTAAATATAACTCGTACATTCGCTTAACGTTTAACTCAGGATGTAAATATCTTCGATTAGGATTATGCGGTCGTGTGTAATGACTTTCATACTGCGGAAAGCTTTGAATGTGCTCCTTTATATGGGTTAGGTGGGCATCTGAAATCTTTCTAGACGATCCAGGCATCCGGCCACGCCTATCCATTCCATCATCTGTAGATTTTAAAACACGATCTAATCGTCTTATTGATATTTTAAAAGTGTTTACAAAAATTTTTTTGCAAACCCAAATTTTTCCAACCGGAACAGATAAATTATATTTATATGCACATTTTCTTAGATCGATACAGTTGTGTTGTATGTCTAACTTTGTGCAGCATTTACCGTATCCAAGTTAAAGTTTGTTCTTTTTGTTGATGGTACTTTAATTATTCGTAATAACATATCGTACCCTAAAAAGGTTACAACACAAAATTTTCCAAAACTGACTTTTTCCATAAATTAATTCAGAGTACACATCTCTAACTACTGCAAAAATTTGTTTGTGCGGTTTTACACACATCAACTTTTGTTGCTCAACTAATGTGTGTAAAACCGCACTTTCACATCACTATCTTCTTTAACTGGAAAAATAGTTATATCTATTTTTGTGTTAAGTATGTTGCTTCTGCACGAAGAACTAGATAGTTTTTTGTCCCTCTTAAAAATTTTAGTATTTTGAGTTGTGACCCTTTTGTATTTAGAGTGCCATATATCCGATGTTTATGTCAGTTTTTAAATCAAAAATTTTCAAAATTAGGATAGTGATTTACTTTACAATTTGAAGATAATGCCGTTTTGTGTGAACTAGTATTATTCCTGTATGTTTGATCTGGCCTACACTACAATAGACATATTCAATTATTGGATTTTAGTTTTCCAAAGAGCCTACATGATGTGTTACTTTTCTGGCAACATCTGGTATTTATTAGTATTAAACATTTTTGATTTCTCGATTCTTTCCGATAAAACTGGTATTTACGTTATAGATTTATATGTTTTTGCTTCTGTTACATTTCTTATAACACATTTCTTCCTATTATACACATAATTGGTTAATCGGTTAATAAATTTCAAATCTTTTCTTTATTCTTCCTGTGGAATTCTTTATAACTTATTGTTAAAATCCTTTCTATCAAATTATTGCCTGTGTTAATAATAATTCTTTTACTTTGTTCAGAGTAATAATTAATAATTTTACCTGAAGCAGTTGATTTTTGGCACTAATCTAGTAACTAATTTTTTATTTTTTCTTATTATTGAGCTAAGGAAATTTTAAATCACATTCCTTTTCAATTGAAGTGTTAAATTTATTTATCCTTCCAACTTTTTGTAATTGAAGATTCCGATATAATACAAAGCAAATCATCAACATATTTTGCTGTTATTTTTAATTTAGCATTGAACTTTCTAACAATTTCTTCATAACTAATATCCTGCAACAATTCGAGAAGCAAGATAACCCACTGGAAGTCCTTTTTGCTATATGTATATTTCCTTATTATATTGAAAGTTTCTTTTATCTTTTATACAAAACTTAAGAAATCATAAAAATAGTAATTTTCTATATTTGTAAAATTGTCCAAAATAAGCCATTTTGATCTATTGTATGTATTACTTGCCTAATCAATAGGAATACTATGAAATAACGACACTACAAAGAAATAAAATTTGTTTAATTGTTATAAAAGACCTTTTGCTTAAAAAATGATTTATAAAATATTAAAAATTAATTTTAAATAACAATATTCAAATATATCTAAAACAAAAAACAAAAATTGTAGGAATTTGTACCTGATTTTAGGTTGTTTATAAAGTTATTCATGTGTGATTGTGTGTTTAAAAACATGTAAAAGAAAAACTTTTATTTATCAAATTACAACTCGAGAATAACCATGAAATAAAATTTGGAAAGTTTTCTTACAACGAAATATTGTATTCACTACAGTATCTAATTACGTTTTTACTTTTAATTCCTACATATATTTTTTGTCAGTAATTTTTATAGCTGAATTTAATGAAATAAAGATTTGTTTCACTCACTGAACTTCAATTTCTGCTAGTTTTTTATAGTACGCATTCCGCTCCACCTCCACACTTGCCATTTGTTGCGCTAATTGTTCAATTGTTTCTTGCAGCACACTTATACTTGTAGGCGAAACAGTTCTTTCTTCAGATTTTTTAACATTTTTAGGAGTTTTTAAATGATCCACTTTGCCTGAGGCTGATTTTGCAGATCCTCCTTTGCCACTTAGGGCCTGCGTTCCCGTCTTTTTTATAGACTTGGGTTGATTATGTGCTGCGGCAGCTAAGGTAGCTGGCACTTTAACATTTTCCTTTCCAGCTGAATGTGCATCAAAAAATTTCTTGAACCACTGTAAGAATTCGAAGTTATCTTGGAACCTTCCCTTTACTAAACGTTCAATTGGCACTGCCTTATCAAATTTTAGTTTTGTAAAGGCGCCCTGGAATAACTTTAAATTGTGCAGGAATTCGTGCTCTAATTTTGCATTGGTTTTAATTTTCTTCAGACCAATTGAATTGGGAAATAGAAGTTCCATTAGTTGACAATATGCTACTCCTAAAAGCAAACGAAAGAAAACTTACAACAAAATAAGAATCTACATTCATACTTGCGTATGTATGATTTACTTTCATATACGTACATATGTACAGATTAACATACATACATACATATGTATGTAGGTAAGAAACTTACCGGAGCAAAGTTCTTCAATTTTTTTATATTGTCCATGTATGGTGTTATTTACCCACTCCAGCATGTCATGACGAGACATTTTCTCTACCGTGGCACTTGTTATAGAAACGGATTTTAAATCTGGCATTTTTAATTCACTTTCATTAATATTATTCGTAAACTTGAAATATTTATTTTCCTTTAGTTACTTAATGCACTTGTGTCTTTTCTGGGATCTTTATAAATCTAACGGGACCATAAAAAGTAAATGCAATCAATTTCTTGTTGTTGTTTTTGTTAAAATAAGCTCTTCTCTCCTAAGCACTAGAAATGTACTCAATATGCATGTATGTAAATAGGCGCAATTTAATTTTAGTGGCGATCAGTTGTGTTTATATTTTTCTAAACTGCTAAAATTAAAGATGTAAAATTATGTACTAAATCCATTTTTTTTAAGTTTATACCTTTAAATTTTTTTTGTACATTGCAAAATTTAAAAGCAAAACAAATAGGAATGATCAAATAAGACCGAATTTACATTGTACGATTTTTGTGGCTGCAATTCTTAGTTTGTTTGTGTATTAGGGGTGTAGAAAGAATAGGGGAAGAGAGGAATTAAAAAATTACTCATTATTTACCTTCAAACTAAGAATTGCAGCGACAAAAATCGTACAATGTAAATTCGGTCTAACGCACTGAAAACTGCAGTTTACAGTTGCTCAAATAAAGCATTTTTGTTGTGATTTAAAACCAATACGAATGCTTTCTTATTCGGTTGTTCGTAACCGCAAATATTATTGTGGCCGAATATTTTATGTGTTTTAAATTTTATAATCTATATGAATAAAAATGAAATAGTGTCCATTGCTTAGCGCATAACTTGGGAACGGCTTGACCGATTTCGCTAAATTTTTTTGGAAATGTGTGTAATAGTCTGAAAAATTTTTTATGGGAAGAAAAGTTGGTAGAGTTGCATAAAAAATTTTAAAAATTCGGTAAAAAACTAAAATTGTGTTTTTTATAGGACTTAATATATTTTTTATTTTTCTATAGATCCTACTCAAACCTAGTAGGAATAACGGTTTAGAACATATGCATTCACAAGTTTAACTAACCATGCCAATTTTTACGCCCAATATTTCAGCATACCTACAAGTTATGTAGGTAGTCAGGTTAATAATAAATATAACACTTAGCATGAAACAAAGAATAATATTAGATATAATAATATTAGAGATAAGATACATTGTAAACAAAGACTAAGTGCGGTTTTACACACTTCAACTTTTGTTGCTCAACTGTTGTTTTTTCCATTAGAAAAAAAGTGAAAGCTTTATACCTTTTCTCTTTCTTTCTAATGGAAACAACAACAGTTGAGCAACAAAAGTTGAAGTGTGTAAAACCCCACTAATTTTAAGCAAACAAACATTTGTAAACATATTAATAAATGACAAAACATGATCACTCGAAGCCTAAACTCAACGCATGATATCAGCACAAAAACTTGATAACATGGCTTAAGTAACTTAGTAAAACATAGATTTAACTATTATCATCCCTTAGATATAGAGAATGAAAGTATAAATAAAAGTGTAAATTCTTTCATTCTGCAGTTCGAATGTAAACTCCGTTTAAGAAAACTCAAATAAAGAGTTCGTATGTAAACTCCATTTAACATAATAGTCAATAAATAGTTCATAAGAAAACTTATTTGAGTTGAGTTCATATGTAAACTCTAACAAAAGAAACATTAAATAAAGAAGGTTTCAAGATACGTTGGTATCTTGAAGTAATAAATTTTTTAAATAAATTAAGAATAACGATTCTTAACTTATGTACATATATTTTTTTGTTGGTCGTTAAGAAGTTTGCAATTTTTGAATGCCGGTTGACTACGCGAGGTTTCCGCCAAGCTCGGTTGATTATTCTTTGGAGGTTCCAACCTTTCCCGCCTATAAGTTCTTGATTCTGCCGTAGTATTTCCTAAATTATGCCTGTGATTACAATATTGTCTAATTAATCGGTTAGTTAATTCTACTGGAAAATCATTTTCGTGAAGTATATCTCTTATTGTGTCCTTGATTTTCAAATGATTTTCTCTATCACTTATAGTCAATATTATGTCTATCATATTTTTTACCGTGTTTATAAACACTTTTCTCGGATGTTTGGTATAAAAATTAATAATTCTTCCAGAAGATGTTGGTTTTTTATACCAATCAAACACTAACTTACTTCCCTTTCTTATTATCAATATTTAATATTTTTAAATATGGACGTTTAGATTCCAACTCTCTTTCAATCGTAAATTTAATATTCGGATGAAAACTATTAAATTTTGACAAAATATCATCTACTGTAGCTTCCGAAGTTATACAAAATAAATCATCTACGTATTTTGTGATAACCTTCGGCTTAATATTCATTTTACTAATATGTGAATTTAGTAATTCCTCCATCACAATATCAGCTATATATATATATATCAGCTTCTAAATATTCGCATTTTGTTCTATTATCTGCCATCTTCTCTCTAAAATCCTCAAAGCTAAACCTACAGGAATACTTGGCAAAAGTTAAACTACATCAAATGAAAACAATCTATCATTATCTTGGCTTTATCTTCAAATTCCAATGAATTTCTAATAATTATATATTGATGGTCCTGTTATAACCTTAAGAATATTCGTTATATACTTGCAGAGTCCGTAGGCCGGGGAATTAATGCAAGAGCAAATAGGTCTTAATAGAAAATTCTGCTTATGGATTATAGGTACTCCATATAGCTATGGCGAATTTGATACATTAGTCTTAAGTCTATTCACCTCCAATATTGAAATGACATCTTTTTTAAAAAGTTCATCAACTAAAACATTGTTTGTTTTCTGCAATTTAAAAGTAGGATCCTTATTCAATGTTGAGTATTTTGCAGAATCGTTAAGAGTGTCAATTATTCTCGAATAATATTCGTCTATGCTCATAGCAACAGTACCATTACCCTTGCCAGCATTAACCTATAATATGTTCCTATTAGTATTCAAAAATATTTTAGCAGTTTTTACTTTATGTAATAAAAAAATATCCCTTGCGGTATGTGTAATGTTGCTAATGTGCCTATCAATAATCATTGTTAGTTTTGTCCGCGCTACTTCCTGATCTTTTTTTTTCTTTTATAGTCTGAAGCAAATCATCTTCTTCTGAAATTACCTTCATCATAGGAAAATTGTTCTTTTCAACTGGTAATGCAAATTTCTGTCGTAGAGAAAGGATCCACTTAACATCCCCTGGAATATCTATGTCAGTCTTGTTGACAAACCAATCTTCACTAACCTTAATTCCCAATTCCTTTATTTGAATATCAGAAAGATTCTGAAATTTCCTATGTGTTTCCTTAATCTCTTTTTCAAAAATATGAGTTAATATATCTATATATACTAATAATTCTGTTATCTGATCTAATGTCGAATGTCGTTCCATATTATATACTAACATCTCTATGTTCCTCTGAAGAATAATTCCATTGGAGCAATTATCAATAGATACAAGGTAAGAAGCAAAGCGTCAATCACATTTCTAATAAAATGTAGGAAAGCTGAAATTATACCAAGATTTATTAGAAATTCAGCAAATAATTTAGTGAATATTTTTAATATTAAAGAAATTCCAAATTATCAATACACTATTGAGAGGAACACAAAACATTTACACAAAAGAATGTTAAATTCAGCAATTAGGAAACAACGACATACTTAAAATTTTAAATAGCAACATGGGTGATTTAGACACTGGCTCATCAAAATTTGCCTTTTCCTTGTGATAAAATACCCGCCAACAGAAAAAGAAAATTTGTGTTCCATATATAATTTACCGCTTAATCGTCCAAAGCTATAAATATAAAAAATACTTACGCTTCACTTTTATTAGAAAATCCCAATATTTCATTACACAATATCTCAAAATTTTAATGAATTTTTTTCCAAATTCACCTTAACACTCAATTACCTTTGGACGAATAAATAATCTTTTTAATACCTTTATTTATCCTTTCCTAATATATTCCTTTGCGAGCCTTACAAATGAAAGACGTAAGTTTTACCGCCTTTTATGTCATAAACAATTTTTACGAATAACATAAAATTTACCGCCATTTAAATATTTATTACAAACTATTGTGGACATAATTTCTAATAATATTTAAATATTTCTTTTTCTCTTTTTTTATAATCTTAGTCTACATCAAGCTATCTCTTACTCTATTTAACCTATCTATCACTCTACAATACCGGGTTTCCAAAAAGTTAGATAGTGATTTGTATTTCCTTGAATGAATTTAAATTTAGGGAGGATAACGTCAGCTAGTAAAATTTAAACTAAAGAGTTTTTTTATCAATCATATGTTCTATTTTTTGAGATATTTCTGGAGTTTGAATTGAATAATAATTTCTACTAGATCTAAATGCCTTTGGAGTCTAATTCCCGCTATGATGTTCCATGTGCACATCCCCAGACCAACCTGAACAATGCGATGTAAACATTTACTCTTTATTGTACCCAAAAGATCTATGGAACCTTTGCAGTTTATTCATCACCAATTGGATGTGGGGTTTATTGGCCGCCCTATTAGGTTGAAATTCGTACCTGTAGAACCCATTTTTTGCACCCTGGGACATGCCGATCGAAACTACATCTGACAAAAATAAGCCTAATATATTAAAGGTAATCTGAAGACTCTTAAACCCAGAATTTATTGTAAACATAGACTGGCCGGATATCGCCTACAAACATAATGTCATTCTTATGTTTACCGGTAATAAGTTGTTTGGATACCGAACATACAGCTAGCAAAGACGGAAAAGAATGACAGCAGTACGTACCCTTTCCGACTGCGGTGAAATTAAAATTACATAATTATAAACACATTTCATTTCAAAACTACAAGCTGCTTAATTTTCAAAGAAGCCGTATAAGCAGTTTTTTTTAAAGTGGTCCATTTTATTTAATATGGAGGTATTTAAGGTTTTGCATTTTAGTAACTTGAAAAATATGGATACATGTTACTACACTAGTTTTGTATTTTTTAAACTTAAAATTGATTTAAATTTATTATGTAATCATCTTTTAAGTGTGATTAAAAAAAATTTATACTTTTAATGACTTCAAAAGGACTTACACCACTTTCAAAGTCAGTAAAAAGTAAAAATCTTGCATTTACAAAATATTATCTACGGGATCTCAATTGAAACTAACCAATTTCTTTTTATGAAAGTTTTATTAAATACTTCAAAAATAAAAAAAATAAAAAGATTTAATTTTTTTTTCAATTCAATTTATTGTCCATCAAATAATATTTACATCTACATCTTAAAAAAAAATTACATTTAAATAGTTCAAGCTTATGTACATACTTTTTCTACTTTATAATTTACAGTAATTCCCAAAATAATATGCATGTTTACAATAAAGTTTTATTGGAGGCAAAATTTTAAAAAGACTTTTTGAAGATTTTCCAAGATTTAATAAAAACAACGTAACTAAAACTTACAAGCTACCTAAACTGATGCCAAATCATTATTATAGATATGTTCGGACCCAGCGTATCTAGAGTAAAAATTTGTAGTTAGCTTGTTTAGCCTAGCAACAACAAGGTCTGTATCCAAAATAATATGAAGCCTGAGTGTAGAAAAGAACCAGGGCAGATTATATACAAGTTTTAATAATTTGTTCTGTGCGATTTGCAGCCTTTTTATATGACAAGTTGCACTTTTAGTCCACATAGGGGCAGCATAATATAGTACTGTCTGAAAAATAAGTTTAAAAATAAGCATTTTGTTCTCAATACTTAAAGACGAGTTTCGGTTTAGGAAAGGATAGAGTGTACGCGTCAAAATATTCACTTTATTGATTATATATTGTACGTGCTCTTTGAATTTCATTCTGAACTCTAGGATTATCCCTAAATATTTAACTTTTTGCTCCCATATAGCTTCTGTATTTAAAAAGCTAATATTTCGTTGCGGAATATAACAAGGTTTTCTTTTCCTTGTGAAGTATATAGCCTGAGTTTTGTCCGCATTTAATGTTATTTTCCATTTGTTGAAATAGTTTGCTAGATTATCTAGATCTCTTTGTATGTTGGTAATTATGTTTTCAGAGTATATGACGGAACATAAAACTGCTGTATCATCTGCAAATACCAAAAGATTTTATTTCAATATTTTAAATTCAACCAACATTATTATTTTATACTTTTACTATTAATATATTTTAACTTTTTTCATTATGATGAAGTTTTTGAAAATATTCATGGTGTATTGGAGGGATATATGGTAATAAATCAATCATATCTGTACATTTTTCGTATGTGATGGGTCTGGAATGATGATATAAACATTTTAGTACTAAATTGCCAAAGTTTTTTGGTCTTTCCCGTGAGGGAAATAAATTTAGTGATTTGAAATTACGTTTATAATATGCAATGGACACCGACAATTTTGGGTAGGCTAATGCCTTCTGCAAGTCAAAAGAAAAAGCGAAATATCTATCTGGATTTTGTGATGCCAAAATCTTATCTTCTTGCATACTTTTTCTTGCTAATTCAGCGTTCTTTAAGTGTACATAATGTTCTTCTGTGAGGCTTGTAATTTCAACATTGTTACATGATGTTTTTATTTTGAAATTAAGGATATCACATTTTTGACATGTGTCTTTTAGCGGTTGGTGAAAATGGAATTTGAATTTTTTTTTTTAAATTCTCCTATTTGTAATTTCTTTTACAGGATAAAAATTACTTTCGTCACACTTTTCTAAATATAACTCGTACATTCGCTTAATGTTTAACTCAGGATGTAAATATCTTCGATTAGGATTATGCGATCGTGTGTAATGACTTTCATACTGCGGAAAGCTTTGAATGTGCTCCTTTAGGGTTAGGTGGGCATCTGAAATCTTTCTAGACGATCCTGGCATCCGGCCACGCCTATCCATTCCATCATCTGTAGATTTTAAAACACGATTTTTCGTCCTATTGATATTTTAAAAGTGTTTACAAAAAATTTTTTGCAAACTCAAATTTTTCCAGCCGGAACAGATAAATTATATTTATATGCACATTTTCTTTGTGCTGCTTTATAATTTTATTGACGTCTTCTTTTTATATTACACCATTGAACAGTTATTAAGAGAAATACATTTTGCTTGTTAAAATCTGCCAGCTTCCAAAAATTGTCGAAATTTTTTTGCGGTCAGTTTCACTAACAAGAGTTTTACAATTTTTTAAACAACCGCACTCTATATTTTCAAATTTTCGGACTGGAACTATTTTATCCGTATTTGTGTAATATTTTTGTCTGCTGTTGCGCTTCATTTTGTTGTTGTTTTGCGTATTAATATTGTTCTCTTTCATATAATTTGTCTGTGTCTGAAGAAGTATTGTCATCTGAACTCAACATGGGTTGTATAATAATTCTCTTTCTTTTAAAATATTTATTTAAATAATAATTATTGTCATCAGAATTGCTTTCAGTATCTGATTTTAGCATTCTTCTTTTGTATATATTCCTTGGAATGATTTCTATAAAGGGAGAATAATACAGTATTAAAATTAATTAAAATGTAGAATGACATGTATCAAGAAATGATTTTCTTCTGTAAATGCTCACCCGAATCACTGTCCGATTTTAAATTGCAATTTTCCATTTTAATAATTATATAATATGAAATGCACACTTATTATCAACTTAACACTTAATAGTTTTAAATTTAATAATACGTATCACCGTCTTTAAGGTAATTGAATAAATGCGACACTTTACTATATTTCATATTATGTTTTTTTTTCATTAATAGACGGGGAAAAACCGCAATTCCGGGAAACCATAAAAATGTTTATATCATTTACAATGTTGCCAGACATATAAAAATGCACTAAAGAAATTATGTAGTACAATTTTGAACTAAATAGCGGTATGTCTTTGAGGAAAGTGGACTTACACCATTTTCAAAGTAATTATATTTGTAACTTTATTAACTACGAAATTTTGTAATGATAAAAACAATGAAAATTTTAACAGATTTTTTTGGAAAAAGTTTATAAATAAAAAGGTCAAAGTAAAATGCATTCATTTTTATCATTAACTAATGTTTGTGCCAAAATGGACTTACACCACTTTCGAAGAAAACGGCTCATAAATTCGTTATTAGTAATCTGATATTACCGTGTGGTAGTGAAACTCGCTAACGTAGATGCAAGTTGACTTTAGTATTTATCTTAGTTCACTTTAAACAGATTAAGTTTTTCGCTTTTCCACGAACAATTTTGTCTTATAGTTGGAACGCTTTCTGTACATTCTCTATATGTCATAATTAATAGGATGACATTACTCAAGCAGGTCTATAACGTTTATAATATTTTAGGCAATAACTAAATACATTAGGATATAGATCAATGATTCCCAAAGTGGTCTATATCGACCCCTAGGGGTCTATGACAACCTGCAAGGGGTCTACGTCAGCGAAAAAAAATTTGGGGGTCCATGAAATGGAAATGGGGGTCCACGATAGTGGATCTCAACACATACACTGATAGTACCTATTTACTTACATCATACCTATAATATCAAAACATACACATAAATAATGTGTAAAAAGTACCTATGAAGTAAAAAATGTATTATGAAATTGTGTAAGTTGTGGGAAGTTAGTATTCGCTTTGTGGTCGCAATACATTTTGAACTTCTACTAAACGTTTGTGCATATTGCAAAAAGGGAATTCCATTAAATTTTTGACATTTAGAATTTCTCTGACCAGTAAATTTGCTTGAATGTATGTACAAAAAACCAAAAAAAAATGGAAGAGAATACGAATACATAGCTGTTTGTACGCTGTGTGTGTTTTTATATATGTGTGTTGTGATAGTTCGAACCGTGCTAAATCAAAAAATATTTTTAAATTACACCTGCTGGATTTTCTGTCTTATTTAAATAATTTAATTTAGCCAGCAGATGACTGATACCATGTCCGAATCTAAAAAGAAATGTAGACAGTTTGAAATTTGGCTTCATTCCATCATTGCCGGACAAACAAAGTTTTGGGCAATGACGCTATGAAACCATCTAAACTGCACGATCATCTGTTAAGATGCAACCCTGATAAAACAGAAAAAGATTTGAAATACTTTCAAACACTCAAAGATGAACTTCAGAAGAGACCTACACTGGACAGAATGCTCGCTTCGTATTAACAAAGAAATGGTGATAGTTTGCGGGCGTCTTACAATATCTCGTTACTTATAGCAAAATCCGGAAAACCGTATATTATCGGAGAGAAGTTAATTTTGCCAGCCGTTGAAGAGGGTTTTTAAAACTGTTTTAGACAAACCTGCATCTGGTATCATTAAAATAATTCCCTTAAGCAACAGCACTGTTGAAAGACGTATTGATGAAATGAGTTCTGATATTGAAAGCTTCTTATGTAATTATTTGCAAACGACCCATTTCTCTATACAACTGGACGAGTCAACTTAACTGGATAATGCAGCATTATTATTGGCATATGTTTGTTTTATTATGGATCAAGAAATATACGAAGAACTGCTCTTCGCAAAAACTTTGATAACCGACACTAATGGTGAATCAATATTTCATGTTTTGAAGGATTACTTCATTGAAAAAGCAATTCCTTTATCAAATATAATATTTATAAGCTATTTAAAACAAAATGTGTCAGGGGTGTTAGCAATACATTGCGTCATACATCGACAATATTTGGTTGCTAAAAATTTTAGTGTTAGATTGCATGAATCACTTCATTTAGGCATTGATGCAGTAAACCGAATCCGAAACAACGCGTTGAATACGCAGTTATTTGCGCAGCTGTGTGAAGAAAATGATGGACACTTTCACCAATTACTCCTTCACACTGAAGTACGGTGGCTGTCGAAAGGCTTATGTTTGACAAGATTTTTTGCACTTTTTGAGACTATTTTAGAATTTCTGGATACTAAAGATAAAATTTGGAAAGAAAATTTAATGAAAAGGAAAACAGACATCTCCTATTTAACAGATTTGTTTACAAAATTTAATATAGCTTATTTGCAATTACAAGGCGACAGTTTAAATTTGATTAAAACAAAGTCCATCTTATCAGCCTTTCTTGCCAGAGTTAAACTAATGAAGCAAAATATTGGACGGGGCAAATTTTCTCAGTTCCCTAATTTGTCACAGACAAGCTGCCAGGAAGACGACGTTTCAACATACGTTCAACATTTAAATGCCCTCTATTTAGATTTTGAATCAAGGTTTGAGGATATTTTGACTATGGTAATACCATCGTGGAAAGGGGGTTCAGCGTTTTTAATCTTCTAACAAAAAAAAAAAAAGAAACAGCCTGGACATCATTAGCCGAGGAGATTTAAGATTAACCCTTACAAAATTGACGCCAAATGTTGATAATTTATTATTAAGGCATCAGGTTCAACCTTCTCACTAAAAATATTGACTTATTGCTTATGTTATTTTATTTATAGTTTATTTTACGTTTATTTAATGTTATGTATATTTTACATAACATATATAAAATTTTATATTGAGTAGTTTTAATTTAAATTCAAATAATGAATGTATAAATTAACTTTTAGTTTTTAGCACTAAACTTTACTGCAGTTAGAAATTTACAGGAAATCAATATCGGGTAGGTAGGTGGTCTACCCAACACAGAAAAACATGGCCGGGGTCTACGACACAAAAAAGTTTGGGGAACTCTGATATAGATGATAGAAGAATATAACTTTGTATCGTAAAGTTGCAACCCTTACAAGCCTGGCCGATGGGTTATTTTCTCATTCCGCCAAAAAGCGTTTACAATATTAGATAGAAGTTATAAAAGCATAAGGGATCCGCAACTCGGAAAATATGAATTGCTATGGATATTTGTTGCTTTGACATTCTCTTCAAAATTACTGTTTCTATCTCAAGATAAACAAAATATCTAAATAAAAAAATTCCTATTAAATATGTATTGATCTTTTAAATCGTCTTTTTTAATTAAATTTTAACGATTTATTTTTTCGATATTTCGCTTTCCTGTGGAAAGCTTCTTTAGGAAATTGTTTTATATATCATAAATATTGATCTCCTTTGTAGTCTGTTATATTCGTTATTTTCTCTACTTTTTTTACAAAATTGATAAAGTCGTTGTACAGAGTGTTTGGTAGTTCCATGGCAGCAAAATGACCGCCAGTCATGTGGTAAGTACTGTGAATTAAGTTGGTGTATTTATCTTTTAATTGAAAATCCATAAAATGAATCAAATCATTTTTAAATCGAGTACAGCCTGTTGGAACACTAGTCGGTACACGTTCTAATTGTAATGCTCTTTGCTCAGAAGCATAATGTTCCTTATAGATACGTTGCGAAGTTGTTATCGAATTGGTTAAATAATAAATCATAATGTTGTCCAAAAGAATGTCTAACTTGAATCGCTTTTTTAAACCACCATTAGGATGATTACGGTAAGATGGATTAGTCCAAGTGGAAAATTTTTCCAGTATATAGGCGGCCAAACCCACTGGATTATCTTGTAATACAGAGCCAATTGTATCCGGTTTGGTTGACTGTAAATGCATGTAACCACTTTCTTCCAATAGGAGTTGTAATTTGGTTTTGATTGGAAAAAAGAAGTCTCTGTGTTCGTTAGGAACAAAGTAATTGGGGAATATGCCGGCTACAAGGCCTTTAATCATTGCTTTGGGCGTTAAAACTGTACATAAATTGGAATGATAGCCAAGAACATTTTCTGGAAAAAGTGTTGCGATATGTGAACCAATAATTGAACCCCAATCACCGCCATGTATAAAGAACTCTTCGTAACCAAGACGAGTCATCAAATTAAGCATTATAACGGCCATTTGTGCGGGACCTAGGCCTGGTTTGGTTGTACCCTGAAAATATATGTTAAATTTTAGGTAATTTATTCATTGACGGACATACGAGTATGTGTAACTTATTGTTAAAATTTTTGTTAAAGTTTGTATTATGTTGCCTTTCAATAAATGTATTTTATTTTCTTAAGTTTCAAGGACTTCAATACTTTTTTACAACTAAAGTAAACTTTATAAAAAAATTGATTTTTTTATACTTATATGCAAATTTTGAATATTTGTGAAAATCTGTACTTTTGTGATTAATCACCGAATTTTAGGTGATCAAATCTTTTTTCTTTTAAAGTTCGATTTTTTAAAAAACCAATATTTAATTTTATTGGTCATATTTTGGCCGCTTGTTGAAATTTCAAATTCATTTCGATGAGCTATAGTTTTTTGTTAATTAAATATGATTTTAAGGTTCTTTATCGTTGTTTGGTTAAGTTTTGAATTTGTAAGTTAAGTTAAGGTTAACAAGAACATTGTGTTTTTATATAAAACATTTATCAATTGGTTTCGGCAACTTCGTCAATTATCGACCAACCATAAATTCAACAAACTTGATGTAAGAGATCGTTCCACAGATAGACGGACATAGAAGCATATTTTGTGGAGTATCCTCCTTATAAGAAGTCAGATTTTTTTTTTTTTTTATAAAGAGAGTAGCACTTCAGGCAACAATGCCTATTTAGTCAAGTACCGTGCTACCTTCTTTAGGAAAGGGATAAAGAAGAGACAGGTGGTGAAAGTAGAAGGATAGTCTGAAATTAACTGCCGTATAAAGACAGCACAGCGACCAGTGACTATGCCTTCATCGCTGAGCAGCCCCACCGACAGTCAATTTTTATTATTGTAGTGAAAAAAACCAAGGTCCTCGTTGGGAATCGAACCCACAACCCCCATACTGACAAGCTAGTACACTACCTAGTAGCCTACAGGGGCAGGTGGTGAATATAAAAAGGATAGAGAGAAAGAGCTTAATTTTTTGCCGTTTGTGCAATGTACAGTTCCATATTCAGTTGATTAGGAGATGGTTTTAAAACAAATTGCCATTTATTGGTTATTTTATTTTGTCGTTAAGTGCGGAATAGAGAAAGGAGTCTTTGTCTAGAATATAGGACCAATTAATTAAACTTTTATTCACCTGAGACCATGCATATCCGGGCAAACTCGGAACGACGACATCGAAAATGTATTTATTGTTTTTTTCTTCTTCAGATTGATGTAATTTGTGAATGAGGGCATAAAATTCGCGCACTGAACCAGGCCAGCCATGTAACAATAAAACCGGATAATGATTTTTACCAGCGCTATTTTCATTGTAGACCATTAAATGTAGAAAATGTATACGTAATCTAAAATATAATAATCCAAATGTTATTTTTAAATAAAAATTCGACAAATAATGGTTTAATTATTTGCTTATTGTCATGATAAAGAGATATAGTAGCGACATCTTTAGAACATAGAATTATACAAAAAGAACATTATTTCTTCAGTTGTTTGTGTTCTTTTTTATCTTCTTTTCATTTTTCTTCTATTCACCTGTTCATTAGGAGTATTTATAACTTAATTGTATTAAATTTAATTTTATTTACATTTAATAAGCATACATTTAAGTAATACACGCTGTAAACGATACTTCCTTCTTATTATATAAATTTTAGAAATTTAGAAAACTCTATCTGCATATAGAGGAAATATAACAATACCAGATACCAGTATCAAACAACTTTACTTTAAGTGAAAATGTTCAAAAGCTTTAGGTTTTTCATAACTCTTATGATATTAAAGCTATGACCGCCTCCAAGAATATGTAGGATAATATCACAAATAATTGTGAGAAGTTTCTAGGAGACTGGCTAAGTTATGTAAAGCAAACTCTTGTTTATTCTCTACTAATTCTAATTTGAGAGCTCTTCAAATTCAACGGATGTTGACAGAAAGCCTCATAAAAGTTCGTTACATTGTTTTCTGATAGAAATTAGAATTTTACGACCCTGATGGTAAATCTGGAATAGAGGGATGTGAATACCTAACGAAATCCACAAATGGTCTTTAATTATATTCGAGATACCTGGAGTCGGATAACTGCGTTGGTGACAGGTCAAAAAAATTTAAATATTATCTGTTTAAGATGGAGTCAAAGAAGTGTTAGTTAGAAGCTTTTATAGGCACTGCAGTGGGAAAGAGAGTCGTCAATTACCAGTCAATAGCCTGAAAACACTGTGGTCGATAATATGGTCATTAAAGTTAAAGCAAAATATCAATCGGTTTGAGGATACATAAAGTTAGTGGTCAACTTGTTTTATCAGCTTAGATGACTTATCACTAAAACTAAAATATTGAAGCATAATTTCGAAAATTATTTAATAAATGGAATGAGCCAGTTCACATTGGATTAGTTGTGCTGGTCTAACATGGCAGTTTGTTGGCATTTTCGGTGAGGGGGGTAGGTTTTGGTTGGCACAATTTTTCTACCAGCTTCAACCCCGCACAACGAGAACAAAACTACTACACATGCATTTATGAAAACACAAGTCTTGTGTGTTTTTTTTGCAGAGCGATTTTTAGTCTTCAGTTGGCTATCGTTGTGTTAATATGAATATGAAGTCAAAAGTAGATGAATAGATTTTATGATATTTATTTTTATCTTTTTTACCTAAATATATTTTAATCTTTGAAACAGTCTTTTTAATTAAATTTTAACGATATATTTTTTTCAATATTTCGCTCTCCTATGAAAAGCTTCTTCAGGAAAAATTAATTTTTAATAACAAATTGAAAAAAAATTTTTTATTTAATTAAAATAAAAAAGGTCGAATAAGAATAAAAATAATTTTACAGAAAATAAAATTAGAAAGAAACTTTTCATCATCACTTAATCCAGCCATATTTATTTTGTAATGCGTACACGGTGGTGTATACCGAATGAAAAACAAACATGAAATGAATAAAAAACACTAACACACACAAAGCTGTGTATACGTATACAATTTTGTGCTAGAACAATTAGTCTAGTGTGTTTTGGAAAGAACAAAAGTTGTGTGGAACAAATATTAATCCAATGTGAACTGGCTCAATAGTTTATTAAAGAACTAAAGTTCTGCTAATGTAAAGAAAGGAAAATGTTACCTTTTGATAATTTAATCAATTGAAATTTCTTATACAGATTTGTGCTATTTAAGTTATCTTAACTACAAATGGTGATCCTGATTATGGTAAAAATTGCTATATCGATAATATATTCATACCCTTGTATATTGGTGGTAAAATGATTAAACTGCCACAGAAAAAGTTCACGTTCACGCCAACGCGGCAAATAATCATCTCTCCAATACTCAATAATTTCTTTTAATTCTTTTGAATTGAAGCCGTATTCAAAGGCAACTTCTTCCAGAGGCTCAGCCAAATGAAGCGTTCTGTTAAGTTGAGCTTTCAAATCATTAAGGATCTAAAATATTTGTCCTTTAATAACTTTGTTGCATTATATTCAAAAATATTAATTACCTGATCAGGGTAGAATATTTTATTAACAATAATTTCAGATGTGTTGGCCAAATATGCTTCCCAATTTGTAGGTTCAGCTTCATCACCCCACCATTGATTTAATGGCATGATGGGCATGCTGACATTATCTAACAATTCACTTACTTCTTTGTACAACATACCACCATAAATGGCGAGTACAAGTATTAAAATTCGAGTTATTGGCGACATTTACATATGTCGACTTTAATTAATTTATATGCCGGCATAAACAAACAGGGACTAGTTTTGTATTATAGGTATTGTGGTCAACTAATTACAAAACGATTGCTTTAATTGCTTCTTGTTGTTTTCTAATCGTCAATACAGCGGTACCCTACACTCTTAGATATGCTCACTGATTCACAGATGTGCAACTAATACTTTCTGCTGCTTGGGGTTGTCAATATGTCACTTAATCTTTCCATTGCTGACTAAAAATGATTATTAAGACTCGGAGTTTTTTCAAACCTAAGGGAAAATAGTTTATAATATCCTCTAGTGCAAAACCAATGCTGGAGATATTTTACGTTTAAAAGGTGTTCATAATTCTACTATACTCGTTTAAATTCAATTGTACTCTCGCCATCTCTAAACTTTCCGTTTTGTTATTGTATTTCAAAGCGACTGTGTCAGTATGCGTATTTTTATAACAAACTGTTATCAATTCAATTTAATACATATTTACGTAACTTTTTGTACTGTTATTTTATTCGCGTTCAATATTTATTATGAGACACTTATCTTCTATCGGCACAATCTTGATTTACTTATTCCTATCAAACTTGAAATTCCAAACCAGAGAACATTTCTTGTATGTATATTCATGGAGAGAAGTTAACTTTAAGAACAAAATTATTATTACGCGAAAAACAAGAAAAATATCGATACCACGTAACAAGCAGTGCTCAAGTAATTATTTAACTCTCCGCTGCAAATAAAAGCAATTTCGAACATGATTTGGGCAATAGTTACGCATCCAAGATTTCTTTGGATATACTTTCAATAATAATTTCAATCTTAATTTCCTAACTCATTGGTGGATTTCTTTTTTTATACACACTGCTATCGTAAGTAAATTTAACAGTAAATTTAACAGTCACTAGCAACGCCGCAAAATATATAACTGTGTTACATATTATACTGATTTATATTTTATTAATTACTACCAAAAAAAAATGAATTCGACTAAGACCCATTCGAATATGTTTTATCATCAATTTATAGAAGAAGTTGTTCTCGGTATTTGAGTTGTGATTATAACACTGCTTGCTTATTATTGAAGTAATTGAGGTATAGCATAAGAATATTATGTTGTAGTGTAATTGGTATTTAAGTAGACTGCAGTCATGTGCTCTCACTAAAATAGAATTATCTTCAGAACATCCACCCTCTAAAAATTTAAACTGACTGTAGATGTCGAAAGTTTCTATGAGGCAAAACGAAACTATTAAATCTTAAGTACTACCCTGCAGAATACAAGATTTTATTGGTTACAAAAACACCGTGACTAATTAATATATAATATAATAATTTGAAGAGAACATCAAAGAGATGAAACCTACCTCTAGCTAGACTTAATTAAGTGTAATCGCTAAAATGAATATGTTTATTAAAACGTATTGTTAGTTCAATGAAATTAGATAGTGAGCATTTTTCGCACCGGAAGTTATATCGAGCATTTCAGTTATTTAGAGTTGTAGTCTATATGCTACTGAAATGCTCGTACTTTAACAGATTTTATAATTTAGTTCTTTGGTTTCCGCGATAATAACGCTTCTTTATTTCCTAACTCCTAAATATAAGTCTCTCATTATTTGAATACGAGCCCTACTTGTTGTTGTTATTTTGTTTTAATTCTTGCTATACAACTTAAATGTTAACACTAACGGCTCATTTTCAAAAATAATTTAGGTGCTATTTTTTTAGGTTAACTGGCGTCAAATTATTGTAGTAACAATTGAACAAAAATAAATATTTAGAATTAAATTTAAAGAATAAAGATAGATATCCAAAAACTAAAAATCATTGCGCAACAAATAACAACTGATATTTAGCGGAAACTTATAGAGTGACTAATTATGCCGGCCCCATTGGACGGAAACTTTTGGGAAGATGATAATGCAGCCAGTCTGTGTAAAGGGCAATGTATAATTAGTTTAACTTTGTGCTGTCGCCAACTATAATGCAATCGTGTCTGCTATACATTATAAAAGCGATTTTGATCATGGCTGGATTATCTTCTTGAATAATAAAGAGAGATCCAGCATTAATATTAGCTCATTTGATGGGCATTTACAGCTCATTTTTCTAATCACTGGACCACATCTTGCAAAATTCTTGCTTGATGGCTCATTAGTTAAGATTATTTAGTTCTTTCCAAGCGGCACAATATTTTGGTAAAGTTTGAAGGGAGTGCCTATAATGAAATGTCATAAAGTAAGGGCTTTAAACCCACGGCGATATGTAAATAAAGGTGAAATCGTTCCTATCTTGATTGAAGAGCAATTCAAACCTTAATCTCGTCCTGACAAAAGCGTTATATAAATGTTGGTTGACTGATTTGATCGAACTATAAAAATCAAAAGCACATTTAGCGAAAGCCGTAGCAGGATTAAGATCTGGAACGGTAACGAATGTATTGTGGGTACGAGCTTACAATACGACGCAAAGTGAATCATTTTACGAGAAGGCGGCCAAAAGTCCTTTTATCATGGTCTCCAATTGTAAAATTTTAAAGTTCGTTCGAAAGTAGATACTAGTGTACCTCGGGAGCCAAAACAGTAAAACTTTATTTAAACTATATCACACTGAACAGGGTGATTAAAAATGAGCATTTTCAGTATTTTGCTAAAATGAGAAATTTTTTAGTAAATTTTTGATTTTTAAACATCTATAACTTTTGTTGTACAAGGTTTTTAAACGAAACAAACTTTGCATAATAGCGTAATTTGTTAGCTATTAGTATGAGAAAACTTAAATGTTTTTGATTGATTTTTGATTTTTAGAAATTAATTTTTTTGGAAGTCCAATTGTTTTCTCTTACTAGAGCATAACTTCTAAAGTTCGTTAGGGAATGTAAAAGCATTAGCACTGTGTCATAGCCCTAAATGTCCCCTATATGCCTATATCTCATTGTATACCTGTATACCCCCGCTATATACACATTTATCGGTCTTTATAGAATACTCGACTATCTAGACACAGTGCAACTGGGGGAAAAAGGGAGCCCAGTCCCCTGAAGTCAGACAGGGAGACAACTGGAAACTCCACTTTATTTCCACGGGGATCAGTGAGCTCGCAGAGTTCATTATTTGTCTCTTCAGACATTTAATAGTTCTCTGGCTGATCATTGAGGTTGGCCCCTATATGGAAGCATCGTGGTGGTTGTGGTTTTGCGCCCCCATAAGGGAATAATGAAAATTATGGTGGCCAGGATCATCTCACTGATAATGACACGCAAAGTGAATGATCCAGTACAGTGAGCATGCTTGACATGTGTTCTGGACAGGACTTAGAAAGTCTCCAACTCTTTAGCAAGGTGTGATGGTTTGCAGACCTGTCCTGGAATCATTAAAGTTGCAACTAGGTGGTTCTGTTGCTTAGAATTATGCCTTCGGCTATCTAGGACGAGCATGACGTTCCAAATTATGTATAGTGGTTTGTCCACCATCTGATTAAGGCTACATATCCAGGCGCGGATGTAAAACAAATCACACTCTGTATACCTGTATAAACCATGACACAAGGTCGAAAAGTTTTTGCAAAATGGAATTAAAAAAATGTTTTTTTTTCTGTTTTACTATTTTGTAAGCATTTTATTTAGTTTTTAAATCGCCTTTATGAGAGACGTTATTTAGTTCAATATGCGTATTTTTAGAAAGAAAATGAAAAATTTTTAGTCAATTTCAAAGTCATGCACAGTTGGTCACAAAAATATTTTGCCTACTTAAAATCACATAAATTGATATAATTTAGGTCACAAAAGTACTTTGCTTTTTAAATTGATTTGCACTGATTGCAAAATAGTTTTAGTTTTCAAATTGTTAAATTGCTTGGCTTTGGGCATAAAAACAAACCATTGATATTTATCCATTGCTCTTACAGGTAGAAATACAAAATCAAAACCGATCCGAAATTAGCAAAAACTAACTAGACGTCTGAGTAAGCAAAACACTTTTGTGAGGATAAAATTTATTACAGATCATAAACGACCTGTAAATATTTGCCTTCTACCTGAATCTTTGTTCTTGTTGTTTAATTGCTAGTAAGAGTATTTAAGTAAGTACACTTATGAAGATTTTGCTGATATTTTCTTTCAACAAAATGATGTTCAATCAATTTTTTTTAAATATGCGATACAGAAGAATTTGAACTACACAAACAAAAAATTGTTAATTTTGGAAAGAGATTGATAAAACTATACAGTGAATGCTCTTATAACAAGAAAAGCATGTACGAACGTCACCATGGATGGTTGTCAAAGGAACTTGTTTTCGAAACATTATCTACCATTGCCAATGAATGAAGGTCGACCAACAAAACAAATTGACGAATGTAGTGAAAGAACTCGAAGACGCAATAGTCATCAAAGATTCATTTACGCACCAATTAAGCCAACGCAAAATAAAAAGGCAAAAATTGAGTTAATTGAAGCAATAATAGAAGCAAGTCCAAGGCGTAAAAAGAGGATTTTAAAAAATATTCCTACACCAAACGAAGAGAAGAAATTTACTCCAGAAGAAGCGTTAGCACGAATTGCGGAAGCGAACAAATGAAAAGAGTTCTTGGATTTCCCACAGTACAGAGATTTAGTCGTTGTCACAAAAGAATGCCTACCTTTACAAACTGCTACAACTATCACCTCTACTTCAGCAGAAATAAAATTGCAAGACCTCCTTGAAAACACTGCCGAACGGTTGTTAAATACGTTTGATTCTAACCGCTTGAAAAAACTTGGAAATAGCAGCATTGCTTTAATTTCTATGTGATGGATGGATGGATTACGATGTGATCGATCCTGTGGTCAGAGGCAATACAAGCAATGATGTGATAAGATTTACATCTGCACCGGCAGTGAGCCATAATCAGATGATGGTCAAACCACTATAGATAGTATGTAGCGCCAACCTCGCCCTAGAAGGCCTTCAAATACGTATATCCTCCGGTCACTCCTAGTTGCAATTTCGAAAGCCCGGAGTAGGCCGCAGCCCTTTCTCCTTGCTAAAGAGTTGGAGACTATCCAACTCCTGGTCCAGAACGCATGAAGCTTAATATAATTAAGAACACGACGGCATTCATACTCACTGGACCTGGACCATTCATTGTGTTCATTGTGAATGATCCAACCCACAAACTCAAGCGAGGGCCTCGAAACACACAGCCACCATGATACTCCCGAAGGGCCTACCTCAATAATCATCCAGAGAACAGCTAAATGCCTAAAGAGACAAATAGCGGAACTCTGCGGGCTACTGATTCCCGTGGAAATATAGTGGATTGTCCAGTTGACTCCTACTAGCCTTGAAGGGAACTGGGCTCACTTTTACTTCGCAAGGCACAAGTCTAGATGGCTGTTGTAGGATCCATAAATACTATCATGTGCCCCCGGGGGGAAGGCAATACAAGCAATGTAATGCCAAAAATTCATCAGACGCTGATATATTTGTGATATCATTCGTTCCATTGCGATTAATAAAAAGTTATACCGAGTTAGAGCCGTTAACTAGTACAGCAACAGAAATTGATATATGGAAAAATGAAATAGCCTCGTCAACAAAATATTGCAGACCAATTAAATTTACTTTCAAAAAAGAAACAAAAAATGTCATAACTGAAGAAGGCCGAAAAATAAAAGATGAAATTAAAGATCTTCAACCTGTAATATTTACTGTTGATGAACAGGAAATCGAAAGGCCAAAGCTTGGCCCTACTTGTCTAAATTGAAGTTTTTAATAAGTATAAGTTCTAAATGTGACTCAAAATATAAAACTTTATGTAAAACAAACTCTTTGAACAAGTTGTAATACTTTACTTTAGTACCAAAAATCAGCTAAAACTTAGAATGTATTTTTAAACCTATCACAACTATTTCTCTAACCGGTCGTTTTTAAATTTTTATACTTTAAACGAAAGCCCATGATCTCACCTAGTAGACAAAAAAACCGCGTATTACGATCCGTTAAAAAGTTATATATTTTTGACCGCCTTCTCGTAAAATGTTCCCACAGTGCGACGATAGTTTAAGATCCCAAATCTCTGACGGATTAACGAAATTAAAGCTTGGCTCTACGATGATAGGGCCCTTCACGAATATGTTGGTATTTTATTTTTACAAGCCTATATTATGGGATGTTTTTGGCCTTTAGATCTTTTTTCCGCTTGGCTAAAATTATATCACCTTGAAAATGTTGCTTTTGGGTGCTATGGACTGACTATATGGTGTAAAGCATTTTCTAATTCTTGGGGCTGTAAAGAGTCAGAATTAAAAATATAAATTTTTTGGCATGTCAAGGAATTCAAAAGACAATATTTTGTTAACTGCTTTATTTTATTATTGAATCTGTCTGTACGACATTCACAATAAGTATTAAAATCTTAACCTAAAAATATTTATGTTGGTACTGCCACTGCAGCACTTAACGTTTAGTTCGAGGGAAAAAAAAATATTATCCTGCCAAGTCAAAAGTTTGCACCCTTTTGAGGCGCCTATGACCCTTAAATAAAAGTAAGTCCCTCGCAAGTGGATTGGGATGATCAGTTACTTTTGCCACGTAGCTTGTGCATGACTTTTTAATTTCTTCCCGGATGGTAGGAATATTGAGGTCCTTGTGGATATTATAATTTCGTATATACCAAGGAGCGCACGTAATCATTCTCAAGATCTTTGACTGTCTTCTTTGTAGCTTTTCAACATTTGATGCGGATGCAGAACCCCATAACTGGGTACCATAAGACCATATTGGTTTTAAAGCTGCTGAATATGTACTTTTTGATCTATTTGCCAAATAACTTGTGAGCAGTTTGTGAATCTTTTCGGGAAGCAGTGTTGTAATTTATATACAAGTCCTTCGTGCCAGACTTTGTCGAATGCTTGCGAAATGTCAATAAAAAGTGCAGAGCAGTACTGCTTACTTTCAAAATCCCCACGAACTAAATTAGTAATTCTACGCACTTGTTCGATGCTGTGCTGTGTTTTTTTTTCCTAAACCAAATTGGTGGTTGGGGGTTAAGTTTGTTGAATCAATATATGGCACTAAAGATTACAGAAGTAGAACAGTAAATAAGCTGATTAGACGATAAGATGATACTTGCGTAACGTCTTTGCATATAATGTGCTGCTATTACATTCGAAAATAAATTAAAATCTATTTGCAATAAAATTGCAATTGCTGATATTTTACTAGTCGATGAATTTAATGAAATAATTATCTTTCTTGCTGATGAAGCCGAATTTTATTTCGAATGGGAGCAGTTGCCGCGATAATTTAAACTAGCACATCAAATTTTTTCTCTTAATGGAAAAAAACTAAAAAAACATTGCAGCAAAAATGCCAGCAAATTATAGCTTTGAGTGAATTTTTAAATTACAAATTTTGGCTGGCAAAAAATATTTTAAGCTTGCAACTGTAGCGAGATTTATATCTACAATAAATAAAAAACTGAATTGTAAAATTTGTATCGTTTGATTTTTAATTTTAGAATTTAATTTAATAAAAATTTGAAAAACAACTTCAACAAAAAAAATATTTAAGAAAAATTTCATTTTTAAATAAACAATAATATAGTGTAAAAATAACATAAAAAAATCCAATATTTATATATTTAACAACTCCCCTGTACCAGGTTACATTACCCAACATAAAGCTCTAACATTTAAAACTTAAATTAAAAAAAAATATGAACATTTTTGAAATCTTATTTTAAACAGACTTTTCTTCTGACAAAACTTTTCTTTAGAATTAAAATTCTTTACAAATTTGCTTTTTTGACAAATTCAATAAAGTCCATGTAGAGTGTCGCAGGTACTTCCATGGCAGCAAAGTGACCACCTTCGACATGATAGGTACTTTGAACTAAATTTAAAAATTTTTCCTTCAGTTGGCTGTCGGTTGGATGCCACAAATCATAATAGAAACGCGCACACGCAGTTGGCACTTTGATACCTACGCGATCCATTTGCAAGCCCATTTGCTTTTTATTGAATTGCTCTGCATACAGGCGTTGAGAAGTGGTGATGGAATTGGTGACATAATAAATCATAACATTATCCAGTAAAGCATCCATTGTGTATCGTTTGGTGAGGCCACCATCTGGCAAATGTTTGAAATTGTCATTGGTCCAAGTGGAGAATTTTTCAAGTATATAGGCAGCCAAGCCTACTGGGTTATGAGCCAAGGCTGTACCAATAGTGTCGGGCTTGGTGGCTTGTAAATGCATGTAACCCATTTCTTCCATTGAGTGGGTAAAGAATTCCGTCAAAGATTTAAAGAAGCCACTATGTTGTTTTTCGTAGAAGAAATCGGGCATAAAGTTGGCAATCACCATTTTAATCATGCTTATAGGTCCAAAGCTTCCGCACATGTTAGAATGATACCCCAAAATGTTTTCTGGGAAGAGAGCGGCCATATTGGAACCGATGATAGAACCCCAATCGCCACCTTGTACTAAAAATTTTTCATAACCCAGGCGTAACATAAGATTGCGTAAAACTATAGACATTTGCGGAGGGCCAAAATTTTTCTTTGAAGAAGCCTGCAAAAGAGTTACAAAATTAGATATAAGTTTACGCATGATTACTTAATAGTCATACACATATGCATGATTGATATTTATAACTACTCAAATTACAATCGATAATAATTTAATTACACAAGGGCTTTATACTCGTAATCAACAATTTTGTAAAGCTTTTTGTTTTTAAAAGCCAAGTCTACAGTTTTGGACTGGCATAATAAATAAGCATTTTCACGCTAAATAACTAACTAAACTAAAATACTAAAAAGGTTTCAAAAATGATCTAATTGACAGTTGAGTGGAGACTTTTTCCTGTTAACTGAAACAAAATATAATGATTTCATAATTTCATTTCTTCTATTGCGTTGCCTTATAATTAACTATTAAATTTATTAAACAATTTTAAATCGTTTTTAATTTAATCTACGTTTACTTCTGCTAGATTGCTTTAAAAATATTATTAATTTATAACTATGGAGGAAAGCATATCCTACTGCTCGTAGAGCGCATCAGTAAAAAATTCAAGGGTTTTTTATCTCAAGCCACATTGATTAAATGAGAGTTTCGATTGAATTAATACAGCAAAAAGACAACAAAACTCAAAAATCCACTGATGAGCTATATGAACAGTAGGGAAATGGCCATAAGAGCATGCTTTCTCCCGCAGTAATATATTTCAAATATATTTTTTGAATAAATATTTTATGAGAATATCATTAACTATATTTTTTAAGGAATCTAGCATAAATTAACGTAGATTAAATTAAATTTATTTTAAAAGTTTAGCTTAAGTTTATAATATTTAAAGGTTTTTTTGTACATTATTCTCTTAAAGCCTCTCTTATTCATAAAATTTTCAAGTATGGAAATTGGTTTTGGTAAAGGAAATTTCCCATTAGCTCAAAATGTGAAAGACATAAACGCAGCCATTAAGATCTTTTGGCTTTTGGTCATCAAAAGTATAGCGGCAGTATGCTTGGTATCCAGATGATATATAATGGGAAAATTGTATACAAGTTCTTTGTTTTTAACCCAATGGGTATCGAAAAGCTACATACAAAGGCAATTTGTTGATGGGAAAAGGTATTAAGGTGTCGTATAATGTCCAAGCTCTTTCGAAAAAATTGGAAGTGGAAATGTTTTAGGTATATGGGAATTAAGCTTAATACTGCTGCAAGTACTTAAAATGTTATTATTGCTGACACTACTACTGCTCGATGCTCCAGCGAATGCACTTGCAGGTGTACTGAAGGGATTTGCAAGTGAAAATTGTTATTGCTGAAAATCTATGTTATCAAGTCGTAACGTATGTAAGAATACTATAATCTAAGCTTTGCAAATGTGAGCCGGCTGTGATATTTGTGTCAATTAATTTCTTTGTGCATATTTTTCACTAAATCAGTTCAATTTTTTAATATAAAATTAGCTTATCTAAAATGGGGTCTTTAAACAAACCAGATTGTTAAGTCCGGCTTTGCCAAATCATATATACCCTTTAGCAGTGGATAGCTACAAATTTTTTTTAAATATCATGTTTGGATTGCTTATATTTCTTAAAAGGCTACACCGGCTTCTCGATAGTCCATTGCTCCCTCTGGCATCCACTGTCCCATCAAACCGTCTATTGGTTCCTCAAAAGTTGATTGGCTTTCCGATCTTTATTAACCCCCCCCAAATGGTACAAAAATACTAAACTTTTATAGTTACCATTAACTCTCTGAATTCTGTTAATCTCTTTTCAGTCTACTTCGCTCTTAATTGTTTTAATTAATGGATTTTGAGATACTTTGGCTTCCTTTTGGGTACTTTGGCCGTCTGGAAGAATCACTTTCTATTACATCCAAACAACAAAGAAACATAAACACCTGAAAAATGTGCTGAAAAATAGGTAGGCGTAATTTCTTTTCCATACCTCAGTCACTAATGAACCGATTGTTGAATTTCAATAGCAATTCTGTCAATACTGCGCCTTATAAATTGCTAAACATAAATTTTTTGTAGTCCTTTTAGGGATCCACCCAATTCCAGACAAAGGAATATTGTTTTTCCATCTTTAAACTTACTGTGAAGAAGGGTGTAAAAAAATACGGAGCGCTTAAATATCACATGATAATAGCTGAAATCTATACTAAAAACAAGAAGTCTTTACATCGAAAGAATTTTCAGCAATTTGCAGAATAACAGTCAGTAAAAAAAGGTGTTAATTAAATGTTTTACTTGCAGGGAGAAAATCGCAGAGCTCATATTTAATATTTAAAAGCAGTGTTTTTGGTTAAAGAAAAGTTATAAAAAATAATACAATTTAGTGCATATATTAAATTTTGAATATGACGTACCTGAGACCACCCATAACCAGGCAAACTTGGAGCCACAACTTCAAATATGTATTTGCTTTTTTCGTTTGGTATGGTCAGCAGAGGAATGATGTCATAGAACTCGCGTATAGAGCCGGGCCAACCATGCATTAAAAGTAATGGCAGAACTTTTTTGCCTCCTGTTTTAGTTGGCTTAACATGGATAAAGTGAATTTTTAAACTGTAAAAAAACAAAAAAAATATTTAAAAAATTTTATAGTTAAAGTTTTTTTGAATTTTGAATTGAATTTATTTATTAACTATCATAGGTACATTATCTTTAACAATATTTACAGTTTTTGAGTTTCTATCATTAAGATATTTCAGCAAATTATCACATTTTCATTATTATTAAAAACTTATTAAATGCATCTATTTAATAGGAAAAGATAGTAAAAACCTAAGATATTTTTTTTTTTAACTCTCAAAATTATTTATTGTATCTTCTATAAAAAGAACTAACAATAAGTTTTAAAATCTTAAATTCTAAAAAAAAGTTACATTAGTCCCGACCATGTCAGAACTAACATTTTGGGTAAAAAAAGAAAAAAATTGACATTAAAAAAAAAAACAAAACAAATGTTTCTAAGATGTGTCATCTGTAGCATTGAGGATTAAAGATGCGGTATCCCTCTTTTTTAATCGGCTATGTCCACTATAATCCAAGATATTGCGAGCAAGGGGATTAGGATGGTCTTCGAGCTTCATCAAGTATTTGCCTGCGTATTTGATGATTTCTGAAGTCACCAGCGGTATGTCTAAATCACAATGTATGTTTGAATTTCTGATGTACCATGGCGCGGAAGTTATCAACCGTAAAATTTTATTTTGCATACGTTGGATTCTATCCACGTTTGAAGCTGAGGCAGTGCCCCAAAGTTGGATTCCATAAGACCATATTGGTTTCAGAATACTCTTGTAAATTAGAAGTTTGCAATCTAGGCCAAGTCTCGAGTTCCTGCCAATGAGCCAGTGTAATTGTGTTAGCTTAAGTTTCATTTGTGTTAGCTTTAAGTCAATATGATGTTTCCATGTAAGGTGACGATCAAGATATATACCAAGATATCTCACATAATTATGGTGAGGAACAATGTGATTATTGATTCGAACGGGTGAACAATTATCTCTTCGCAGGGTGAAAGTCACATGAATGCACTTTTGAACGTTCACTTTAATTCTCCATAATTTTAACCACAACTCCAACTGAGTTATATGTTGCTGAAGATTTATTGAGGCTTGATAGGAGTTTTCGTGCGAACTTAGACACGCTGTATCATCAGCAAACGTAGAAGTGTGGACAGTTTCACTTACAGGCATATCGCAGGTATATATCAAATATAAAACTGGTCCAAGAATGCTACCTTGTGGTACACCTGAGGAAATTGGTTTGGATACACTTACGAAGTCTCCTTCAACAACAGCAAATTTTTGTCCAATTATGTAGCTTTTCAGTAGGTTGCTCATGTTACAAGGCAAGTGAGCGGTCAGTTTTAGAAATAGACCTTAATGCCAAACTTTGTCAAAAGCCTGTGAAACATCAATAAAAATAGCTGAACAATACTTCTTCTCTTCAAAAGTCCTTCTTATCACCTGAACCAATCTATGGGTTTGCTCAATTGTGCTATGTCTACTTCTAAAACCAAATTGATGGTTTGGGATACACCCACTATCCCTTAGCATTGGAGACAATTTATCCATAAGCAACTTTTCGAAAACCTTTGAAATAGTTGGTAATAGACTTATGGGCCTATATGACTCGGTTTTGGTTAGGTCTTTACCCGGTTTTGGAATCATTTTAACTTTAGAAATCTTCCAGTGGTCAGGATAGTATTCAAGCCGTAAAATGGCATTAAAAATGAATAGCATGATTCTGACTGCAATATTGGGGAGCTCCTTCAACATTTTGTTACTTATGCCGTCCATACCAGGAGCTTTTTTCGGATTTACTTCAGAAATTAGCTTTTGTACCTCACGCAACTTAAACTTTAAGGGTCGAGGGGGTAATCCAACTACGCTTGGATCAGTACATATGTGTGGGGTGAATACATCTTTCAAGTAATCGGCAAATAAGTCACCTTTTTTAACGTCCCTTCTTGTGGCTTGTACTCAACGGGCCTTTTAAGGTTTTTTGTAGCACGCCATAAAGAATAATTGGAGTTTGGTGTAGCATCGAGGCCCTCCAGATATTTCTCGAAAGATGCAGTTTTTTCATATGCTAGTAAGTCTCTAAGCCGCTTTGTGCATTCTCTAAGTCTCTGCCTCTGCAAGGGCGATCTGTGTTGTTGCCAATCTCTTCTAGCTCTTCGTTTTTCCGCTACGAGACGTTCAATGTCTGCAGAATAGATGTGACCTAAAGTAGTCTGCGGATGTTTAGTTGTTGCAAGCTGTGCTGCTTGTTTAATATTTTCACTAAAAGTTGCAAGGCTACACTCCACATCCTCCTTTGTTTCTAGCAAAATATTCTCCGAACAATGGGTGCTAAGATATTTTTTAAAACTCAACCAGTTGATGCGACTGATCATATTTGTATCAGGAAAAAACTAATGTCTTCTAAGCGGGCTGCAAATAGTTACAATGGTTGGAGAATGATCCGATGATAAATCCATGGAAGATTCTACAGTGACTAAATTTCTTGAAATATTTTTTGTGACAGCAAAATCTATTACATCCGGAATTTTTTGTCTGTCGGTAGGCCAGTATGTAGGCTGACCACTCGAAGCAACATCTAAATCATTACTGCTAATAGCGTTGTACAATGCTCGATATAATAAAAAAAAAAAAGGGAATGACTTGAGAAGCTTTAAGACAACACCTAATGGATACTTTGCTTGAGAGCAAAGTTAAAATCAGATGTTATCAAATCAAACCTCTCAGATGAGCGTAGCTCGACCTTCTGCATTTTTCTCTAAATGACAGCGCCATGTCAGTTATGAAATTTACAATCGTCTTTACATTTGCTTTTGAATGCAATTCGACAGTTGGGAATCTTGAAGACAGATTGTAAATTATTTTTAAATTCTTATTCTGTATTACTTGTAGCTTTTTAAGGTGTGATTTAGCACATTCATACCAGATTTGGCCATACGTAAGAATTGGTCTTATGCACATTTTAAAAAGTAGTAATTTATTTTTTAAATTCAATTTTGACTTCCTATTCAAAATGGGATACAAAGATCGTCCGCATCTGACTGCTCTAAGACGTGCACTCTCAATGTGCTCTTTGAAACTCAGTTTCTGGTCCAAAATAACTCCAAGATATTTTACGGATTTTGTGAACTCTATTTCATTACCTTGAATCCTGAGATTTTTAGTAGGAACTCTCCTAGAAGACTTGTTGTAGGGAAACAGAATGGCCTGAGATTTATCTTCATTAATCTTTATTTTCCATTTAGAAAAATATTTTGTAGTTGTTATCAAAACGTTCTAAATCCTATTCACAATTGAATTCGAAACTTTACCGTGACAGATTATTGCGCTGTCATCAGCATAAAATGCCACGTCGTTGCCTCTGGAAATTTTGAAATCGGAAATGTACAGAGAATAAAGCAATGGTGATAGAACAGAACCTTGGGGAACACCAGCTGGTATGTTACGCAGGGTTGATTGATTTCCTTCAGCATCAACCAAAAACTTTCTGTCCTTAAGGAAATTCTTTAGAAGTTTTGTTAGGTATAAGGGAATATTCATTTTGTTAAGCTTGTATAAGAGGCCTTTGTGCCAGATAGAATCAATGGCCTTTTCCACATCTAGTAGTAGGATGCCAGTAGAGTACCTCCGGTTTTTGTTTGATTTAATAATATTAACCATTCTCTTAATCTGATGCACGGTAAAGTGTTCCGCTCTGAAATCGAACTGATAACGATGAATCAGGTTATTATCCTCTACAAATGATTCGAGTCGATGATGAATAATTTTTTCAAATAATTTCCCCAAGGAGTTTAATAGGCTTATTGGACGGTAATTGGATGGAAATCTTGCATCCTTGCCTTTCTTTAAGATTGGAATAACCTTAGCTGTTTTAAAGGTACTTGGAAAGTAAGAGTTTATGATGCAGAAATTGTAAATTTTCAGTAAGCAATTTAGAGCAGTATTAGTCAGATTCTTTAACAATATATTGCTAATTTGATCTATACCCGGAGCTTTAAAGCTTCTAAGGCAGGAAATAAAATACTTTAATTCGTTCAAAGACGTCAGAGAGCAGACCTCAGAATTCGAAGAAGTGTCATTTTCCAACAGATGGAAAAAGGCATTAGCTTTGCTTTCTATCGAACTGTGGAAATTTGTAGTTGTGAAATGAGCGCTTTCAAATTGATCAGCAATAATATCAGCTTTTTCTTTACTAGAATAAATCTCTTTACCATTGACTACTAAATTTTTCATAGTTAAAGTTTCATTCATTCATTCTTTAAGTAAATTTCAGCATAAATAAAAGTATAATATTCTGTCATTCTAATTCTAATATTTCTTTTTGATTAGCATTTTTGTTGTCCTTTGTTAAGCTGCGTATTAATTTTTTTAGTTAGTTGTTCCATAAAAATAATGATCGGTTTGTTACGCTATTATACTAAAGAGTCCGCCATCTAACTAGTGCTTATTTCGTGAATGGTAACACTTAGCTCATGCTTGATTTGACAGATAATTAGTTTTATCCTTCCGCTGAACGAATATGGTTGTGTAACGCTTGAACAACGCTAGGAAATATTGCGACATTACTTTGAAAATCATGGTAATGTTGCAGAATGTGTGCGAAAATTGCATACAGATTTTGGAAGAAGAGAAGCACCGTCAGCTCCGTATGTTCGTTATCTTGTGAAAAAAAGTGAAAGAAACTGGCATTCTCATTGATGAACCAAAGCGTGAAAAGCCAAAAACAGTGCGTACACCCGAGAATATTGCTGCTGTGGCAGAAAGTGTGCGTGAAGCGCTATCAACATCAATTCACCGTCGTTCCCAACAATTGGACATTTCAGAGACATCATTGAGACGAATTTTGCATAATGACCTACATTGAAAAGCCGACGCACCCAAAACGAGTCACTGTTTGGTGCGGATTTTGGACCAGAGGCATAATTGGGCCATTTTTCTTCGAAAATGTGCAAGGAGCGGCCGTTACAGTCAATGGCGATCGTTATCGGGCCATGTTGAATGAATTTTTGTTCACAAAAACTGAAGAGGAGGACATTGGCAACATTTGGTTTCAATAGGACGGCGCTACGTGCCACACAGCCAAAGCTACACTTGATGTTTTGCGTCCTATTTTTGAAAACCCCATTATCAGCCGCAGAGCTGATGTCGTTTGGCCACCTCGGAGCTGCGATTTGACACGGTTGGACTATTATTTGTGGGATGTCGTCAAAGATAAGTGTTACGCCGACAAGCCAGAGATAATTGACGCTTTAAAGGACGATATTCGTGTGCTTAAAAATAGGACCGATCGTACAGGCAACTGCATGGCCAGCCGAGGCAGCCATTTGAATGAAATTATTTTCCATTATTAACCGGAAGGATTGTATTTTCAAATAAAAAAAGAAATTTGAGAAAATATTCAGTAGTTTTGTTTACAGCATTTAAAACAAACAAAAAAGTTATTTGGCGGACCCTTTACTTCTTCATTATTTTTGTAATTAATTTAACAGAAGCAAATTTATTTTTTACAATTTCACTGAACAGAATAAAACAATTTACGATACAAATAAGCTTTGAGATGAACTAATCCAAATCAGATGAATCATTATTTTGTATTGTTAAAAACTGAATAAAAATTAATAAAATTAAAAATATCAGTTTGTGTGTTTTTGTTGCTTTTAATTTTTGTGGTAAAATTTTGATGATTCGGTATTTGTAAAACTAGTTTTATCTTAAATGACATTTTGCAGTTAATATTTAAATTCACAATATTTAAGTACCAATATGTTTTTTTAACTTTTAATTATTCTCTAAAAACCGTTTAAAGAAACTTGGGTTCGAAAAAAATTTGTCAGGTTTAAGTTGATTTTATTTTTATTTCTTTAAGCACAAAAAAACAATTTTATAGAAGTATTTATTTTTAATATTAAGTCAAAGATAATTAGGAGTTACCAGAATATGATACAATTTAAGTGAAACGCTTATCTCTGTTTTCTTTATTCTTCGCCTTTTTTTTAATTCTTCAAAGAACCAAGAGTTAACAGGAAATTTCAAACATTTACCAAAAATACTAAATTTTTGATTAGAACAAGTATTAATATGTGGAATTAAATAAATAAATAAGCACACTTGTTGGTCGCTTATTTAATTCTAACATTTCTAAAGTAATAAAATTAAATCATATTTATATTGAAAAACTAGTATTTGTAGGTTCTCATTGTTGTTGTGTAAAAAAAAGAAATAATTATATATTCTAGAACTTAAATTAGGAGTTAACATAATTAACGTGTTTTTAAGTGCTTTACCAAGTTATTGGATAAAAATGTAACAAAATAATGACATATTGATTTCCACATTTAATAATTTTTCGTTATATCATTCATTTAATTGAATTTATGTCATGTTAGTACAAAGAAAACTCTATTAATATTCAAAGTGCAATGAAACTTGCAATGCATGCATTTTTTTAAATAAATGCTTCATTGATCTTGAGCCGACCATATTCAATTCGTTGTTAAAAAATATAATTAATTTAAAATTATTTTAATAATAATGCGAAGTGCAAAGAGCAATCAATACGAGTTTGTTTTGAGTTATTTTTTTTTGTTTCAATTTTTTACACTTCACATTAAACACGTAATCGTATGTATTTTAAACCTTAGAAGAAGGTAAGTAGGTTGCTATTAACGTTACTTGTATTGTAACTAGCCATTGCTTAAATCTTTGAAATAAAAATGTCCTACTTTATTCTAATTTTATAAATATAAAAGATTAATTAAATAGTTTTTACTGTATCAGCTCTCTAAGATCTAAGAAAATGTTTTACCACAGGTGGACCTTGAATGCAATGTGGCCAGATGAAATAAAATTGAAATATTTATACATTCATTTCTTATTTTTAGACTAAAATAAAACGACTACAATGTTATCTAATAATCTTTAAGCCACGTCCATTTAAAGCTAAATTAAAAAAAATGTACTTTGCTTAAATTGTCTTTTAGTTGAATGATAACTTTTAGAGTTTTTTCAGGCATTAGTGAAATGTATAACCCTTATAGCCTTTGACATCCCTGTAGTTCTACCCAGGGACACACCTAATTGAAATCAGCATATATGCATTTTTTCATATAATTACATATTCTGATATCAGATAGCAGAAAATTTTCAAATATTATTAAAAATGGTTCTGCAGCCGTCATTTTTCGTCTGATCGCGAGTTTTAAACAAAGAAATATTCAGTCTACTGTACCTTCTAGAGGATTTGTTTGTGTATCAAATTTCATTACAATCAGCTAATCTGTATAAGATCGCCGGTTTCGCCCTCGTTCGGAGTTTTAAATATATGCGTATTGTCTCTAGACAAGGGCCTACATATCTATAATATAAAAATAAGTCGGGTTTTCCTTCCTGACGCTATAACTTCAGAAAGCACGAACCGATTACCACGGTTTTACATTCGTTGGAAAGGTCCCGGGCTTCGTGAGGTTTATAGCAAAAAAACAATTCAAGAGAAAAGCAGGAAAACAGGAATATTCATTTTTCACATACAGCGCCATCATACCATGTACTACAACGGCACCAGTACGTGGTGTGTGAGTATCCCCCACGAAAATAAGTACGTTTTATTTTAAGTATATGACGCCGTGCGCTAGGTGGCATGTTTGATGGAGAAAGATTCTTATTGGAATTTAATACTTGCGGGTTTAGTTGTTTCATCAAATGCGTACCAAATACGAACGCTGTTCGTTATTATCATCACCACATGTTTCCCTTCACAACCAATTCAGTTATAGAACAAATGCAAAGACGATATATGTGAAGATATCTTGCATCGCTTTCACATTCGAACGAATAATCCCAACATGGAAATAACCGATGAAATATATAATGAAGGATTGATTCTGATTGAGGATCAATGCTTGACTATTGCAAACAAGCTACTGATTAAAGTAGGAATGATTGCGCCAAATCGATCGATGCACCATGCACTCAATCAAGAATTAAATCGAGAGCTGCAATACAATGTTGATACATTGCAGGAATTCGTTTGAAATAATTTGCCGTTGCTGAATGAACAGCAAAAACAAATATACGAAACATTTATGAAAGCGGTGGACAATAGTACTGGTGGACGCACCAGGAGGAACAGGGAAAACATTTGTCATTTCATTGACTTTGGCCACTATTCGATCAAGATGTGAAATAGCTTTGGCGTTATCATCATCTGGAATTGCGGCGACTCTTCTAGATGGCGGTTGTACTGCACATTCTGCGCTTAAGTTGCCACTCAATTTAAACACAATTGATACTCCAATATGCAATATTTCCCGATTCAGTGCAATGGGAAAATTATGGATGCAATGCAAGCTCTTTGTTTGAGATGAGTGTACAATGGCACATAAGAAACCACTTGAAGTACTTAACTTCACACTGAAGGATCTTCGGCGAAATAACAACATCTTTGGCGGCTTGATGATATTGTTGGCAGGCGATTTCAGGCAGACGTTGCCAGTAATTCCCCATGCAACGCCCCATGCTTGTCTGAAGGCATCACATTTGTGGAATAACGTAAAACAATTATCGCTAATCACTAATAAGAGAGTTCAATTTCAAAATGATCAAAGTGCTGCATAATTTTCTAAACAATTGCTAGCTGTTGGAAATGGAAAAGCCCCAGTTGATGCGACAGCTGGAATAATTACCCTTACCAACGACTTTTGCCGATTTGTAGACTCTCAATTCGCTCTTATTGAAATTGTTTTCCCAAACATTAATGAGAATTATCAGAATTATGCTTGGTTAAGTACACAAGCAATTCTCGTCGCAAAGAATAATGATGCTGTACATGCACTGAATTTCACCATTCAATCAAAAATCGATGGCGCTGTGGTGACATACAAATTCTTGATTTCATAACAAATCCCGATGATGCAGTAAATTATCCAATGGAGTTTTTCAACTCTCTGGAGCTACCAGAATTTTCATCACATAACTTGCAACTCGAAGTTGGTTCAGTTATTATGATATTGCGTAATTTGAATCCACCGCAACTTTGCAACAGTACTCGACTTGCGGTGAAAAGACTTATGCTGAATTTGATTGAGGCAACCATTATTAACGGAAAGTACGCAGGTGAACGATTGTAATTACCGATTCACCTTGCGTTCGCAATGACAATTAACAAGTCGCAAGGCCAATCGCTTAGTGTTTGCGGTATAAATTTAGAAAATCATTGTTTTTCACATGGGCAGCTGTACGTTGCATGGTCACGAGTTGGGAAACCATCCGCTTTATTTGTGTTAACGTCAGACCAAAGCACTTCAATTAAACGGTTAATTTGCGGACACATAATGCTTCGATTCAGTATTTACTTTGGATTCACTTTTATTTTTTACTTTGAGAAGTTCAACTAAATTCCATTTCATTTTTGTAATCAAAATGATTTCATTACTGTTGTGCAATGAAATAAAATTTTTCCTTTTCAAATATAAAACAAAAAAAATAATTTTTCTTTATCTTTTAATCCCCAAACAAAATGTCACAAAAAACGAAGTCATCTGGTGGCAAACGAGGCGGGTTTGCCAGTTAGTTATAAAATTTTCTTAATTTAAATTAAATAAAAATGTAATTATATAACAAAAAACCTTGGGAGTGATTGGTTATTTTTTATTTGTTGTATTTTCTTTTATTTATTTATTTATTTGCATTATTTATCGGCCATGCGATGCCGGATTTAGCAATTTATTATTTGTCTAGAAAATTGGAAATGACAGTTTCTAGCATTGCAAATTATCAATGTTGTTATTAACTATATGTCCCAAAATAAAAAACTTTCCTAATTTTGCCTTCTAGAAGGTTCGTATTTGCATTAATTTTTGTCACACTTTCGTGAGTGAACTAAAAACTGAGGTGCTGCATGAGTAAAGTTCCTTTCTTGTGAACGTGTGTGAGTAATTTTTTCTGCTTATGTATATAATGGTGTATAGAATTTTAAAAAAGAGAGTTTTAAAATGGTATTGCTGAATATTACACTTCTAAGGTCAACTTGAAATTTTAAAAATATTTCATGAGTAAAAAAATTTTTTGATATAGCAAAATCTTATAACTTCACTATTTTTAAAAATATCTTTTTAGTGGTATTTTTTATGTTTTATCAAATCCAAACAGATTTCGTTAGTAATTTAGTTTTTTATTACAATTTCCATCTTTATTTCAATGACTTTAAAATTTATTGAAATATTATAAAGTTAAGCAAATAAAACATTTTTGTTGTTGATTAGAGCAATAACACTGGTGCTCGGGTGTACAATATCATATGTTATTCTTTTTAGTTGTTCATTCGCTAAACATAGTGCATTCAAACTCTATCACACGGAACAAATATTTTATTATTTGATTGAGCATGACTTATAATTACGTGTATGGTTTCCATTCAAAACGTTTTTAAGGTTTTTAATTTAACAATGTAAACATTTGCTGAAATATAATTTTACGTTTACCTTTGTTAAAATGAAATGTGTCTTTTTATTTAATTTATAGCGGCCATAACAGTATAATTTTTGTGAAAATTTCAGAGACACACTAGTAGTAGGGTTTAAGTA
The DNA here is from genome assembly GCA_030448955.1 of Trichopoda pennipes. Classification (NCBI taxonomy): domain Eukaryota; kingdom Metazoa; phylum Arthropoda; class Insecta; order Diptera; family Tachinidae; genus Trichopoda; species Trichopoda pennipes. Next base: position 1,957,356 of record JASKUP010000064.1, read on the forward strand.
CGCAACTTACGAGAAATTGTCATGCGCGAACCTGGTACAGAAAATTATTCCAAAAATAAACACTCGTGCAGCCAGCTTTACTACCCAACATTCTTAAAATTTAGATTTATTTTGCTGTTAGCTATTAAACAACACACTGCTCAATTGAAGTCAACATTTTTCCTGTCCATTAATTTTTGTTGTTTTTTATAGTGTTGTTGTGGCGAATTCAATAGTTTTCGCCATTGCTCGTGATGTCAAATAGAGAAGTACATTGAATAACAATTGTGTATTTTATAACAATATTATTAAATATGTACTAATCTTTTAACGGTCGAGGCAAAGGATATTTTTATATTAGATAAAGTGAAAACTGCTAAAAAATTTTTGAATACTAATAGGAACATATTAATTGTTAATGCTGACAAGGGTAATGTTACTGTTGCTATGAGCAGAGACGATTATAATTCCAGAATAAATGACATTCTTAACGATTCTGCTAAATACTCAATATTGAATAAGGATCCGACTACTAAACTGCAAAAAACAAACAATTTTTTAGTTGATGAACTTTTTAAAAAAAGATATCATTTCAGTAATGGAGAGAAATAGACTTAATATCAAATTCTCCAAAGCTGTATGGAGTACCTAAGATTCATAAACAGAATTTTCCTTTAAGGACTATTTGCTCTTGCATTAATTCCCCGGCCTACGGACTGTGCAAGTATATAACGAATATTCTTAAGGTAATAACAGGACAATCAATATATAATGTTAGAAATTCATTGGAATTTAAGGATAAAACCAAGAGAATAAATATACAAGATAATGATGGATTGTTTTCATTTGATGTACTTTCACTTTTTCCAAGTATTCCTGTAGGTTTAGCTTTGAGAATTATAGAGGAAAAATGGCAGATAATAGAACAAAATACGAATATTGAGAAGGAATTATTTTTACGTATTCTTAAGTTTTGCATTGAAGATAACAGGTATTTTAAATTTGATAATAGGATATATCAACAGAAGGAGGGCCTCCCTATGGGCTCCCTAGCATCTTCAATTGTAGCTGATATTGTGATGGAGGAATTACTAAATTCATGTATTAGTAAAGTGCATATTAAACCGAAGATTATCACAAAATATCTAGATGATTTATTTTGTTTAACTTCGCAAGATGCAGTGGATGATATTTTGTCAGAATTGAATAGTTTTCATCCGGATATTAAATTTATGATTGAAAGAGAGTTAGAATCTAGACTTCCATATTTAGATATATTGATAATAAGAAAGAGAAATAAGTTAGTATTTGATTGGTATAAGAAACCAATATTATTCAAAACATCCGAGAAAAATGATAATTAACACACCGAAAAATATGATAGACAGAATATTGACTATAAGTGATAGAGAATTTCATTTGAAGAATAAGGACACAATAAGAGATATACTTATTGACAATGATTTTCCAGTAGAATTAACTAACAGATTAATTAGACAATATGGTAGTTATAGGCATAATTTAGGAAATACTACGGCTGAACCAAGAAATTATAAATCATTAACTTATGTTCCTGGAATATCAGAAAGATTAAAAAAGCCTAAAATATATGACACAGATAAATACATAATTGCACACAAAATATATAACACATTAAATCAATTATTTAGCAGTATGAAGGATAAAATAGGGAAAATGGAAATATCTGATGTAGTATACAGGATACCATGTGGAGGAACTGTGACAAAGTTTATATTGGGACAACAAAGAAGAAACTTAAAACAAGATTAGCTGGTCATAGATGTGACCAAAAATATATGAATATTTCAACACAGAAGACATCCTTATCTTCACATTGTAAGAAATATAATCATTATCCAAAGTTTGATGAAACATCAGTATTAGATATAGAAAAAAACTACAAGAGACGTTATATGTTAGAAATGTTAGAAATTGTTAATGTAATGTAAAAAATAATTTCCTGAAGTAGCTTTCCACAGGAAAGCGAAATATCGAAAAAATAAAATCGTTAAATTATTTAAAAGACCGTTAAAAGAAAGATTAGTTCATATTTAATTAAATTAAAAAAGTCGAATAAAAATAAAAGTAATAACAATATTATTTAATTTTATGTAGTATTTGTTAACCATATTTTTATTATTGTCAGTCGTTGTTTAGGACTTGTACTATTCAGACGTGCTGATAAAATTGGATATTTTGTTAGCAAAAAAATTAAATTACTATAGAAAAAGGAAATTTTTCTGGGAAAATGACCCTAGATTCAAAAATCTGAGTCAGATGATGAGATTTTTTCTAGTATGAATAACAAAGTTGTCGAAGTACAAACGTATTTCTATTGGAACAAAACTTATTCTGAAGGAATTCTGAAGGAAGGAAGGAAAAACTAAAAATATACAAATTAAAGTTTTTTACACGTCCAATAAAGGATACCAAGAAATGCCATTTGGGTTACCGAAGCTTTATGTGGATGCAAATGGTGGAGTGTTAAGTTGAGACAACATTATAGAAAGAGATGTCATGTAAAATAAATTTATTCTTGGAATCGTCGTTCCATGGAAAAACCCTTATTGGTGTAAAAAGAGCCCTGCACATGACACAAATGTGCAACGCATGGCCATGGTTTAGCAAACTTTTTTTAGAGCTGGCGTTTGCCTAGGCTGTGGTGGATCTAATAATTTCTCAAACTGCCATCTAAGTAAAGTACCAACAGATGTTTTAATTGTGTTGCATCACGCCCACCAAGCTAAAGGCGATATAATAGCTGTGTTCCCGTACTTTTTGGGTAAAGTTTGGGCAAATGAGAGTAATGAAAAAATACTCTCAATTAGAGACTAAAACGTTTAAAAGTACGGGAACACTAAAAACCAAATTTTTAGCCCAAAATAAAATGTCAAAATTGTTTACTTGTTTTATGTCCATGGAAATATGTAAGTATATATGTACGTAGTTATCTATGCATATATACATATATATCTCATTAGTATGTTTTTTATACAAGATATATGAGTACATACATACATAAATAAAAGATTCAAGCATTTACTTGCATTTTTCAACATTCTTCAATAAAAAGTTTTATTTCAATTCTAAAGAAAACTTGTTGTTGACAATTTTTATTGTGTATTTTATGCAACAGCTGATTGATTTACAATCTTACCGAAACAGTCCGAAGAAAAAGTGCGGGCTGTTTTGGGCAGAAAGAAGAAGAAGAATATTATTCTCTCAAATTCTCTCTCACTTGCCCAAACTTTGTGTACGGGAACGCTTTTGGGCAAATTTGGGAACCCGCGGGCTCCCAAAGTAGAGTACGGGAACAAGCCTAATAATATTAAATGTTATCAAATAGATAATGAGCTTTTTACACAAAAAAGTTCAGATATTTTTGGCAATAGGTTTAGGTCAAATAAACATGAAGTCAATAGACGAAAATGACAACCTTTGAATAAAAAATTTCAGATATACATTTCGAAGCTATGTGTGCATTAGAAAACTGTTTGCGTTACAGTGTGACAAACTCAGGGTACTGAAAAACATGCTCAGACATGTTATATGATCAACCATTATGGTGACTTTATGCTATGCAGTAATGCTATGATTAAATTGTAAGATGTTTAAAATCAAAAACTATTTTTTTACTAATAGAAATTTTCTTAAGTCGCATTATAAACTCAGAATTAAAAATTAGAGATAAGATTGAAAAGTTCATGGCGGAGGTGTACTTATTGGCATCAAGGCTTCATTCTGCATGAACCTGTCGTAAAACTGAAACATTAGCTGCATATATCTATCAGTATTAAACCAAGTAAATTTTCTTCAATTTATTGTCCCAAATACAGTGTATATTCATTGATGATCTCAACACTATTATCAGAGGAACATCAGACTATTTTATGCTTCGTGACTTCAATACATAACACACCAGCTAAAGTTTCCACTAAATAATACAGCTGAAGAAAATAGTATATATAATCACCAGCTTAATTACAGCTATTATCTATATATATAAAAATGAATGTCTGTCTGTCTGTTTGTTTGTTTGTTTGTGCTTTATAGGAGGCCAAACCCTTGGGCCGATTTTTCTGAAATTTTCACAGCATGTTACTGTGACTCTGTAAGGAATAGTAGGCTATATGAAGCTTTGATTGGACAAAGGGGCGTGGTACCGCCCATATAACCCAAAAATTTTAATCGCCATATTTTGGGCATTTTTTGACCTACGTCGATGATATTTGGTACATATGGTATTGGCATAGTAAGGAATACGTACCAGGAGAAAAGTGGGTGGGACCACGCCCCTTTTTATGAAAATTAAAAACCGTAATATAGTCTTAACTACTGGACCGATCGTCATTAAATTTTCAAAACAGGATATTCTTACGAAATAATAAATTCTTTGACTCAGGAATACTTATTACATGATATTTTTCGACCATGCACACTTTTGCACCTACTGTTACTACGTTTATTAACGGCTTTACCTCAAATTTGAAATACATATTAATTAAAATAGTGGGGTAGCCCCATTCTCTCTCTCCCACAACTGTCTGCAAAACAGCTGATTTTGTAATATATGTTAATTAAAACAGAGAGCGGGGTAACCCCATTCTCATTCTCTTACAAGTGACTGCGATAACAGTTGATTGTGTAATTGCTGCTTTTTGATTCGTCTAAAAATAAAAAAGGGGAGCATGAAGCAAATTACATGCGGTTCAGTACTGAATTCTTATTGGTTTAAAACAAAAAAGGGGAGCACTAACCTTACTGCATATTTACTTTTGCCTTAACGCATTTGCAATAGTGAATTAGACAGAAGTTGCAGTTTTCTTTTTAAATTATTTTTTGCAGTTTTCTTTTTAAATTATTTTTTTAACTAACGTGAAGCACGCCTTGAAATTGAACGGTCTCGAGCCTCAACCTCTAGAGCTGCAGAGAATTTACAGCAACGTGAAGCACGCCTAGAAATTCAGCGATCTCGAACCTCAACATCAAGGGCTTCCGAGACTGCTGTTCAGCGCGAAACACTGCCCATTTTTTTACTGCGTAATATCGATCCACCACGGCTTTGCAATGGCACTCGACTTGCAGTAAAAAAACTGAGAAATAATTTAATAGAAGCGACCATTATAACAGGAAAATATAAAGGGACAGATGTACTTTTGCCACGCATTCCAATGATACCAACAGATTTACCATTCGATTTTAAACGATTGCAGTTTCCTGTTCGGTTATCGTTTGCGATGACTGTTAACAAAACTCAAGGTCAATCTCTGCAAGTTTGCGGCTTAAATTTAGCAAAATCCATGTTTCTCGCATGGACAGCTTTATGTTGCATGCTCGCGTGTAGGAAAACCCACCGATTTATATGTGTATGCTCCTGATGGGCAAACTAAAAATATTGTATATCCTAAAGCATTGCAATAATCAAATTAAAATTACATAAATAAATTTTTGTTAATATATAATTACTTTTAATTTTATTTTATAACGTGGGGGTAACGAAGCACACCGGGTTTAGCTAGTAATATATAATAATTCCCTGCAAACTTTTACTCGTTATAATTAATCGACGGTTCTGGTGCAACCATCTGTGGTTAAGATAGTACTTAAGAACTACAATTTAATATTTCGCGATTTGAAACCCATTCGCAGTCATTAAGTAAGAATCACGTATCAATGACTTTTTCAATTAATAGATCAATCAACGAGATAAATACGCTTTCTTTATATTATATAGCAGAGTAGCGAAGTATTCACTCACTGTTCATACATGTATGAATATGTACATTTCATTTTTTAGCCGCTTCTTCTCATACATGTGTGAGAGACTACAAAATATTTTGTGAACGCGACGATTTATTTTTTTCTTTCTATTCATAAGTGAAAAAATGAGAAACACACAAGTGTTCATTTTTGAATATTTACAGTTTTGATAATTTTTCATAAATGAAAAGGTCGTAAAAATATGTGCGTTAAGCATTCGCGTACATAAACGCACATATTTGTTAATGCGCAATTGTCGGCGTATGCAGGAAAAAAAATGTTTTTTTTTTATTTCTTTTAGAATATATTGCAATATTGTATTATGAGTTAATATGTATCCATGTGTTTTTACTACATTTTACGGTAAACTGCGATCGTAGGTAGAAAATTTTTTCTCGTTCATTTATGAGAAATTTTATAAAATTTCAACGTTCATAAATGAACATGTACATTTATGAAAAATAACATTAATGAGAAGTAGCTAATTTATCATTTATCACATATGAATAAGACTAATAATTCTTGTTGTTCGCATTCATGTATGAAAATAACCAGAACATTTTTTGTTGTTCGTTTATGAGTGTAAAAAATAAATATAAAATTTTAGATTTCTCATTTATGAAAAATATCATGAATGTTGATTTTTGAATGTTCATTAATGAAAAATTCTGAACCCTGTTATATAGCTAACTGGAAAGCAATAACAAAATGCGTTGAAGTTAGATATGAAACTGCAATGAGTGTGTGAGTTTTCAATAGAAGAAAATATTGAATATGTACTATCCAAAATAACTTGCACTATACAGGAATCTTCAAAGCAAATTCTCATTGGGCAAAGAAACCGAACAGAGGCAGAGACCGAACATTTCGTGATAAGATTTACATCTGCTCCTGGGCGTAAGCCTTAATCAGATGGTGGTCAAACCACTGGAAATGAAAACCAACGTCATTCACGCCCTAGGAAGCCGAGGACTAATTCTAGCAACAGGTCTTTTCTAGTTGCAATTTCAGCGGTTCCAAAGCAGGGTTGCAAAGCACTACTCCTTGCTGAAGAGCTGGAGACTATCCAACTCCTGGTCCAGAACACATGACTAGCATGCTCACTAGATCCGGATCATCCACCCGTTGGTGTTATTAAAGGCGAGATGATCCTGGCCCACTTATAATCACTTCATGCTGGGGCATTAGCGGAACTCTGGGGCTTACTGATTCCTGTGGAAATAACGTGGAGCTTCCAGTTGAAACCCTGCTTGCCTTCAGGGGACTGGGCTCCCTTACACCCCCAGCAGCACAGGTCTAGATGGTCAAGTATTCCATAAAAGCCGATAAATGTGCCCCCGGGGGGGGGGGGGGGCAGAGAACGGACAGCCCGACAGAGAGATACTATATAATCTGTATAATTAACCAGCTGACAAGTTTAATAAAAAAATGTTGATGATGATGATGAAAAAAAAAACGGCTGTTATCAATTTGTAGGAAGATTGGCAACTGGTAGCAAACCGTCTGCCAGCTGACAAAAACAAAAAGACGTACAAATAGAAGATTTGGGGTTTTGACAAAAAATTATGTTTGACGATAATAATAATGTTGAAATAATGCTTAAATATATAACAATAATGAAATATCTGATGCTATTGCCGAAGTATTTGAAAATAACTACAGTCAGTTTGACATCAACTATGGATAATAAAGTTAAAAAATACTCCGAATGGCTAAAAGTGTATACAATATGTAATATTTTACTGCAAAATTTTTTAACAATTGTAGATGAAGTAAAGTACTTTGTACATTTATTGAAAAACTCTACAGTCCCGGGAATTGATGGCATCAACCTAATTAATGTTTTCAGAACTTTTTAAAACTGTAAAGGTTATACAAATACTTAAGCATGGTGAAATAGCTAGCAGCTATTTCGAGTCTCGGCTATATGAGTTTACTGAGAGTATCAACTTTTTGATACACCTGCAGTAATAACTGTTGAGTTTTATTACTTAAGTTCAAACAATTGGCATGAACTGTGTATCTTATTTTTAACGTATATTAATTACTATTTGTACAGACATGCACTCACTAAGTGCCTGTTTGCACGCCTCAACTTTTGATTTTTCCATTAGGGTATACAACCTTCTCTTTCTTTCAATGGAAAAATCAAAAGTTAAGCAACAAAAGCTGAAGCGTCTAAACAGGCACTAAGCAGAAATGTTTACATAAACAATGATTAAATACAAGCCTATGTAAATAATGTCTGGTTAGTGAGTTAGTAATCAATGTTTTATTGCTGATAGTAATCCGAAGTAAACAATAGATAATAGTTTATCGACTACAACACTATACATGTACAATGTACATACTTTTAGATTAGCTGTAAGCTGTTTATATTAATATTTAAAGAAAATAATTTGTTAATAAATAGTGAGCTATTTTGAAATCATCAAAGAAACAACAATGCATTTTAGTTCTACTGTTTATTAAATAATAACAAAGATAGAAAGTGCACTATATTCATATGTCGACATGGTAAAGGCTTCTGACTCGATTTGGAACGATGCTCAAAGAGTTCTGATACCCTATCCAGGCACAGAAAATCTTTAAAAATTGTTTGCAAGATTGATGCATGGTAAATATTGAAGATTAATTTTCCAGCCCATAAAATGTTCCTGTTGGAGTACCACAAGGGTCAGTGTTATCACTCAGATTATATTTAATATATAGATCAGATTTAAAAAATTCTTAGGTACCGTTCAGAAGCATTTTATGCGGATTATACTGCAATAATTACTAGAGCAAAAGTTTAAATGCAATAATAAAACAAATGAAATCTAACCTTCTACACGTGCACCAAATAGAAAATAAAAATAAACCAAGCAAAAACCCAAGCCATAATTTTGCCATACAATACATTATCCAAAATAATTCGTTCTAGCAGGCTTGTTGTTGATACAAGTGAAATTCCAATTTCATTTAATTTTAATTTAAAAAATTTAAATTTAGATATTACATTTAACAATGATGTGATAAAGCATCATGTGGTAAAGGTTTTTATCACTGCTTAACCGTAAGTCGACCTCAACCGCAAAAATAAGACTTTACGGTAAATAATGTAAATATTAAATATGGTCAATAAAAGTAGCTAAGACTCATCTCAAAAAGCTACAAGTTATTCAAAATAAAAACCTCAAAATTATTTGTAATTTACTAAGACGGTACCCAACTAAACCTAGAAATGTTCAACAAGATATGCTCTAAAATGTAATGAGTGAAATGAGCCAAGGATTTGAAGTTCGAAATAGATCTTCGACCTTATGAGATTGGGATGTTTTTCCTATCTTTTTCGTGTAAATATATATATGCTTTTCCAAATAAGCTAACGAACTAAAAAATGTGATAATATTTGATGTAATAAATTTCAATATTTTTTATTTAAGTAAATTCTCAAGAATATAAACATAAGCAGTTATATTATACTTTACTATGAATATCATAATATTAATATTATAATATATAATAAAAATATATCAGAACTAAATATAACTTTAAGTGCATAAATATTGTATTTTTTGTTTAGATTCAAGTTCTTAACTTGAACAAACAACAACTAAGTGTTCATTAAAAGGTGTGATTTGTTTCAAAAATAGACTACTTTATTTAAAACAAGAGTAGGGTTATAGGTGCCATATTATGAAACATTGAAATTGGTACTTTAAACGATATTTTGAATTATAACACAGGAATATTAAATTTAATTAAAAATAAAAAGAGAGAAGTTCTCTGAAGAAGTTTGTGAAAGTGAAATGAACATCGAGACAGGATTATAGTCACTATAAGATCTTTAAAAATAAAGACATTCTTTCGGTTTTAATATTTTGGTTAAGAAAAAATTTCGCATTTATTGTAAATATTCCTCGTTTTCTTAGTACAAAATTGGTTGGTTAAACAAATGGTGTTTACAATATACAAAACCTGAAGTAAATACGAAGAATGCCGATTATGGATATAGCGATACCGAAACGCTCGCATTATATTCGTCAACTGGTGCCTAATTTTCGTATTTGTTTGAAAGTATTTTAATTAAATATTTAATAAAAATTTGGGAACGAAATATGGCAATCCAAATTAATTAGTATGCTTAACTTTGGCTTTCATCTTACTTTTTGGGTTTAATACTCTAACTTTTTCAATTTATTTAAAAAATTGTTGCTTGGAACTAGTGTTGCCGTCGTCAAACTAAAACATAAATTTACTGTTTTTTTATTTGTTTTATATTACCTAGTTTGTGCTACTTTTTGACACTTTTTAAGAAATATTACATACTTTTTATATCTATCTTAACAATGCTGATGTAAAAAGGCTGCTAGTATTGCAATAAGTAATGAAGTTCAAATTAGAATCAATTGTTAAAATTTTAAATTGTTATTTGAAAATTAAAAGCGAAAAAATGAATAAATATTTCAAAAATTAAAAACTATGTTTTTCAGAATAACCAATCCAACACTAAATGAATGCAAAAAGGTTTCATTCAATATATAAAAAATGTTTTAATAAATTGGCTACATTATTTTTGAATTCAGAAATGAAAAACGCTCTAGGCTTTTAAGCTTCACATAAACAACTTTTGTATCTCCCGTGTTTATATTTAAGTCATCAGTCCTATGTAGCCAACACTATGTTGGCGAATAATAAAGCTATCACATTATTATATTTCATAATAACACCCTAAATCTTTATTTGATATGGATAAATAGAACACCAGAAGATGCGGGAGCATCTACAAGTGCATGGGTTTTAATATAATATAACTCGTCTTATATTATAAATAATTCTCTATAAATAATGAAAAAAGAAGATATTTTCAGTTTAAGAGCATAAAATGTCTTGTTTTGCATAAAAATTTTGTTATTTCGCTGTGTTTGTATTTTTATTATTTAAATTCAGGTTGTTTTATTAAATATATTAAGTTAAATTTTGTATTAAAAAGGTCTGCACTTGTTGACGGTTGAAATAAGAAAGAACAAAACTGTATCGTCGTTCACATTGGTAAAGAACAGTGTTGCCACTAAAATTCATATTCTGACACTCCTTCTCAATGTGAATGACATTTTACATTTCTTTTCTTTAAAAATTTTTTCCTTTTTCAAATTTCATTTCCTTACAAAAATAAAGGTGTTTAGTCTTTGCTAAATTTTTAGTTAGGATGTCGGCAATCATCTCTTGTGTTGGGCAATACTTCAGTAGGATGTCCTTATTGTGTACAACCTCTCGAACGTGGTGAAATCTTACATCAATGTGTTTTGTCCTTTTGTGGAAGACCGGATTGGAGGCCAGTTTCTCTGCACCCTGGTTATCGACATTAAGAAGAACAGCCTCGCCAGAAGCATAACCAATTTCCTCAAGAAGTCTCTTTAAAAATACTGCCTCCTTAGCCGCCTCTGACATGGCCATATATTCGGCCTCAGTGCTACTGAGAGCCACACACGATTGTTTTGAAGAAAGCCATGAGACAGGGCAGTCCCCAACGAAAAATATGAATCCGGTATATGATTTACGATCCAGAGAATTACCTCCCCAATCCGCATCCACGTAGCCTTCAATTAATTCTTTACCAGCTTTATATATAATCTTAAAATCTATGGTGCCGTGCAAATAGCGCAATATTCTTTTTATGGCTGTCATGTGTTCAGAGTGTGGATTCACGTTCCTTTGTGCCAGTTTAGTTACCGAATGGAGAATGTCTGGCCTGGTTGTTATGGCCAAATACATAAGTGCACCAATGACGGATTGATAGTCTTTCTGAGATATCTCTTTACAATTTTCGTCATCACATTTTACTTGAAAATTTGTTTCTAAAGGGGTTGATACTGCTTTGCAGTTTTGCATTCCATATTCTGTAAGAAGATTTTTTATGTATTGCGATTGGCAAATGGAGATTGTTCCAGTTTCACCATCCCTTTCAATTTCGAAACCCAGGTAATGATGCAACTGCCCCTTATCTGTGATAGGGAATTCTTTCGCCAAATGTGTTTTCACCTCAAAAATTTTATTTTTATTTCTAGATGCGATTATTAAGTCATCAACATACACTGCAACTAAAATCAAGTCGTCTTCAATGGTGGCCTTATAAAGGCAAGGTTCGTTTGCACATTGCTCAAACTCAAAACTTTTCAGAACAAGATCTAACTTGGAATTCCACTCCTTTCCGGACTGTTTTAGGCCATAAATGGCCTTATGCAGCTTCAATACCTTTTCAGGCGCATCTCTATCAACAAATTCTGGTGGTTGCTTAACGTAAATTTCGTGCTGTATTTCACTATTCAAATATGCTGAACTTATGTCAACTTGGTGAAGGTGCATTTTCCATTGCACAGCAAGTGCCATCAATAAGCGAATGGTGGAATACCTAGCAACCGGAGAAAATGTTTCGCTGTAATCAATGCCCAGCCTTTGGCTGCACCCCTTAGCTACAAGTCGCGCCTTAAAACGCTCTATATTACCATGATTGTCCCTTTTTAACGCAAAAACCCATTTTGTATCGATAACCTTAGCCCCAGCCGGACGATTTACCAACGACCAAGTTTCATTTTTCTCTAAAGATGTCATCTCATTCTGCATTGCCTCGTACCATCTTTTGCGGTCTGCACCTTGGAATGCTTCCTCAACAGTACTAGGGACGCTTTCATTTGCCATGTTATTAAGCTGAGTCTTACGTGGTCTACCACGCTTACCAGTTCTAATTAATTTTGGCCTACCCCGACAGCCAGAAGGATCAGTCTCCTTCTTATTGTTAACCTCTATGATATCTTCATCTTCTTCTACAGTCTCGAATCCCATAAAATCACTGTTTTCATCATCTGAATTAATATCTTGGTCTGTCGTAGAAAGAGACTCCGTTTCTTTTAAAACATCTTCACTATGCTGTTCGTTATTATCCAAAATTAGTGTTATATAACCTTCTGCCTCTGTTTCGGTTGTTTCATTTGAACCTTTATTGAGATCAGTTTCATCAAACAAGACATCTCGGCGTTCTACAATGGTGCGACTGTTCTTGCTGTACAATCTATAGGCCTTTGCCACTTGTGAGTACCCAACCATAATAAACTCTTCACCTTTAGCTTCAAATTTTCCACCACTTTTATTTTTATTTAAAGCCACCGCATACGAGCCAAATGTTCTTAAATGTTGAAGATTAGGTTTTCTGTTGGTCCACATTTCATATGGCGTTTTACCTTTAAGTATTTTTGTCGGGCATCTATTACGCAAATAAACGGCAGTATTTACAGCTTCTGCCCATAAGCCTGGCTGAACTCCGCTATGCACCATCATGCAACGAGCCATTTCCACCAAAGTACGGTTGGCTCGCTCGGCTATACCATTTTGCTGTGGGGTATGTGGTACCGTAAGTTGTCTGGCAATACCGTTTGCTTCCAAAAAATTATTAAAATCATTGTTTATATATTCGCGACCATTGTCGCTTCTCAGAATCTTTATTTTCCGATTTGTTTGTGTTTCAACGTGTTGCTTAAACACTTTAAATGTTCCAAAAACTTCACTTTTAGCCTTTATAAAATATATGAAAACTCGACGCGAATAGTCATCTATAAATGTTACGAAGTAGCTTGCACCTCCAAGAGATTTCAAACTAAAAGGGCCACATACGTCGCTATGTATTATTTCTAGCAAATCGTTTGTTCTTGATGTTGTTTCTCTAGGGAATGGAGTAACATGAATCTTACAACACATACAGGTTCTACATTGGTATAGTTGTCTGTCATCTTTCAAAACTATGCCGTTTACCATCTGCTTTCTGTACATGTCCGTTAAAGAATCATAATTCAAGTGACCAAGTCTGTTGTGCCATAGTTGATTCGTGTTGATAGATGTGAATAATCTTTCGATTCTATTTTCAAACAAAAATAAATTGTTATATTTAGACGCTTTCAATATTGTTTTGCCTTTGGCCGTCTTAACTTCCGCAGAATCTTTACTGAATAACACATTCAAGCCATTATCAACTACGCGACCAACTGAAATGAAATTCATATTTAATTCCGGAGAATATAAAACATTTTGTAATTTAATTTTCTCATTATTAATTTCCATTTCCACGTCGCCTTTTCCTTTTGCCAAAATATATTTATCAGCTGCAAATCGAATTTCCTCTTCGTGCTCAATATAATTTGTAAATATTTTCCGCTCACAGCACATGTGTGAAGTTGCACCACTGTCGATACACCATTGCGTATTCTTTATACCTTGCTTTTCTTTCGTTTTCAGAGCATGTAATAAATGTTGCTGTTTTTTATTTGATTTTGTGCACTTGTTTGCAAAGTGTCCAAATTCGCCGCAATTATAACATTTGCCTTTCATTTTGCCCTGTTTGTATCTGTGTTCTTTTCTAAATTTATTATCTTTAGGCACGGTTTTCATACTAAACGCTTGTTGCATGCTTGTTGTTTGCTCTTTACTCTTTTTCTGTTGGTGTCTATCTCCTTCTTCTAGAATTTTGTGTTTTATAACGGACAATTTTGGCAAGTCGTCACGTGTTTCTATGGCTACAACGAAATGCTCATACTCTTGTGGCAAACTCGATAGCAACATAATTACCAACAACTCATCTTGGATAATTATTTTCGTCTCTGCTAACTTTTCAGACAGTTCTATAAATTCACTAACATGATGACTAATGTTTCCACCCTCTGACATCGTTAGATTTATTAAACGTTTATATAGTGTTACCTTTTGCAGTGGTCCTCTTGGCTTGTAGGCCTCTTCTAAACTTTTCCATGCGTTATATGACGTTTCTCTGTTTTTAACAAAATTTAACTGTGATGGTTTTAAACAAAGCGTTACCGTGGCAAGAGCTTTCTCATCTTCTTCTTCCCACAATTTTTTAGCTGCGTCATCTATAGCATCCTCCTTTTTAATAGCACCAGATACGTGTTTCCACCAACCACTGTGTATCAACACACTTCGCATATGTACGCTCCAGCTATCATAATTTGTTCCGTCTAGCTTCTCTATCTGGTATAACGACGCCATTTCTCTTTAGTTAAATATTTAATTATTTTTCATCCAACCAGAACTTTGTCCTGGGCCCATAACCTGTTTGTATTTTTATTATTTAAATTCAGGTTGTTTTATTAAATATATTAAGTTAAATTTTGTATTAAAAAGGTCTGCACTTGTTGACGGTTGAAATAAGAAAGAACAAAACTGTATCGTCGTTCACATTGGTAAAGAACAGTGTTGCCACTAAAATTCATATTCTGACACGCTGATTTCTGAAGACTGTAAGGAAATAACATGGTAGTAGTTTATTACATTTAATCGAATCGTAAAAACGATTCATGGGTACAATATTTGCTGCTGGTACTATTATTTGCTGCGATCATTATTTATAGATGTCGTGTTTATTTTTTGCTTTGTGCACTTTTATAACTAAGTGCTAAAATTAAATTTTTCTTTAATTTAAAAGCTTTTGCTATAAGAAAAATAAATTTAATATTAAGAGTTACAGTTTGAACAATAACCTTTAAGAAAATTCGTTAAAATTATTTCATAAAAACTATGAATCTTTACTTTAATAAAGTTTATTTTTAAATGCTTTTATCGCTACCGATGTCATTGATCCTTACAGTGAAAACAGGCTCTCATATAGTTCGCG
Source organism: Trichopoda pennipes (assembly GCA_030448955.1). Classification (NCBI taxonomy): domain Eukaryota; kingdom Metazoa; phylum Arthropoda; class Insecta; order Diptera; family Tachinidae; genus Trichopoda; species Trichopoda pennipes. Next base: position 1,972,774 of record JASKUP010000064.1, read on the forward strand.
AAATCGCACAACAACTGTATGCGGAAATTTGAGGCATATCTAGATCTTTGCTCATTTATAATTGTTTTAATTTTAATACGTCATTGCCTATTAATAAAACATATGAGCGATGTTTCAAAAAATTGTCAAGGTCTAAGGGGTTTTGATATAAAAATTGTTAAAATGTTAAATTAACAGAAAATTTTTATCATGAATAACGTTACATCATCACATCTATCAGTTTTATGAAAATTAACAGCGGTAACTCTGCTTGCAGCTATCATTTAATTAATCTTAAAGGACTTTGGTCACTTTGAACTATAATGACTTGCTTGTACTACAATAATGAAAGAAATATTTTTGAAGTGAAGTATGCTTTTATAATATTTGCAAATAAATATAAAAAATGCAGTAAACGAAACACTTACCCTTGAATTTGGGTTTGAAAATGAGGAAATTGTTTAAGAAAACTTTCACGTTCTGACCATTTAGTTAAATATTCATCGCGCCAGCAGTTAACAACAGTCTGCAAATACTTTGTGTTAAAACCATACTCGAAGGCAACACCTTCCAAGGGGTTATGCAATTTCAATGGTCGTTGCAGTTGTGTTTTAAGATCTTCAATTATCTACCGCAAAAAAAAAGTTATTAACAATTAAAAATTGCACACTTAATTAAATTTTTGCTAAATCTTAGCCAAATAATTTGTTTGACCCAAAAACATAATTTAACAAAACAACGCATTAAACAAACATTCACACATACAAACGTTTTGTTTAACTCACTTCTGGTTTGGTTGCAATATCAAGTGCGGTCACAGCTGTATTTTCTTTATAACCAGCTGCCTCGCCGGGTCCCCAGTACTCTTTTAAATCAAATTTTGGTGCCGGCAGTGGTTGTGATAACAGGCGATAATTCTGTATGAGAGCAGCCATGCCCAAGCAGGTTATAACAATTGACGCTCTTACCAATATACCCATTTTTACTTTATATTATATATTCTTTTCAATCGATGCAAAAAAAATAAAGATATTATTCTTTTTAAACAAACTTAAGCCTTCTTTAAAACTTCTGCGTAATTACTCCTTCAAAACCATCCGCCTCAAGCATATAGAATCAACTAATTAAATATTTTTGCTATTCATAATAAAATTTTATTTATTAAAATTTTTTAACTCCTAGTAATATTAATTTTGCAGAAGAGTACTAAACGTTTTAAAATCATATCTGTGTTGGTATAGAGCACTTCAAACTTGTATTTAGTTGTTGTTATTGCACTTTGTATTATTCTCTTAAAAAAGCTTTTTCTTGACAAAGTGGTTGAAAGATACATGCCAGATTAAAACAGCAAATAAGAGCTTTTATCTTAAATACTCAAATAATATAAAAAACATTTTTATAAAATTTTTATAAATATTTTTCGTATTAGCCGCGCTTATTTCCTTTAAAATAGTGTTTCTCAGTAGAATGACCGACCACAGGTAACAATTACTTGTTGTGACTTATAAATGCAAAGTCGAAATAAAAAAACGAAGATGAATAACTTTAAAAGTGTTGCCACTGAAAAGTGACGCTTCTAAATAGAAAGTCATGTAATTCCTCAAGCGTGAAGCTAATGGAAAGAATTTTATAAAAGTTGTTAGGATTCTTTGCAGGTAGTAGTAGTTGTTGTTGTTGTTGTTGTTGTAGTAATAGAAATCATTAATATATGCAGTGTTAAATTTCCTATTTAATTTCCTATGGGCATGATTACCGCATAAAGAATGTAGCAAATTTAATAGATCCGAGCCTCCCAAAACTCGTTAATTTAAATAAGATTATTTTACCTTTGAAACAGTTTTCCGATATTGTTATGGGAATTTATTGTAAGCATTGTACTATGCGCTAGCCAGCGTGTATATTAGTTGTGCAACCTTAGTTCCAAAAGAGATCATGTTGTGACGAATAGCCAAACACACGGGCAAATTCATTTAAAACAAAATGTTTTAAGAAATAAATAAATTTGTTATTAGTGTTTTAATTATAAATTTTGTTTAAAAATAAAAGATGAAGATAGTAGATGAAGATATTTTTAGGAAAAAATATGAAAAGGAAAATCCATATAAAATTCATATTTTTTGAGGTATGTGTTAATAATATGCAACACTGATCGCAAGCCAAATATATACAACTCTAAATAATAAGTTAAAATGGTTATATTGTCAACTAGAATAACTGTATGAATTTTTTTTTACCTTTTTTAACACGTTTTAAATGAAGTAATAAATCTACTTAAATCCTCTTCTTCGACGGTTTTATTATTAAATTTTGGTTTGCTGCTGCAAAATAGTTTTTTAAATCATATAAAAAACTAACAAAGGTTATGGGCTAGAAACTAAAATTTCGTCTTAATAAAAGGTGTTCGTTCAATTATTACGTTGAGGTTAGATACGATCTTATGGTTTCTTGTTTTATCCGGAGTTAAAAGAAAAACAACGCAAATGTCTAGTGGTATTGCGAGTGTCGATAAATTGAACGGCGAGAATTATGCAACATGGTGCATACAAATAAAAAGTTTGTTGATCACAGTAGATTTGTAGAACACGGTTGATGAGGCTTGCCCAACGGATGAGGCAAAGAAGGTAATATGGCAGAACAACGATAGCAAGGCACTGGCAATGATAAATCTGAGCGTTAAATCAAGTGAGTTGATTAATATTAAACACTGTAAAACGGCAAAAGCTGCCTGGGATGTATTGGGCTCAATGTATAAGTCCAACACTGCATCTCGAAAGGTAAACTTGTTTAAAAAGCTAATAAAGTTTAAATTTCATGGCAATGAAAGGCTGTCACCACAAATAAATGATTTTTGTTCTATAGTTGACGATCTAAAAGAAATTGAAGTCACTTTAAACGATGATTTGCTTTCAATCTTATTGTTATGTAGTCTTCCTGATGAAATGGAAAGTTTTGTAGTGGCAATTGAAAGTCGCGATGATTTACCAAAATATGATAAATTAATATCAAAAATATTGGAAGAAGAAATGCGCCAAGATAATAAAGTTGATTGCACTTCTACAGAAAATGTGTTTGCGGCGAATATAAAGAATGTTAATAACAAGAAGAACAGAAGATACTTTAACAACAACAACTATAGAAGTAAAAATGTCTCAAAAATTTCTTCGAATATCGACAACAGCTCTACTGATAAGAGAGATTATCATGTTAACAGTAGTATTAAATGTTATCGCTGTGGTAAAAAAGGGCATAAACGTTCTCAGTGTAAAGAGAAGTATGAAAATGCTCTTTGGTATGTGACAAAAAAGATTACACAGAGATGTGGATATTAGACAGTGGGGCGACTGCACACATGTGCAAATCTAAGGAACATTTTACCACACTGTCTGAGACTAAGCAAAAGATTATGTTAGCATCGGGTGAGAGTGTTAAAGCAGAAGGTATTGGTTGTATTAACATCAAAACTACCCACTGTAAACTTGAACTAAATAATGTTTTATTTGTACCTCAATTGCATTCAAATTTTATATCAATCAGCAAAATTGTAAAAGCTGGACACATTGTGGAGTTCGCCAAGAATAAAGCAGAAGTGAGAAGTAAAAACAAAACAAAAATTTTAACAGCCGAGTTAAAAGGTGAGATGTTTGTTGCGAAAATTATTTCAATTGAAAAAAAGGAAAAAGTTGAAAGTGCTTGTGGTTTAATTAATGAAAATATTGCACTGAAATGGCATCAGCGTTTCGGCCATTTGAATATGAATGATTTGAACAAATTGTGTGAAAAGAGAATGGTTAATGGTTTTAATGTGAAAATGCCTAAACATATTGAGTGTCTAACTTGTGCAGTTTGCAAGATTTCTGCCAAACCATATAAAAGCTATGCAAGTATTCAAACGAAAAGCTTATTGGAACTCATACACACCGATTTGTGTGGACCAATTGGTACAAGAACATTGAACGGCGCATCATATTTCATCACATTTATCGATGACTACTCACGATATACTACGACATATTTTCTCAAAAATAAATCAGATTCTTTTGACGCATTTCGTATTTTTGCTGGGACCGCGGAGAAGCAGACAGGCCGCCAAATTAGGATCGTAAGAAGCGATAATGGAAAGGAGTTCATAAATTCCAAATTTAAAGAATATTTTAGACAACATGGTATCATCCATCAGACAACCGCAAGTTATTCTCCTCAACAGAATGGTGTCTCAGAGCGCGCAAACCGAACTCTTGTCGAAATGGCGAGATGCTTGTTGGAATCGTCTGGGTTGCCGCAAATGTTATGGGGAGAAGCCATAAATACTGCAACGTATTTGAGAAATCGCGCACCAACAAGAGTTTTAAATGATGTTACGCCTTATGAAAGGTGGGTTGGCAAAAAGCCATCAGTTTTTCATCTGAAGCCGTTTGGGTGTGATACAGTTGCTTTGAATAAGGGCCCGAAGCCAAAAGGTGGAAAATTTTTCCCTAAAGGTAAGAAAATGAAATTTGTTGGGTATGATAGCACAACGAAAGCCTATCGTTTGTATGACCCTACTACTAGACAAATTATTATTTCAAGAGATGTAATCTTTTTTGAGCAGTCTTATGATAAAATCTATGTTGCAAACAAACAGGAAGAAGGAGAACATGTTTTCTTTGATATTTTAAGGTCAAATGAAATGAATGAAGTAGAAAGTGAAGAATCTGAGGTTAAAGAATCTGTCGAGTCCAGTAGCGAAGAAACTGATGGAGAAGAAAAAATTGTTGTTGGAATCAAACGTAAACGTGGCAGACCAAAGTTAGTAAAAAGTGGTGAAAAAGGTCGACCCAGAAAGATTTATTGCATGGAGGGTGCTGAAATGCTAAATTCAATAATTGAAAGCCCTGAAACTGTATCTGAAGCTTTAAAATCCGAGAGTGGTTCGAAGTGGCGAGAAGCTATGAAGGCGGAATATGACTCATTGATTAAAAACAAAACCTGGCATCTTGTTGATAGGCCTGAGGGTAAAAATATAATTGGCTGCAAATGGGTATTTGTCTTAAAACGTAAACCAGATGGCTCAATCGAAAAATATAAAGCCAGACTAGTTGCCCAAGGCTGTTGTCAAAAACCGAACGTAGATTTTAAAGAAACATTTGCGCCCGTAGTTCGTCATTCCACTATAAGACTACTGTTGGCATTATCAGCAAAACATCAACTGCTTATAAACCACATTGATATTGTAGCTGCTTATTTAAACGGAAGTATTGAAGACGACATTTACATGATTCAACCCCCATTTTTTGAAGATAAAACATCTCCTAACAAAGTTTGCAAACTCGAAAAAGCGTTATACGGTTTAAAGCAATCCGGTCGCGAATGGAACCGGAAGGTTAATGAACTGCTGTTAAATATGTGTTTCATTCGATGTCAAGCGGACACATGTGTTTATTTTCGAAGAAATGCTTCTTCTTTAAGCATCATCGCAATTTATGTGGATGATATATTGCTGGCCTGTTCGAATGAGCATGAAATGAAAAACATTATTGCGGAATTGAACGAAAATGTTGATGCTGAAGATCGTGGCCCAATATCGTTCTATTTAGGAATGGAAATCACCAGAAATGATCCAAGAGGCGATATCACAATTCACCAAAATAAATACACACAAGAAATTTTGCAACGATGGGGTATGGTAAATTGTAAGCCTGCATCTACACCCTTACCAAGTGGTACCGTATTAGAAAAGTGCAAGAAGAATTGTGAAAATTTCGACGTAAAGGGCTATCAAAGTTTAATAGGGGCTTTGATGTATCTTGCTGTTATAACAAGGCCTGACCTTATTCATGTTGTTTCGAGGTTATCTCAGTTTAATTGTCATCCACATGAGGAGCATTTTCGAGCAGCAAAACACGTTTTGAGATATCTGAAGAAAAATCCTGCTGGTAAAATAACATTCTCCTCTAAATTTGACAATTTTGAATGTTTTACAGATGCTGATTGGGGATCTGACTCAAATGATAGAAAATCTTATTCTGGCCACATCACGTTTATGAGTGGCGGACCTGTTGCCTGGGAGTCCCGTAAGCAGGCAATTGTAGCACTAAGTACTATGGAAGCAGAATATGTTGCCTTATGTCAAGGAGCGAAAGAGGTTATTTTTCAACAAAATTTGCTTAAGGAGCTTTGTTTTGACGATTTTCTTGTTAGCCCAACTAAAATTTTTTGTGACAACCAGAGTGTTATTTTTATGGTTAAAAATTCTGCTGTGCACAAAAGGAGTAAATATATCGATATAAGGTATCACTTCATCCGCAAACAATATGAAGAAAAAACTATCGATATTGAATACGTTCCTACAGATAAAAACGCAGCAGATGTTTTAACGAAAATTTTATCTAAACAGAAACATTATATTGCTTGTAGCCACTTGAAATTAAAATTATAATTTTTTGAATTAATATTGTATTTAAAATTCAAGATTAAACTATGCATATAGCTTTTGGCTTGAGGGTGAGTTTGTTAATAATATGCAACACTGATCGCAAGCCAAATATATACAACTCTAAATAATAAGTTAAAATGGTTATATTGTCAACTAGAATAACTGTATGAATTTTTTTTTACCTTTTTAAACACGTTTTAAATGAAGTAATAAATCTACTTAAATCCTCTTCTTCGACGGTTTTATTATTAAATTTTGGTTTGCTGCTGCAAAATAGTTTTTTAAATCATATAAAAAACTAACAGTATGGAGCCTCAAAATTTTAAAAATATTTTGTGATGTCACACAACATTTTGTATTGGAATGGAACTATATAGACAGTGTTGTCAATTATGGCTATTTCTTGCTAAACTTGGAGACGAAAACTTCTTTTTGGAGATACAAATTTATGAATGGCGATATTTAAAATACTTGGCAATATTTTTGAATATTATTTTAAATAAATTATCTACAATTAAATTGCTTTTCAGTCTTCCTTGCACAAGAAAATATTAAATGGTAAAGTCGCTAAAAGAGAGATATAAATCCAATATAAAGTAAAAATGCTAACTTAAATTTGAGATGTCAATCTGATCCGTATATCTATGTGGGAAATATACATCAAAAACATTATACTACACTTCCCTCGTTTCAAACAGCATTGAAAAATAAATAAATAAAAAATTGACAGAGTAAATAAATTTACAAAATTAGTTTTCTTATTGGGATTATTGATTCATTGATTTCGAGTTTAAATTTAACTGATATGTTGGGTTAAAAAGAAAGTTATAATCTGGATTAAAAAAGTTACTAAAAGTTCAAGATATTTTCAAAAGAGTCAGGAACCCCAATAGCCCTTTATTTTTGAGACATATTAGGTAATACGTCCTTTCATAAAATGAAAGTTCATAATGAATCGTCAAAAATCGTAGACGAGTTCGAGTGCCGCTCGTCAGTAGTTTCCACAAGCAATAATTGTATCGAAAGATTAATAAATTCGATTAAAACTACATTGATGGATAAAATGAAATATCATTTATGAAAGCAAATAGCATTTGCGTTTAGGAAGATGATTTGTTTAACTCTTCAAAGAAAATAATTATCAGAAAAAAGTAAACGAAATGGCCTATTGTGTGTTTTGCAAACTGCATAGTTTTCCAAAAAATCTTATACATACAAGACAACAACATGATTTTAAGAAATTCCACGAAATAAGCTAAACAATAGAAAACAAAAACAACTAACACCGAAGAAAAACAAAACACACAGCCAAACAGGCGCCTATGCTTAATGATAATTACAGTAACAATGTGTTATGTTATTAAAGTACATGCGAAAATCGCTTAAAACAACAATATAACTAACGCTTGCTGGGCAAATGATTGAATTAAAGTTGAAAAGTCGTTGAGTAAAGGCAGCAAAATAATAAAGTATCTTTCAAGGCGTTACCGTGGTGAAGTTACCATCGTATTTACTTTGTGTGTATTGAAAGTAAATAAATCGTTTAATTAAATTTAAAACTGCATAAAAATACTTGATTTTAACGGATAAGATTTACAGTTGCAATTTCAGCGGTTCCAAAGCAGGGTTGCAAACCACTACTCCTTGCTGAAGAGCAGCAGACTATCCAACTGCTGTCCAGAACACATGACTAGCATGCTCCCTGGATCTGGATCATTCACCCGTTGGTGTGATTAAAGGCGAGATGATCCTGGCCACCATAATCAGTTCATGCTTGGGGCCGCAAAACCACAACCACCACGATACTCCCGAAGGGCCAACCTCAATAATCAGTCAGAGAAACAACTAAAAGTCTAAAGAGACACTTAGGGGAAAATCTGGGGCTTACTGATTCCCGTGGAAATAAAGTGGAGCTTCCAGTTGACTCCCTGCTTGCCTTCAGGGGACTGGGCTCCCTTATACCCTCAGCAGCACAAGTCTAGATAGTCAAGTATTCTATAAAGATCGATAAATATGACCCCCGGAGGGGGGGAGGAAATACTTAATATAAAAAACGTTTATTAAAAGGAATAAACGTAACAATATGTTCGTTCTTACCGACGTCATATTAAATATGAAAATTTAATTGCTTCGCTGTTTTCAATTGAAAAAGTGCGAACAAGTTTGTCTTACTCCAACCAGCTAAAAGTAATGACAAAAATATTAAATTGGTTAAATACAAGAAAAGAGTAAAGCCATATCGGGGAATAGCAGCATAGTATTTTACGGTATTAAAGCTTTTTTTAACATAAGCTCCAGGATATCCACAAGTTCTCCCTTCTATTGTAAATGAGTATAAACATATTTCATTTAACACCATTTGATTTTTTTTTTGTTGGGCTATGTTAAGGATAGAGTCTATACCAATTGAATCGATATCAGCCTTAAAACTCAAAATCCGTGGTAATTAAAAACTTTGATGAAAGAATCGACATCTCTCAGGGTGGTCATGGTAAAGATTTGCCAGATATAATTTTTCACTAAGAACTGCCGAAATTTCTCTTCGTAATGTAACTAAAATTTGAACACTCTTAATTTAAATTTTTTGTTTTATTTTGTTTTAGAAAACAAACTTTTTGTTGAAAAACCCTTTAGAAATGAACTTTTATTTTTAACTAATCTGGCGTTTATTATAAAAAGTAATTATTGTGAGGACATAAAAAATATTTCAAATATGCTGACATACATCTTATATGTGCGTTAAATTTGACGACGGGGTTTAATTTATTTTTGTTTGGGTACGGTTTTCCGTCGACCCTCTTCAAATATATATATCCTTATTTGATATATCTCCTTATTTGGGATCATGGGAAGTAAGAATGTGTGAAAATTTGATATAAGTTCGCACAAAGGTGAATTACTATGCGTAAATAAGTATAAAAGACAGTTGTTTTGCTTAAACTTTAATTTTTGTCTATACTTTTGATTGAATTTTTATGGTCAAGTTGTTAATTTCTTCTGACAAAAATTTTTAGCTTGCCCAAAAACTAATGCGAATTTTCCTGCGGAGATAGGTAGTTGCAAAGTGGTCACAAGTTGTACTTTCATTTGTAACGACACGCTTTTCCTGGTAGCTGAGGTACCAGCGGCGACCAGGGTCGTATTGTGTCGATTAAGAAAAAAAAACCTTGGTTACATGCTTGTTCTTTATTAAGGATCGGATTTCCTTATTTTCCGGCTTTCTGCTTGACTGCAGCTCGGGCTTCGTATCTTGTGCACTGGTGTGTAACTCTCTTCTACGTCACACGGTCAGTATTCGAAGAACGTCACTGTCGGTGGCGACTGCGGGCACAAACTCGGCTGGGTATAACCACGGCTCTGTCTGTGATCGCTCCTTCGCAGTTTATCCTGTCTCAGGGTATACATTCGGCTGGGTATTACCACGGCTCCATCTACACCCTGACTACCAGTCCAAAAATATTAAAATAGGATAAGATAATTAGATAATTACCGGTGATCCTGCCGCCGGTCGCACACAAATTCCCTTATTCTTACTGATGTTCATGTTCGCCCTTTATACTTATTTTTCCCCCACACACCAATGCACAAACACACCTACGTTATTTCGACAGTAACACATTGACAATAATCAATATCGGTGTTTTTTATTTATTGAACCGGGAATTAAGCACACTCAACTAACGTAAATTAAATATTTTCTTGATTTTAATTGAAGTTAAAAAGCAACAATTCGAACTAAAAAGCGTCTCTGCTACATACTTATTTCTACAATAATAAACACTTTGGGAAATCCCTAAAATCTGGCAATACCATGTGGTTATAAGACTCACTTATATACACAGTTTTTATGCAGTTGTTTTTTTAGTGAAGTTTAATAGATGGCGGCGGTGACTTAAGCACATATTTATTTATTTTATTTATTTATTTCTAAATATTCTAAAAAGTAAATTTATAGAATATTATTAAAAGGCGCCGGGTGACAAGACCATTTGCGCACGAACATAAAAAAATAATTTACAACAAAAACAAATTAGATAGTATAAAACTGAAAAACCAGTAAGGCCAGAACAATTCAATAAAAATAGAAAACTAAAAAGTGAGAAAAAATGATGTGTGAATAAAAAAAAGTGAGAATAAAAAAATTATATGTATTCAACATATGTAAAATAAATGGATTCCAGACAGTGGTTTCAAACATTCCGAATGCCATGACGTCCCAAGGAAGCCCATATTTTTGGAAGGTTTTTTCCGGTTGAGCAATCAAGAAGTTTCTCGATTGTGAAATCAGTTTTTGAGATTGGACATTCCGAAAGGATATGCGCAACCGTGAGAGTCTCATTACAGAAACTGCATAGAGCTGGGTAGCATCTGTTGTAGTAATGTTGCGTCGTAAACAGAGTTTTCCCTACCCTTAAACGACCAAGCGTGATGCACTGCGCACGTGTGAGAATATTGCTGTACTTTGGCCTTTTAGCCACTTGATTCTGTTGCCTTTGAAAAATCTTGAAGGGGTTTGACAAAGCTTTAGGGAAGCACGGTACATCATATATTTCGTTCAATTTTAAAGCATTTTTTGCAGCGCCATCTGCCAGTTCGTTCCCATGAATCCCAATATGTGATGGAATCCATAGAAGCATTAACGCACTACATTGCACTGGGATGTGCAAAATGGCATCATATAAACCGTTGTGATTCGCGATAATGGCTTTAACAGCACTTAGGCTATCAGTGAAAATAATTGTTTTACTTCTTTTTAGACATGCATAGTCAACGGCTTTTTTAATTGCAAACAATTCAGCAACAAATACCCCAACAAGATCTGGTAGACGTTTTTCCAAAATAATACTAAAGCTTAAATTGTCAGAACTTTCTACCAATGAAAAAGCTGATGCACCATTACAGAATGAGCCGTCCGTGAAGAGCAGCATTTCCGGAGAAAACCCAGCTATCTTCTCTGACATCAGTTTATGGAAAACCGAAGAATCAGTAGTGTTATTGTTAAAGTGTGATAAGCTTTCGTCGACCTTCAGTAAATGCTTTGTAATAACGGATGATTGTGGCTTAAGAGGCATTAATAGATTAGCGTCTTTAAGAAGAGTGATTATCTTCCCAATGGATGTGCGCGCTGCTGAGGGCCTTTGTATATTTTGCCAAAAGGTGTTGTGCAGCCCACCATTTGCTATTGTAATGGATCTTGAAGCCATTGCTACTGAGCACTTTTCAAGAAGGGATTTAAAATCAAGAAAATCTGCCTCGAGTCTAAGTAGCCTTACCGGAGTAGGTCTCAGAAGACCCGATGCAGTTCTGTAACACTTGTTTATAGCAGTGTTTAAGATGTTAACGTTCTTGTTTGACGTCCATCCATAAAGAGTGATCCCATGCCGAATGCTGCCCATAGTAAGAGATTTACATATGGAAAGGGCTGTCTCCATATGAGGGCCCTTACCTCGGCAACATATCAGCTTTAAGAGGTTGTTAATTTTTGTCAGTTTATTGGAAAGTTGTTTGACATGCTTATTCCACAGCAGGTTCCTGGTGAATATCAAACCAAGGATTCTCATTTCTTCTTTAATGACAATATCGGATTCTCTAATTTGTATAGAAGAGTCACTGCAGTTACGATGTTTGCAAACGTGTAACACTTCAATTTTTTCGGCAGGTATTACTGCGCCTCTACTTCTTGCCCAAAGATTTATGGTCCTGTCCAGATTATTTAGATTATCTGTCACCGTCGTTGGTTCACCCGAAGCAACTGCAAAAATATTATCTGCATAAATCCCCACAAAGTCAATACCTGGCAAATTTATCACAGCCCTAGACAAGGAGTTTGCATAGATGGCAAAAAGAACCACTGACAGCGGAGATCCCTGTGGAACGCCATTATCGAGCTGGTAAAATGAAGACATGAAACCGTCTATTTTTACTCTCATAGCACGGTTTGTAAGAAATGATTTTAAAAGTCTTATTATCTCAATCGGCATATTCCAGTCATTAAGCTCACGAAGGATATCTGTCAGCACAACACGATCAAATGCCTTTTCAATGTCCTCTGACAACACCAAGGAATGTTTCTTTCTTCCTAAATTACGTCGCAAGGTTTCCTCTAATTGGTGACAAAGACTGTAAACACCGCGCCTTGGTAAGAAAGCGTGTTGATTTTTACTCAATTTGTCTTTGGAAAATTTCCAAAATCTTCTCGAGATAATTTTCTCGAAAACCTTAGATATAACAGGTAGCAACGAAATAGGCCGACCAGGTGAACTGTGACAAAGTTTATATTGGGACAACAAAAAATAAACTTGAAACGAGATTAGCTGGTCACAGGTGTGACCAAAAATATAGGAATATTTCAACACAGAAGACATCCTTATCTTCACATTGTAAGAAATATAATCATTATCCAAAGTTTGATGAAACATCAGTATTAGATATAGAAAAAAACTACAAGAGACGTTATATGTTGGAAATGTTAGAAATTGTTAATGTACCAAATGTAAGGAGAATAAATTTTAAGACAGACACAGACAATTTAGCTCAGAATTATAGGTACTTAATTCAAAAGACACATAATTTGTTATAATCATTTCATAAGAGAGAATTTGTTATTTGTTATTTGTTATTTGTTATTTCCGTTTCATTGTTATTGTATGTTTGAATATTTGAAAATTTAAAAATTTTTTGTATGTATGTATGAAAAAATATTTTATATGTTTTTGTCAAATGTTTTGAAACATTTTTTCAATTTGATAATAATTTTGTTTTGTTTTCAAAAATATAAAAAAAATTTTTTCCTGAAGAAGCTTTCCAAAGGAAAGCGAAATATTGAAAAAAAAAAAAAAAAAAAAAAAAAAATAAAATCGTTAAATTATTTAATAAGACCGTTAAAAGATTATTTCATATTTAATAAAATTTTGTTTTATAAATATATGGTATTGCCAGGTAAGAAGTGTTTTTTATTTATCTTTTATAGAAGTATAGAACTTTGAAAAGGAATAAAACAAAGATAATTTTTTGAAATTGGCATGAAATTTAGTTTATTCTGGCGTTACAATTTATATATGACTTCTGTCATAAGACCGCTGTGGCTGGTTAGGACATATGCAGTCTAATCTGGAGGTTCAAACGTTACCTTTAATAAATCAATTGTGGCACAAGCTATGTCACACAGCTTTGAAACCACAGTTCCTCTCCTCATCATGGCTATTTAATTGATGAATGAAAAAGTCAGCTATCATGGCTCTGTAGCTGTCATTATTGATTGTAACATTCTGATCAGCATCGTTTTTAAAGATGTATCGGTCAGTGATTCCACCAACCCATAAAGAATATCAAACAGTCATTTTTTCTGGGTGTGACGGTGTCTCAACATACACTTGGGGATTATAAGTACGGGTTCATCGTTAAACAAAATTCGATTATAAAAACGGAATCGGGTATTTTAAACGGAGCCACCATTTTCGAAATAAATTTGAAAGCGTTGTTCAGCCGTCAGTCTATTCATGTCGAAATGACAACACAAACTATATATAAAATACTTCACAAGAGAGTGGTACCAACTTAAAGTTATATACATATACCTCTTTAAAACTAAATTGTACAATGTATGTAGACTTGTAAATTATAAAATATAACTAGTAGGAGCGAAAATCACCCAATTTAAATGCAACTCCACACAATTTTATTTATTACGAAGAGAAATGTGTTTATAAAGAACTTCAGTGTTATTAAAAGTTTTGTACGTGAGTGGGACAATAAATTTTTGATATTTCTAGCTTCTTAAAGTTAGGGCAATGGCTCACTCAATGACTTAAACCCTTTAAAAATCAAAATTCCAAAAAAACAGGTGTTTTTTTGATACAAAACTATTCCTTCCGAACCATGCCTTCGTATTTGAAAACAAGAAATAGTGATTCGGTGCTGAATTCGCCAACTTGAAAGAAAAAGGGATCCAGTAGTAGTCTAATTATTGGACTTTTGCCATTAAAATACTTGTGAGCCGATACATTCTCTTGGTGGAAAAGAACTTTATTTTTTAGCCAACTGCAAATGTTTTTTCTTCAAATCCGTATTACATGGACTGGTAAGGTGGTATAATGGTCGCCATTACATGTTCTATCCTTTTGAAGGTAGCCCATGTGAACTTTACCGCATTTATACTAAACATTGTCGTCATTGTTTTATTGGTTGAGATGACAATGGCTCTCTTACTATTACTATTAATCTTCGAGCAGGTAAAATTATATGATGCATTTTTTTATTGTTCTGGGTGTAGTGACATCAACGGGGTGTGCCAAACATTCGACATCTTCCATTCTAGTAATGCTACAAGGAAATTTAGTAAACCAACTTTTTACCATTGAATTTGATGGTGCAGAGTTTCAACATTGTTAATCAACTTTATCTTGATTTTCAGTGATGGCTTGTTTTCGATAAAAAATAATTTTCAATTAGCACACGAAATTGTTTTTTTTTAATTTTTCTTCACGCGGTAGTCTGTTAACAAGGGTTTATCAAATACTAACTAAATAACGCAACTTGTTCAAACTTTGACAGACGTCAAGTGACGATGCCTATTGACAATTGCGCGCACCTAGAAGTGTATAACTTGCCTTTTAGTATCCTTGTTTAAGCAAAAGAAAGCAAATAACCAGCTTCCTGCAGTTAATGCAGCACAAATTTTGTAACAGGAGTACGTTTTTACTTGATTAGAAATTTATTGATGTTAATAAAAAAAATAAACTTTAAAATAAGGATTAACAACATAAGGATTAAAAATATATAAGAATTAAAATTTGATTTTAGCAACAAATTCAGCAAAGTCAGTGTATAACATGCTGGGTACTTCGAGGGCAGGAAAATGCCCAGCTTCATTGAAATATTTGCTGTGAATCAAGTTGGGGAATTTATCCTGCAATTGCCAGTCCATCGCGACTGGTAGATCATAACGGAAACGAGCGCAACCCATAGCCACAGGTGACTGAATTCGATCCAATTGGTAACTTAAGTACTCTTTAGATATCGACTCTTTATAGAAACGAGCAGCGGTAATGGCAGCGTTATTTATATAATAAATCATAATATTGTCCAGCAGAGCATCAATGGTAAATACTTTTGTCATGCCGTCAAAATCTTGATTATAAGGAGGTCCTGTTACAGTTTGAAACTTTTCTAGAATAAAAGCAGCTAAACCAATAGGACTGGTAATCAAGGCAGTACCAATTGTATCGGGTTTGGTGGCCTGTATGTGAAAATATCCAGTTTCTTTCAAAACAAACAACAATTTTTCACTGAGGGGAAAATGATAACCACTAAAGAAGGGTGAGGGCAAGTACTTCTCAGGCTTAAGGCTGGCTACAATGGTCTTTACTAAAGACCAAGGAGTAACTAAAATGCACATATTGGAATGATAGCCAATTACGTTGTTGGGAAAAATTGTGGCCAAGTTGCTACCTAATATAGAACCCCAATCACCTCCTTGTACCAAAAATTTATTGAAACCCAAGCGTAACATTAAATTTCGCATAACAATGGCCATTTCTGCGGGATTCATACCAACTTTTCTAGCGGCCTGAAATTTCACAATTTTAAAAGCACTGAAATATTTAATATTGAATACAAATATTTACCTGCGACCAACCGAAACCAACCAACGAAGGTGCTACTACTTCAAAAATATATTCACTTCTATCACCGGGTTTTGTAAGGAGCGGTATAAAGTCATAAAACTCACGCACTGAGCCCGGCCAGCCATGAAGTAAAAGCAGGGGTAAAACCTTTTTCTGTTTAGCAGCTTCGGCGCTGGGTTTAGCGTGAATGAAGTGAATACGCAAACTGTTTTTATAAATTAAAATAAGAAAAAATATATTGTTTAAAATGAAAATTTCGCTAGGGTACATCACTTTTCATCTGTTATACCCCTGAATTTCTGTTGTATAATGTGGAACACTATTTAGGAAATTTTGTCGCTCCGACCATTTTGTTAAATATTTATCACGCCAGTAATCCACTACTTGTCCCATAGCATCCGTATTGTAGCCAAATTCGAATTTTATACCTTCTAATGGCTTAGCTAATTTTAAAGTCCGATTTAACTGTTTTTGCAAATCAGCGATGATCTGTAAAGGAAAGCAATTTTATATTCTTAGTTTCGAAGATTAGATTAAGATGCAACAGAGTTTATATCAATGTCATCATCCTCTACCCTTGAATTCGGGTAGAGCGTCAAACACAAGTCTCTATTTCAATTAGATATAAGTCTTGAAAGTTGTGGACGGTTACAAAATGGCACAAAAACTCATCCAGAACTATCACAATACTTCGGAGGCCAGGCAGCAGCACCATACAACACTAGATTCACTTTTTTCTTTTTCTTCGCAAAACATAAGCCAAATGAGGCAGCTGGTTTTAATTCACACAGGAGTCAACTTACAAGTGTCTGTTCAATAAAGAGGCGTGAAAAAGTCACGAACTTGCTGACTCACCTTCGTATATACGACGATATGTAGTAAAACAACCGTTTATACTCTACATGATACTTGTGTTTCATATTTTATTAACTGGTTGTGATAAGGAGTATGCTGCATATTAATATATTGATAAAACTGCACTTGCACAGTAAATCTTTTGCAATAAAACTTCTTGTGATTAAATATACCAAAACGCCAAATTATTAAATGCAACTTATCCAGTTAAGTTAGTTAGTTTTTTGGGGTTCTACAATGAAGACAAATAAAGTAGAATAAATGGGATACAAAACATAAATAGAATCAAAACTAAAATAAAGCCTAAAGTGTGACTTTTGACATCAAACGGTGACAAATAGCTTGTAGGTTATGTTTCTGATATGGGATACCATAAGAAGTTGACTCTTTAATATTATTACAAAGTTGATTTGTTTAACTTTTCAAAGAAAATAATAACTAAAAAAGTAAACGAAATGTCCTATTGTATGTTTAACATGGCGATTTGCTTTCTAAGAAATCTTATACATACAAAACAACAACAATATGCGCTTAAGAAATCCCACGAAATAAGCTAAACAACAGAAAACAACAGAAAAAACAAAATATAAAGCCAAACAGGCACCTACAGAGTGTGATTTGTTTTACATCCGCGCCTGGCTATGTAGCATTAATCAGATGGTGGACAAACCACTATACATAATTTGGAACGTCATGCTCGTCCTAGATAGCCGAAGGCATAATTCTAAGCAATAGAACCACCTAGTTGCAACTTTAATGATTCCAGGACAGGGCTGCAAACCATCACACGTTGCTAAAGAGTTGGAGACTTTCCTACTCCTGTCCAGAACACATGTCTAGCATGCTCACTGGACTGGATCATTCAATGTGCGTGTCATTATCAGTGAGATGATCCTGGCCACCATAATAACCATTATACTGTTATGGGGCCGCAAAACCACAACCACCACGATGCTCCCATATAGGGGCCAACCTCAATGAACTCTGCGAGCTCACTGATCCCCGTGGAAATAAAGTGGAGTTTCCAGTTGTCTCCCTGTCTGACTTCAGGGGACTGGGCTCGCTTTTTCCCCCAGTTGCACAGGTCTAGATAGTCAAGTATTCTATAAAGACCGATAAATGTGCCCCCGGGGGGGACAGGCACCTACACTGAATGATAATAACAACAACAATATGGCGTGGTGTTGAAGTGGAATATTTTTTGGTATATACGGGAACCATATAAGCATCACTCGCCGGGCATACGAAATTAATTCAAGTTGAGTAAATACAACACAGTTACTATCGTGTTTATTTTGTGTGTATTTATTTTGCATAAAAGAACTCAAAAGAAAAAGACGTTTATTAACGGTAATAAATGTAACAATATAATATCCTAGCTTTGGAACACCTCAGAACGACATTGCCGGGAGGACCTGTCGAACTCCAGTTTAACATACGTTTCCCAATAAACAGCGGTGAACTAAAGGAGACAGATATCGATGGCTAGTCGAGTTAATCGTGGTAAGCGACAGAAACAGAGATAAAAGACAAGACGCCATAAAGGGCATAAAAATCGGCGAACCTCAAGGTTTAAATCCAGTCGGGTTATGGAAAACAAAGTGTACAGTCTAGCATACATTAGAAAAATGTACCAAGCTGGGAGCAAGATTCAACTAAAACGAAAGTTTCATATGACCATTTTCAAGTCAGCGTGAGTGACGTTTGCGTGGCTATAGAGTGGAATAATAAATTTGCAAATAATGAAGACATCATGTTCCACTAAGAGGTTACTATATTATAGGAAGTTAAGCGCATTAGATGCCATGAGATCCAAAATAACGAGCGAATCAAATATATATTGTACGTGACATAAAACGTTAGCGATTTTAAGGTAATTGTTTTAAATTTTTATACTAGGCCAAATATTTCTACTTTAAAATCCGTTGTAAATACAAAATAAGAACATAAAATAAAGTAATCCAAAATAAAGTTGAAAATAAAAATTATTTTGTATGAAGATTTATTTACATTAAAAATAAAATAAATTACAGAAATTAATTACATAAAGTTAAGATCACATTTAGTCTCACCAATACGTCTTTTTATTGCCCGTTGATTTCTTTAATTTTCTGTACATTCAGGTTGAAAATAATCAAAGGCTATCCAAAGCTAACTAAATAAATAATAAAACTTTTTAAAATGTTTTTATTTACAAATGTGACTAAATAAATAATTTTGAACTAACCTTTTTCGCTGCTTTTTTGTTTTTTTAAACTAAAGTATTTTTTAAAGTTTTTTACGTTAAATTTTGTTCGTTTTCAGATCAAGTAACGATTTTTATGAATATTTAAGTTTCAGTCGTGATCTGCTGAGTTGTCCTGACTGCATCTGTTAATTGACAGAATAGATTTAAGTAGCGACTCCATGGGTTGGGTAAACTTTGCTAGTTTATTAAGAAGTATGATATGTTAATGTGATATTTGGAACTGGTTCTAAAATCAGTTTAGTTAACATATCATACTCGTATCAACTAATTTTTTAATATTGTTGCTGTGTGAAGTTGTTTTCTTTTTTCGTAATGATAGTTCGGAAGTATATTCTTTCGCTTAAGATAGAGTTCAGATTCTTTATTAATAGTTTTTCAATTAGTTCTGACATGTTGATAGAAATGTAATTGTCCTTGAGGACCTTTTCATTATCTTCTCCATGATTTAATACAATGATCAAGCCGTAGAACGGCTTGTTCAAAATCTGCTTAATTTAAAATGGAAATATTTCACAGAAAGTCAAAGATAATAAAAATTAAATCAGGTATTTGTTGTCGATCGGCGGACTAATAAGATGAGTACTCCCAAATTTTTATAATAGTACCGAAAATAATAATTCTTGTAGAAAGAATTCGTGACTCTCAGAATGTGTGCTTTGGGTTATTATCGCCAAATGCTATGAAATGGTTCCCCACCGTTTTAATGAAGTCACAGTACTGACTGCAATATTGGCATTGATATTTTTGGTAAAGAAAGAACTGGAAATCGAACTTACTTTTGATAGATATTTGTATCTTGTAGTTACTCTTCATAAAAACTGCAGGATAAATAATAAGGGATATTGAAAAAATTTTATCCGCTCCCCAGCAGTACTGGCAAAGTCGATTTTATTTCATTGCACCGATTCTACTTAATTTTTTCATTTGGGTACTCGGTATTACTCGATACTTTTAAAGGGATTTTAAATTTTAGTTTACGTGATATAAAAAATTATATGTAAAAAAACTTTTATTTATTGCTAAACCGGTATTTCACTTTAATGGATTCTCTGAGAAATGTGTTTTATGAAGAGATTTGGAGTTGTGTATGGTGGAAATGTATCTTATCTGTAAAATATTCTATACAATTACCATAGATAATGCAACTTTGAAAGTCGCTGTATTTGTTTCTAAAAGTGAATGGTGTTCATTCCTGTCCGTATTATTTCTGATAGCAAAATATTTCTTCTTCACTAAACTTATTTAGAGCAAGTAACATATTAAGATTAATTATAACTAACAAGATAACGATTTAAAGAACACAACATGAATTTATTTCAACCCATATTAAATATTGATTTTTATTTAAACTGAATGCTCTCACAAGTGATCCTCGTACTTTGCTTTGAAAATTTGAATGGTTTTTTTTTAACTTCAAAATGATTGAACTCTTTATTTTGTATCGGTAGTTTAGTGGAGCTTACTTTTTTTATATATTTAAATAATTTTTATTTTTATAAATTTCAATTTTCATATTTCAGGAACAGTGCAAAATTTGCAAGTTTAGTGTTTTCGACAATATTTGATGTAAATATCATGCAAATCGGAAATAAAAAAATAGTCTGTGAATGGTTAGTGTGCTTTTTGTAAATTTTTGAGTTTTGCTGTATTTTTATTGTGTTAATTAAATATAATTTTAATTTAATCAATTTATTTGGACATATAAGATTCTTTAGTTTTTTTTACAAAATTTTGAAAAAACCCAATGATGAGCCATACCAGTAGTAGTGAAATGGCCATCAGGATATTCTTTTCCGAGAGTAATAAATTGAAATTTTTGGATAAAAAAATTTTATTAGAATATCACAAAATATTTATTATTAAATAAATTAATTAACTTAAAAGAAATTAATGTTAAACATAAATATGAAAAATGTGTATGTACATATATCATTAGACGACTAAATGAATTGGCTTTATTTCAAAGTTCAAAATTTAATACAATCAATTATTGCTATTCTCTATTTTTCTTGTACTTACATCTCCATCGACAGCAATCTTAAAAGGTTTTATAGTTTTGTCTTCTTTATATTTAGACGCATGACCTGGGCCCCAATATTTATTAGTATCAAATTTAGGCAACGGTAATGGGCGCATCAATTCATAAAACTGAACACCAATACCAATTAGTATACTAAGAAACACAACTAAAATGAAAGCACATTTTTTAGACATTTTCTACCAGTACTTGACCAAATGAAAGTTATTTGTTCGATACCACGATTAATTATGAACTAAAATTAATTCTTTGCACTTCGCTTATCTGTGGTTTTTGTGAAAATTACCATTCTCATGCAGCTTTTGTTTTATTTTCAAATTAAATGATAAGGGGGTACTATCGCTTCTCTTCTGTTTTCAATTAACCCAAGAACATTGTGTCTTTGTTATTAGAGCAAACTCTCTAACGTTTTGCTTTTTTCATTTAATTTTTTTAATACTGGGCAAAGGCCATACATTTTGGCTTATCCGATAATGATTTACAATATAAAATTAACACAATGAATGCATTACAATTAAATACCTATTTAAATTCACGTTTTCTCAATTTTAGAACAAATTTGTAAAGCCTGCCTTTAAAAAACCTTCTCTAATTTTAAAGAAAACTTTGGCTATTTTTTCAACTTTGTTTTCATTTCCATTATTATGAAGTGGCTGAAGAAAAGAAAAACACAATTTACACGCAAACAAACAAATTAAAAGGTAAAAGTTTAAATATCTACACCCAATTCGTTGACTGTGGTAGAAAATAGGAAATGAAATTAGTCAAAAGTTACAAAATGGAAACAATTATAAACACTTTTTAGAAACTAATCAAAACTTTTCAAACAATTCAATATTCATGCAACTAGAAGAATGCAGGTAACTTTAAGGAGTTGCACCCGTAAAGTAAAATACTAAATTTAGTTTTTATGGAAATTCCTGCGACTATTTTGTAGAACAAGTTTTTCTTTCACTGCTTTAAATATTTTAGAAAATAAGCAAAAATGATTTACTCGGCTGTTATATTTTGTTTACTACACAATTTACTTTCCACTCCTTTTTTGCTTGTGTCCTGAATAGTATTTAAGTGAATAATATAAAAAATATGCATAATATGCATATGTGTATCGGGTTTTTTAATAAGACGTTTGTTTTTTAATTGTGACAACACCGGCAACATGATAGTTTTGACATTTAGTTTTTTGACGTATTCGTAGTGAATGCATTGGCTGTTGTTACAATGAATTCTTTTTCGCACGAAAATCGCATTAAAATAATCAAAATCCAGTATGAAAATTGTGGTTCTGTTAAAGTTACATTTCGCAAAATTCGTGATGTATTCGAACAACATAATTGTCCTTCTGACACTGATATTAAGAATTTGGCCGTTAAATTTGAGTCGACAGGGTTGATACAAAATGTGCGCACACTAACGCATGTTCGACCGGGTCGTTCAATGAAGAACATCGCAGCCGCGAGACACAGTGTTGAAGCAGATCCAAATTTGTCAATTCCTCGACGTTCTCAACAACGTTGTCAACAATTTTGCATAAGGATTTCACTTTAAAGCCTTACAAGGTCAAAAGCTGCAGCAATTGAAGCCGACTGACCATTTTCATTACCGTAGATTCGCTCAATTCATTTATTAAGTTTTTTTGAAAAAATGATTTTTTTACACGAAACCCTTTTTCATTTTCGGCGTATGTCAACAAGCAAAATTCACAAATTTGGAGTTTTGAAAATCCTAGAACCTTTGCATGCTCAATATGTCACTCTATGGTGATTACGCTTTCACAAGATGCTAACAACTCAATTTTGGCTTATTATTGACGACATGTGGTTTCAATAGGACGGTGCTACATGTCACACAGCCAATGAAACGATCGATTTATTTATTGCATGCCGAATTTCCCTATCGCATAACTTCACAACAATCAGCAGTTAGGTAGGCAACCAGATTGTGGGTAATTTAACACTACTTCATTATTTTTTGTGGCGCCATCTTAAGGACAGGGTCTCTACGGGGCAATCGAATCGATTTCAGCCTTCAAACGCTAATTGATAAAAGAATCGACATCTGTCAGCGTGGTGGCGGTGGACATTCTTAATTTTTCATTCATAACTGCCCACCTTTTCTCTTCGTAAAATAATGAATATTTCAATCATTTCAATCTAAATTTTTTATCGCGTTCTTTATCAAGATTTCCAAAATTTTTTACTTTGAATGAAAATATGATCTGACATAGCTGAACTTTGTTTAACCATTTAGGAACTGTAGTCCCCTTAATGAATATAATACGACTGATTTGACCTACTTATATAGTTTAAATCAGGAATATGTGTTCATAAAGATAATTAAAAGTTAACATTGTTAAATTCTGCACTGATTTCTATTCGACGGCAAGTGACATTTGGAAATTTTAGAAAAGCTTCAAAGAGTTAATAGAATTGTAGAGGATATTGAAAGACAATGATAAAGGTCATACTTTCCTTTAACATATTTTCCCTTGTTGTTTTAGAATGTTGCCTAATTACTTTTAATAGAAAAATTGCAGTCACTTACAAAAATTGTTTTTCAACCAAGCTTAACAAAATTTAACTCAATTTCAACAAAATATCTATAAAGAAGAGAATAATTTCTCAAACAAGAAATGAAAGAAATTAGCCAATAAATAGCTTGAGTACGTCCTCTAAAAAATATATATTTATACTAAAGCGTGATTTGATTTACATCTGCACCGACTATATAGTCATAATCAGATGGTGGTCAAACCACTTGGTTGATTGGACATCAACCACGCCCTAGAAGGCCATCGAATACGTATATCCTCCGGTCACTTCTAGTAGCAATTTCGAAAGCCCGAAGTAGGCCGCAGCCTTCGCTCCTTGCTCAAGAGTTGGAGACTTTCCAACTCCTGGTCCAGAACGCATGAAGCTCTTATTTATCAAGAACACGCCAGCATTCATACTCACTGGACCTGAACCATTCATTGTGTTAATTTCAATGATCCGACCCACAAACCCTCACGAGGGTCCGAAACCACAACCACCACGATACTCCCATATAGGAGCCAACCTCAATAACCAGTCAGAGTAACTGATTTCCCGTGGAAATATGTGGATTGTCCAGGTGACTCATACTAGCCTTTGAGGGGCCTGGGCTCCCTTTTACCCCGCAAGATACTCCAATCATCGCAAAATGCATTATTTAAAATACTGGATACAACCGTACGTTATAGAAACTATAGGCAAAACTATGATGATATAGGAAACAATAGGGAAACAGAAAATATTGTAAATACCGATACTGTTTCTAATTCAGCAATAATCGATCCATCAACCGCTACAAATGTGACAGCAAATATAACAGTGAATAACTACGGTAACACATATAACGATGAAGCAAACAGAACCCTGAGGGACATACAAATGTTAAATATAAAAAGTATCTACTACATTACTTTGGCAATTGAATTTAACAAGGACACCCGTTTCTTTACGGAAATCGATCATAATTACCAAACACGCCGAAAAACAGGAGGTAGATTCAAAGTCCCGCAATATAAGAACAATTACGGAAGGAACTCACTAGCTGTTGTACTACCCACATTATATAATATGATGCCACCGGACATCTTAAATACTGCAACAAATCAACACAAAACCAAGAGAGTTATTAAAAAATTTTTTATGGACACCCAGTAATATGTATTGGATTTTAAAGTTGAATAATATTAATAGTATATTTAGTATGCAACGAATGAACTTATGTTGTTTCAAACTTTTATTATAACATTGTGTACCTGCAGACAAGCCCAAGCGGCTTCGCAAGGTCCTTTTTGTGTAATAATGTTTTAAATTAATGTAATTTAAACATGAAATGTTACTAATGTTGAAAATTGAATAAAATTGAATTCAATTGAAAAAAAAAAAAATGGAATAGTAGGTTTCAAAAAGACTATAATGTGCCCCCGGGGGGAATATTTATACTAAGATAAAACTTAACTTTTATCACAAGATTAACATTTCATCAGCCAATTGTATTTTCGTTTAAAACCAGAATTTTTAACCAAACCCGCCATTAATCAAGCAAAAAAGAAATGAACATTTTTTAAATATTTAAAAAGTAAAATATATGCGATAATTCTAAACTTTAATGAGAAAATCTAAAAAACCAAAATATGAGCAGCAGCCATAGTTCTCTTATGTTCAATATGAATGTTGCTAAGGTCTCTTTGTTCTACTACGACTACTACTACTACTACCACTACTACTACTACTACTACTGTCTACTACTTCTACTGTTTTGATGTGGTTGTTTACCCAAATTTCTGCAATTAACAGAGAATCTAGCACTGACAT
This sequence comes from Trichopoda pennipes, assembly GCA_030448955.1. Lineage (NCBI taxonomy): Eukaryota > Metazoa > Arthropoda > Insecta > Diptera > Tachinidae > Trichopoda > Trichopoda pennipes. Next base: position 1,998,275 of record JASKUP010000064.1, read on the forward strand.
CTTTCTTCTTTATGGCTTTAGTTTCCCCCCGTATATTGGACTTGATTCTTTAATACAAACACTAAGTTAAATTTCCTAAGCATTTGCCTGCCTTTTTTAAGCCATTCAGCAGTATTCAATTTCTTATCAATTTCTGTAAACTCTTAAAGAATATTTGCTGATTAGCTAGATGAGGATTTTTGTTGCTATCTAATCACTCTTAACTTCTTTTGATCTTACCATTCTAAACTGATTACCCTCCTTACCTATCTCGCAATAAGTTTATTTTAAACGAAACTTTCTAGTATTTAACAATAGAAACTACTTTTCACTTTTACATATATTGCTGAGGATACAATTCAGCGTTTATAGAAGTCACCTTTTATTATTGCATATGTAGGTTAATTTTCTGCGTAATCATAAAAATTTTGTTCACAACATTTGCAATAATTAATACTCGTTCAATACTTATTTAAGCGATATCTTTTCTAAATATTATAGATACATTAGATGGTTCCTGTTACACTTAGCAAATTGACTCTGGTTGTTGACCCTGCCACGTATATTACTCCATCTTAAGAAATAAAAAAAGTGATAGAAGTATTTTGCCATCGCTATTTCGTGGGCCATGGCAGCAGAGCAGATGTGTCCTGTAGTTATAAAATCCTTTTTGCTTTCCTGAAATACAATTTTAACATAAAAGCTTCTAAAGTTTTTTACAAGGTCAAAGCAATAGAAAATTCGGTTATAGAATGTTAAAGCACTTTTGTTTGTAGTACTTTTATTGGATGGCATCGGGAGATATTAAACGTCTAGAGCTAACACTTAAATAATCTGGATTTACCTCTTAAGAGTTAACATTGACTTTACTGTTCGGCATAGAAGTCATGCTTTCAGTATTTTTTACTATGCAAACCAGGCTCATTAATATGCACGAGTATATTTGATTGTAATTTGGAGAAAATTTCATTTGATTTGAATAAATTAAACACATAAATTCATTTCAAGTGTCATTTATATTTTACAGTTGAAATGATTCTAAGTAAACCAGTCGCAAGTAAGCCGTTGAAAATTAAAGTGAGAAATACCATCACTGCTGCAAGAAGATAAATAAATCAAGCTTTACTTTACTTTATTACTTTACTGTCATTTGTCAGTTAGTGTGTTTAGAAGAGAAAATTTGCCACCTTGGTCTTATTTCCTGATTTCACTCATTAAATAATTTAGAAACTAATAATAAAATTTTGCTGGAGTTAACTATATGGTAATTTTATCCTGCATTATGTTTATTATTACTCATTCATATGGGATAACCTGTTCTGGAATTATGGTGAAATACTGTAATGTGACCGCTTTTAAATTGCTGCACCCTTAGAAAATTCTTTACATCATAGCAAAATGTTGATAACAGTTTTTTCGTCCTTTTTTATAGGGCTCAAAATTATTTTTGCAAAACAGTTTACATTTAAATTTTCAAATTCCATTTGAACTCTTAGTAGAATTAATTCACATATTAAACCGTTTAACCTGATGGCTTTTGCACACTAAAATGCTAAAATGTTAAATCTTTATTTGTATATTAAAACTTAGAGATTGGTTAATACATTAATACATACGTATTATTGTACAAAAACTCCCTCTATTAGGACCTGCTTATTAGCTAGAGTAAGATGAAAGATGTTAAGATTTATGATAACGTGGAAGTGGTTTGCAAAACATAATCTCTAGATCAGTGATGGGCGAACTTTTTTGGTGGCGGGCCAATAAATTAAAAAAAATCTTGCGGCGGGCCATTAAATTACAAATAAAAACATAGAGGGTCATTCATTAAAAAATTATGGGGTTGCTGTTCAATTAAAAGTTCGGTTTAAGCTATATATTTATTAGTTATATTACGTAATATTTTAAACCAACATAAAAATTTTATAAGATACGGTTTATTATGATTTTAAGATTTTCCAGATGTATAGGAAGCATAGATCTGTTTCTCACTTGACATAATTTCCTCAAAATCTGGTTCCAGCTGAGAGAATGCGACTTTTAATAAATTAAATAGAATCTGACAATCGGTTTCTTATTGCATTTTTTCTGCATTTCATTACTGAAGAGGCCTGTTTACATAAATATGAGGAAGCACACATTGCCATAATTTTCTGCGCATGATTAATTGGCTTTGGATATTCATCTTTTGGTAAGGATTTATAGAAATTAAGGCTTATCTGTATTTAAAAATAGCTGTTTTAAATTATTATTACATTGCAATTCTATAATTTCCAATTGTAGATCATATGGAACATTCTCAGGATTAACATTAAAAGGCATTGAAAAAATATCTAAACATGGTTGGATTTTTTTAAAGTCAGCAAATCTGGCCTCAAATTCTGAATACAGTTTTAATAAAGATTGTGAAAAGACTTTTAACTTCTCTTCACTCACAGGCCTCAAAGAATTGTCTTGGAAAATGAGTCAAACCATTTTTTCCCAAACATTTAGAAAATATAAACAATTGAGTTTTAAAAGACCTCAAACTGCCCCAAGTTTCATCCATAAATTGATTTCTTCCCTGTAACTTCTTGTTCAGTTTATTATAGTGCTCGAGTAAATCCGTGAAACAAGCAAACTCGATGCACCAATTCCTACCATCCAATATTTTCCACTCATCCCAAATTTCAGTTTTGGTTCTTAAAAAAACATTAATTTCTTCGAGAAGATTCCAAGCACTCGAGAAGGCATGCCCACAATTCAGCCACCTGATCTTTGTGTAATAAAGTACATCAAAAAATTCTGCATCAACTTCCGACAAAAACTCCTGAAATTGTCGATGTAACAAAGCACGGGCTCGAATGGTATTAATTAACTTTAAAATAATATTAAGTACGTGGTTAATATCCAAGGCAGCCTTGCAAAGAACATCTTGGTGGATTATACAATGTAAAAAAATTGTTTCGCTTTCAGGATTCTGACTTTTATAAACTCCTGCAAACCCCGTATTTTTTTCCCACCATGTTAGGTGCTCTATCAGTTGTTAAATTAATTAATTTGGAAATTGGGGCATTGAGAGATTCCATCCCCTCTCGAAAATCATCATAAATTATTTTTCCTGTCGTCTTTCCTTTCAAAGATCTCAAACAAGCAAGTTCTTCGGTTATTACAAAGTTTTCATCGACTCCTCTGATAAAAATTAGAAGTTGGGCTGTATCACTCCTGTCAACACTCTGGTCCATAGTGACTGAAAAATACTTAAACTTTTTAAAACGTCCATCGACTTGATTGGTTAAATTAGAAGAAATCGCTTCAATTCTTTTTGTGACCGTTCTACGTGACAGCCCTATAGATTCGAAATCTTTTACCTTTTCTGGGCATAATATTTTTCCAATGCTAAATAACACATCCTTAATAAATTCTCCTTCAGAAAATGGTTTGTTACTTTTTGCCATTTTATAGGCAACAATGTGACTAGCTAACGTGGAGGATCCCTGGACACTTCTATGATTTTTAAAAAACATTTGCTGACTAGATATTTTTCTTTTCAATTTCTCTGAATGAACTTTCTCGTCTTCATTTGTCATTTTATAGTATTTCGACCCAAGATGTTTTGAATTAAAGTGCCTAGCGAGATTATAATCTTTTAGTGCAGCTACCGGTTCTTGGCAGATAAGACAAATAGGTTTTTTTATATTCCATAAAGAAGTACTTTCATGTCCTTTCTATTTTCGATTGACATTTAGGGGTTAAAAAACTTAGACTATTTTACTATTGCACTTATATTTACAATACACTTTATTATTTTAATTACACAAATAAAACTGTACGTTGGCAAGTTTATAATTTTACTTTACAATTTATTCTTTGCGTCACGAGATTTACACTTTTACTGATTGCTGATTAATCCATCGCTGGCACTTTTATATTTGTTGCGCATATTCTCTCGAATATTCAAGAATCTTCTAGATCTCATGTATAATAGTTGTTGTTATGTTATATGTTCAGTTTTCTATATTAGTTTTTAGTGTTTTATGATGTTTATGTTTCTTCTTGGAATATTGCATCAGAAAGTTGTTGTTGTCTTGTGTGTACAATATTTCCCAGAAAACTACGCAATTTGTACACAATATATTATTAAAACATCGCATTTTTTTGCTAAAATTGTCAATTTATATCTTTTTTTAAACATAATGTAAATTTATTTTTTGGGCATAATTTTTTAATAGGTGATTAATTTTTTTTTTTGAAAAACGCTCGGCTGGCGGATTGAAACCTCTCGCGGGCCGGATGTGGCCCGCGGGCCGTAGTTCGCCCATCACTGCTCTAGATTCATAAACTAAAACAAAATCAATGAGATAAAAATTTAATTCATTTGAAAGTTTTATATCTAAACAATTTCATGTTAACTGTTATTTCGAATTAAAATAAAATTAAGACCACAAAATGTTACATTTTCATTGATCTAACTTTAAACAGAATTGTTTCTAATAGTTTGACTATTTTTATGTAAAAGAGTGTGCAAATCGCGTGCAATAAAAGTAAGTATAAAGTTAATTGTTTTAATGCTTTGAGCTGCAAGGATAATTTTTCCTTAATAATTTGACATGAAGGCGGCATGCACTCAAAGGCAAAGGTGTGGAAAGGTTTTTTAAAAACTTCTTGATTACGATGGATTCTATTATCAAATTACTTATATTTTTTATTTACATACTTACTTTTGTTTCAAATCACATACATATATACAGTTTTACTCTTCACAAATCACAAATGGCTCAAAAGAATCGTTAAATGCGCTAATGACTAGGGCCTTTTGTAAGCAAAGTTAGTGTGAAAGAATTTGGAAAATGTTCCAAAAATCGTATTTTGCAAAAAAAGGGTCGTAAGAAAATCAGTTCAATTTTAGTATAAAAATCAACGAATGTAAACAATTAATTATAAAAGTATTTATTGCTGCTAGAAAATTTGGTATGGATTGTTTTGAACAGATTATATTCAATAAGCTTCAGGGCGTTTTGTTCTTCTTTGGACTCTAGAAACTAATCTAGAAATTAAAACTTAATGTAAGCAGAAAAGTGGTAGACACCATTTTTAACATTCTCATAACACACTGATATTACATAACCACACTTTATAATTTTACCTGCATTTTTGAAAACTTACAGTTTCTGGAAATGATTTGATTTTAACTCAAACAGACTTTTAAAAGATTGTTTGTATTAATTGTTGAAGTGCGCTTAAGGGTTAACAGTTAAATATTACAGCCTAAAACGTTGCTACAAATTTATTTCTTTTAGCAAAGAAACTATGAATGCCGTTTAACATGGTTGTTATTTTGAACAGCATTAAATGTTAGGAACATTTAAATCTTAAGAACTGTTAAAATCGTTGAATTATTTAACCACAATGCCATTTTTTAATCAATGAATTGAGGGTGTAAAGATTGCCATTCTTTTATATTCGATGAAATGGCTACTTTGGGATTTTAAAATGCCTAATGTATTAAATCAGTTAATTTTATTTAATATTTAATTATTAATGATTTATTAATTTTAATTTTTATTAAGTTTATAAATTAATTATATCATATTCCAGCCTCCAAATAAAGATCTTTTTATATATGCAACAAAACGAATTCTGAATTTTTATTTATTTATTTATTAGTCACACAGCACAACAAGATGGATATTTTATAAATTACAGTGCAAAATCCTATGGTGGTAACACTATAATAAATTACATATTTCCATGGTTAATGCAGCCACCAAGATAAAAATTATATAAAATCAAACAAAAGATAATTTAAATAGCTCCTTTTTAAAGAAACAAGCGTTGCCAAGTTTCTGAATATTGTATGGCAAAGAGTTCTACAGACTGATTGTATAAATGAAGTACTGTCGCTGAGAAAGCAGACTCTTGTATTTCCTCTCGATTAAATTACTGTCACGTTGTGATCTCGTGAAAACTATTCTATCGTATAAGTACTTCGGCTGTTGGGATCCTGCGCAAGAAAATTAGGCACCTGCATTTCAGGAGATCTTCGAATGATATTCCAAAAAAAAGTTTGGAATAGGGTAAGATAAGATCGCTGCGATCCTTCTGAAATATATAGCGAGCAATATTGTTGTATACGGACGTCGGTCCGTACTATCAAATTAACATAAATTTCACAGCCATAAAGTAGTAAAGGGATCGGGTAAATCTTTGCCAACATCATGCGCATAGCAAACGGGGTGAAATTCTTTATACCCCATGCGAAGCATTTTGTAAACTCTGCCAACGACAGTGTTGATATGATCAGTTCACGTTACTACACCTAAATTAGACGCAGAGATCACGAACTCAATAATATTACCACCAATTTGCCCACAAATATTATCAAAAGTTTTCCTAGATTTCGAAAGAAAAATACATTTCGACTTTGAAGCGTTGATTCATTACCCAGCAGTGATCATGTTCAAATAGTCATTTATTCTTTCCACACTGATGGAAACATCATTTATGGTACTCAAATTATAAACCTGGACGTCATCAGCATTTTACTGTTGATAGCAACATCAGGCAAGTGATTTATGTACAGACAGAAAAGAAGCGGTCCCAAAATAGATCCCTGTGGTATTCATCTATCCACCCCAAGACGATCAGATTTCCTTTCGTTAACACATGCTGAGATCGGTCAGCAAGGTAGGAGGTTATAAGATTGCAGGCTGAGTTCGAGAAATGAAATAATTTTCGTAGTTTTTCTATCAAGATCGAGTGATTAACTGCATCGAAGGGCTTATTGTGATCTAGTAGAATTAAGAAAGCTACCATATTGCCATCGAGTTCAGATCTGAGGCTCTTAATTATGTCCACTAAAGCTGTTGTGCAGCTTCTGCCCCGAATAAAGTCTGATGCGCGTTAGATAAAATTTCATTTCGTGATAGATACTCTTGTAATTGCCTGCTGAGGATATTTTCAAATACCTTAGATAAAAATGGTAGGATAGTTATTGGTCGGACTTCACCATTAGTTTTGAGTAGAAAAATGATCCTTGAAGACTTTCATAGATTTCGTAAAGATAGAGTTGAACAAGTAATAGAAGCGGCAAGAGCTTCGGGATCAATACTCTTAAAAACCTGGCGTCCTGGCGTTAGATCTAACAGCAGAAAAACTTTCGAGAACCTCAAGTTGATCCACACAGCGGAAACTAAAAGGATTACCTAAAATAAAAAGTACATTTTGCCACCTGAATTCGCTTCGTTACCTTCCTATGTTTAGTCGTAAACAACACCTTTAAATCATCCGTTTTGAAATGACATGATCAGAATATGCTTGATCATGTCATTTAATGTCTGCACTAAACCATGGGGGTTGGTGAAAAACGATACGTTTTATCTTAAGTGGAACGCACCGGTTGAATAAGAAATCCACATTCAAACGAATAAATTATAGTCATCAATATTGTTAAGGCAGTAGATATGGTCCCAGTTAATAATTTCAGAGATATTTATCAATGTATCGTAGTTAATATTATGCAAATCGCGATTAGTAGTATGGGTCTTATCCCGAGATGTAGTCATATGTTAGAAAAATGATGTCTTGTCTTGAAAACGCTGAAACTGAGAGTTGATCGTATAAGAGAACCTTAGCTCGTTGATGGACAAACATTAAGTCAATTAAACTGGTGATGTATAACAGAAATATGTAGTTGAGTGACAGTTAACCGGATGCAAGTCGAGGGCAAGCAAAGTTGGTGTTAAGGGGTTTTCAGTCAGTAGATTGTTATTTAAATCACCAGCTATGATAATATCATCATATCGTAGAGAAATATCCTCAAGAACCGATATGAGAGCAAAATCAATGTTGCCGAGAGGCCTATACACACTACCTATCAGTAATCTATACCTGATGTTTCAAGGAACAAATACTCGATTACAGTATCAATACCATTTGTCAGTATCACCCTACTTGCTTTTATTCTCTGCAAATATTTTTCTTCATTGGAATAAAATCAAGTTCCTTGACTACTCCCTCTTTCCTCCTTCCCGTAACCTAATTTCCTAGTTCTGGCACAATGCATTGCATGTGTAGGGGTCATCCCCTGGTGGTCCGAAAAACAAAAAAAAAGTTTCTTGAAAACTAACAAAATATAAATTAATTTAATATGAAACTATTAACAAACATATGATATAATAACCTTTATTATTTTATAATCTCCACCATTAGTTTTTATTTTTTATCACGAAATGATGTGTTTAATAAAGGCTGTTTTTTACAGAGCAGCAAATTTGTCAGCTGTAAAGTGATTTATGTTTAGTTAAGTTGAGCATTTCAACATGAATAGTCTGAAGCCTGAAAAACGCTTTCAAATTGTGGAAATTTGACTTAAAACAAGATTGAGGTTGCTCCCGATTTTCATCATTTTTGTTTGAATGGATACGTTAATAAAGAAAACTACCGTACATCTCAACAAACACTTGGTGTGTAACACCTTTACATCTAGAAAAATTGACTGTTTGATGTGCTTTATGGGCAGTTTGAAATCAATGGTGACAGCTTTGGATCTATGATTATAGACTTTTTGTTCATCATTGATTTCAACAAAAGGGCGCAACTTGACGCACAGCTCATGCTGCACTGAATTTATTTGAGGAAATGATTGGTAACCGCATAAATTCCTCTTGCGGACCCGTGAATTGGACTCCAAAATCGTGGCATTTAACGCCTTTAGATTATTTTCTGGCGGAATTGCGTGATATGATTTACATCTGCGCCTGGTTATGGAGCCTTAATCAGATGGTGGTCAAACCACTTTGCATAAATAGGAACGTCATGCTCGTCCTAGGAAGCCGAAGACTAATTCTAGCAACAGGTTTTTCCTAGTTGCAACTTTAATGATTCCAGAGCAGGCCTGCAAATCATCAATCCTTGCTGGAGACTATCAAACTCCTGTCTAAAACACATGTCTAGCATGCTCACTGGACTGGATCATTCACCTAGCGTGTCATTAACGGTGAAATGATCCTGGCCACCATATAAAACTGACCTGTCTGTTATGGGGCCGCGAAACCACAACCACCACGTTACTCCCAACCTCAATAATCAGCCGGAGAACAGTTAAATGTCTAAAGAGACAAATAACGGAACTCTGGGGCTTATTGATTCCCGTGAAAATTACGTGAAGTTCCCAGTTGACTTCTGCTGCCTTCAGGGGACTGGACTCCCTTTTTCCCGCAGTTGCACAGGTCTAGATAGACAAGAATTCTATAAAGACCGATAAATGTGCGCCCGGGGGTTTTTCTGGCGGAATATGTGAAGTCGCAGTTTACACCAATTAAGCCTGAAACGATTGGCCACTTGGAGGATAACATTCCTCGCGTTGTTGCTACGAGCCAGCCGTAGCGGCAAAGAAAAACTGCTTAACATTTCTAAAAAATACTGATCTTATGTGTAACATTGAAATTGTTAACAATTCCTGATTAACTTTGATATAAGCTGATACGACACTATCAGTCGAGAATTTTTTGAGTGGTTTTGACTACTTATATTATGCTAAATGTTAAGGAAAAATGCAGGAACCATAAAAAGATCGTGTAGAAATTTTGTGTAAAAATTTTAGCAATCTCAGAGTTAAAGCTCATCATCAAATATGTATTTATTTATTAATAAAACAGACTCAAAAATGATTACAAATAGTATTAAATGTAAGTGGTAAAACTAACCAGGTAAGAGACTCATAAGATACTCCTCAAGAAGATTATTCGATCACAGAATACCATTTTTATATAAATTTCATATTAATTTTTTCGTGTACAGCAAACACTTAATTACAACTAAAAACAATTAAAAAATTCTGGCATAACTTGACAATACAGTTTAATCGTTTTGAAATGTTATCCAGATAGAGCGAAAAATTTATTTATAGATAACCTGTTATAGTAAGTGAATTTTGATAGTTTTGCGATAATTAAAAGCTAGAAAAAATAATTTTGAGTTTATATGAAGATTACCCAACGTTTACTACAATTATTTACATGCTTCGGTCACTGACAAAAAACATTGGCTGTTCTTTGTTTCTGTCAGCAGTTGTTGTTTTTTCATAGACAATTTTTAGGACTTTTCGCAGTGTTGACATACTTTTATCTTAATAAAAGAAGAAGAAGAAGAACACAAATTTATGACCGAAAACCTGAAACTATATTTAAATTTAAGTAAAGGAAAAAAAACTCTACATACACCCTACTGTTTTAAACTTCTAGAGAGCTAACGATAATGTTTACATGTTCGAAGATGTTGGATGTTGGAAGAAAAAAGTTTGAAAATATTGATCATTTATGAACTATTCGCGATAAACATGGAAATCGGTGGGAAAAGAGTCTACATACCGCATTGCCAACTCTTAAAATGAAGAAGATAAAGGGAAAAAATCTGTAGTTTTCTTGATTTGGTTTCTTTCACAAACATTACAATCATTTAAATTCAGAAGGCGATTTGCAAAACACTTGTTAAGTTAAACAATACTAAATAGAAGAGAAGTACAACAATCAGTTCGAAATTTGGGGGTTAACCTTCGAAGAGAAAACAAATATTACGGGGAAATTGCTAAAATAGTAATATGTATTAAAGGCCTAACTATAATATGCATAATCTGGCTTAAGCTAATGTCAAAAGCTTATATTCATGAATATAGAAATTATTATGTACTTTTGTAAAAAAATAATTTCGTTCTAAATAAATGAAATTTATTAGTGAAAAGGCGTTTAGTAATCATATTTTGTATACTTAATACTATTCTTATAAAAATTTATAATTTCTTGTTAATAGTTTTAAGAAAACTACGAAAGAAAAATTACACATATATCGCTGTGTGTGTTATTTGGGCCAAAAGTACTAAAAAATGCAACTGTGTGCATCATTGAATTTGTAAACAATAAAAACTTAAATTTTATTGCAAATTGTGTGTTAAAAAAATGAAAAAGAAAATAAAATGTTTAAAGGCCCTCGTTCCTTTGAATTGCAGTAATAATAAAACGCGTCACTTTTGTCATATAAGCAACTTTTTCTATTTTTTTGCCCTCTATTGTAATTTGTTTACTAATGTATCTATAACATGATGCAAAATCAGCTGTTTTCGTACAGAATGTGCGATCAGTTTCGTACTTTGCTTAAGCAGTTGACAATTGACGAAACTTAACAAAAAGATTTGTTAAGTACATTATAGTTCGCCACATATGATTATTAGATATTTGCACAGTTGTTTAAGTTGGCTTAAGCCTGCATATGCATATTATAGTTGGGCCTTAAGTCACTCTAAAATGCAAACTGTTACATCAAGACAAAAAGACATCCCATGATCTGGAAGACCAAGGAAGCTTTCAAGATGCGATGTCAGAACAGTCTTTGAAGATGTCCGAACAGATTTAAAAATAAGTGCTCCAAAATTAGCCAAATACCTTGCAAGATCTTCGAATATTAGTGTTTCATCAAGAACAGTAATAAACATATTGCATGATAGCACCCTTAAAAGGCATTTATTTCAGTCAAGAATCACCAACTTTGCCTGCACTTTGCTAAAGCATATTTGCAAACTAGAATGGATTTTAGGAGGAAATGATGGCCGAAACAAGGTTTAGCGAAAACCGAACACTGCACTTGATTCCAAAAATAGTATGCGTAGTACGAAACATGGTGAGGGCATTGTTATTGTGTTTGGAGCTATGGGGCGGCATCTGAAGTTGGTCGATTGGTTTTTGTTGAAGGCATTATAAACAGATATCACTATAAGATACCCCCGGGGGTACATTGATATGTTTAGACGCAATTTCCCCGTCATTACATGTGTTTTCGGAGGTAAAAGGGAGCCCAGTCCCTTTCAAGGCTAGCAGGAGCCAACTGGGCAATCTACTATATTTCCACGGGAATCAGTAAAGCCCCAGAGTTCAGCTACTTGTCTTTTTAGTCTTTTAGCTTTTCTCTGACTGATTATTGAGGTTGGCCCTTCGGGAGTATCTTGGTGGTTGTGGTTTCGAGGCCCTCGTTTGAGTTGTGTGGGTCGGATCACTCACAATGAACACAATAAACGGTCCAGGTCCAGTGAACATGATTGCTATTGTGTTCTTTAATTATATTAACTTTCATGCGTTATGGACCAGGAGTTGGATAGTCTCCAACTCTTCAGCAAGGAGTGAATGCTGCGTCCTGCTTCGGGCTTTTGAAGTTGCTACTAGGAGTGATCTGAAGGCCTTCTAGGGTGCGGATGATGCTACATTTCATCCACAGTGGTATGATCCACCATCTGGTTATGGCTTACACAGCTAAGTACGGATGTAAATCTTATTACGCATCACTATAAAACAATATTGCAATAAAATCTGAAGCCTTGTGTGGAGAGCTCGGGCCTGGGGAACCAATGAATATTCCAATAAGACATCGATTCCAAGCATACTGCTCATATTGTTCAAGACTAGCTTCTTTATCATGCACTAAGACAGCTCAATACACCTCCTCAATCACCAGTCCTCAATTCAATTGAGTATATTTGGGCCATTTTGGAAAAATCTGCGCCCAATATGATATCAGAAATTCTGAGACCCTGAAACCACCATTAATCGGGTGGTGTTAAGAAGAATTTAGTGAGGTCTATACCACGTCGTCTTCAGACAGTTATTGAAATCCCAAGTGGTCCTACAAAATATTAAAAATTAAAATTTTGTTTTCTTTTATATATTTAAAAGAAATTAAATATTATATTCGATTTTTAAGACTGTATGTAGACTTCATTGTATTTTATTGTTTTTGTTATTTCTGTTATTGGTATGCTTTTGAATTAGCTTTTTGTTTTGCAAATAAACTTTGTTTTTAGTTCTTTAAATATTAATGCAACCGCTTTATTTTTATGAATTTGCCTTACGACTGTCTTATAATCACAACATAAGACGGTGTATGTAGACATTTTTCCTTAACTGTATATCTAATATTGCGTCGAATAAAATAAAAATATTGCTGAGCAAACAAATAAATAAAAAAAAGAAATCTGACCTTTTGGATTATTTAATAGAAGAAGCAATTCGATTATCGCGATCATAATTACAACTATCAGCATCGCTGTTATGAAATATGTTTATAATTTGTTTGTGCCATCGTATCAGATTGTTCTTGATGATGTAGCTGTTTTTGTTTTTTTTTTTTAACTTTTTAACACACAAAAAAAACATAATTTTTTAAAAGAATTATTACTCAATTGTTTTGATGACCTTGTGAAAAATACTTTTTTAACATCTAACAAAACTCCAGGTAAAAAACAACGTCTTCAATTAATGAACAACAAAAAAAAATGAAGATTTATTTCAACAAAAAGGTATAAGCAAAACGGCAAATTAACCGCATCATCGCACAATCGAGTACAACTTTTTATTTGCTGGAAGTTCTATCAACCATTTGAAAGAACGAGTGTAGAAACTTAACCGAAGAATATAAATAATTAAAAGGGAAATTATTAAAAGTGGTTGAATTTGTTTTTAGGTTTACAAATTACTACCCAGTAAACAAATTCCTGCAAAGTTTGTGAGACATGCAGCCAACAGTTTAGATTGAAAGTAGTGTGAATATATATGATACTTTTAGTTATATCGGTCGTTAAAGTATAAAGTATAAGTTAGAGACTAACTTTTGCATGCCTTTATCAAGCAGAAGTTAGTTTCTAACGATATTCCAACAGAGGAGAAAACCTGGAAGACGACTTAGGGGTCATTCCAATCGTTGAGCCAGGTAAAAATGCAACATCTGACTACTGTGACATCGTAGAGAAAGAGAATTATGAGTGAAAGCTTGGAAGTCATCTAACCGGTTAACAAATATTGTATAGATTGTATAAAAGCTGGTAAGGATAAAGCAAAGAGTCTGAAGGCTTCTTCAGATGAAACAGTGCACTCAAATGCTATAGTATTATGTAATGAAAATTATAAGGTATATCTAACAATTGACTGTCTGAAAAAACAAATGAAGGAAAAAGAAGCAAAAATATATGAAAAGAAATTTTGTTTATTGTATCTGCAATCAATTTTTCAAACAATTAGTCGTCGTTAAAAATTACCTCAAAAGTGTGAAATCTTAACGAAGTCTTCAACATTTATCTGAAATTTTACTCTACCAAAAAAGGACAATTCTAAAAAAAATTATTCAAATTTCAGTTGGTCTAGACTTAATAAAGGTCTTCTTAAGTAGGTTTAAATGAATTATTTAATTCTATTTAATTAATTAGGCTAAATAAGATGCATGTTTCGGTTTATTTCATAAAGAAACTAGAGCTTAATTAGCCAATAATTAATTTTAAGTGATAAAACGATTTTAAAACAAAAAAAAAACGACTTCGATTAATGTAATAAATATTTTGTTATTAAGACCAAAGCTAAAAATGAATCTCAAGTGATAAACAGAAAATTATTTTAAAATTAATTTATTCTTATAATGGAACCCCACTGTAAACATAACCTTTCAAGTAATTAAATGTATTAAATTGCTAAGGAGTGTGAGAGGGAGTAGAGAGGAAGAGAGAGATAGAGAGAGAGAGAGAGGGGAAAAGAAAGATTGCTAAAGCCACGATTATTAAAAACACACACATGAAGTAAAGTGACCTTATTTTGGCAGTCCACCAAAAAGTGATAATTATTTCTTTATATTGATTTTAAACACATTAAATTAAATTAAGAATTTAAATTGGAGAAAAACAATAAAGTTTTATCTTTAAATTTGAATATTTTAAACACAAGAAATATAAGTCTGTTTGTCTTAAATATTGCAGAATTCAAACTTTGAACTAAACTGTCATCGGAACTGTTCTGTCTGATGTTGTTTGTCATTAATATAAACACTATCAAAAAAAAAAAAATTAAAAATAAATAATTTAAAATATTAGAAATATCTAAATGGAATTGAAAAAATATTATTCGTGGAAATTAATCATAAATATAGCTAAAGAATTGCATATTGCCCTTTTAAACAATTTTAAATTTACCCAGCAGGATGTTAATATGTGCAATGTAAAATATCCCTTTTTAAATTACGATTTTTGCTCATCATAGTCTACACTTATAAGAATTCGATTCTTATACCTGATTCCTTGTTCTCGACTGTGTTTTTTCATATACACCATGTTTGTTATTTTATTTTTTATGTAGAGATTCCCTTTTTTTTGTTGACCGTGTTCAAACTACCTTTAAGGAAATTTAGGATTAAATATTTTTTAGGCTTTGCTTAAAGAGAAGGAAGCATAACCTATAAAATATAAAGAGATTTCGTGAGTGTTGTTATTCAGATAAAGAAAAATTTAATATCCCTTTGTCTAAGTAATACCCGTTCCTTTCTTATTTTTGTATATGTTGGAAATAAATTTTATTAAAATAACATCTAAATTAGAGAGTGCTAATGTTTTACTTGTGTGGATACAACATAACTAACTAATAGCTACATGTTATATGGATTACTACATCCCTTTTTGGAGGTCATTTTTTTTTGTAAAGGAAAATTAAATTTACAAATATGTGAGAGACAGAAATTCATTTTGTGCATTAAAATAATAAATTAATAGTTAATGGATATGAAATAATGTTTTGTTGAAGTTACTTTTAGTATCATTGCTTAAAAATCGCAAGTTGTTATGGTTTTATTTTCTCGGTTAACAAAGGCAAAATTACCCATTCGTTCCTATGCCCCTCGTAGGGATATTATGTTTTCAATATGTATAAAAAATCTTAAGAATAAATATTTTATGGCAAATAATATTTGATAAATTAAGTTTTGTTTGTTGCCTTAAACGATTAAGTGCTAAAATATGCGCTATTTTAAATTGGGAAAATATGTAATAATATTGTCAATTTTATATTTAGTTTATAGGTTCACAAATTGTTCAGCTATTTTTTAAAAAAAGTACAAGAATTATTTGATATACAGTTTTATACTTTTTGAAATTTTGATACCCTATCGAAGAATAATGTGTAAGCAACCAAAATAACTTTTTATAACAGGTTGATAATTTCATTAAAAGCTCCTTACGATATATTTATGTTTAAGAAATCAAAAACAAGCATGTTTATACTTTTCTTAGTTAACTTTAAATGCACACGGATACATTCAGAATTGTCCATATTTTAATGGCCACACTGTGTGCATTTTAAATAGAGATAAAAACGCTAAAGCATTTTTTATTCTTCAAATAAACAAAGCTAATATTTTTATGGCTTTCTGATAAAATAACGCTCTTTATTTGATTGTTAATAGACATATACAGATGTATGTAAATAAACATGTTATTTATTATTATTAATATCTATTCAAATTTATTTAATCATATCCAAAGTAAAATTATTTATAAAACACAAATTTTCTTATTTAAATTGTTTAACTATTACTCTTGCTATAAATAGAAATAGAGAAAAAGAATTTTTAAAATGTTGTTCAATATGTTCAATATGCATATGAATGAATATTCTCCCACTAAAATTGTTTATTATTTGTAACGGGTGTTTTTATAGAGGGATAGAACTTTACGCTTTTTCATAACGGTCAGCCATTTTGGTTTGACACCTGAACAACACTTCCGAATTGTGCAAATTGGGCCACAACAAAATCGTCGTAGATAAGCGAATTTTGTTTAGCAATGAAGCTTACTTTGATAGCCGTATTTGAGTTGATAATAATCCTTGCGTCAATATTAAGACACCGCTCCATTCAGGAAAACTGACTGAAGGGCTTTATAGGTTGGTGGAATCATTGGTCCGCATTTCTTTGAAAGAACATGTCACAAAACTCGTACGACAACTGATTTATTGAAGCAGTTTGGTAAGCGTATAGTTTAGCGTTTCGGACCCGCGAATTGGCATACAAAATCGTGCGACATAATGGCACTAGACTATTTTATTTGGAAAAATCGCTAGTCCACGCCGATAAGCTCGTAACGGTTGACTACTTGGAAGGTGCCATACATAGTATATTGCCGATATACGGCAACAAATTTTGGAAAAAGTCATCGAAAATTAGACCTGCAGACTAGACTTTGTCCAAACCAGTCATATGTAAGAAATCGTGTTTAAATTGTAATGCAAGAAGAGTATATCTCCATTTATTTTGAATTTTCGAAAATTCATGTCAATTTATGAAACTCATATTTGTTTTATTCCATTTCAAAGTTCTATATTTCTATAAAAAAAACGTTTTATAAGTGCCTTTGTCATATTTAAATATATAAAAACTTTATAAATTGATTTCATTTACACACATAGTATATCAGCATCTCTGCTATGAATGCTAATCACTCAGCTATTATTTTATTTTTTCTTTAGGTCGCGTTTTCAAGTTTGAATACTTATTAATATTTCACTGTCATTTTGTTATTTTTATTATGTTTGTAACTACTTCATACCATAATGCTGTTGACATATAGAAATATATTCTTCTGGTTTTTGTATTATTTTATAATATTTCTTCTGCAGAGGTATAATTGATGGTATGAAAAACCCGGAAAAGAAATGCAAAGAACAAAATATTATATTTTAACACAAATAAATATAGCAAAAAATAAAAATTAAAAAAAATTGTATTTTTAGATATTCATAAAGTACTTCGGTAATTAACTGTAATAATAATAAGCCCTGGTATTTTATATTAAAATATTTTATTTTTTAATTCAGATTTATTAAAGTTGTATCACAATTCTTGTGAATTTTTTTTAAACTCGTTTTAAACAAATACATACTGTATTCTAAATTAATTAATTATAATTTTGATAACAAATTTGTAGTTTTGATTTAAAAAATATAAAAAAATATATATAAAATGTTTTTAAAATAAAATCATCACACAAGAAGATATTAATATCTACCAGCACACCAGAAACGATAAAGGGTCCTTCAAGTTAGGATATCCTAGCTACAAGTTTTCTGTTACTGTCATTGCTGTTTTTATTCGGGAAAACAAAGTTTCAAAACAGAGATAAATAAATAATTTTTAAATAAATAAGTTTTAATTTTAATAACGGTCTTTTTTGTAAATAAATTTAACACTGTATTTTTAAATTTATTTTAAAAAAAGATCGTTATTAAGATTCAAACTTATTTATTTAAAAAAAGAGGTCGAAAAATAATAATCAAATAATAAATAAATTTTATCCAAATTAATGTTAAAAATACATAAAATTTATTTTCTTTTTTTTATAACAATTTCATTTAAAGTGCTCGTAAATCTTAGCAAGCAAATATGTAAAGTACTTCTACTGAATTGTCAATCTAAGAATAATTTTATTTTTAAATATTTTTAATAAATTTTATAACTCTTACTTTCTTAATTATGCAGGATTTAATATAAAAATTTAGCGAAATAATAATAATTAGTCATTGTACTCTCCCTTTGCATCGTCCCATACAGGAAATTCGATTTTTTCACGTTCACTATTCTTTTTATATTCGAGTGGCTTTAAGACTGTATCAAAATCTGGTGATTTTTTTATGCGTTTCAAATTCGTTAACTGAAATAATTAAGAAAAATGTCATTTAATTATACATCCCTTAAAATTTATTTGATTTCATTCACGAGACAACAAACCATTTCATTGTTTTGTTGTATTTCAATAAACGCTGTCACACTTTTGGAGTGTAAAAATAGATTTATGAAGAAAAATATATAACAAATATTTAATTTCATTTTTATTTTCCAATTATAGTTCTCTCACAATTCTTGTGAAATTATTGATGATGAACGAACAAAATTGTGTTTCGTACTAATTCATTTTCAATCTTCATTATTTAATCATTTATGAGTTTTTATACTCATAACATATGGTTGCAGTAACTGCCGTCTTTTAAATTACTAATTTATTAAGTTCTTTACAAAATAATACTTAAGGAACATATAGAACAATTGAGAACGATTCTTTTTGAACGTTTAAATAATTTAATGCATATGCTTTTTGAAGAAATTTCTTAGACATATCGCACCCTAAATACAAAAGGGTCACAACTCAAAATACTGAAATTTTCGCAACTCAAAATAATTCACTTTAGTTCATCATGCAGAACCAACACACCCTAACACACAAGTAGACATAACTATATTTTTCCAGTTCAAGTAGATAGTGATGTCAAAGAAATTTTTGCAGCATTTAGAGATGTGTACTCTGAATTAATTTATGAAAAAAAAAACTGTTTTGGAAAATTTTGAGTTGTGACTCTTTTGTATTTACGGTGCGATATGTTTCTGATAAAAAGCTTGTACGATAGAATTTTATAAGCACTGTACTTTAAACTGATAAAAAAATAAATATAAACATATTTATTGCTCCAGGAACTTTTTTAATGGCTTGTAACCGTAATATATATATATATATATATATATATATATATATGTATAGTAGGAAGCTATACCATTTTGTTTGTTTCAAATTTTTGATTGAATGAAGGAGAATGGATCTTATATTGATAAACGTTTTCTTAACGCCGGCAATTATGTATGGATAATATCAGGTAAATTTTCGCCTCTATTAGCCTCACAAATGCGAGGCCTATTGAGCACACTTTTCATTACATTCTCACACATTCCACGCGGTATTTGATTAGTTTCATCACGAATATTTTGTTGCTCAAGCGTTTCTGGTTTGTTTGCATAAATCTTGATTTTCAGATATCCTCACAAAAAGAAGTCCTGAGCAATTAAAGCAGGCGACCGTGGAGGCCAATCAACATCACCATGTTTTTAAATAACTTGAAGTGGAAAGAGGTCTCGCAGTAATTCCATTGTAATCCTGGCTGTGTGCGATGTGGTACCGTCTTGTTGATATCACATGTTAATCAAACCCAAAAAATATTTCGATATCGCTCCCCATTTACAGTTACCGTAACGCCGTTTTCATTTTCAAAGAAGTAAGGTCCAATGATTCTGGCCACCATATTAAACAAAAGACCACGATACTCCTATATAGGGGCCAACCTCAATAATCAGCCAGAGAACATTTAAATGTCTAAAGAGACAATTAACGGAACTCTGCGAGCTTACTGATTCCCGTGGAAATAAAGTGGAGTTTTCAGTTGTACTCCTGCTAACTTCAGGGGACTGGGCTCCCTTTTTCTCCCAGTTGCACTGTGTCTAGATAGTCGAAGTTCAATAAAGACCATATATATGTGCCCCCGGGGGGTAATATATGTATACTAGGAAGCTATACTATTTTGTTTGTTTCAAATTTTTGATTGAATGAAAGAGAATTAATCTTATATTGATAAACGTTTTATTTAACGCCGGCAATTATGTATGGATAATATAATAATAGTGTGTTTTATTGGCATGTAACAGTAATCGACGATTGATTATGATTAAATGTTTTAAGATTAAAACATTTTGATGTATCGAATATTTTTCCATAATGAATTTACCACTGCCAAATGTGAACTGTCAAGTCTAATGTTTACCAAAATGGCGGGAAAACAAAGTAGTATACCTTCCCGGCGGACATCCTGTATGTGTGTGTATATATATATATAGAACTTTAGGATGTAAATTGTCTGTAACATGATTAAATGTCAAGAATTTAGCTGTCATCTTTTGATAATTTTATAGTAAAATTTGAAAAATTTGAAGCATGGAACATTACACACTTGAGCAAAAAACTTTGGCTGTGGGCCGATGTACTTTATTTATCGCTAAATTCGAAGCTCACGATATTGCTGCTGACAATAGTGTTGAATAATTGCAGGAAAGTGTTGAGAATGAGCCTGGAACATCAACTTGCCGACGTTCGCAAAAATTGACCATCACTACAGTTCCACTTTGTTCAACATTTTGCAAAAAGATCATCATTTTTACGCTTATAAAGTACAAATCCTTTAAGCACTAAAACCGACCAATCATTTTTTACGTCCAACGTTTGCGAATTGACTGTTTAAGTAACTAAACGAACAAATAACGCATTTTTCAACAAAATCGTCTTTAACGATAAGGGTAATTTTGCAATTAGGCGATTATTTAAACCAACAAAACTGTCGCATATGGCACTAACAAAATCCACATATAGTCCCCGACCTTTTTTTTTAGCAAGGCAGTGCCACAAGCTACACAGCCATCTAAACAATTCAATTATTGCTTGATAAATTTCCCGTTCACAAAATTTCTCGACTAGGCGATGTCAATTGCCTGTCTCGTTCTTATGATTATTTTCTCTGGGGCCATTTGAAAGGCTTTGTTTACGTTAACAACCCACAAACAGCTGACTCTCTCGATTGGGATAATTTATAACACAATACAAACAACAATATAGAGGTAAAATAAAAGAATTCGATGTCGTATATTTTGTGATTTTAAATTCTATTGGGGAAAAAGTATGATAGAGACCGACGCGTTTATTACCAGCTTCTGCTGGTAACTTGCTTAAAAATGATGCGTCTGTGTATTGATGTATTTGTACCCTTTACAATCAGCTCTTATTTGCTAGGAAAATAGTTTATTTTATTATTTATTATGTATCCAATTTACTTACCGATCTTATTATTAGTTTTATAAATAGAAGTTTTATTTTAGTTTAATTTGAATTCAAATTTGTGTAAAGTTATTCTGAAGTTTTTTAAAAATAACTTTATTTAATGTTCTGAATTTTGAAAATAAAGGAATTAAAATACATTTTTTGACTACTTGTGACATTGCCTTGAGCCCTCTTTGGCGTCTATTAGAAAATCTTTCAACTTTAGTTAATTTAGGTATTCTTAACTTTTTCGAATATTCCTCCAAAATAAATCTCACCTTGAATTTTTTTATTATTACGGAATTTTTAATACACATCATAGTTGTTCTCTTTAAGAAGCGGTTAAATAAGGCCGAAAAGTTCGCTAGTTACATTTATGTTTTAAAACTTGAAGTATCTGATCGACCTTTCGCCCCTCATAGTCTTCCGCTTTATCCATGTAGTTTCTAATCTTTACGTAAATGTTTTCTGTACCCAGCCTTAAACAAGATTTCATACTTTTGGCTGAATAGTGCTTTTAGTTAAAGCAAAGAGATAGTTCTATTATACTTCTTCATTCCTGAGTTGGTTAGGAATTAGCGTTAGGCACAGATATTATGGCTTTGTTATGCGCTGTGTACTGGCTAAATTGCCTGTCATTTTAATTTGTAAACTTTCGGCTGATTTGGGAGTAGTTATTGATGGAATTAATTGTTGGTATAATCGCAAAGTTCTTATTGTTGAGAATTAAATTGAAATTATGAATTTTTGTTTTTTTCATTATATAACTCGATTGAATTGTTCAATAGTCATTTTATTATTTTTATGGCAAACACTTTACATTTGATAATCGGGTTACTATGATATTGATTTTTCACATTTGAAGTAATTGCTTGAAATTTGTTCTTTCTTCTTAAAGTAACGTCAATACTAGAAAGAACGCCGAGCAGGAGAGAGCTAAGTAAGTCTTTTTTAACTGCAATAAAGTAAATAATTGTAATATAATTCTTTTAGATAATAAAACCAACCATTCAATAAACTATAAGCCGCGTTTTATTATAGCTCAAGAATTCTGTTTTCAAGTTGCTGCCGCAACACTTATGTTTCGCTCTTTATTATTCAAAAAACTAATCGGATGGCGTAATAATAATAATAATAAAGTCTGTGGAGCATAAGTATCGCACATTGAGCAGATATTTTGAAATGAGAAATTTAATGCTCAACTCAAAACTTAGTTTATACGAATAAAATTAAGAACACTTTTCGTTTATATGCATTATTTTAACATTTTATTGAATAAACACCATTATTCTCATTTAGTGCTCGGAGAACTAGTAGAGGAAGTAGGTGCAAAATCGAAGGGATTATAAGAACCGAAGTTATTATTTTGTATTAAGTCCAAAAAAGCTTGTCTCCGCCAGAAGTTATTGAAAAATGGGAAAAAGAAATTTCCGTAAGGAAAATTGAAAGGCCTTCGGTTATCTGAGGGTCCTTCAAAAAAGTCATCAGTTTCTGTAGTCTCTTCCTGTAAAAAATGGTATAATTTGTCTGTATGAAATAAAAAAAATATGAAATTGGTATTTACCTGAGACTTCACGAGTGCTACAAAAGCAAATGCTGCCAATAAAACGTAGAAAGTTCTCATGTTGTTAACTTTAGTATTTGAAATTAACTTTAATTTTCTTTGTGCAAGTCAAAGCTATTTATACACAATTCTGACTTCAATGCAATTAAGATTCTTTACGTTTTTAAGGTGTCATATATAATAAATAGATGTTTTTTGTTAGACAGTTAGACACTGATTTGAATTGTAATTAGTTTTAGAGTCGTAGCTTGTTTTTTCATTATCAATTCTTTAATTTGTAAATCTTAAAAATGAGTATTTTGTTTTATTTGTATAACACAGGTTGTTTCGTTTAGTTTGTTTTGACACACAAACATCAAAAAAAATTATAAAGTTCAACTTAAAAAATAATTGGTGAAAAGTACTTTCAATGTACTATTTCTTAAATTGGGTTAGAAATTGTTTGTTGTAGTTTATTATCCAGCTTAGCAAGATACCTCGATATCTCCTTCTTCCTAGATTTTAATTGATATTTTATTGACAAAACTCAAATATTAAATTCGTAGAAAAATATTTAGAGTGGGAAGCTTGCCCAAGCAGATAAGTTTGCACTTTTGCTACAGCTCAATCTGAGATACAATCAAGTAATTTCAATCTGTTAAAGGAACATGTTTCTTCAAATTTGAGATATGGGCTGCAGCTGAAGTTGCCCTACCTTTAGTTGACATTTTGTGCATCGAAGCTGAGCTAAAAGTTCAAAAACCTGACATTATATAGGTAAGTTCATGAAAAACTTTTGCATTAAATGCATACAATTTTTTTTGGAGATGCGCTGCATAAGGCTGCATTTCAAAAATAGTCAAGCAACTGCCATATTTAATTGAATTTAAGGTCCTGTCACAGTATAGTCATACTCATACTTAGCACGTGTAATCTTTTGCTTGAAAACTTTTTAGTGCGAGCAGCAACCTAGATGAATAGAATTAGAGATGTCTTCAACAACGTTTTTTTTTTTTCATTTTTATGCAGATATTTCAGTAGACAAATTGTTTAAGAATATTTCTATATCTACTCGTATACTTAAATTAAAAAAATATCCGCACAAGATAGTTAATAAGTCAGAGGAAATAAGTAGATGTCTGTTCCGACATTTAAAATATTTATTTGTATAGCCAAGTAGCTAGGAAAGTCCATAACATTTTTTTTTTCAATAATTTCTAATACAACAATAAAATCATAAACTAAACAATTTTTAGGCTTGGTACTAAATATTATATTATTATTGTTTTTTAATAAGAATTTTACGCAATACAAACTATTTTTAAATATATTTGTAAATATATTTTTGCTAACTTACTACATCGAAAAGATACTATAGTATCGTTGTATACTATAAAGTTGCAGTAAACATTTACAGGCATTCACAGTATTTTTTATTTACATTCGTATGCACATAATTAAATATTTAGAAATAACATGGAGATAAATGCTTATACATTAAAATATATGTCCATTTATTTTAAATGTGAGCAAAGAAGAATTTAATACTCAATAGCCTTATAATAATAGGTCACAATGTGTGGTTCATTGTACAACCGATTCTAATATTATTGCTGCCATCATCTTTGCTCGCTTCTATCTTAATCCATGATCATACAAATAATTTCAAATATCATCGATTGAACCTTAAGACATTTGGCTTATTAACAAGCCTGCTGCCAATTGCAAACACCATTCAAACAATTTATGTAGTCATTTATTCCACCAGGCAAATGGCAGAAAACTAAACGACTAGGCTAACTTACAAACATTAAACACATTAAACAATACGACAGCAACAATTTCAATATTATTTTAAAGCAGTGAGCAGTGCACTATGGATTATAAATTTTTATATAATTTTTAATTCATAAGGCACCGAAATTGTTTGAAAACAGCAGTAAAGAGAAGAGTTGTAATTAGTTTTGAAAAGTTTGGCATAAATATTTCTAGAAGTTTTTGAATTAAGTCAAGATAAAATGATGAAAAGATTTTTATTTCTTTTTTGTAATAAATTTGAAAAGTATCGCACTTAAAAAAGGATCCATTGATTTGTTCTATTTAAAAATTGCACCAGTCGTAAATCGATGTCTTATTCTAATGCTAACACTTTCTAATCTTCGCCAGCCGCTGATTTGTTTTATTACCAAATATTTTTTCTTTCGCATATGGCTTAAAATCATAAATAGTAGCGTTCTAAATGTGTATTGGGTATTAAGTTACTGTGATCAAAATACTGAGTATTTTTTCTGGCATTCAATATCCGAAAGTAACTTCTTTCGCGACTTTATGTAACAAAATATAGCGAAAATTTCTCTTTCAAATCCGTTAAATGTTTTCGATAAAAATAATTTAACAAATGAATAATTTTAGTTCGACTTTTTACTCTTATTTAAATTTAAAAAATTATTTTTTGGTAGTTTATAATTAAGCACTAGGTCTTTATTTAATAAAAAATTTTAAAACATAATTTTTTATTATTATTCAATATTAATTTTTTTTTCCTATTTTTGGTTTTTGTTTTTTGTTTATCCTGAATATGCCAACCAATGGTTTGGCGAAATATTGAATAATACTATATAATAAAACTTTAACATTTTTTTAATAAATAAAAACCTAGTGCTTAATAATAAACTACTAAAAAAATATTTAAAAGGTCAAATAACTATAATTATTATAATTAAACATTTATTTTAAAAAATGTGTATTTTTCTTAATTTTTATAGACAACAGAAAAACTTAGATATTTTTTTTAAAGAGAAGTAGCACTCAGGCAGCAACAATGCCTATTTAGTCAAGTACCGTGCTACATTCTTTAGGAAAGGGATAGAGAATAGATGAAACAGGTGGTGAAAGTAGAAGGATAGTCGGAAATTAACTGCCGTATATAAGACAGCACAGCGACCAGTGACTATGCCTTCATCCCTGAGCAGCCCCACCGACAGTCAATTTTTATTTTTTGTAGTGAAAAAAACCAAGGTCCTCGTTGGGAATCGAACCCACAACCCCCATACTGACAAGCTAGTACACTACCTACAGGGACACCTAATATTAGATATTAGAGAACAATGAAGAAATTTTGGATTGTGTGTGGAGTATGTATTCTTAATTAATAAATTAGTTGGTTAAACAGATGAAATTTAAAACACACCTAACCCAACGCACCAACCCTTTATAGGTTAAAAAATTAAAAATAAATTTTTAAATATTTTATACATATGTATGTGTATGTGTCTGTTTATGTGTGTATGTGCCTATATATATGTATATGTAATAGAAAATATTTAGTAGTTAAACGTAGCCGCTACTGAAGACCATCTTTCTTCATTTTAAAAAACGATTGCTCAACCGATAAATTTACGTTTGTCATGCTTGTAGCTTCGAAGGAAATTGAAAGTTATGTTCGGCTTTTTAATTTTTCTTGTCGTTGTTTGATTTAGGTAATGAGTAGACATTAACATATTCGACTATATGCCGTGTATTCGGTGGGAAACTTATTTACACATTTAATTTTTTCAATGTTAAATAAACGAACACGTGCTTTACTAATGCAATAACACTTATCTTATTGTTTCTTGAATACAATAGGATAAATTAACACAATTCCTCGCGAATTTCACCAACATAAAAAATGAATTAAATATTAATATAGGGTTAATCTGACAGCTATATTTATTAAGAATTTTTGTAAAGATATAAAACAATTTTCGCACACAAAGGTCATTAAGCCCAGCAGTCATGACCCTTTTTGTAGAAGCGAGAAAATATTTTTTCGGTTTTCGAAAACCTTAGATTCATTTTATTGAGTACCTGCTAAAATATTGGACGAAGGCTTCCTTATAAACTGACTTTATAATCAGCTCTCTAATTTAATACTTCAGTTAAAAAGCACGCTAAAAAATTATTTTAATTTTCAATAATTTTTTTAATAAAATAATTCAATGTATTAGATTAATCAACATTTTGTGTTCACTAATTAAAATAACACTAATTAATCATATTTTTCGCACATAATTTCTTGATCTCTTCTGCTTTAAAAATCTGATAAGCATTTGGCTTACAAATCACTTTTTTTAATATACAGGGTGTCCGCCGGAAAGTCTTGACAGTTCATATTTGCCAGTCGTGAAGCAGACACGTGGCAAATTTATTATGGATAAATATTCGATAAGCCAGCGTGTTTTAATCGTTAACATTTTATCAAAATCACTAATCGATTACTGTGACGATGAGAAAGTTACGTGCAATGTTTGAGAGAAACAACCTGCCAACAAAGCGCACTGGTATCCATTTAGTGAGTGAATGATTTCGAAGAAAGACCCTAGAATGGACCACAATGTAATGTAAAATCGGCTGAAAACATTACTGCTGCTTAAAAACAAAATAACTCTCAACCTCAATTCGACGCCGTTCTCAGGAGCTTGGTCTTTAAAGAACAAAAAGTAAAAGTGTTTTTGGATAAGGATTTGCATTTGTTTCCATATAATATTCAGTTGACGCAAGAGCTTCGTCCACAAGACAATTTACGCCGCTGTACATATGCCAATATGATTTTATACCTCGCCCGTGACAACACCGATTTTCATGAAAAAATCATAAAGAGCGACGGGGCATATTTCCATTTCAATGGATATGTGAATAAAAAGAATAGTTGGTTTTAGGGAATGAGAAACTGTCAAAATATTCAACAGTCACGTTTGCACCCAAATCGAATCGAATTATTATTATTCGAATATCCATTTTTGTATAATGCTCAATGAAAATTCCCACTGTGCGGCGATAAATTAAATTTAAATCTTCAACGATTAAATTGTGAGTGACTCTTAAAAAGCTGTTTGATATTTTCTTTTGACAGCCTTGGGTTTGTCGTAAAATATAAAAGGGGAACTGTTTTATTAAATTTGAATTTGTTGGCTCTTACACGCCACCGCCAAACATTAACTGATGAAGATCACTTTTGGGTTTGTTGTCAAGGAAAATGTCAAATGTTTGTCAACTAAATAAACATAATTTCTAACAACATTCAACATTAAATATCTGTTGTAGTTGTTATTTAAAAATGTATTTTTTTTAAAAGAAGAAACACGCAGTGACAGGCATCAAAACTGAACAGCAAAATTTTAAAACGGTTTTTTTAAATTAAGAAAGTTTATAAAATCAAACAATTACCAAAAAAAATAATTCGTTTGTAATTATTTACGTTTGTTCATTCTTTTAACCTCGTAAATTTTAAATAAATTAATTTCACTTTGTTTTTCTTTATCGTTGCTTTAAAGTGGGTACTAACGTGACAAATGAGTTTTTAATTATTTTCTAAATTACCGTGGTAACTTTCGCTTAGATAAACAATGTCAAAAATAACAACCAAAACATTAATGTTAGATAGAACTTAAAACTAAAGATTAAAGTGTAAAAAAATATACAAACTCAATCAACAACCATGACAATATTTACCAGGAAATATTTAAATTATTTCACATTTGGCCCAAATATATGAACTTGATCGCAGAAAATCAATGCGTTTGTAGATTAAGGAGTATTAATACGTTTATATTTTTCAATTGTTTATGTTATATACATATAATCAAAATCTTCGTTTGTTATCAGTATTAAAACACTATTCGCCAAAGAAATGACACGTATCAGTATATAAAATAATGTTCTGATATGAGGAGCGTAGCAAGAGGTGATAGAGGCGGACATTTGCCCAGCATCATATTCCATTAATAATTCTATATTCCATTAATTTCTATATTCACACTGGTATTAATAAAACGGATTTTTGCAAAGAATAACTGTGTATTTTATGCCAATTTACTTCCTAACCTCAAATGTGCCCACACATAATATTGTACCCTTTTATGCAAGGCGTAGGCTAAAGTTTTTTAGTACTTATAAATGCAGATTATTACTGCAGTAATGTTGACTTTTCTTGCTAACAACAGCAATGCATGTAAGTACAATGTTAGCAAGTGTTAAATTTAGTTTTATGTTCGAAGCCCTAATTAAGTGTTATTGATATGGTTTTTTAAAAATACAAATTTGTATACATGTAAAGGGTAGTCCAACTATATTATTTTTTATTATGTCAGAATGACCTATAAAAATTATCAAACAAACAAACAACACACAAATTATCGTCGAACTTTTCGCTATGACTGCGGTAATACACCTATGTCCGATTATCTGACTCTGACATAATTGAGGCTCACTGTTGTTAACGTTCCAACTCATCTTATCCTTTAGTTCCAGAAATTATTTTTGGCTTATTGCGTGTAGTTTGTTCTTTTAATATCTCAAAAAAAAGTCCAACGCTATCAAACATTGCCACGATATGATATGACAATGCAATTGAATTTTTCATGCAGAAGAGTCATTGTTTCTTTGGCAATGTGGTAAGTAGCATCATGCTGTTGGAACCACATAGGGACGTATCGTAAATTTTTCTGATCACAAGAGGACGGTATCATTTCGCTTTGGTGAACATCACTGCTTGGGTCCAGAAACCGTAGCAAACAGTAATTATTTGTGGTTGCATCGGCTCTTCAACAATTACTCGCAGATTTAAAAAAAAACCATTAAGGTGAATGTATGCTTCGTCGCCGAAGGGTATTACCTTTTTATGCTCACCATTATTGAAATTGTAATTGAAACAGCAAAAGTATTGTTAGTAAAATAAGAATCCATTATTAGGTGATTTAAACGCAAAATTCGAAAGGCCAATTTATCTTTCCAATTTTGGCTGTGCTAATTCAAAAAACCAATAATAACAGTAACATTAGTTCAAAATAGAAACTCATATGGTCCTCCTATTTTCCTCGAAAATGTAAAATCCTTAATTGACTAATTAAGTTCTATGAACGTAAAATTTTTAATTAAAAACCAAAAGCATGCTTGAAAGATTCGCCTGCAAATTGTAAAATGAATATAAATTTCTGAGTTGCAATTGTAGAGGGCTGTATTTAAATTCCGATGTTAATAATAGTAAGTAAATGACAAAATAATTCCAAACTATTGTCGATTTCAACTCAAGGTTCATAACAGAACATTCTGAAGTCTCTTGAAACTAGATATGTATATGAACTTGCAAGAAGAGTTTTTAAGTTATCGTTATTAATATGAGTCTTTAGAATTAATAATAAAACGGATTCCTTTGTAGAAGAATGGCGTCTAAATTGCTCAGATTGATTAAAAATTACATATTGTTATGTTTATTCCTTTTAATAAACCTTTTGGTTTTTTGAGTTCTTTTATTAGAATATAATACCACAGTTCTTTACAGTGTTAAATTAAGTTAAACGATTTATTTACTTTAAATACACACAAAATAAACACGATGGTAATTTCGTTGTCTTACCTCATTAATGACTCAACTTAAACCCGTTCATCCGTACAGCAAGCTTCCCTTGCATAGTCCCCGCATACCCAAGTACACTCCACTCCAACATCACCCCAGATTGATGCTGCTACTATCACTTTGTCTATGCGCCCGCCTAGTGTTAGTTATTTTTGTTTATTGTTGCTTATCTTATTTGGTAAAATTTCTTATAAGCATGTTGTTGTTGTCTTGCGTGTATAAGATTTCTTAGAAAACTATGCACTTTGTAAAATGCACAGTGGGTTGCTTCGTTTATTTTTTTTTTTTAGTAATAATTTCTTTCTTTTACAACAGATTTAAAGAAAGTAGACGTATTTCAGAAATAAGGGAAACGATCAAATCCACTTTATACTTTTAGTGAATAAATTTTTAAATATCAATTATCTTTTATGCATCACTGATTTCTTAAATAGTAAAAAGTCTGCCGGAATGGATACTATATCCAATTATTTCGTTAAAGTATTCCCCATATTCGTTACCGTTACATTCAATACTTGCCTTGTTAGTTAGTTATTAGTTATTCTGAGGTGAAAGCAAAGAGGAAAACATAAACAATTTAAAGCTTATTTTCTTACTTTCTAATCTTGGATAGTTAGGATTTGAGAAAATTATTTTTAAAAAAGTTTATAAGTGATTGGTGAAGTATTTATTCAACAGAGCCACGTTCTTTTCACGTTTCACATTGCAAAATTTGAGAAGCTAAGACCTATCATCGTGGTAGATCATTTTGTTTAAAACGATTAAGATAGGCCTTGATTGATCAAGTATGAAAATATTTCAGTGATTCTTTCATAAAAAAAGTTTTATGTTCTAATAGATAATGACGCGTCTTCTATGCGTGATCTTTTATAAGGCGTTCCAAACAGATAAGTACTTACTGCGAATTTATATAATATTTTCATTTACAACATTCAACATTTTATTCGCATTTCGAAATAAAAATGAAAGTAAGGGAAATGCAAATATACTGCTGTGCCGAAAAGTAAAAAGCTAAAATTTATTCCACATCGACCTGAAATCATATAAAAAAGTTATTACTGAATTCTTTATTGCAAATAAGTAAAACTAGATTTTAGAGTTTTCAAATTAATTACAAGTTTACTTACTTTAACTACAAACAAAGTAAGTTGGCACTACAAAACAATTAACTAAAGACGCAAGTCTTTACTTCTCGAGGTTTATGTTTTAACTAACTAACTAACTAGCCACGCAGATGCTGTCTTTTATATTTGTCCGCTAGAGGTCTACGAAAATGAAGAATTTCCTACTCCTTTGTATCACACTTTGTTGTTGTTATTGTAGAGAAATATTAATCCTAATTAAGCCACTGTATATACTTTAATTCTCTCATCATTCTCTTTATAACATAGAACATAGAATATTAAAACATGTAATATATACAAGAGTATAAATACCAGTCAATAAAGAACCACCAGCATACACGCATGTCTTTTTGCAGCTTTGAAGTGCACAACAATATAATACAGTTATTTTATTTATTCAATGTATAGGCGCCTGTTGATCTGTGTGTATAAGTTTTCTTAGAAATCTACGCAGTTGCGTGTAAAAGATTTCTACGCAGTTTGTAACTAGAAAGTTGTTGTTGTCTTGCGTGTATAAGTTTTCTAAGAAAACTACGCAGTTAGTAAGCAACATACCCAGTTATTTCGTTTACTTTATTACTTAATTATTTCATTTTAAAACTTAAGCAAGACGTATCCGTAAGAATATTATATGGAATTAGAGTCTAGTAAGGGCTAATTAAGTTAATGGGATTTCCTTCTATTTTTTTAAAAGTAAAAATTTTTCATTGAAAACAAAATAGTTTTTATTAGATCAGCATAAAATCAATACATTTCCGATATGGTTCATCATGTACAAAACTCATATTTTTTATACATCACATGTGAAACTGTGTGGAAAAGAACGATAGGTTACGAATATGGTCTCTCCCATAACTGCACAAAGCGCTTTTTGGTAAATGAAATACAATTTAGCTGGTCCAATAAATACAATATATCTTTCAATAATTGAAATAACGAAACAGTGATTGCTATGGACAGAGGGTAAATTTGTTATTACAGTAGAATCTCGCAAATTACAACCTTTGCAATTAAAACTCTTTGCAAATTATAAAAAGTTTGTATTTCAAGAAATTATTTGTTACAGAAAACTATGAAATTGTAATAAAACGGATTAACTAACACTTGCAGCTTTTGCAGCATTTAAATTTCTACAATAGCACGCATTAAAAATTCGAATTTTTAATTTTTTCCTTTCGCGTGGATTGAAAATGGTGACAATAGAATTACAACCTTCATAGCTTTTCGTCTTTGAGGATCTATTGAACATTTTTAAAATATTTTAACTAAATCTGATGAAGCTCGGTAATGACTTTTGTTGGCTTTTTGTTGCTTTCCAGATCAAGTATCACATTTTTGTTCTTCTACATATGTACATAAATCAATATAATATTTCCGAATTAATTAAAAAAGTAGTTTTCATTAATTTTGTTTTAAAATATTTATTACAGCAGAAAACGAAAAACCAAAAAAATAAGGAAAAACCACCATCAGCTTCCAATAATGTAGTCTTTCCCGTTCATGATCTTTAAAATCCTCTTAGCTGCGCTTTTTGCCACAGTAGGCTCCATACGCTAACAGATTTCGTGCGCAGAGGGTTTGAGGGGTTGCTATCATCAGTGGGCTTAAAAAGACATTTTAATTTTTTTACAGCAAAGATTTGTATAAATTCAGACTTGTACATTTACCTGGTCCACAGTTTGTTTGTCATCAACTGATTCAATAGTTCTGGCATGACCATAATAAATTCCATTTAGTAAAATGATTAAGCTCGAGACGATTAAAATGTAGGCCTTGAATTTAATTATCATTTTGCTATAAGAATTATGATTATTAGTTTTATGCAAATTCCTTTAAACACTACACTACAACAAAGATAACAACTTGTTTTACAAAAAAGAAATTTATGAAAATAATAACACTTTTAACGTATCGGCGGAAATATTTGAAATGTTTTACTACTTAATGCATATAATAAATGCTGATGTGTTGTTTTTCAGTTTCTGCTGTGTCAAGTTCATTTGAAACACAAAAAAAAATTGTATACAGTTTCTTATCAACAAATTATAATATACTTTTAAAATAAAATTATTTAAAAATAAATTTACTTTAAAAAAACAAAAATGTTGACAAATGGCCGGCCTATATTAATACTTTTTTATTATAACTAAATGCTTATGATTTCTGTGCAAAAGTAAATAATCAAGGCTTGCACAGTGGGTCACAATTATTTTTGGGGCATATTTTATTTTTTTTTATATCTTGCAGCCAAGATATAAACCTAAATTATGAACAAAAATCAGTACAGAAATCTTTCCGCATTGTAGTAGAACATTGATTTCTACAGTATAAACTCTTACTGAGGGCTCTAGGATTTCATGGATTAAGAACTAATCTGGTTATTTTTATTAATAACCACAAACAACAATAATTTCTGTTAACCAACTGCTTTTCTTAGTAATTTCTCATTTAAATGGAGCTGGTTTTTTCGTGCTAAGAAATTGAAAATTAAAAAACGACACAATATAATAGCAAAAGCAGGATTTATATATCAAGAACAAACTGTAACTCTTGAATAAGAAGTTAAAAATCGTTATTTTTAGATATTAGGTATGCTGCCATTGTTATTAAGAACTTGGGTGCGATATGTATTTAGAAATAAAATTTTCATTTCATATACATGTCATAAGATAATCCCGTTTGTATAACTTACAGTTAAAAAACAATTTTGTTTTAAAAGAAAATTAAAACTTAAATTAAGCTACAAGGCTCCGTTCCTTCTCTTACCCTATTTCTTATTTTTCTAAATTACCTTCATTGTTAAAATTTCTACCCTACATAATCTTTCGCAGATGACGCACCATTTGTCATTCGTATTCATTTAGTAATAGACCGAAGCAGTTAGAATCGATTCTCAAAAGGCGGAACATGAACAATAAGCTCAATCACGATCTTACAACAATCTCAAAACGGCGTCGCGTGAATAGAGTAAGTTTTAATGCCCGTAAGTCGCAATGTTGCATATTTAAGCATATATTGGTATTCGGAAATAATGTTGAACATTATGGAAAATCAGTGTGATGTTCAATGGACTAAGCACATTTTTCAGGTTTCGAAAGGGCCTCAGTTTTCTTAAATGGTATAAAGATACTACACTCCATGCGATCTTCGCATTCCAGAGCCTGGGTTTTCTTAAATGGTGTAAAAGATACTACACTCAATCCGATCTTGGTACTATTTATACCTTCTATATCCGTCCAAAAATCGAATACAATTCTCATGTATGGGCCGGCGCCCCAAAGTCTATTTTGGAGTTGCTCGACCGCATACAGGAGAAGGCTAAGAGGCTCGGTGGGGACAGTAGGGTATCTAATTCTATTGATTCTCTAGGGCGTCGACGCCATCAGGTTTTACTTCACTGTTCTGTCGTTACTACAATAGTAAGTGCTGTAACGAAATTACGACACTTGTTTCCGCTACTCGCATGTTTTTGCGTTTAATGTTTTATCTTTTCGTTAAGCGCCCATCCCTTTGTGGTTGATTGGCCGATAAATCGCACCACGTTTTTTCGCAGAAGAGTCCGTATGTGGAATAAACTCCCTCCAGATGTCTTTTTTGTAACTTTCAATGTAGAAAGTTCAAATCGATTGTCAACAAACACTACTTCCTCTTTCCGCGTTCCGATAACGTAATTTCCTAGTTTTGGCACAACGTATTGCATGTGTAGCGGTCATCCCCTCAGTGCTGGTCCAAAGAAAAAAAATTATTGCGTTAAATCATAGATTCTAAATTTGTTAATAGATTTTCACCAAATCATTTTTGAATACTTCGCTTATATCATGTAAATTAATTTACTGCCCCATCTATTTGGTACACTTAATACTGAAAGTTTTATCTATTTGTTCCATATAAGAGAGAATATCTATTTTTTGAAAATTATTGAATGAATCTAGGAATAATCAAGTCATGCGTCCATAAATATTACTTGGACTTTCTAAGTTCCACTATTACACATTGTTGTAGCCTAGATGGCTAGCACGGTGGCTACTAAAGCTGCTTTCATGTGGAACATATGACTTCTGAGTTGCAAATATGCAAGTGTGTTATAATTGACGAATTACATTTCACATAACTTATCTGCGGTCACAATAGTTTATAGTGCAAAATTATTGCAGTTTTTGAAATTTATGAAAGTTGTGTGTTTGTGATATAAAGTGTTTGATTGGAAAATGACTAATTAATAAAAAAAGAAATAAAAACGAAAAGACCAAAAATGGTGGTTACTAAAGAACTTCCCGTGGATTTGCTTCTATGGTAATGCCTGGAAGATCCAAAGGCACTAAAAATGTGAAAAGCAATTTGTCCTAGTGCATGGTGATACCAAGTATTTTCCGACAATTTAATTGAATGCTGTTGATAGTGCTGCCAGTCTTTTTATTCCGTCAATAAAAATATTGCTTAAAGATTAAAAAATCGATGTAATTTGCTTCACTTATTGTAAAACATAAAATATTTTTTTTTAACAAAAATATTAATGAAAAATGAAGTTCATTTGCAACATATCCATTTGCTTTATAAAACATTATATAACATAAAAAAATAAAAGCAATCCTATTTCGTGCTTGATTCCTTTAAATAAATATTTCATGATATTCTCACAAAATATTTATTACAAAAATTTTTATTAAAAAATAAACATCTTATGATATTATCATAAAACATTTATTCAAATAAAAATTAAAATAAAAATATTTGAAATGTATTGTAATGGGGAAGAATATCATGAAATATTTATTTAAAGGAATCAAGCACGAAATAGGATTGCTTATATTAAAAATGATTCCGGATAATTATAGATAACTTATAAAAAAATCAAACAAAAAAATAAACAAACATGTTCAAAATGATAATGCCGTATATGATTTAAGTAATTTTTGCTATTAAAGCTAACACCTGAAGGTTAAAATGGTGTATTCAAATATTTTAGTGAAGGTTAAGAATAACAAATAAGATTTAAGAGCACATATCAGTTATTGCATAAAAATTTGTTATTTTCTTATTTTTATACACATTAATTTCTCTTGTACTAAAGCTATTTAACATTTCTTCTGTACGAATAAACATATTCAATTTAGATTTCTGGACGCTATTGCCATCAGTTAAGAATTAAAGGGTTCATATTCAATTTCATTTGTCATTTTAGTTTTTTATAGAATTAATTCATCACCGAATAATCATATAATAAGAATCTTCGTCGAGCTCGTATAGGATTTTTAGAAATTGATAATCAAATTACTAAATCTAATTAATGAAAGGAATTATTTCCCACTGTGTTTTACAAATATCAAATGCGCCATTAGCGTCCCGGAATCATTTAAAAGATTGTGAAAAAATAATTGAGATACAAATTAAACACTGTCTCCACACAATGCATATATTTTATATTTTTTACGTACATAATTTTTAAGCATTGGCAAACAGTTTTCTGTTTCTAAATGGTTTGCATAAGAAACACAAACCAAAAATTAACTTTATAAAATTTATAATATTTGAACGTCTATAAATCTCCAAACATAAGAAAGAGTCTTAATAGCAGCAGTTAGTTTTACAAAAACTTCTGCTTCTTCATAGTATATGGAACTTTTATCTTTTCTATAAAAGATCTCTTTGAAGGTGAATAACAACTGTAAATCCTTAATGCTGAATTTTTGCATTTAATACAACATCACTCAAATGTTGGCATTTAGTTATATGCATACGAGTATCTGCTCTTCTGCATGAAGTTGTCCCACTGCAAATTTTAAAGGAAAAAAACAACAGAATTTATTCCACATAGTTGAAGCGATTTCTTCGCTCTTTATTATTGGCTGGCTATACCTACGAGAACAGACAATTGTTAACTTAAGTGAAAAAAAAAGAAAAAAAATAGAAATTCTCATAGTGACGATTTGTAGACCAATTATTTCAAATGAAAATGCTCCTCCAACGTCAATTTTAAATGCAACAACTGACATTATTTTCACAGATACCAAATATAGGACAATCATATATTAGATGGTTCTATTAAATGACTAACAATTTTGCACATGCATGAAAACTAAAACGAAATTGTAATCTGACTGTAAGTAATTCTTATCCATTGAATGTAGGTCTCCAAGTTTTAAATTGAAAACTAAATAAGAAAGAAATAAAGTTAAAAATAAAATTTAACAACCGACACGCATTAGTTTGAACTTTTCGTTTTAACCTGATGACATTAAGATTTTTGTTTGGTTGCTATTTTCCTTAGCGAGTTTTTGCGGTTCTTGGGAAAAAGGTTGGTGACTTGTGGTGCTGCATGTTCATTTCACTACTGTGTTCCGTACTGTGTAATAAGTGATCATTAAACATAATTAGAAAAATGTTTGTAATTTAATAATTCAAATACTTTAAGAAGTAAAAACGTTGTAATAAAACTTTATTATTCGTGTCTAAATGTGAAAAAGAATGAAAAATCTAAGATTATTTAGACATAACTATCCAATAAATATAAATCAGCATTTGTTTGGCTTTATATTTTAAGATTTTCTGATACATTTCATTAATGGTTGGTGTATTCTCTAGACATAACCACTACAGGGTGTAACTTGGTGTCGCTTTGTTAAAGAATCTGCCAATAAGTGACGTATTCAAGAAACATTAGATATGTGTGCAAAGCAGCTCCTTTTCTATTTCAGTTAAAGACCTACTTCAGAAACTTTTTTGTATAAAAATTGGCTTTAAAATGTCTACGGTTTTACTGATTTGAATTTTGAAGACGACAGATTTTCTTATTTTATCACTCTTTCAAAAGTGGCAGTTGCATCCATTCGCTTTTATTCAGTAATTGGCGGGGCCTTTGGAGATATGAAGTAATTGTTATTTATTAATTTTATTGTTTCTGTAATTTGTTTGGAGCAAAAATTTAAAAAATTTTCCCTAAAAGCTAAGTTATTGCTGACGCAATTATTTCCAGAAAGTTTCAGATTGTTTAAATTTAAGTAACGTATATTACCAAAATAGTCCTGTTTTTCTCGCAAACATTTCATTATTAGAAGGTAAATCAGTTTCGGAGCTGCCAAGCAAATCAATAATTGTATTTGATTTTTTCTAATTCGCTTTGATAAATTACAATTATTAAATTATTGTTCAATTGCTATACGATGTGATTTT
The DNA here is from genome assembly GCA_030448955.1 of Trichopoda pennipes. Taxonomy (NCBI): domain Eukaryota; kingdom Metazoa; phylum Arthropoda; class Insecta; order Diptera; family Tachinidae; genus Trichopoda; species Trichopoda pennipes. The sequence goes on from JASKUP010000064.1 coordinate 2,036,947, forward strand.
TAAGTTAAAACAACAACAATTCTGCTACTTAAAATTGTTTAAAAACTTTAATGTTTGCTGCTTTACTTTCAGTGTTACCAATGCTTAAAGAAAGAGATAAATTGAGATTTAAATGTTTAAGATTTTCATTTTTTAAACACATGCTTGTAATAGGATGATTGTTAAAATTAAGATTTAAATTAAAAATTTAAAGATAATTCAACTGTATAAAAAAGAAAAAATAACGCCACTTAGGATTTGTTAATTATAATCCTTTGCAGAGAATATAGAGGGTATATGTTGCCTCATAAGAATCTGCTTTATTATTTTCTTATATGGATTTTCAAAAGAATGTAGAAAATAACAAACTGGTCTGATAATATACCTATCGTGTGATACATCAAAACATGTTTATTCGATTTATTTCAAATTTTTTTTCAGTTGTTCGTAATTGCCAGGAGAATGTTAGTACGAAAGAAAATTTTGGGAAAACCGTACGGAAAAGCCGGGAAATTGGAAAAATCGAAAATTAATTTTTAGTATGGAATTTTGTGTGCAATTGTTCCGTTGTAGCTTTTCGAATTGCAAAATTCTTAGTGGAAAACTCGGAAAATTCCTGAAAAACGTGATGCGGCAGAATTGCATTGAAATTACGATTTTTCCACAAATCAAATCAACAACATTTATGGCATATTTCAATCTGGGAACATTTAACTTCTATTACAAGTCGAACTATAACATAACATAGCACTTTTAAGGTATTCTCTACACGAAAGATTAATTAAAATTAAGTAAATCCAATTTTTTCGTTATTACTATTGCATCTGATATGTAACAAATGCTCACTTTAAACATCTATTCTTTAAATTGCACTTACAATTTCTTCTTATGTCTTTACTTCGAAGTAGTATTAAAGCATTGGTCTCACTTTGTTTGCAAAAAAAAAAATATTTTACCTCCTTATGTACCCGAGACAGGACACGGATATTTAAATGCTTCACAGGCGGGTTAATCCCACTAATCATGCTCCATTGATTGACTTAAAAAAATGATTAAACATCCTCATCGCACGTCAGACTTTTGTTTTGATAGGAACAATTCTATTGCTGCTGTTTGATGGCACGATAATTAGGTATGTTATATTCTCAAATATGTTATAAAGGGTTCGTCATCAAGGGCAAATTCCAAGGAGAGGAAGTCCTTATCCCACGAATTCCCATTATTCCAATTCAAGCGGGTTCAGTTCTCCGTTCGATTGGCATTTGCGATGACAATTAATAAATCGCAATGCCAATTACTAGAAGTCTGTGGGATTGATCTCGCATTTCCCTGTTTTTCGCACGGTCAGCTGTACGTTGCATGTTCGCGTGTTGGTAAATCATCTTCGTTATTTGGTTTTGCCCCGGAAAACAAATCGAAAAACATTGTTCATCAAATCGCTTTCTACTGATTCCATTTATTAGAGTTAAGAAGTCAAATTATTAATACTAGTGAAAAGTAACACAATATTGATATGTGCGTATATTTTCCGACGGGGTTTAATTTATTTTTATTTGGGTACGATATTATGTCGACCCTCGTCAAATTTGGTTTGTGAACAAACCGGTTTCGGCCATTTGCCATCTTCAATGTTCTCTTTATACTACATAGTTGCGTTCTATTGTCAGCTGTATTTATATAGTTCGTCTTGTTCGTGTTTTTCTTCGTGTTATTGCAGTCGTCTATTTCTCTATTTTTTGTCTGTATCTGTTTCTCCTTTTTTCGTTTGTTTGCTTTTACCTAATTTGTCTCTCCCTTTTCATTCGTCTCTCTTCCTACCTAAATCCTTTCACGACGATGCTCGTTATTCGTTTGTGTTTATGTGTGAACCTATTGGGTTTTTTCTATGACATAATAATCTGTAATTGTACGTTTATGAGGTTCTTTATTGCTTTAGTCTTGTGCATCTGCGTAGCGTGTTTAGGTTGGTGTAATGTAACACAATATTACTTCTGCAGGTAGTTAAATCAAGCTTAATAATCGCCAAATTGCTATTTTTCAAAAACAGTTCGTAGTTCTATTTATTCAAAATTTAAACCACATTTCCTTTGCCAAATACACACGAGGCAACGTTCATGATACATGGTTTAAAAATGAGCGACCCCCTATGTATACATACGATTATTCCTATTGAGGAGATATTCAAGAAGTGATACAACTAAAAATGAAAAAAATATGGCGAAAAACAAATAGAAAAATAATTAATAAAATTGAAAAATTAGTCAAGATTAGCAATTTTTAATTTTCGCTTTCAACGAAGCAATACAAGAAAAACTGAAAAAATCCGTATAGACGAGGAAACATTGCATGCGGGGTACAAATGGATACATAAATTTCAACAGGAAATACTCTTACACATTAGATAAAATTAAGTGCAACATCTTCATGTATCTTTTATTGTACTCACATCTCCTGCGCCAGATGGTATACCAGCGCTGGTACTGAAACAGTGCTTTTCGACGCTAGTGTGTCCGTTAACAACCATTTTCAGCATGTGGTATCATGCCGGTGATTTCCAAACTGTTGGAAGTTTGCTAATGTAACGCCAATCTACAAAAAGGGGTGAGGCTAACAATCCTGAAAATTACCGCCCAATTTTAATTTTTCTGCACTTTCTCAAGTGATAGAAAGTATGATTAATATTCATCTTGTGAGGTAATTGGTGTCCAACAGCTTGCTCAGCGATCGACAGTATGGCTTCCAAAGGGGGCGTTCTACGGGCGACTTGCTGGTTTTCATATCGGAACAATGATAACTCCATACATCGTTTCGGAGAGAGTAAAGTGGTGGCCCTACATATTTCCAAGACGTTTGATAGAGAGTATGATATGATGCACTTCTGCACTTTCTCTAGATTTACTCGTATATCGAGCTTTATCATGGGATTTCATTAGACGAGTTCAAAATTTATTCAGGGGTACCGCAAGGCTCTGTTCTTACTCTTATCATTCTTATTTTTCTAAATGACCTTCCCTGTCAAACTTTTAACCCATAATCTTGAAACGGGGTCGTGTTAAAAGAGTTGATTTTAATGCCCGTAAGACACGCATAGATCTGTATACGGGAATGGTGCTACGCCTATTACTATGGGTGAAGCTCTTGATGTTCTTGGCATGATAATTGAATGCCCAAGTGCCCCGGTTTTCTAAAACGGTGTGAGAGATACTTCACTCCATCCGATATTCGTACTATTTATACCACTTATATGCGTCCAAAGATGGAATACAACTCTGATGTATGGGCCGGTGCCCCAAAGTATATTTTGGTTGTGCTCGACCGCGTACAGGAGAAGGCCAAGAGGCTTATTGGGGATGGTAGAATGTTCAACTCTATTGATTCCCTAGAGCATCGACGCAATGTAGGTTGCATTTCCCTGCTTTATTGTTACTACAATGGTAAGTGTTCTAACGAAATTAGGAAACTTGTTCCCGAAACTCGTACATTTTTGCGTTTGACTCGATTTTCGTTGGGAGCGCATCCATGATTGGCTAGTGAATCACACTACGCATTGCATTGAAAATTTGGTTTTTTAGCAGAACAGTTCGTGTGTGGAGGGAGTTCATTCCATTCTTTCTGACACTTTCAATGGAAAATTCAAGGAAAATTCAAATCGAATGTCCACAAACACTACTCCCTCTTTCCTCCTCCCCATAACCTAATTTGCTAGTTGAAGTACAATGCATTGCATGAGTAGGGTTCATCTCCTGAGTACTGGTCCGAAGGAAAAAAGGGTAATCTGCGAATGGCACAGTTGTGCCAGAAAGAAGTTTATATACTAGTAGGGTTAGTGGAAAAAGTCATGAACAAGGATAATGCACTAGCAATACAAAACTAAAAGAGAAAATTTTAATAGTTTTATAAATATAAGTTCCGTTAAGCAGGATGTAATTTTGAAAGTTAAAGATGAAGCAAAAGAAGGAACGTGAAGAGTTTTAGGATGAATTAATCCACGAAATACTTCAAGCTGTTTACGGCTTATCATGGACTTGATACATTGGAACCGATGCGGTGGTTCGTTTTTGGTCTTGAAGGAGAGGCGTATGTGCATATAAGCTAAAGGGTGATTTAAGTTCCTAGAAATACCTTAAATGTAGACTGAAAGATGTTAAAGAAGTTGTAAGAAACTCAAATGCTTATTAATTGATTGCTTATATACTAATAAAGAATATTAGCATTAAAGATTTATCAAACATTATATTCAATTCACCGTTCGGCAGAAAAAGTCGGGAGCTCGAAATTTGCGTGCTGTTCACAGATTTTTCCATCACGTCTAGTTTTCAAGGTATTGCTATTGCAATAAAATACGAATTTTGGAAGATTAAATACGTATTTAGTATGATTACAATGGTCGGAAAAACCGGGAACAAGAACTTTGTTAAGCAATTTAACTTATGCAAATTGAGTTAAGCGTGCTGAATTCAAGACTGATTCTATCACGTGTAGTTTTTGAGGTAGTAAATAATCTTACACTTTTATTACTTCAACTGTATAAACTAAACTTTGAAATGAATTGTAATATTTAATTATTATTTGGTAGATCGCTGTCTTTTTTAAATGTTATCAGCTAACATTTGTGGTAACTACTTACCGTTATATATATATTTTTTTTTCATGTGCACAATATCTTGGTGGAATCCTTCACTATGCACATCAAATCTGCATCAAGATTTTATGGGAAAAAATCCAAATGCGAAAGTAAAAAGTGTATTTTTAATGAAATATTGTTGGTGATATGAAAATATAAGTTCTTTCACCAGCTCTTTGTAATGTTCAGCTCTTCTTTTTAAAAGAAAGTTGTGACATATATTTTCGACAGTTTCTCATGCTCTCCCTTCTTTATGGACCAATTCAAATAGACATATTCTAATTAATCTGGTCGAAAGGATTTGCCCAATATATGTGAGTTATGAAAACACTTACCTGGTGTTCTAAAAATATTATATCTTCAAGATACTAGCCGTACCTTGAAGTATTCTTTATTTAATTTTTATCTTAGCACTAAAATACTTATTACTATGTGTTCTGATGGAACAGTTTAATTATGACTCGCTGACAATTTAAAATATCTTTCTCTTAAATACTAGAATTGTTCTTAATCTTAAACCCATTTTTGTTTTTCTTAAACTTGTAAACATGTTTTTATTTGAAACTAATTACCTAGAATTGGTCGACCTTGAATTTGTTTACAATATTTGAGTCGACCTTTTTTATCTTAACCTATCAATTACTTTCTATGGAAATTTCCTACTGTCTATCTTAACTTGTGTGTTCTGGTTTTGTACTTGAACAGCAAAACGCATATTATGCAATGTGCATAAGTGTGTTACATAATGTTTTGTGAGTGCATTGATTTTTATCATTTATGGGTTTTTTATACCCACAATTTTATATATCACAATATTTTAAAAATAAAATTTTATGGTGGTAATGATTTACATACGGAACCTTTGTAGAGTCCAGCAAAAAATGCCTACACTCAGATACCACTTCTAATTAAAAATGTCGTTGTTCTTCATCTTTCATCAAGGATGAGTTGAAGTCTGATCAACTTCTTCGAAATTAAGTTTTACTCTAAGATCCCTGTTATCAGAATAAAATTCATCGATTTCTTCTTTGGCCCATAAGTGTCTAAACATGCTTGTTTGTACATTTTTTCCCAAAGTATCATCAAAAAATGAAAAGACAACTTGCTCCGAGCCGGTGGAAAATCCACCCTACTGTATTTGTATAAGCTGTACTTGTATTGCTTTGAATGTTTTTTTTAATATTGCATCTTCTAATGAAAATTTACGGCATTTAATTTTTAAACTTATAATCTTTTGTGTTATTGCATTACGAGTAATTATTTATTTTTGAAAATGCTGTAAAATGGAAAAGCCAAATCTAGGATATGAAAAAACTCCTTTTAAAATTCTATTGGCAACTCTGCTTGCATTGTAGCATTGCTGGGTTACAAAGTTCTTGCATTTTTTATACTGCCTCCCATTTGGTGCATGTCTTCACATATGTCTGTGTGTGAGCCCGTGAATTTGTGTGTTTGATTGCTTATTAAATGTTATTAACTTTCAAATCATATTTTCATCGAAACCAAGAGTTCCTCATCATGTAAAAAAAAAAATTAGAAAAAATGCTTCCACAAAAGAAATAAAAAAATAATAATAATAATAAATAAAAGATGTGTGTGCGTGCTGCCTACATATGATGCAATCAATAAAATCAAAGAAAAGAAGAAAATTTAATAATTTTCAAGTAGGAATTGTGCTGGAAAATAATACCAATTGAAAAGAAATAGAAGAAAAAATGATATACAAATGCTGCCACAGTACAAGCTTAACAAAGAATAAGCTTTATTTTTACATAGTTATACTTCTTGTATTAAATAACATTTGTAAGTATATAATCAAGTTATTAAATTAACACAAAAAATAAACAAAAAATAAATTTGTATTTAATTTGAAATAAAGTAAACAAAAGGTAAGAAATTGGCTTCGTAGCCCGTTATTAATGAAATACTCTCAATTATTTCTTGGAAAATGTTTATTTTAAATTTATTTGAACCTAAACGAAGAGGGTTCATATACCATCGTACCTATTCTAGTTTGTGTAAAATTAAGTTAATGTGCTGTTTCTGTATAACAAACGATCAACTAATCAGACAAATTTATATAGAAATAACTAAAACAATTGAGTGATTCGGCAGACGAGCTAATAGTTTCTACTATAGAAATGGTCGTTCTAATACATTTTCTCAATTTAAATTGCACTCTTTTGGCTGCTGCACAGTAAGTAATTGAAAGAGCTAAAACTATTGTTCACTAAAGACACTTGGATTGTGTGCTTGATAAACAGTTTCTTTGTAGAATTTTGTTTTTGATTTACAAAATACGAAGAAGATAGTAACTCAATGTCACAGTAAAAATTGGTATAAACAACAGTTTCTAGAGTGGAAAGAGAAGCAATTGTTCTGTAGTAGAATGCGGGAGATGTGTTGGTAAGGACATCTGTTTAGTAAACAGAATATTGAGAGTTATAGATCTCGCCGAAGTATGTGAAAATAAATTTACAATATGATTAATGACTAGCTTGATTGAGGCAGTTGTTATGCAGGGCAGTTGTTATGCAAATAATAATAATAATAAGAAATAATAAATATAATAGAAATATATATAAGCCGGCGGAGTCGTATAGTATTGTTATCTGATGTTGATGGTTACGTTTAATATGGCACATGTTTGGTAATAATAAAACTAGAAGAAGTTACAGAGTAAAGGTTTTTCATGAGACTGTAGATTTTACTTTCAAAGCCTTCGAAGTTTAGAAAGAAGGGCAAAAATCTGGCTTAAAGTCGAGAAATCTTTTATACGTTGTTATTATAAACACAAATTTTGAATTAAACTTTATAGATTTGGTAGTTACTTTCTGAATACGTAGCAACTCAAAAATATAAAACATATTGGTTCTGTTGAAAGCAAAATTCTAAACCACGGTAGATCTAAATATAAACGATCTCAGTTTGAGCCAAGAAAATAAAAGGAAAAGGGTGTTTTTTATAGAGGTATAAAAATGGAATAAATAAAACAAAGCTGAATTCTTTAAATTGACATGAAATTTAATTTTTTCAAAAGATAATCTTCTGGCATTATAATTTAAATATAACCTGACATGTGACCGCTACGGCTGACTTGCACATAGCGTAATCTGAAGGTAAATTTCAGATGACTTTTTTCAAAAGTTTTTTCCATACATCGACAACAAGCGGCGAATACTTTAAATTAATAATTTCAGGCTTATCACCGTAGACTAGTGACTTAACATATCCCAAGAGAAAATAGTCTAGCATTAAATCGATATTGGAGTCTAATTCACTGGTCCGAAACATGAAACATGCAGTTAGCAAACGTATACATAAGTATATACGAGCTGTGTGACAGGTTGTTACGTCTTGTTGAAACTTCAGCTCCTGCTCGTCATGGTTGTTCAATTAATTAATGAAAAAGTTAGTTATAATGGTTCTAGAGTGGTCCCCATTGACTGTAATCTTCTGACTAGTATCGTTTTTACAGAAGTACGGACCAATAATATCAGCAGCCCATAAAGTACAACAAGTAATCAATTTTTTTTAGATGTACAGGTATCTCAACATACACTTGAGGATTATTATCACTCCAAATATGGCAGCTTTTGACGTATCAGTTCAAACAAAAGTGAGTTTCATTGTTAAAAAAAAATTATGAAAATTGGAATCAACAGTTTAGTTTTGGTTTGCTCTGTTTTAAACAGATTGATGTAGAAATGGCTAATCAAAATGAAGATCAGTAAATCACTTGACAGATGACAAAATTACTGCCAGTTAAAAAGCGTTGCCAACTTAAAATGCTATACCAATACTAATGTAAGCAAGTCAGCTGTTTAGAATTTACAGCTTTCCTTTCATCTTTTTGATCAATTCCTTATGTATCCCACAGTATTATGGCTTACAAGCTCTAATTAGTGAATTTGCAACAGGATGAATACAGTGATACCATTGGACTCAGTGTCAGCAGAGGTGTAGGCATTACACAGCAGACTATAAAATAGAACAAATTAAAAAAAATCGATATTATCATTTCTTAAGTTTTTCCATCTAGTTTACCAGTCTCTAAAAATTAATAAAAACTTTCATAACAGGCAGTGATTTTCCCTTTGGTTGTGAGCTTAATATTTTAGATAACTCCCCTAAAAGCGTATTTGATAAACTAACGATTAGCTTGGAGATTATTTAAGTGAAAATTCCTGAAAAATGTGAAATGACAGATATTGCAATTTTCATTAAATAAAACCTGTTCTTTTGTTTCTAAATTGAACAAAATGCAAAATAAATTCTAGTTATACAATGGCTTTCCAAACGCATTTCGTAAATCGGACGAATTTCCTGTTTTAAATAAACTAGCAGATATAAAAAACATTCCAGCAGCACGTCAAAGTTTTTATTTTTAACAAGACCTACTCATGCAACTCATTGAGCCAGAACTATGAGGAAGAGGATAGGAGAACAAAGCAATGCTTTGGCACAATAAATTTCAATCTTTGTATGTTGAAAGTGACGGAAGACTGTTCGGTATTGAGGAAGAATGTTTTATGGGCTTTCCAATTCCATATCATTTTGTCAAAGCTCCAGCAAGTTAATAGAGTTTACTTCTTTATTACCACTGATGAGCGTCCACGATTTTTCTAGTATACTACCCAGTAATTCCAAGATAATCTATAAAGCAAACATCCAAACAGGACAGCTGCATTTCATTTCCAGTTTGGTAAAGATGACATGGATAAAAGGAGATAAGATTAAGTGAGGTATCTCTCTGGCACCGTTTCAGGTGTCGAGCCACTTGAGTGCTTCTTTAAGGACCAGAACATTCCATTGAATTTTCATGCCCAGGATGTATAGAGCTTCTAATTCTTTAATATCTGTATCACCGATAATAATAGATAAGGTAGCACAAGTGTTTGCGAAAGCACATAGATGTTTGTGAAGAAAAAAAAAGACAAATAGGATAGGAGAAAGGATAAAGCATTGCTCTACCCCTGAATTTATCTTCAGTTCGCTTGATAAGATCTTATATATATCAACAGGAATATTCTGATCCTTGTGTAGACTTGTATAAATCAAGAGAAACTGTTATTAGAGACACCACTTTGTTTTCACCAAAGTGGTAAATGGATAGGCACATATTTTGGAAACGAGGCTAGTATTGTCAGTCACTGAGCAAAGTTTTGGACTTCAGATAATTCATGATGAGAAATAAGCGATAGCGCGGTCATATTAAGGATCACTACTACTTCAAGACCAACACATGAATTCTATCCGAACCAGAGAACCAGAGAAGTTATATTTATTGATTTCAACTACACGCGCTAGAATACTAATGATACTATTTCCAAAGCGGGCAGTTGTGGATTGTTAACGGGCAAGAAGACTAGCTTTATCAAACGGGTTATTTAATTCCATCATACATTAAATGAAGAAAAATTGCGGACTTAGTATTACCTTTCACTTCTTAGCGAATGACTCACGTTTATCAAACAACTTTTTTACTGTTGACTGATGTTATGTTTTAATAAAAATTAAACTCACATCTGCCGTTTTAATTCTTTCCTGTAATAAATTTCAAATTAATTTCAATAATTTATCTTTAAATGGATTAAAGTTATTTCATTAATATTTGTTCCCATAAAAACGAATAATTTTACTTAAATATAAGATTTCTTGTTAATATTAAAAACACAGATGTCAGCATATTCGTAAAGTTATAATAATTTTGCTATGGTCTCTTTTAGTCTATTTGTTTTCTTCTTAAATACTTCCTGTAAAGCCTTTATTGCTTCAAAAGCTGCAACCCAAAACACAAAAGTAGGCACTAGTAATAACAAAGTTATCCCATTTGTGCAAGGAGTCTCAGTTTCTCAGATTGTGTGCTGTAACAAGCTAATTTGAATAAGTAAAGAGATGAAATGGGTAACGCATGAATAAGGAGAGGAATAAGAAGATTTGCAAAACACTTGTCAGATTGCATGCTAAATGCTAATAATATAATTTTCTTCCTGTTCTTTGATGGACATTGTGTTCATGGATTAACTATCTGAGCTCATGCCCCTCTTTGAATTCCTCCCCTTGACATTATGTAGTTTGTGTGATGTTTTTTATTTTATAAAAAAGTATTTATTACTTTCTGTTACTCCCACAAAAGTTGATGATGATGATGAGATACAACTAGCGAAAAATTGTGGTACCATTTTAACCTTAAATAATTCGCGTGCAAATTATAATAAATGGTGAATGTTAAAATGATTCAGTACATAAATATGGCCAAGTAGCAAACGCAAAAAGAATTGGGTATCAAATGAATAAATAGGTGATTTAAATTCTGCTACAAACTGGTGACTTTTAAGTATTTCACATTAAAAATATCTAATTGAACAAAAAGGAAAAAGAGAAAAGAGAACGAAAGTAGTGAAATAGTTAATTTTTATAATAAAATAAAAAGTACAGGACTGTAAAATATTTACTTAAGCTTGGATAAAACTAAGGCGAATTTATAACACATTAACTTCGTTAACATTGTCGTTGTTCAGAATCCTCGCAAATGTTTAAACTGTTACTTACAATAAAAAGGGGGGAACTACAGCATTTCGAAATTATGTTATTTACTTTGTATAAGAGATATTAATAGCGATATGTATTACGGTCTTTAACTTCATATTTAATTAGACATTAATAAGAAGGTTCGCGAATGTTACGCTTTCTCCAGCTTCAATCTACCGACATACAAACGAAAAGTTACTTGGTCACCATATTTACTATCAGGTCGATGCTAATTTCATCAAAGAAAAAATAAAGGGGCTACTAACGACACACTTTGGTGAGGGAAATTTCCTCACTTGAAAATCACTGGAATTTCGCTGAAATGAAAAAATTCTCTTACGATTATAGGTTTAGCAATGGCGTCTTGTTGTTTGAAGATCACGGGTTAATATATACGACGTTCCAGCTTTGAGTTTTGAAATTTGTCAGGGTATTATGAGAGTAAAAATTCCAAAAAATACGCAATGTATTTTAAGCCCGTTCATTTCTTTCCGGACCAGCACTCAGGGGATGCTCCCTTCATATACAACGCATTGCGTCAGAAGGACGAAATCAGGTTATGGTGAGGAGGAAAGTGGGAGTAGTCTTTATATATTCAATCCTGATTACAGATGTGATACAGATTTCTGTGGTTACCTGCCGATACGGCCCAATACCACAGTGGTCTTACCACCGAGTGAATACAATGCGTCCACTAACGCCCCGATGTGCAAACCATGGGTACCAATTTGGCATCACGTTTTTGGTCATGATGTCCACCTTGGGTGAGGTGCGGAGCCTTTCTATACTCCTACCGATCTAAGGGTCACGGTATCCCTGTGGCAATGCAATTCCACGAGGGCTAATACGCCCATCCCGCAATATGGGTAAAAACCACAGCCACCACGAAGCTCCCGAAGGGCCGCACCAACTGCCAGGCTGAAACCGAAGTTTCAGGGGCACCTGGCACCCGTGGTACCAGTTTAAAGTATCCGGTCAAACTGTTACCACCAGCCGAGTTCCAAATAACTCGAACTAGTGGCCTCACACACACATTCACACCACATACACACCAGTACCCATTTTGGCACTCATCCACACACCATTCACTCAAGGCAGGATAAGACCCTTGGCAATAAAACAAGCCAAGGACCCCATCCTGCCTTTCCACAATATCAACTAATCTACTACGCACAACATAAAACTAACTACGACCGGACTCATCCATGCACGTTGCCTACTGCAAGCCCGAGTACTGCAGCAACCTCTGCCCTTAGGCCCAAAGACCTAAGGGAAGAGATTGTCGCAAAACCCTAGCGGCAGTGCAACTCCCACATTAGTACGGAAAGTACCACCCCCTCCAACAATCACAGAAAACAACACCGGACGACATTGCCAGGCACAGACAAAAAATCAGACAAGACAGCAGGTATTCGAATAACCGTGCAGTGATTTACCTACTGCAAATGCCTTAACCTCCTGCGGAAGGCTATACGGGCAAACTCGCGGAGTCCATCTAAGGTCTCGGCTCTCTGCAGAATTCCACCAAACATGCAGTCGCTTCCCACCCTGACAACGCCTATACAGTCTAAGTCCCTAATGTCAGCATACAGGGGACACTCCACAAGAAAGTGCCTCCAATCCTCAAAGTCAACCCCGCATCTGCAGGAGGGAGAATCAGACAAGCCCCTCTGATGTAAGAATGCATTCAAAGAGCCAATCCTGATTGCAGTAAGTCCAAAACTCTGCCCAATAAGGCAGAGTCCATTCAGCACGCATAACTATACCGAGGTTCCACTTGAAATCTAAAAGGCAGCCTACAAAATATCGCTTTGGTCTGTCAACTACATCTGGCATTTCTAAAAAATAAGCTTATCAGCGAGTTTGTTGGTATTAGCCAAGTTATTGGCCTGTATGGCTTTCATTGGCTAAATAGCAAAAAGCATACTGGAATTTTATTTCAATTAACATTTTCAGACTTCTCTTTCTTATAATACCGTTTAAGACAATTCATATGATAGATGCTCAAAACACTGTTGGAATTATCAAACCGATCCCAATAATTTTGAAACCAGTCGTGCAACTTCTTTCACGTAAATAATCTTCTCTAAGGCTGTTTAACAGAAAAATCGAAACTGATTAGAAGTTGCAATAAGATGTCACTTTTTAGACATCATTGCAGTGCTTAGCCTTAAATAGGATGCAGTAACGAAGTTGCTGAGTGAACGGTCATTGAAAAGAACAGTATGTGCAAATATTCCGTCGAGGAGGTGCAATAATTTAGAATATAAAAATTTTAATACGGGTGGCTATTGCTAGGAAGTTGCCTACTATTAGGAAACATATTTATTTTGTCCTTGCTACTTAGAAAAATAGATCATAATTTTTCCTAATGGGAAAAATTAACAAAACTTTGGAAGTTTAAGCTTAAAAATCAGATTAAAAAGAATTTTTTCACATCTGTTTAGATTTATAAAAAGTTCTTAAAATTAGAACAGTTTCCATAACTTACAAATAGCTAAAGGTCGGATATGTCGGACCAAGATACACTTTTTGCTTTTTAAAAGTGCATGTTAAGCTAATAGTGCGACTATCTTGCATTAGAGGTTATCATAATTTTTCCTACTTATATAAGGGAAAATAAACTCAAATTTGAATTGCAGCTGTCACGTTTGATGTTAATTTATCAAAAGCAGTAGTTGGCTTTTTCTGTTTTAAATTATACAAATTAATTTAAAGAAAAAGAAAAATGAAAAAACCTCATTTTGGAGTTTACTTTCCCTAAAATTAAAATTCACTAAATAGCTTTTTATAGACAGGTTATGAAGAGAGTGTTATTATGTTTTCATCAAAACAAATATTTAAAGAACTGGTACAAGCTTTTCGAATAGATATGTCAGAGGGTGAACACAATTTTACAAGCTATTTGAGATTAAAAAACCTCTTTTGCTGCTCATTTCAGTCAATACTTCTCGTGAATTCATGCAACAACAGATAATTTTGTAAAATATCCAAACTGTGATAACACTCGAAGGTTCTTGCAAAATTAAAGCAATAGAAATTGCATAGGCCTTCAAACTTGCCACTTTAACATTTAATATGAATGGTCAAAAATGTGACACCCGTTATATAAAATATTTCTGTGAAGTTGTTGTTGTTCTTGTTTTGTAAGTTAACATTTAACAATTTTGATGATTGTAAGATACAAAACATTAACACATTGTAGTATTAATGTGGTGTGCGTGTGGGTATGTGCTTGTGTTTGTAATCAGGAGTATTATAAAAATATATGTATGTACTTCATTTACATTTTGTACCATTAGTAAATAACAACAAAAATATACCATTAGAATTTGATTTTTATTTGTATTTCCTACACTTTTACTTTGCTGCAACTCAAAACAAACTTTAAGTTAAAGCAAATAGAAATCAAAAGCTTAGCTTAAACGCTTTAGTTGTCCAGCGCTGCTTTTTATAACCATTTTGATGTCTGTTGTTGTCGATCGTGCGTTAGTTTTTCTAATAACATGATTTTTATCCTGTTATGAGAGGGAGGCGGTTCAGCAAACATGATGGGTTGATTGTTCTTTGCAAAATTGTTGTATAAAACACGGCTGCTTTTGTTCGTTTTAAATTCTAAGTAAAAAGGCCAAGTGAAACAAAGAGAGAAATAAGAAATACAACAAGACAAGCGAACAATCAGGTTCACAGCCAAACAACATTGCAATCATTTGTGTCCGTTTAGTCGTGAAGGCAATTATTGATCAACAAGGTGCTATAATAATGATAGAATGTTTGATTAGTGTTGCTTTTTAAACTCACTTGTAGATGTTGTTGTTTTTTTTTGGTAAAGCAGATGTTGTTATTGCTATTACATAATAGTTGGAATTGGTGGTTATTGCACTTTTCATGATCGATCTGCCATTATGCAAAACGTACGTAGCGTGATGAAGCCAAGTTCTGTGTTTTATGATAGAAAACAAAGTTTTAATGAAAACAAATATTGACTTCTTTAATGCTTCTCAAATATGAATATTAATGCACATAAAACGTTACCATAATAACGTAAATGTTTCAGAAACAAAAAAAAAGTTAATACAAGTTTGAACAAAAGACAAAGTGATACAGACAATTTTTTTACTTTTACTGCTTTCTAAACTCTACATAAAACTTGAAGCAGGTGCAGAAAAACTTATCACTTGTAATTGGTTATTAGTACATAAGGATCGTTAGATCTCTTACAGAATAGTATAGTGGATTTGCAATGCTGTAGAGTTTTCCTATTATATCGTCCTATGTTGACAATCGATGGCAGTCGGAAATTTTCCGAACGACTGAAAACTATTACAGCATTCGGAAATTTTCGAAACATGTTTCAGTCTTAAAATTTTCATTTTAAGAAAAAAGTAGAAATTTATTGAAATACTTTAAAACTTCTCCATAGAATGCTTGAGTTCCAAAATTAGAGGAAATAATTAAGGCCACCTAATCGTCCATTGCATACACTGTGGTGCAAAAATAAAACCGCACGTTAAGAATAGTAATAGTTTAGCCGTTATTAAATTAACTGTTTTTTCAGTTTGACTTAAGTTTGTTATTAATTGCAATTAATTGTTATATTTAGATAGCAACAGAAAGAAACACACTTTCTGGTTTGCTGCAATCTATCTATTTAAAAGTAATTTATTATTTTTCGTTTTATATAACTATTTGGATGAAATATGATAAAATACACAATATAAAAATATTTCATATTTATTCGTATTTCGAAATGTTTATTTCTTGAAGAAAGTCATTTCTACGAGTATTTTTTAATAATGTTTGTTGCCAGGACGAGCAAAATTTCAATATATTTTGTGCCAAAAAATAGTAAAAAATATATGAGTGTTAATTTAACATCTGCATATCAAAAATAAAAACAGAATTTAATAAATAAAAAATGCTTTAACTGCTAAAAATATAATATTGTGATAGAAGAGCTTTCACATATTTAATGACGTTTCGCATATGCCTCTCATAATTGGTCGAAAATTTTATTTTCTTCAGAAGGCTTCCTTTAGGGGCAGTGGTTGTTTTGGTACGTTTCTTCAATATAAAAATTTAGTATCCTTATTTTATTTCTTTTGCCAAGTTCATGTAAAATTAAAATAAATTTTTTTAAAAATAATCATTTATTTTATTTAGAATCTATTACTCTATTGATGCACCTCCTACCAAATTAAGTATTTAAAACTCTCTTTCATTGACATATTTCTATATACTTATCATACACCAATAACTGCTATTTTAAGGTCAAAAATAATACCATATTAATATTGCCATAGAACTTTGCTCATCTTGATATATTCTATTGAATTTTGATCAACAGAACATGCCGGTTATTTAAGGAATATTTTGTGACACTATTCATATACGAGCTTAAACTGAAAGTCAAATTTTTCTTACGATTTATATTAAAAAACTGTTACAGCTTGTTTGGAGCAGACTATTGTTCTTTTTGGAGTTCATTCTAGTAATTAAAAAGAGTACAATGCTTCCTAGACGTCATTAGAGAATTTCTAATGAAATTTTCAGTACGAGTTGGGACTATCAGAGAACAATTGTCTCAATATGTCTCAGAAAATTAATTCGTAATTGCTTTTGTTTGCATCCTTTTGTGATAGTTAGTATCGTGGTATACTATTTAATTTTGGTTTCGGATGAATGAGGAGCGTATATGCACTATTTCTTTCATTATTTTCTTTGAGTTGCTGGCGACTAAAATTTATTTACATTTACCACAAGGTCCTATCAGATTGCTTTAATTTTTGAATAATTTCTCATAAATAATATTTTCTTCTCGCAATGAAATAATTTTGCAATTTTTTAAATTTAAAAAATTAAACTTTAAAGAAAAGAAAAAAACTATAAAACTGTTTTGGTACCGGCAAATGTCCAACTTAATGCAGCGCATCCGGTCATTGCTATAATTCTCGAAATATATGCTTCTGGTTGACTGAATAATTTAGAAAATTGCACAAAATATGAAAACATACCAGGCACGCAATAAAATGCAAATAAATAAAAACAATGACTCAATGAAAGTAAGTATGTTATGTTACTTTTTGAAAATCATACAGGTTAATCTAAGCTACTGTGCCAAAGGCAATGGTGTCTATTGACTAACTTCAAAACAGAAATATCATAACTATATGGAAGCATCGCCTTTGTACTTTGCCCAGTAATTTTAACATAATATGTTTTATAAAATCCACTTAATAGAAATAAAACTCTAATTACATCGGTTAGACTAAACTAAAGTTTCATTATCTTTCAACTAACTATCTTGAGAGCTGGCAAAATTGATTTTGTAATTGAATCAACGAATAAATGAGGAAAGTAACATAATATTAATAAAAGCCAATAAGAAGTAAACCGAATATAATATAATTCTTTTCTTTATCAATTTTTGCAAATCAATTATTCTCTGCTTGCATTTGCTGATTCAAATGAGCAACTACTACCTTAAAACTCACGTTTTTTTTTAAGTGACTTTCGTGGAAATAGTAGCTTATTTGTAGAAAAATTAATGTAGTGGTCGGTTTACAAAACAAGGCCAGCAACTTAAGCACGTGCTTATTTACAGCAATCCATAATCCTTCTTCAAATCTCGCTGCAAAATCGTTTTACTGTTATTTGAATTATACCCGTATGTAAAAATATTTGTATATATTAAAATCTCAGAAGAGGTGTCACCCATATGGTGCAATTTAAAAGTTTGCGACCAAATGCGTAATTACAGATAAGATTTGCATGTTCTAAAATGGTATATTTTTTACTAAAAGGGCAATTTTTTAAATAGTTTTTCATTTTTACATTTGTATCGCTTGAATCAGGGTGGCTGATAAATTTTGCTACATTAAAAACTCAAATAACTTTTTGTAAAGTTTATGCAATTTATTTTGAAAAATAAAACATGAAAGTAATTAATGAGGTTTTGAAAATAGTTGAATTCAAATGGCCGCCACCCTCGGTGACACATGTGTGACATCTTATCAAAAAGTTATTCATTACTGCCAGGAGTGTTGTAGTGGGAATTGCCTCAATTACTGTTCGAATAGATTACTTAAAATCATCCAAATTTGTTGGGTTTGTTTTGTAAACTTCTTGCTTGCAATAACCCCACAAAAAAAAACCAGGTGCAGTGAGGTCAGGAATGTGAAGTGTCTTGAAATCAGTTTATTGGGGAATCTTTGCCGCAATTATGTCATAACAGGCGTGGATATGTGACAAGTTGCTCCATCTTGTTGAAACCAAACAGAGTTGAAAGGATTTCTCTTTCTTTCATCTTTAAGTAATAAAACCGTTTTCTTCGAAAAAGTAAGGCCCGACAATTAACCCTGAAGAAACTGCACACCATACTGTGATGTTAAGTGGTTTTAATTGCATCTGATGGAGTATCTGTTGGTTAGAATTACTCCATATTCGACAATTTTGCTTGTTAACATTGCCGTTTAAATCAAAATGTGCCTCATCAGACATAAAAATGCAATTCAAGACGTATTCATTCTCTGACGGCATTTGAATGATCTTCTCACAAAATTCCAAGCATATTGGGAAGTTTCTTGGGTTCAGTTTGTTTGTTAATGAAATCTTAGATGGAAATAAGTTTAAATCTTGCTGCAAAATTATCTGCAGTAACTGTCTGCTGACACCCATTTGAGCAGATATTTTCTGTGTCCGAACTGAGGGATCTCGATGATAAGGCCTTTTTGCGATAGTGCTACGCTCGGCAAAATTCTTCGCAAGCCTCATTATGGTGCAACTGCTAGGAGGAGTGCCGCCAAACGTACGCCTATATTCTCTTTGGACGGAAACTACGAACTCTAAAGAGTGAAAGCGTTGCACTATTCAAATTCTTGTTCCATTGTTCAAGTTCTTCATTTTAGTTAAATTTAAAGATCAATCTATGAAATAAAATAAAAATGAAACAGGTTGGTTACACAGAAATTAAGTTGTTACGTTTTTTTGTGGTAGCAGCTTTCATCAGGAATATTTTCAAATGTCGGTTGATTACAAAGTTTAATAATGTGAAATTATGTAAAACAATAATGTTAGTAAATAATGTAATATTTTAATTGACATCAAAGTCATATAACACAAGTTATATTTGTGTTATATGACTTTTCCATTTAGAAGCATCGCTGTTACTTTTTCTCTGAAAATATCGAAAAAGATAAAAGTAAGTAAACCTTTTTTAAGTAACTCATAAAGTGATAGAGAATTTCATTTGAAGAATAAGGACACAATAAGAGATATACTTAACGACAATGATTTTCCAGTAGAATTAATTAAACGATTAATTAGACAATATCATAGGCATAATTTAGGAAATACAACGGCAGAACCAAGAATTTATAAATCATTAACTTATGTTCCTGGAATATCAGAAAGATTAAGAAAGTCTAAAATATATGACACAGATAGATATATAATTGCACGCAAACCATTTAACACATTAAATCAATTATTTAGCAGTATGAAGGATAAAATAGGGAAAATAAAAATATCTGATGTAGTATACAGGATACCATGTGGAGGAAATGACCAGGTGAACTGTAACAAAGTTTATATTGGGACAACAAAGAATAAACATAAAACAAGATAAGCTGGTGATAAATGTGATCAAAAATATAGGAATATTTCAAGACAGAAGACATCCTTATCTTCACATTGTAAAAAATATAATCATTATCCAAAGTTTTATGAAACATCAATATTAGATATAAAAAAAACTACAAGAGACGTTATATGTTAGAAATGTTAGAAATTGTTAATGTACCAAATGTAAGGAGAATAAATTTCAAAACAGACACAGATAATTTAGCGCAGAATTATAGGTACTTAATTCAAAAGACACATAATTTGTTATAATTATTTCATAAGAGAGTATATGTTATTTAATTCCCCTTTCCTTGTTTTTGTATGTTTAAGTGTGTGAAATTTTAATTTTGTATGTATGAAGAAAATTATTTTTTTGCTTTTGTCAATTGTTTTCAAAAATATTTTTGAAATTGTTAATAATTTTTGTTATTTAAATTTAATTTTCCTGCAGGAGCTTTCTATAGGAAAGCGAAATATTGAAAATATACGTGTTAAATTTAAGTAAAAAGACCCATTTTATTCCTCTTGCAATTTCTTTACTGAATAAAAATAGAGAATATTATATGGAAGGCCAATTCATACAATAAAAATTTTCCTTTTTTAATATTGTTAATCTATATATATAAAAATTAAGCCAAAAATATGTGTCCGTTGGTTGCCAGTGTTTGACGAGATGCGCCGTCGGATTTCCACCAAATTTTCACAGTACCTCCGTAATGGTCGTTTGTACCTTTGTTTCATGCGTTTACGTACAATAGTGCGTCCACAGTGCGTGTTTGAAACAAGACAAATTTTTCCAAAAAATCAAAATTTTTTTCCATTGCATACTTCGACTCAATGTTTTGTATCAAATGAAATGTGTGTTTTCGTTTGTACGTTGCTGTGTGTGTGTGCTTGCACAGAATGCGACGGCAATACAAATCGAAATACGCTCATGTTTATAGCAAGTGGATGTGCAAACAATAGAAAAGTTTGTTTTCCATATTCTGTTCTGTGTGTGTGTGTGTGTAATTTGCGTTTTCAATTGCAAAATGATCCATCAGCCGAACGTTTTTCAAAGCCATTGTTCGATATTGGGTATGGCGCGATTTCAATTGACCCCACCACAAAAATGATTACGCTTCCACATAACTTTTGCTACTTTGTACAATCAAAACAAGAATTGGTCAAATACGTATTTCCCGGTATTGCACAAAATTTTAAAAACCATGATTGGTTGAGGGAAAGAGCTCTCTGAACTGCGAATAATGCAGATGTTTCGGATATCAATGTGACAATTTTGAATCACATTTTCGGGGAAATTTTTACCTACAAATCGGTTGATTCTGTCAACAATCAAGACGATGTTGTAAATTATACAGTCGAATTTTAAAATTCGCTTGAGTTACCTGGACTGCCGCCCCATCGCCTACAAGTGAAAGTTGGTGTACCAATTATTTTGCTTAGAAATATCTGCCAGCCACGACTTTGCAATGGGAACGTTTAGTAGTCAAAAAAGTCACGAAAAACATGATTGAAGCAAAAATTTTAAAAGGGAAATATAAGGGCGAGAAAGTGTTGATACCACGCATTCCTATGATTCCTCCAGATTTGCCGTTTGATTTTCAACGGCTTCAGTTCCCCATACGTGTTGCTTTTGCAATAACGATCAATAAAGCCCAGGGTCAATCATTAGCATTGTGCGGTATTGATTTGGAATATCCCTGTTTTTCGCATGGTCAATTATATGTAGCATGTTCACGTGTTGGTAAACCAACTGCTTTGTTTGTCTATACCACGAACCAAAATCGATTGAAGAATGTCGTATATTTAAAAGCATTGCAATAGCATAAGACGTATTATATAGGCATACAAAAATATTGAACTGTGAAAAAGATAAAATTATTTAAAAAAAAACATAAAAACGAAAAATAATTGTGTTATTTCTCATTAATTTTCTTGAATGATTGAATAAAAAAGAACGCTGCAGAACAAAAACGAACCACAAACGACTTGCAAAGCAGTCACGGGCACGTTAGTATTTTTATAAAAAGGAAAACAAAGAAGTTGATTTGTAAAAAAAGGGTGCTCTAAAGGAAAAAAAGTGCTGTATTGGTAAGTGCGAATATTCCGTAAAAAGATTTTGAAGTTCACACCGCTGGCAAGAAAATTACATTCACAATACTTGCTTCACAAATTTATGGGTGGGTGTAAAAATTAAATTATAATAAACAAGAAGAACGGAATCAAGTGTTCGTTATAGATTCGTTAAATATGAAGATTTTTTTTAATGCCCGAACCACAAAACTTAAACTCTAGTAAGGCTATCGCTATCATTAGAGATGAACACATAAGCTAGAAGGGTTTCTTATTTCATCTCTTATAAAATCGAATATTATGAAAATTAATTACTCATGAGACGCAGTAAAGTTGTTCGGAAATAAATTTTGCTATTAAACATTTTGGTAATATTTAATAAAGCTCGTTATTAAAAGTTGAAGTTAAGATTTTTTGTAACAGTTTTACTTTTTGGATAGCCTTTCAACTAGAAGATAACAATAGAGCTAAAGTCAGGATGATTAACTATTTCGTAGTTGAACTATTTGCTTCAGCAAAACCTAACATTAACTATTGATAAATAATAATAATGTGCTTTAGACGGTTTGGAGAAAACGCCAACGTATCAGCTTATTAAGAAAAAGTTTTGGTATACTTTACCAAAAATATATCATCTTGTTGGTTTTGTTTTATTTATTTTTTGTTTGCTAATTAATTTTTAATGAAAGTTGTTGATTGGAATGGAGACCAATGAACATTTAGAATGCAGCGAATAATAGGCGTTATACCGCCACAGTTGCTCGAGGAAGTATGCAATCAACGACTCCATAGCTGAAATTCTTAGTTTTATTAATAATAAGAATATTTTTCCTTCTTTAATCTGAATTAGAGCTGATATCCTTCAAAAAAAATCAATGAACATAAAAAAGTTTAATAATTTGAACAACACGACACAATGTTTAAAATAATAAATAAAATAAAATATAAAATAAATAATTTAAGTAAACATATCACAACATCAAACTAAAACTGTATAACAGAAAAAAAGTTTAACTTAGCAGCACTGGTTTTATTGACTTGTGGGATGATGCAGGAGAAATTAGAGAAGTTTGTTACGAATATTTTTATGAAACAAAAATACCAATTTTAAAGGAACTGAGTTTTGTAAAATTGATGTATTGAAGGGATGAGGCAGTATCTTAAATAAAAAGCAGCATAAAAGAGTAAGAAAAGTAGAACATGATAACTATATTCTCACAGTTAACTTTATTTTCGAAACTCTATGCAACTGATCAGTCTTTTATGGTGATGCATGTAGTATATGAAAATTCAATTTAATTATGCACAAAAAAATTTTTACTTTATTTTAAAAATTCTAGATCTTTTTATATTTAATTATATATTTTTTATTTAAAACTTTGTAGTATTAGTTATAATGAATATACAGCAATAAAAGCTACCCATTCGCCATAATCAATCTGTCAAGAAATAGTCTTTACAAATGTGTTTTTGTCTAAGCATTTACAATTTTTATAATGTATTTTAGAGCTTTTATGCTACAATATAATGTAATTTTTGGATGAAAATAAATTGAATTTTCGGCTGTAAATATATCGAATGTAACATTAAGAAGTACTAAGGATATTTATAAATTAATGCTGATTGTTAAAGAGAAATAGTGACATATTTTATATATGCCTTATCCGTTTCCCATTAGAGTATAAAAAAGAATTAAATACGAATGAAAGGATGAGTCGTTGTTGTTGCTTTCATTTAAAAGTAGGTTAATTTTTTGGAAATTATTTATATGCCTTTAAACTTGGGAGTACCCAGTGTGTTTTTTGTTCATTCTTTGTTTATATTACAAATGTTCTGGTCTTTATTATTTGCTGTAAAAACTTTATTGTTTATTTAAAATGCCATCTTTACCTTTTTCTTAAACTGTCATCCCACAAAATCAAATAAAATAATCGATTGAAAATTAATGGGCTCAAATAACGGTTCATTTTTAAAATGATTTAAAGTGCATAATTTTATTTATTTTGAATCATTAAATTTTTATTATTTTTTTTTTTTTGGTTGTGTTAAAGCTGTCAACTTATTGAATACCAAGGAACAAAAGACTGTTGGACAAGTTTTAAATAAATTGCTTTCTGCAATTCATTTAAATTATGTGCTTTTTATGGATAATAATCATCTGAAATGCAGCAGATTATTGTTTAATTATTTTTACACGAGTAAATATGGAGCACAATATAAAACAATTAATTATTACTGCCAGTTTCACATCCTTCAATATGAGTTCGTAAATGTGTTCTCGTAATTTTTTTGTTAAATTTATAAATTCTCACAAAATTTGCTTAAACAATTAGTCTTTTGATTATACAAAGGGAAGTTGATTACAAGAAAGATTTTACAACAAAGATTTGAAATTATAATGTAAAAACTTTTCTTGATTATTATTTTTATTCGACCTTTTTTCTCTGAAATAAATAAGTATTAGTCATAATAATGGTCTTTTTTAAATAAATTTAACATTATATTTCCAACATTTCGCTTTTTTTTGTTTTTGTCAATTGTTTTCAAAAATTTTTTCAAATTGTTAATAATTTTTGTTTTTTTTAATTAAATTTCCTGAAGAAGCTTTCCAAAGGAAAGCGAAATATTGAAAATATAGTGTTAAATTTATTTAAAAAAGACCATTATTAAGATTAATACTTATTTATGTAAAAACTTTTCCAAATGTAAGTCAATATTTAAGGGAAATGTGATTCAATAATGTACGTTACTAAAAACAATCTCAAATATATGCCACTTCGAATACAAATTTTCGTAATCTTATGAAATAAATCGATTTAAGAAAAAATATAAATAGTCATCCTTAATTAAGCTTCAGTTTACAAGTGTGAATTTATACAAAAGATGTAAAATATCAGCTGAAGGAGGAGAAAACCCCTTACTGAAATCCATAGTTGCTGAATGAAACTCAATTCTTATTCTTATACAAAATACAAATATTCTCTTATTTAACTGGAAAAATCGATAAACTTTAATGAAACAAGTCATATTATATGTCGTGTGGATTACTAAATTTCTAAAATGGCAGCCAAGTTAGAAACTTCAAAATATGACAAGCCATTTAAAACAAAATAATTTCACCTCTTTAACTAAGAATTAGCTATAAATTTTCAACTATTGCTTATTTCGTGAATGGTAACACTTAGCTCATGTTTGATTTAACAGAAGAACGCTAGGAAATATTGCGACATTACTTTGAAAATCATGATAATATTGCAGAATATGTGCGAAAATTGCGTACGGATTTTGAAAGAAGAGAAGCACCGTCAGCTCCGTATGTTCATTATCTAGTGAAAAAAAGTAAAAGAAACTGGCATCCTCATCGATAAACCAAAGCGTGAAAAGCCAAAAGCAGTGCGTGCGCCCGAGAATAATGCTGCTGCGGCAGAAAGTATGGGTGAAGCGCCATCAACATCTATTCACCGCCGTTCTCAACAATTGAAAATTTCAGAGACATCATTGAGACAAATTTTGCATAAAGACCTTGGTATGACGCCATACAAAGTCCAATTGATTCAGGAGTTGAAGCCAAGTGAACATCCAATGCGTTTTCGCTTCGCTAAGTGGGCCTGCGATCGACTTACAGAAGATGACGATTTTGAAAAAAAAAAATCATCTTTTCAGATGAAGCTCATTTCGATCTTCGCGGGTATGTAAACAAGCAAAATTGTTGTGTTTGGGGCACAGAAAACCCACACGCATACATTAAAAAGCCTACGCACCCAAAACGAGTCACTGTTTGGTGCGGATTTTGGTCCAGAAGCATAATTGGGCCATTTTTCTTCGAAAATGAGCAAGGAGTGGCCGATACAGTCAATGGCTATCATTGTCGGGCCATGTTGAACGAATTTTTGTTCACAAAAATTAAAGAGGAGGATATTGGCAACATTTGGTTTCAACAGGACGGCGCTATGTGCCACACAGCGGAAGCTACACTCCATGTTTTGCGCCCTATTTTTAAAGGTCGCATTATCAGCCGCAGAGCTGATGTCGTTTGGCCACCTCGGAGCTGCGATTTGACACTGTTGGACTATTATTTGTGGGATGCCGTCAAAAATAAGTGTTACTCCGACAAGCCAGAGACAATTGATGCTTTAAAGGACAATATTCGTGAAGCCATTGGTAAACTACAGCTGCACACAATCGATAATGTGCTTAAAAATTGGACCGATTGTGTAGGCTACTGCATGGCCAGCCGAGGCAGCCATTTGAATGAAATTATTTTCGATTATTAACCGGAAGGATTGTACTTTCAAACAAAAAACAAGAAATTTGAGAAAATATTCAGTAGTTTTGCTTATAGTATTTAAAACAAACAAAAAAGTTATTTGGCGGACCCTTTAGATCTCGTTTTATGAGATTTTCGTTATGCGATTTAACAAAAGAAAAGTTAAAGTTAATCAATCTAAAGTAGCCAAAGTAGTCAAAAGTTCAATTGCATATATCTTTGTTATTTAAATCCATAATAAAAACGCATTTATAAAATGACACAATAAGTTTATTTTGCTGTTGTTATAGAGTTACGTGACGTGAGTTTTATTTTGCAGTTAAAGGAACAAAACGAGTATATAAAAACTTAGCAAAAGATATGCTGCTAAAAATCTAATATTTATTAATTTAGAAGTGACAATTATTTAAATTATTATAATTTTTCTTCGAATCAAATTCAAAACATTTAAAATATGGTTAATTTTTTAATTTGCAGCTTTAACAACTTTTATCTGATTTACACTTTGAGACACATGTAACTCTTAGTTTTTTGTTTTAGAATAATTAATTATTTGGATAACATTTTTACTACTCTATTTTTGAATATTTTGAATATCTGTAACCATACAGTGATACAACATTACAACAATTTTTAAAAATTAATAAATAGCAGCAATCATTTTTAATGGAGCTCAATTAATAAAGACAATTTTATTCAATAATCTCAGCTTTAAAAGGTCTTTTTATTTTCGTTAAGACTTTAAGAAATGACAGAATTAAGAACAGAGAAATAAATTTAATTTGATATTTATTAAAATTTTTGTTACAGTGGATTAATTTTAATGTATTAACAAATACTTGAAAACAGTCTACGAATGGACTTAATGTAATTTCAAAATTTATCCTTAAATTAAACTTTGATTGTACTACTCATTGAACCAAGTGTGAGTGCGTAAGCTTATTCTATACTATTGTTTTGATATATTCAAGATGTATAAATATTTAGCTTTCGTAAACTAAGGTAAGCTTGGTTAATGAATTCGAATATAAGGAAGCTAGTTAATTAACACTACAACCTCAAGGTTATTTGTAAAAACAAAGATATAAAACATACTTTAAGACACAAACATTAGCTGTAATAAAATAAAGATTATTTGTAATAAAACAAAACCAAGCATGTGAAAGGTTATTTGTAATTGTAATCGAAATAAAGATAAAAATATTTTAGGACAAAGACATTCATTTCAGGGAAATATCAAATGTAAATATATTTTAGAGATAAGAAAATATCAAAACGAATTTTTTAGTAAACATAATTTACAAACAAACAACCCAAGAAAAGAGCATGTTAATTAACATAAGATAAAGAATATACATTTTCATAACTAACCCTAGTTTAAGCAAACAGGTACTAAAACTTAACATTATATAAAAAGATTTTTTTTAAAACGCGAGACAGTCTAAAATTGTACACGAGTCTCAATTAACATAAGTATTAAGTAAGTGTAGTTTAAATTCTTTAAAGGAATAAATAAAGAAAGCGCATAGTCGCTTAAGAAATTATTTTTTTAAAATATAAAAAAGAGAAATCTTTAACTGGCGATCTTGCCAGGAGAATAATATACTTTTATCCTTCTAACGAGCGGACCGAAGCATCCTTGTCGCAGCAAGGAAGAATCCTTCATAATAAAAGGATTGTAAAATATATACATAGCGAGACTAATTCACATAGTGAAGAAAAAAAGTGTAGTGAACATTTATGAAAAAAAAAACTGATCTTTGACCAACGGAGAAATATTGTTATTGAAGAAGAAATGACACAAGCTGACCTAAGTACAATGATCCAGCAAATGGCTAGACTACAAATAATGTTACAAAATATTCAGGAAGAAAATAGAACGCTGAAAGAAAGATTGGATCAAATACCAATCAACACAGGCATAGCACCACCAGCAACGGTTAGATTACAACCAGTGAACGTCTCATACACCACACCCGAGGAAATAAATCTGGACGTATTCAAAGCATTGCCAGTATTCGACGGCAATATTGCAAGATACCGAATTTGGAGGGAAGACGTATCGAGGCTTATGGAAGGTATCAGAATTCACCAAAACTCAAATAGATACGTGGAAGCCTTGTCAATAATAAAAACGAAGATACAAGGCGCAGCCGCAGACGTATTAACGAATCACAATACTATATTCAATTTCGATGCTATACGAAACAGGCTAGATTACACTTATGCCGATCAGAGACCTTTATATGTACTCCAGGATGAAATGAAAAAATTAACACAAGGCAGACGCAACTTATCAGAATTTCATGATGAAATTAATAAAGCTCTCACCTTAATCACTTCCAAAATTGCCATGTCCGGTCATTCACAAGAGGTAATAGATGTAATGACAAATGAAGCCACTCAAGAAGCTGTACGAGTCTTCAAAGACGGAATTAGTAACTCGTACATACGTTCCACACTATATGGAAATCCAATAAAGGATTTGGAACATGCCTTTGCGGTAGCACGCACTATAGAACACGATGACGAGCATCGAAAATTACGATTATCATACTCCAGCAATGAACAGAGAAATTATGTACAGCCAATACAAAGACCCAATGACAACCATCATCATCATCACAGACGTCCATCGTATATCCATCAACAAAGAGAAGTGCCTACCCAACATCAGTATCAACCACGTCCAGAACCAATGGACACATCATCAGGTAACACCAATCAACATCGCAGAACAAATTTTCATAATCAACAACATCATCCTTGGAAGAGACACCGAGAACCCAGCACACAATTTCACCAATCTAAATTTTTGAGAAACAATAACCTTGCAGCAGAAGCGGATAACCAAAGTATTATTGTAGAAACAGGTACTGTAGATAAAATAGTTACTAAGTCTTTAAACTAAAAAATGGGTTGCCCTTTATTATAATGAATGATGGAGAAAAAAATTTTGAAGTGTTAATAGATACAGGCGCAACCCACAATTATGTAGAAAAATCTTTAAAGTTTGACCATTCAAAAAAAATTAAGCCTTTACAAATTATAAGTATGCATGGTAAATCAATAGTCAACACCAAACAAACTATAAAATTTATGGGAAAAGACATAGATTTCTTCGAAATAGATTCGATAGAGGATTTTGACTTAATATTAGGATGGGACGGAATAAGAAATCTAGGCGCAATAATAAACAGTAGCGAAATAAGATTTGAATTACAGAAAAAAAGATAATGCATACATAAATTTCACCATAGGAAGTGAAGAATATAGAAAGAAGATTGGAGAATTAATGATAGGTAATAATAAAATAGGTCCCTTACCTTTTCCTACAACTATTGAGGCAAGCATTAAGACAACTACAGACGACCCAATTTGGATAAAACAGTACCCGGGCAATATAAATGACGTAGAATTTGTTAATAAGGAAATACGGAAGTTACTAGAAGATGGTATTATTCAGAAAAGCTTTAGTCCATATAACTCACCCATGCTTACAGTTTACAAAAAAGGAACTGATGAAAATGGTAAACCGAAACGTAGGATGGTGATAGACTTCAGAAAACTAAATGAACACACAGTTACCGACAGATATATAATTTCGGATATAAATATAACTTTACAGAATTTAGGAAAAGCTAGATATTTTACCACACTTGACTTGGAATCAGGATTCCACCAAATTAGGATAACGGAAAAAGATAGAGAGAAGACTGCTTTCTGTGTAAATGACGGAAAATATGAGTTTTTACGTATGCCTTTCGGCTTAAAGAACGCTCCTTCCATTTTCCAAAGATGTGTGGATGATATTTTACGAGAATTTATAGGAAAATTTGCTTACGTATACATAGACGACGTAATTATATATTCTTCCTCGCCAGAGGAACACATACAACATATCCATACTATTTTTAATGCCCTAAATAAGGCGAACTTAAAAGTGTCCAACGAGAAATCAAAATTCTTCATGGAAGAAGTAGAATATCTCGGACATATTGTAAAATATAATAAAATAACCACTGACCCGGAAAAAATAAAGGCAATAGAAAATTTTCCAATACCGAAAACATTAAAAGACCTCAGAGGCTTTTTGGGACTTACTGGTTACTATAGGAGATTTGTAAAGGATTATGCTCAAATTTCAAAACCCTTAACTTTGCACCTAAAAGGAGAAAATGCTCACATTGGTAAAAATAAAAGTAAAAATACAGAGGTTAAACTGAAACAACCAGCCATAGAAGCTGTAAACAAATTAAAAAATAGTCTAAAAGAGCAAGTGGAATTATACCAACCCAACTTTAATAAGCCATTTGAACTTAGAACAGATGCTTCCAACATAGCTATTGGAGCTGTTCTAAGTCAAAATAGGAACCCAATTTATTTTTTATCTCGTACACTGAGCACCACCGAACAAAATTATAGTACTAACGAAAAAGAATTACTGGCTATAATTTGGGCCTTAAAGAAATTACGTAACTACATATACGGCATAGCTGATTTGACCATCTTTACTGACCACCAGTCATTAACATACGCAATTTCAGACAAAAATCCTAACCCCAAGCTAAAACGATGGAAAGCCATCATCGAAGACTATGGTGCTAAATTAACTTATAAACCTGGTACACAAAATGTTGTGGCGGACGCATTAAGAAATTATTTTTTTAAAATATAAAAAAGAGAAATCTTTAACTAGCTCTGCGTAAAGTAAAAGTGTATAACATCAACCATTTCTCCCAAGTATATCGTTATGTAGTTTGGGGGCTTTCGTGAATATTGATGTAAGGACAAGAATGTTAGTTGGTATCAGCATATTTTAAGCTTCGACTTTGATAAAACACCAATAGCTCTTTTTTATCTAATAATCCCAAAGTAGCGAAGTGTTCACTTACTGTTTCTATATGTGTGAATATGTACATTTCATTTTTTAGCCGCTTCTTCTCATACATGTGTGAGAGACTACAAAATATTTTGTGTTTTCTCATTTGTGAATGCGACGATTTATTTTTTTCTTTCTATTCATAAGTGAAAAAATGAGAAACATACACGTGTTAATTTTTGAATTTTTACAATTTTGATAATTTTTCAGAAATGAAAAGATTGTAAAAATATGTGCGTTAAGCATTCGCGTACATAAACGCACATATTTGATAATGTGCAATTGTTGGCGTATGTAGAAAAAAAATGTTTATTTTTTATTTCTTTTAGAATATATTGCAAAATTATATTTTGAGTTAATATGTACCTATGTGTTTTTACGGTCAACTGAAATCGTAGGTAGAAAATTTTTTCACGTTCATTTGTGAGAAATTTTTTAAAACCAATTTCAACGTTCATATATGAAAATATACATTTATGAAAAAGAACATTAATGAGAAGAAGCTAATTTATCATTCATGACATATGAATAAGACTAATAATTCTTGTTGTTCGCATTCATATATGAACATAAGCAGAACATTTTTTGTTGTTCGTTTATGAACGTGAAAAATAAATATAAAATTTTAGATTTCTCATTTATGAAAAATATCATGAATGTTGATTTTTGAATGTTCATAAATGAAAAATTCTGAACCCTGAATAATCCAGAGAAACGATCGAAGAAGACGGCACTTAATGCCACTATATGCAACAATTTATACCTATCAATTTCAGAGAATTTCTTAAAGGTTTAATTGCTGTTTTAATAGCTTGCTAAATTCAAGCAAGACTGTTGCTTCAACATTAATAGGAGCTGCACTCATAAAATTCATTTTAACTATGCAACAAGCCTGTTTCCAATATCTCATTCAAGATTGGTGACTGCCATAGTGAATAATTAAAGGTCTCCTAGGAGTTTGTTTTTAATCGATGCGACCTTTCTAGATTTAATTTCACATTTAAGCTGTTTTTAAGCTGAGGAGATCTGTATAACTCCAACTTTCTTCGAACTAGGCATTTGCTGATTCTGGCATTCTTAGCGCTATGTTTTCAAACACTCTTGATAAATATTCTCCTTTCTTTTGGCTATAAAGCTAAGTTGAAATATTTTTAAGACCAAACATGATTTGTTTAATATTATCATTGTAAATATGTCAACAATTAGTTGTGATAAAAAGTTTTTAGTACGAATTAACCATGTTGCACTCTTTATGGCTGGTAAGTATTTAAAGGTTAACAAAAACTTGTTATCGTAACTAAATATCATTTAAAATAACTATAATTTGATCACCGAACGCATTTATTAATACTTACGAAGAACATTATATACTTCTTATAATCATGCCGCAACCATTTTTGTTCTGGCCAAATGTGCATTTTTATAACTCAAAAATTACATCTTTTAATAAACTACTGGGCATAATATTTATAATGGTTAATTTACAAAATCCCTATAATTTTGCACATACTTTTTTTTAATAGTTTTCGTGATAATTTCCTGTATTGTTGGTTTATTTATTGCGTTTAACATTTTAAACATTATTCAGGCCAAACTTGAGGTAAGGAAGTAAACTGCCAATCAATTGATTAAATGTCAAGAATTTATTTTGTAAAAAGTTGGGAAATTTTAAACGCGAAATGTTACGCTATTAATGGCTAAATTCGAAGCTCGTGGTAGCGCTGATGGTAATATACAAACATGATACGCTCAAAGTAGCTGCAGTGATGCAAAAATGCCGCTGTACAGCAAATTGCTAGACGTGGACATTTGCCCGACATCATATTCAGTGAAACCGAAGTTGTCTAAATAAAGTGTTTTAAGCCAATTTACTTCCGAACTTCAATTTATATCTATTTAATTTTTATTATTTAAAAATATTGTTCATTTGTATTGTTGTTGTTATTTGTATATAAATTATAATCTTTTTGATAATAAGGCCTTAAAGCGCCTGTTTAAATGACAACATAAGACACTTTTATTCAACATTGGTTTAGAGGAGAACCAAACATGTGTAAAACAAAAGCTTAGTCTAGTAGGAACTGACATAAATATCATTTTTTTAAGTCATTTTAAATATTTTCCCATTCATAATGTCAATGATGAGAATAACTTTTGAAAGAAAAAGTTTCTCAACTTAACATAACTAATGGGACCTCAAATATTTTTAGACAAACTAATAACTCAATGATTTTTCGTTAAACTTTTCATTCTTGCACTAGAGAAAAACGAAAAATAGGTTTTTTATGATTTCAAGATTTTAAGAAGTTATTTTTGTAACTTAACTATTTGTATAAATGATTTAAAAGTTTGAATCGTTTAAAACAATATCACTATCGGTGCTGTTTGTTGCCATCATTTCTGTAAAGATTCGGGGACTTAGACAGAGG
Source organism: Trichopoda pennipes (assembly GCA_030448955.1). NCBI lineage: Eukaryota > Metazoa > Arthropoda > Insecta > Diptera > Tachinidae > Trichopoda > Trichopoda pennipes. Next base: position 2,070,360 of record JASKUP010000064.1, read on the forward strand.
TTATGGAATAAAATAATTCTAAAAAATAATTAATAATAAATAAAATAATTCTAATAATTCTAATTTTTCGAGTTTTTTTTCATCTTCTTATTTATTTAAAGTTTTAGTTATGCTTAAGCTCACTTACATTTCAATTTCTAAATTTATTGAAAATTAAATAAATTATTTACAACTTTTTTGACTTAACCACTATTAGAATATAAAGTCACATTTTCTGGATCGCTACATGTAGGTGTATTTCTCTACCTTGGACTATGTGCGTTGAAAATATCACCTATTTAATCTAATAATTTGGGGAAATTTTCATGCAACATCTCGACTTGCTACACATAAAGACACTAATGAATAAATACAGAACAATTCATTACTACAGATACCTAGATGACATCATATGCATAACAACGTCGAACAAATTGTAACAAAACTTAAACACAGTCCATAAAAATATTACATACACCATGGCAAAAGAACAAGATAGAAATTTGGATTATCTTGACATCACAATAACACGAGGAAATGACTATAGTTTGACATCTTTAGAAAACCTACGGCAGACATTACCATTAACGTCACCTTGAACCACCCCACCTAACACAAAATCATAGCATTTAGACATATGATTCACAGACTTAAGATAATTTCGCTTACTCCATATAAGTAAAATAAAGAACGCGACAAAATTTACACCATAATTAAAAGTAGCGGCTACAAACCTACTTCTATCGACAAACTTCTTAGACAGTACAACACTAAAAACAGTAATAAAGAAGACAACCAATACAACACGACGGTACACTTTTATTTTCACCGGGCCATAAATATATAGATTAAGTAACCTTTTTTACAAAGAAGGTTTGCTCGCAGCATTAAAAATCAGCAACACTCTAAGACATAATCTTAGGACATAGACAGAAACCGACACATTTAGTTCCAGCGGAGTATACAGACTTACTTGTACCTGGAACCAGAAGACTTGCAAAAACTCTAAACCAGAGTTCGGAGTACACATAAAAACGTAATCACATCTTTCAGATACATTATGTCTTAAGTATGTCAAAGATAAAGATAAATCAAGATGTGATAAGGTTCATAGCATAGAAAAAGCCTAAGCGTTGTTTATGGACTTGGAATGGTCAAAGGAAATTACGAAGCTCTTTAAAGAATAATAATGTGAATGTTCTTCCTGGATACACAAAGTTACATCTGTCAAAAAAGAAGCAGTGCCATCTAGTGTAAAGGTTACTGAAGTATCGGCAGAGCTTAAACTCCAAAGTTTGCATGAAAGGGAAGGATAGGCTTATATTGATAAATAGATGGGGACGTGATGGATCATTCAGTCAAAGTTCTTACAAACAAACAATATCGACGATGCAACTATTGCAGATGCATATATTTTTACGGCTTCTGTAGTTTTCTTTACGATTTAAAAGTTAAATCTCTGACCCATTCTCACCCATTCACCTATTCATGCATAGGAGTCTTCAGAAATAATTAAATCTACGGTAAATGATAAAAAAACCAATTTCTGAACTAAGGCTGTATGAATTTTTCTTAAAAGTAATAACATATACATGTATTTCGTTAACTTTGAAGTGTGTGAGGTGCAAAACTCACAAAAAGACTTTAAAAATCTTGATGATTCAAGTGATGGTCAAAACTATGAATATGGAATATCTACGTGACATGCCAGAATTAGGTACATGGTTTATTTTAAAAATCGTTTATACAATTCCGCGAGAAGGATTTCTTAAGAAGCTTGGTCTGAAGGCAGACTATTCAAAGCAGGAAATATTATATTATGGAAATATTAACGATGGAAATATGTCCAAAGGTTTTTATAAAAGATGAGGTAACAGCCTGAATCACTGGGGGTCGACCATCATATTGTTACGGATGTTGTTTGCTTCAGTTTTAAGAGAAAATAATTAAGTAATAAAGTAAACGATATAACTGGCTATGCTGTTTACTAACTGCGTAGTTTTATAAGAAAACTTATACATGCAAGACAACAACAACTATCTTAAAATAAATTCCAGAAACTTTAAAAGCATCAAAACAAAAATATACACACACACCAACAGGCGCCTATACATTGAATGAATAAAATAAAAGCAACAAAATGTGATACAAAGCAAGTAGAAAATGTGTCTAGCGGATGAATATAAAAGGCAGCATTTGAGTGGTTAGTTAGTTAAAACATAAATCTCGTGAAGTAAAGACTTGAATTTTTAGCAAATTGTTCTGTAGTGCCAACGTACAAATCTTACTTTGTGCGTAGTTAAAGTAAATCAACTTGTAATTAATTTGAAAACTCTAACATCTGGTGTTATTTATTTTCCAATAAAGAACTCAGTAACAACAAAACGTTTATAAAAGGTATAAACGTAACAATATTATAAAAAGGTTGCCAGTTATCCTAAATATTATAAACTCTAGGGAAATGGTAATTACCCCAAATTTTGAAGATTATACATCAAAAACTCTCCAAGTTTTTGCCCAGAGAAAAAACGTATGGTACATAAAAATTTGGCTCATTGTAAAAATTTAATTGAATATCAATGCTTACCAATTGGAGAGTTAGAAGAAGAAGCCCAGGAATGTAAAAAGAGTGACTACAAGCACTTTAGAATGAGGACCTTTTAAATATGTTGGCAGCTTCTTCAGACCCACGAATTTCATTACGAAGGCATATAAGATTTTGAAAGGATTTAGAAAAACATAATTATAGCTTCGGTATATTAAGTCAATTAGATATCGCCCTCATTGTTAATGACTATTTTAAAGAGAATTAGCTAACAAAAAAGATATTATACTAGTTAAAAATATATACTAAAGAACTTAATATCATTATATATTAAATAGCATTAATACTATAAATATTGCAAAATTGTGTATCTGTAATATAAATAAAACATATAATATTAGTTTAATATGTTATACCAGTGCCTATCAAAATGCGGGAGTATTTATTTTGAAAATTTAAACGGTTTTTAATCATTAGAAATATCTTGGTAACTTCAAAAATTATGATATTTGCAACGAAAAAACCACTGTGCATAAGTGCTTCTGTGGGGCTATGGCCACTTACTTATTTTAAAGCGGAAGAGTTTATATTTAAAATGCTTTATATATTTTTAAAATGTCATTATTATTTTAAAAACTATAATGTTTGTAACGAAAATAGTCAAAAGCCGACAAGGTTCACAGTGTCGTGGCTAAGCTATGACCGTGCAAATCATGTATGTACATATATTGTAGCTTTTAAATGTTATTTAAACTTTTAAAATATCTTTACTTCTTTAAAACTCATGATTTTTGCAACGCAAAAAGTCACATTAGACTATCTACTTTGTAAATATCAGCTATTTATTGTAATAATTTGAGAAATAATTGTAATCAGTCTGTATCAGTTTGATTAGACGAAGTCGTTCACACCTAAGCCGCAGCTTTTTTCTTTGTTCTCTTTATTCATTATCACGCATATACCTTTTTTCTTTTAGCTAACAGCTTTAGCTTTAGTAGCGAATGCACTTTTTAAACTTCATACAATTATAAATGTTATTTTGGAGGCTTCTTCTTAATTGTTAAACAAAATTTTAATAAAATAAAATGCATTGCAGCTACAGAATGAAAAGAGCAAAGTTTGCTTTTGTAATTTTTCTATATATTATTTAAGTAAATACACGATAAAAAATTAATGTAAATTAAATCCCCACTGTTTCATCACTAAGATGTTATCAAATTTAAAAAAGTTCTCTTGTCTTTTTCTAATTAAAAATGACTACTCCAATATTAAATCCTCCGTAGGCACAGTTCTTAAATTCAATTACCTGTTTAATTTATATTTCAATAGTAAAACAAAACTCACTATTTATTACCTTTTATTTTATGTCCGTTTCCCTTGTGCCATAGTTGGCGATTAAACTTGTCGTTGTTTTCATCTTTCATTTTCTTTGATTTAACTTTTCATTACTTGAGAAGAGAAATAAACTTCCTAATTGCAAGGTCATAATTTAATAAGTTTCGAACAACGACTCCTATTGGAACTACAGCAGGTAAACATTTATTGCTTATTTTTTATTGTTTATTTCAACTTCTGTTATTTTTTAAGAAACATTTCATGATGATGGGGCTACACATTTAAAAAAAATTGTTAATACTAAATCTAAAAATAAAATTAAAAAAAAACCTGCAAATATTATTTATTTTTAATAATTTACCTATAAAATATATGCCTGGTAAATTACCAGCACTGCTATAATTTTAATATTTCCACAAGAATATAACTAGAAGTAATAAATATTAATTGTTGCAAACTAATTTTATTTATATAGCGCGTCTCAGTTAGAGTGGGGTAAATTTTTATTACTTTTATTGCATACTTATTCCATTAAGTATGGAACAACTGGGTGCTCTCAAAAAGGATGTGTCCATGTGTCACTGATGATATCTATGTTTTGAATCCTTAATTTTTTTTAAAACTCAAGTTTGTCGCGGAATTTCGTGAAAGTATTTAACCTGGAAATTGTTGTTTCAGTACAACAAAATGATATTTCGTTCAGTTCAATACTGTCGTCCAACGATTACAGTTTAGAGCAACTACATAAAAGAAAGACTCCGAATATGTTTTTTCTGAGTCCATTGAAATAAAAATGGACTTTATCGGTAAAAATGATTATTTTCCTGATATTTTTTCCTTCTTTCCATTACCCATTGAATGAATTGCAAGTGATAGTCATAGGGATATTAATGATAACAATAATACTGAAATTTTTAACGCTTTATTTTCTTGGTTGAAAATCCTCGCGTTTTTCTCTAATCCCTAATAACTGGAATAATTGTAGATGCACTACATCATGTGTATGTCCAAAAAACTTCATATAATTTAATAAGCGTATTTTAAGTGAGATACCCAGAGAGAATTTGAAACACAACTGATGAAATGAATTTTTTTAATAACTTTATGCACCCAGCAAATTGTTATTAAACTTTCCATTAGATAACATTTGTTTTTCACGTAATTTCATTCTTTTAAATAATGAAATTCTTTTAAATAATGCAATTACTGTCTCTCATCAAGAGCGATTTCGAGAAAACATATATTTTATCCAATCACAAATGTTGAAATTACAAATAAAATTCCAAACTCATACAAATATCCTTCTGGCTTCTGCTGCCGAATAGACAGAACTGAAAAACTCGAATTGAGGTAAATCCATATTAAATTTTGAGTTTTGTTTCAATTCTTAAGAAATGTCAATCCTGTTGTGGGAGGATTGCCAACGCAGAACATTTCTATGTGTAAGTACAACTATAAATTTTAAATCTATTTATTTTGTATCTCTTGGTTAGCTCGTTGTGCGTAGATATTCCTTTTATTGCAAATATTGATTCGAAAGTACTTTCACTGCGCTGTGATCTACACCGTATATTTTTCTGATAGCAGATAAACGAGGACCTTTTGTTTAGCAAACACGTAGGCGCGTCTGCTGCAGTTTTAAGGGATAACATTAAATTTTATTACTACAGATATGTAAGAAGTTGCGAAGTCTAATTTTATAATACTATTAAAAAACCAATCTTGCATAGTGCAATTATTTCTTTTCGCCTGGGCAAAGTTTTTCGAAGGCTAATTGTATAGGAACCTTATGTAAATAATGTTACGAGTGAAATACTGGACGCTGGCTTTAGGCGGAAAGTCAGAATCATAAACCAGCTGCAAATTTAGCACCCTTCTTGAAATCTAGGTGGCCTAGAAAATTCATAGATTTTGATACTCGTTGTACTCTTTCAGGAGTAGTAATCGTATCTTAAATGCGATCATAATTAATTCACGTCAGTGCAACAAAACATTAAATCCAAATACATACAAAATTCTCTTGGTGTAGTTGTGATAACAATGGTAATTCTCAATTTCAGTTATTGTTCCTGTTGTAGTTGTTAAGTTATAAATCCTGGTTAGTTCAATGGTTTGTTGTAGGTAGCATTACTATTATTATTAAGCAGTAGTTTATGGCGAAATGCTTTATGACCAAACTTAGTTAATTGGATTTTAACGAGTTATTGCTTTTGGGACGAACACTAAAGTTAGGGAATAGTTTAAGGGAAATTATTTTAGTTTAATAGTTGAATACAATGACCTGATGCATGCTTTTGTTTTCTAATATTCCATACACCTTTCAACACAGATGTGTTATTTTCAAGTCTTAATTTTTATTGCATTGTATTCTTTTAACATATTAAATGTGAGGTATAATATTTCTTCTGAAGTGTTTGGAGCAATTTTATGTTGTAATATTTTTTTTAGAAAAACTAATTAATGGCCAAATGGAATTCAATATTATGAAAAAGAAAACTTGCTAATAAACATTTTAAGAACTAAAAATCGTGAGTTAGAAAAAATGTCGTAATAAAAGATGGTATCATTTAGTATAAAAAAAAATTATATTGATTGATTATAAGGATGCTATTCGAAAATACCAGGGAAGCTTTATCTTATTTGTCAATATAACATACATTTGGTTCTGTGAATTTATTTCTAATGGAGGTAGAACTTCTTAATTCCGCTGAGTTATGGAAGTATAAATTAGTTCAATGAAGAAAACGTATGGAAGGGGCGAATTCTTAAATTTATATTTTCGGATTTTATATCCAAAGGCATCTAACCCATCTGTATCAGTCCTCTATTCTTGGAAGCGTAATAGAAAGACGAAGTCATCGCAGGAGTTTAATTAATATAGTCAATTTTCTTAGATACTTTTTCATATTTTATTGTTTTTCCTTTGGTATTGAAGACATATAATTTATCTTATATTTTCTTTTTATGATGTTCCTTAAATCCCGCGATGCATTTCATTTTGTTTATCTGCAGAATCTAATATGATTAATTTTAGAAAATATGTAATATAATATAAGATCTAAAATGTTTATATTAACATTAACTTCAACTAATTAAAAGATATTTATTTGAAATGGAAATTTTCATTGCGTTGCATTACTCGCCTTTTTCAGAGTGTTTTTCTTCTCTAAATATTCCATAAACAGACCGGTGCTTTGTTAGCGACAAGTGTTGTATTCCGTGCCTAGCCTAGTATTTTACGTGTGAAAGGTTTCAGGATTCGTTGATCATGATAAAATTCATGAATAATTTTTGTGATAATTTTAAGTGTTTGCAATGCACTTGCAATATTGCTTTTAAGCTTGTGTTAATGTTGTTTCTGTTATGCAAAATAGCTCAGTTAATATTGTTAAAAGCTTTGCTTCTATTATCACATAAGTATATAGTTGTATTGTTAGCGATTGTGATGTTTGTATTGTTTGTCGATGTATGTAATATTGTTGTTTTCTATGTTTCCCGTGCTAATACTGGTGTGGTGTGTGTATTTACGTTGAGGTCTATTTGCTTCGCATTATTTGGGGTGGTACATTGTTTTTGTTGTTTCCTGTGTATATGTTTGTAAATGTGCTGTTGTGCGTTGGTATTCTTAACAGCATTATAGCCCGTATTGCCCGATATGTTATCGAAGGATCTGTTGTTACAAATGATTATTTTTGATTTAAAAGCACGATTTGTATTTGTTGCTGGATTTTATTGTTTGCTTTATAATAATATTTTATATAAATATGTATTATTCTTTTTAACGGTCTTTTTAAATTGAACAATGTATTTTTTTTCTCAATATTTCGCTTTCCTTTGGAAAGCTTCCTCAGGATATAAATTTTAATAATAACAAAACTTATTAACATTTTGAAAAAATTTTTTGAAAACAATTGACTACAACATATAAAATAATTTTCTTCATACACACATGCATACAAAAATAAAATTTCAATAATTTAAACATACAAAGAAATGGAAATTAAATAACAAATTCTCTCTTATGAAATAATTATAACAAATTATGTGTCTTTTAAATTAAATACCTATAATTTTGCGCTAAATTGTCTGTGTCTGTTTTGAAATTTATTCTTCTTACATTTGGTACATTAACAATTTCTAACATTTCTAACATATAACGTCTCTTATAGAGTTTTTCTATATCTAATATTGATGCTTCCGCAAACTTTGGATAATGATTATATTTCTTACAATGTGAAGATAAGGATGTCTTCTGTGTTGAAATATTCCTATATTTTTGGTCACATTTATCACCAGCTTATCTTGTTTTATGTTTATTCTTTGTTGTCCTAATATAAACTTTGTTACAGTTCACCTGGTCATTTGCTCTACATGGAATCCTGTAAACTACATCAGATATTTCCATTTTTCCTATTTTATCCTTCATATTGCTAAATAATTTATTTAATGTATTATATGTTTTGTGTGCAATCATATATCTATCTGTGTCATATATTTAAGACTTTCTTAATCTTTCTGATATTCCAGGAACATAAGTTAATGATTTATAAATTTTTGGTTCTGCCGTAGTATTTCCTAAATTATGCGTATAACTACCATATTGTCTAATTAATCGGTTAGTTAATTCTACTGGAAAATCATTGTCAACAAGTATATCTCTTATTGTGTCCTTATTCTTCAAATAAAATTCTTTATCACTTATAGTCAATATTCTGTCTATCATATTTTTCGCCGTGCTTATTATTATTTTTCTCGGTTTGGAATAAAAATTAATAATTCTTTCAGAAGATGTTGGTTTCTTATGCCAATCAAATACTAACTTATTTCTATTTCTTATTATCGGTATATCTAAATATGGAAGCCTAGATTCTAACTCTCTTTCAATCATAAATTTAATATCCGGATAAAAACTATTCAATTCTGACAAAATATCATCCACTGCATCTTGCGAAGTTAACCAAAATAAATCATCTAGATATTTTGTGATAATCTTCGGTTTAATATGCATTTTACTAATACATGAATTTAGTAATTCCTCCATCACAATATCAGCTATAATTGGAGATGCTGGAGAGCCCATAGGGAGGCCCTCCTTCTGTTGCTATATCCTATTATCAAATTGAAAATACCTATTGTCTTCAATGCAAAACTTAAGAATACGTGAAAATAATTCCTTCTCAATATTCGTATATTGTTCTATATCTGCCATTTTCCCTCTATAATCCGCAAAACTAAACCTACAGGAATAGTTGGAAAAAGTGAAACTGCATCAAATGAAAACAATCTATCATTCTCTTGTATATCTATTCTCTTGGCTTTATCTTTAAATTCCAATGAATTTCTAATATTATATATTGATTGTCCTGCTATTACCTTAAGAATATTCGTTATATACTTGCACAGTCCGTAGGCCGGGGAATTAATGCAAGAGCAAATAGGCTTTAAAGGAAAATTCTGCATATGGATCTTAGGTACTCCATATAGCTTTGGAGAATTTGATACATTAGTCTTAGGTCTATCTCTCTACATTACTGAAATGATCTCTTTTTTTATTATATTTCCAAAAAAAAAAATATATATATATTGTTAAATTTAAAAAGGCTGTTAAAAAGAATAATATAAAAGGTCGATTAAAAAAAATAATCAAATAATATTTTATAAAATTTGAGCTGAGCAATATGTTGATACATGCAATGATTATGCATGTTTCGACTAACGAAAAAAAATCCCGGGTTAAGTACTTCTGAGTTTTTTTTAACTTAAATTCTCTTAAAACTCTCACTAACGATTACCACGAGATATTTACAAGTGCAAATTGTAGGTGTTTGTCAGATGGTTGTTAGGTGCGTTTATCACTAGGATGTTATGACAACAGTTAAGAATTTGTTATGCTGTTGTAAAATACCGTATGCGCTGTTTATTCTATGTGATTGCTGTTTTATCAGCGTAGACAAGCTGTAAGAATATTTTACATATCGTTAGCAAATATGAGATATAGTATTGACAAATTTTAATTCCCTTGGGACACTGAAGTGGCTCCGTTTAATGTTTAAGATTTTTTTATGTGGATTGTTCTGAAGGTTGAAGTTATGTTTAACAATATACTTAGGTGATTAATATGGTAGAGTATAACAACGTTTTTCTAAAGTCAATAAGCAAAACGAGGCGGCGTAAAATTTTAACAAGTCACTTTCCAACAAATTTGTCGAAATCCATATCGATTAGTGTTGCTTATTTTATATATTTTTTTTCAGGGTGTGGTTCACCCTGCCTACCATGATATCCTCTAAGGCTTATTTTTAGTCCCAATGGTACAATGGAAATTTTTAATGCGTAATATTTTAGCATTGTTATTAGTTGAATTAATTCAGTAGGATTGTAGTTACTAGTGTAGTGCCACGTTACATTTGTTCTCTTTTGGACGGATTCCATCAGTTTCTGCCCCTTTAGTTGCTTTAAAGCTTGTTAGAATATAAATTATATATCTTTATATATCGTTTATTAGTGAAGCGTCAATTTTAGTCATTTTTTTACTGATTAATTCGCACGTATATTTTATGTTGTTTTTATTTTTTATAAACTTTATTCTAAAATAATTTTTTTTCGCATAAATTTGTTTGTTTAAATCATTTCAAATTTTTTTATACTCGTTTTCATAATTTTATATTTCTTAGATATCGTTACATTTAAAGTGATTATTTTTATATATTTTGTTGTTCTTATATTTTATTTGATAAAATTTTTATCTATAACACCCACAATAATTATACGGTTTAGGTTATGAAATATCTCCTATTATTTTTTGGAGGGCGATAACTTGTAAACATCCAAAAGGTTTTTATTGTTAGTGACATTTATTTGTATAAATTTAAAAGAAATTCCTTTTCTATTGAAAAAATAGGAGTTAAAGCCTTTTGCATTAAATATTAGCTTCTAGAAGAAGTATAAAATTGGCAGTATGTAGGAGTATATTATTGTGCAAATTAGCTAGAAATAAGGTGAAATTTATTGGCAGCGGGTTTACAAGTTCATTTGTTATATTTCTTGCATTAATGTTTTTATTTACTAATTATTGTTCTTAATTGTTGGTGTGATTAACTACCATTTTCACTTGTTTTGTGTTTTTTTTTCCTTACTTCTTTATGACATAAGAATGGAAATAGAAGTTGATGTAGTTGTGAGAGTTGGTATTAATTTGACTAATACTTTTAGTCATTCTTATTCTTGTAAATTCGTGCATTATTGCTTTTATTTTATTTATATTTGCTGTTATATTTTTAACGTCATAAACACTTATAACTATGTCGCATGACGACAAAGGGTCGTAAAAGCGTTTAGAGCTATCCTTAACTTTACTTTCGTATTATCCTTGCTCTTTAGATTTGTTCTTGGTATGCATTATTGCTGATTTATTTGTGGCACATCTGTTCCATATTTGAGTATGAAAGAAAGTATGAGTATGAGAAAGAAATAGTATAAACAATTTAAAACTTTTCTTGTTAAATTGTATTAAGTTAATTGCAGAAATTTTTATTTTGCTTAATTATTTTCGTTTTTGTCCCTATTTCTTTAGTTCATTTTCTTTTTGTTTATTTGTGCAACTAACAAATTTTCGATATGTTTTAATCGATTTGTACTTTTTTTAAAATATTTTTGTGTATTTAGTTTATTTCTTTTTTAATATTGTTAGAGCGTGCTGAAAAGTCGACCGTTTGCCATGAGGAACTAATTGCTGTTACTAATACTGATGAAAATAATAATAATAATCATTTAGACCATTATAAGCAGACATTTAAGAATAAGTACAAGAGACACGTGATTTTGACGTTTATTGTTTTCTCTTCTAAATAGTCATATACGAGGCCTATACTTCAATTAAAAATGATGACCATATGAAAGATGGGTTATAAATGGCGGATTTATTCCAAATTACTATTTCAAACCTCCTGTGACATAAACTTACCACTCGGTTTCAATGTCTTTTCTTTCTTTGCGCAAGAAAGTTAACTGGTTAAATCCACAATTTTAAATGGTATTTTTTTCTGGCCCTCAGAGTAATCAATATTTCATAACGAAAAATATACTAAATTGAAAACGCAATTACGTCTATTATTGGTATCCTTTTACGGAGGGAATGGAAATCCTATTAGGAGTATAACTGTAAAACTTCTTTTGAGAATAATTTACAATAAAATATATATTCAATTTAGAATATTTACGTTATCCAAATTCATAAAAACATTTAATAAAAAACTTGAAACTCGTTTTAGCTTCTGTTACAGGGCTTTTTTAATGGCTTATATTCGCCGTTCATAAATACGATTACAATTTATAGAGAAGATTTTAGATGTTTTTACTTCCCTTTAAAGGTTTTAGTGAAATTTTACGTGTGCATAGGAGTAAAGTCAGTTTTGTTAAGCACTTCTGTTAACAGTATTTTAGAGAGATGAGTAATAAGTAATGTGATCAGAGCAAGTACTTGTTGGCGTATTTTGAGTTTTTGTTAAAAGAAAAGACTAAATACTCATTTTCTTTTTGTTTTAAATAATATTGTAAACTGCTCTACAACAAAATTATTTATTATAACTGATGGCTGACAACGAACAATTTACCGACACCTCCAAAAATTACTATTACAATTTTTATTCTTTAGAATTTTGACAATTAGAGCATTTGTTTTGTATATTATCAAATTCTACTGATTTGTAAGATTGTATTTAACATTAATGTTAACAAAATAACATAGCAAATATTTGTGGTTTTGTTAACGGTAATGGAAATTCCCGTTGAAAATTTTAGCTATTTTTAATTTTTAAAATTAAATTATTTTTATAGCATAATAATTATTTTGTAAATATTATCACAATAACATTCGTTAGTTTTCTATTTTATTTTATAAATGATAGAGTAGCAAGGACGTATTATGTAGTTGTGCACACCTACGTGATAAACGCCAGTTTCAAAAAGAATGTGGGAAAATAGGCTTTAAGGATACCTACAATATGGCAGTGCATGGTATGTATTAAAAAGCAAGTTTTTTAGATATTATATATACTTTTAATATAATTAATAAGGCGTTTTCAAGGATAGCAGGAAATCAATAATTATCTATTGTAGAAGGGAAAAATATTGCTAACTAATAAAATATGGGATACTTGATAAGATTTACATCTGTACCCAGTTGTGTAAGCCATAACCAGATGGTGGATCATACCACTGTGGATGTAGCGTCATCCGCGCCCTAGACGGCATTCAGATACGTTTATCCTCCGATCACTCCTAGTTGCAACTTCAAAAGCCCGAAGCAGGCCGCAGCCTTCACTCCTTGCTGAAGAGTTGGAGACTATCCAACTCCAGGTCGAGAACGCTTGAAGCTTAATAAAATTTAAGAACACAACGGCATTCATGCTCACTGGACTTGGACCATTCATTGTGTTCATTGTGAATGATCCGACCCACAAACTCAAACGACGGCCTCGAAACACGCAACCACCATGATACTCCTGAAGGGCCGACCTCAATAATCAGTCAGAGAACAGCTAAAAGGTTAAAAAGACAAATTGCTGAACCCTGGGGTTTTACTGATTCCCGTGGAAATATATTGGATAGTCCAGTTGGCCTTGAAGGGTACTGGGCTCCCTTATAGCCCCGAAGACACATGGTGGATTTTCAATGTGACTCCGGAAAGAGGACATTTCGGTTTTCTTAAAATTTCTGGTTCCGGGATGTGAAATTGAGTTTCGTAAAATCCCCTATACTGCCGCTTAAAAATAAATGACGATCATCATCACTAAGCTTAAAGTTGCGCCCTGTTTAACTTGCGACCTACTTGCTACAGAATTAGAGTTATTTTCAATACAAAAAACTTCAATCCCATATTTCGTTGGCTTTATTGCTAAATATTCTGTAACGCTAATTTTTCACTTCTTTTATAATAAAAAAATAAATAAATAAATAGCGAAACCTACAATCGATATAAAATGATTTAAAAAACGGGGTTCAATGATTGTAATTTTCTCGCTTTTATCGTTTTTAAAAATTTTCTTTAATTTTCTGCATTCTTAAATTTGCGATAAATTAATGGTTTATTTAAAAATCTTATAGGGTGCGTTTTCAATTTTAATCACGGTCATACGATTGCGTGTGCCGTAACTATACCAGAACATCTCTATTACTTTATCTATTGGTGACATCGTGTTAAAACGTTAGAATTATCGTAACATGTTCGTGTATGAGAAGTTAAAACTTGTAGCACATGTGTTGCCTTTAGAATACTAAAGTAGAAAGAAAGTTTTGATTACAAGAAAGGTAATGATTGTTGAAGTCATACTCGGCTTCATGAACTTCCTTGGGCTAAGAGATACTTGTACATAGTTGCATATTTTTTTAATTGCGTGGGTGTTATTAGTTTTGCCTGTTTCTTTTAGCGTTTCATTTTAGTGTAATTATCTAAAGTTATTTCAATTAAATCATATTGAAAGTGGAGATGTAAATGTAAAAGTGTTTAACCATAAGGGTATTTAAGCATTTGGAAACATTAAATGCTAAATTTACTTTTCTTTTTACTTTTTTAACTGATGTGATATATTCGCCTGTGAATGAAGATGTTTCTTAATGACTCAAGTTTAATTTGTGGGGATATATTTCGTATATAAGTGGAAATAGTATTTTTTGTATTTAACAAATACAGAATTTTGAAATAGAAGAAGTTAAAACATTACAACCTAATTTTGACTCGCTTCTTACAACTGAAAATGTAGGCGTTGCCTTAAAAAGCCAATTTTATAGGTGCCCCTGTAGGCTAGTAGGTAGTGTACCAGCTTGTCAGTATGGGGGTTGTGGGTTCGATTCCCAACGAGCACCTTAGTTTTTTTCACTACAAAAAAAAAAAAATTGACTGTCGGTGGGGCTGCTCAGGGATGAAGGCATAGTCACTGGTCGCTGTGCTGTCTTATATACGGCAGTTAATTTCCGACTATCCTTCTACTTTCACCATCTGTTTCATCTATTCTCTATCCCTTTCCTAAGAAATGTAGCACGGTACTTGACTAAATAGGCATTGTTGCCTGAAGTGCTACTTCTCTTTAAAAAAAAACAAAAAATTTCATAAATTAAAACTTAACAGAAATACTACTTTGTTTTGTTGCTTGATTTTTTTTAACTACAAACAATTACGAAATACAGCAGGTGTAATAAATTACACAAAAATGGCGACAGTCGGAGAATCCTTTTTTAAATTTCCGAAATGCATTTTAGTCAATGCTAAAAAACTAAATGAATGATTTTTGTGTTAATGATTATAAATAAATAGTATTCAATAATTGAGTCCAAAATATTAGTAACTTCAACTGTCTATTTCTCTAAATGCATTTAGTTTATTAAATTCTATTGTTACAAAATAATTACATACAAACTTTTAGCTACTGTATCAACTTTTTTGTATTCGCTCGATAACTCCCACAATTAAAATGACTATTCTCCAAGAGGGAGCGCATTTATATACTATTTTAAGCAGTTCCAGCATTTACTAGAACACTCTAACTCATTGCACTTACTATAGATCAGTGATGAGCGAACTTTTTGCGTGGCGGGCCAATAAATTAAAAAAAATCTTGCGGCGGGCCATTAAATTAAAAAAAAAATCTAAAGGGTATTTTACTAAAATTATGGGGTTTAATTAAAAGTTCGGTTTAAGCTATATATTAATTAGTTATATTACGTAATATTTTAAAACAACATAAACATTTTATAAGATACGGTTTATTATGATTTTAAGATTTTCCAGATGTATAGGAAGCATAGATCTGTTTCTCACTTGACATAATTTCCTCAAAATCTGGTTCCAGCTGGGAGGATGCGACTTTTAATAAATTAAATGGACTCTCGTCTGACAATTGGTTTCTGCATTTCATTACTGAAGAGGCCATAATAGCTTTGGAAATTCATCTTTTGGTAAGGATTTATAGAAATTAAGCTTATCTGTGTTTAAAAATAGCTGTTTTAAATTATTATTACATTGCAATTTCAATAATAATAATTTCCAATTGTAGATCAGATGGAACATTGTCAGGATTAACATTAAAATGGATTGAAAAAATATCTAAACATGGTTGGATTTTTTTAAAGTCAGCAATTCTGGCCTCAAATTCTGAATACAGTTTTAATAAAGATTGTGAAAAGACTTTTAACTTCTCTTCACTCACAGGCCCCAAAGAATTAAGTCTTGGAAAATGAGTCAAATCATTTTTTCCCAAACATTTAGAAAATATAAACAATTGAGTTTTAAAAGACCTCAAACTGCCCCAAGTTTCATCCATAAATTGATTTCTTCCCTGTAACTTCTTGTTCAGTTTATTATAGTGCTCGAGTAAATCCGTGAAAAAAGCAAATTCGATGCACCAATTCTTATCCTCCAATATTTCCCACTCATCCCAAATTTCAGTTTTGGTTTTTAGAAAAACTTTAATTTCTCCGAGAAAACTCCAAACTCTAGAGAAGGCATGTCCACAACTCAGCCACCTGATCTTTGTGTAATAAAGTACTTCTGAAAATTCTGCATCAACTTCCGATAAAAACTCTTGAAATTGTCGATGTAACAAACCACGGGCTCGAATGGTATTAATTAATTTTAAAATAATATTAAGTACGTGGTTAATATCCAAGGCAGCCTTGCAAAGAACATCTTGGTGTATTATACAATGTAAAAAAATTGTTTCGCTTTCAGGATTCTGACTTTTATAAGCTCCTGCAAATCCCGTATTTTTCCCACCATGTTAGGTACTCCATCAGTTGTTAAATTAATTAATTTGGAAATTGGGGCATTAAAATTCATCATAAATTATTTTTCCTGTCGTCTTTCCTTTCAAAGATCTCAAACAAGCAAGTTCTTCGGTTATTACAAAGTTTTCATCGACCGCTCTGAAAAAAATTAGAAGTTGGGCTGTATCACTCCTGTCAACACTCTCGTCCATAGTGACTGAAAAACACTTAAACTTTTTAAGACCTCCATCGATTTTATTGGTTAAATTAGAAGAAATCGCTTCAATTCTTTTTGTGACCGTTCTACGTGACAGCCCTATAGATTCGAAATCTTTTACCTTTTCTGGGCATAATACTTTTCAAATGCTAATTAACACATCCTTAATAAATTCTCCTTTAGAAAACGGTTTGTTACTTTTTGCCATTTATAGGCAACAATGTGACCAGCTAACGTGGAGGATCGCTGGACACTTCTTTGATTTTTAAAAAACATTTGCTGACTAGATATTTTTCTTTTCAATTCCTCTGAATGAACTTTCTTGTCTTCATCTGTCATTTTATAGTACTTTGACCCAAGATGTTTTGAATTAAAGTGCCTAGCGAGAGTATAACCTTTTAGTACAGTTACCGGTTCTTGGCAGATAAGACAAATAGGTTTTTGGTTATATTCCATATCAATTCCAATATCAATATCAATTCCGAATCAATTTTTTTCTTTCTATTCTCGATTGACATTTATGGGGGTATTTACAATACACTTTATTATTTTAATTATACAAATAAAACTGTACGTTGGCAGCTTTATAATTTTACTTCACAATTTATTCTTTACGTGACGAGATTTACACTTTTACTGATTGCTGATTAATCCATCGCTGGCCCTTTTATATTTGTTGCGCATGTTGTCTCGAATATTCAAGAATCTTCTAGATCTTACATATAATAGTTGTTGTTATGTTATACGTTCAGTTTTCTATATTAGTTGTTAGTGTTTTACGATTTTTATGTTTCTTCTTGGAATATTGCATCAGAAAGTTGTTGTTCTCTTGTGTGTACAATATTTCCCAGAAAACTACGCAATTTGTACACAATATATTATTAAAACATCGCATTTTTTTGCTAAAATTGTCAATTTATATCTTTTTTAAAACATAATGCAAATTTATTTTTTGGGCATAATTTTTTAATAGGTGATTAATTTTTTTTTTAAAAACGCTCAGCGGGCCGGATTGAAACCTCTCGCGGGCCGGATGTGGCCCGCAGGCCGTAGTTCTATAGATGGTGTTACCAACATGATTTAGTGTAGGTATTTATTCAATTGCTCGTCGTAGGTCATGGATTTTTAATGTGGAGTGTTGGTGTTGCTTTGTGTTCATAAGATTTCTTAGAAACTTATCAGAATTTAGAACTTCAACACTTATTTCTCTTACTGATTATAATCTTTTTATAACCTAAAATACTCATTTTCGTACCAATATTATAACATCGTATTTTGCCAATGAATGTTTGTAGAATCCAAGTAGTTGTAGATGAATTTTTTTAAGTAGGAAATACTGCTGAATAAATTGGTTAATACCTTTAAATGTGTAATAATTACAAAAACTTTGGTTGTGTTTGGAGGTTATTTTGCATTAATGCTTTCGAACTTGTTAAAGAGCATAAATTCGTGAATTCATTGCATATGTTTACACCGCAAGAAATAAAACAACAATAAAATTCAAAACTTAAGCTTTAAGTGCCCCTGTAGGCTAGTAGATAGTGTCCTAGCTTATAAGACGAGGGGTTGGGGGTTCGATACCTTGTTTTTTTTCACTGCAGATTTAAATTGACTGTCGGTGGGGCTGCTAAGTGATTAAGGAATGGTCACTGGTCACTTTGCTGCCTTGTACGACAGTTAATTTCAGTAACTATTCTTCTACTTTCCCCCACCTGTCTCATCTCTTCTCTATCCCTTTCCTAAAGAATGTAGCACGGTACTTGACGAAACAAGCATTGTTGCCTGAAGTGCTACTTCTTTTAAAACAAAAAAAAAAAATTGGCTAAAAAAGCAGGGAAACCACAACGTAAATTTCAACTAAAAGACTAAAATTAGCCTTGAGGTAAAATTTTTTAGGATAATCTATAGAGGTTTTCCTTTATAGTCCTTTTTAGTACATATATATGCTTAGAACAAACACTTTGAGTGATTTTTATTTATGGGTCATCATACCAAGAAACTTCGCTAAAGAAACTATATCAAAAATCAATTCCAAGCTTCCTGACATAGATATATCTCTAAAATATTGAAAGATAGAGGCAAAAAAGATTTCAATTAATTTAAGGCAAGAATGTTATTCCCTTACTTTAAAATAATATTTTTTTTTCTTCAAAAATTCAACTTAATGATTAGTTAGTGAAAAAAAATGCATTCAGTAATAAAATGTAAAGTCTATTGAATATTTAACGGCATTATAAAGTTGCCGCCATAGCTCCTGCTCAATTCTGTTTTAAAATTATTTTGGGAATGTATATGTATATGTTACGGAATTTTCAGGCAGCGGTGATCATTGTAGTTCAAATATTCATAATGAATATATAGAATAAAATTTTATTTTATTAAAAAGTTAATTCAAGTATTTTCTTTATACGCCGATCCCACCCCCCGGGGGCACATTTAACGGTCTTTATAGAATACTTGACTATCTAGACCTGTGCAACTCTGGAAAAGAGGGAGTCCAGTCCCCTGAAGGCAGCAGGGGTCAACTGGGAACTCCACGTTATTTCCACGGGAATCAGTGAGCTCGCAGAGTTCCTATATTTGTCTCTTTAGACATTTAGCTGTTCTCTGGCTGGTTATTGAGATTGGCCCCTATATTGGAGTATCGTGGTGGTTGTGGTTTCGCGGCTCCATATCAGATTTGTTGTTTAATATGGTGGCCAGGATCATCTCGCCATTAATAACACCCTAGGTGAATGATCCAGTCCAGTATTCTGGACAGAAGTTGCAAAGTCTCCAGCTCTTTAGCAAGAAGTGGTGGTTTGCAGCCCTGTGCAACTGTGGAAAAGAGGGAGCCCAGTCCCCTGAAGGCAGGCAGAAAGTCAACTGGAAGCTCCACATTATTTCCACGGGGATCAGTGAACCCGCAGAGTTAATTATTTGTCTCTTTAGACTTTTAATAGTTCTCTGACTGATCATTAAGGTTGGCCCCTATATGGGAGTATCGTGGTGGTTGTGGTTTCGCGGCCCCATAACAGTATAATGGTTATTATGGTGGGCAGGATCATCTTACTGATAATGACGCGAAGTGAATGATCCAGTCCAGTGAGCATGCTAGACATGTGTTCTGGACAGGAGTTGAAAGTCTCCAACTCTTTAGCAAGGTGCGATGGTTTGCAGCCCTGCCCTGGAATCATTAAAGTTGCAACTAGGTGGTTCTGTTCCTTAGAATTATGTCTTCGGCTTCCTAGGACGCCTGTATGACGTTACAAATTATACAATAGTGGCTTGTCCACCATCTGATTAAGGCTACATAGCCAGGTGCGGATGTAAAACCAATTACACTCCTAGGACGTGAGTGGCGCTGCTTTTCACTCACAGTGGTTTGACCACCATCTGATTAAGGCTCCATACCCAGGTACAGATGTAAATCTTATCACATAATACGCCGACTCCAATAAAGCCAAACGTAAAAATTTTCAAAATTATACACCACTGTATACGAGGGTGTTGTCATATCTAATATGAAAGTACATTTGCGGATACACTGTCATTATATAGTTTGATAGAATTACTATTATTACGCTGTATGAATATATGAATGTACGATTAATTTGATGACAGTGTTCAGATTCTTCACTATTCAATTTTATGTAGCCTAATTATTGGGAATGTGGTTCCTGTAAAACAACTATAGAAGATTCTTTCACCATCCGTGAATAAAATTTGTTAATGATTCTGTCGTCTGCAAAATTCAAAGCATCACTTCTGAAAGTATATGGTCGTCGTATTATTCGACCTACATCTTGTGCTTCTATAAAATGTTAAACTTTTTCTATTATTTTAGACTTCGATACTTCCTCTTCAATTAATTTCCTGAACACTTAATAATGTACTGCAAGCAATCCACCTGAGTACAGACTAGCAAATTTATATTCTCAATATGAATTAACTCCTTTTTTAATTGTAGGAACTCTGCGATAATGTTCAGTTTGGCATTTTTCTTCAGTGCAGTAGTTTTAGTAAACTATTCAATTTCATTTGAATATAATTTTAGTGGCCCAAAAGATTGCCATTGTAACAAATTTTTTCTCCGATATACATATAGCATAGATTCTTCACTGTAAGCAAGAATTCAAAAAGCTCTTATTGCGATGAACTTTTTTTAAAATCTTCCCCAACGACAGCATAGAAAGCGAATTTGTCAAATGAAAAAATAGAACTGACTCCGTATAAATTGACTTAAGAAATCTCCTTAATTTCACTTTTCGAAATCCTACTTTGAACAGACCGTTAAGACTATAAAATTTAGTTGGTGTTTGTGAATATTCAATTTGAAGCTTTCAACGTTCACAATTAGAGAAAAACCATTTTTGGGTAGAAAATTGTACTTGTAGATATATATGTACTTTTAAAATATGGGAATCTACCACTAGTGACTGTTATCATCCGAAAAGTATGGTTGAAACATTAATTATCCAACATATGAGCCATTTAAGTCATTTATTTTAGATGTATAATTTTTGGATGGTTCTTTCTCAAAATACAATAGACTCCATCCCACAACCACTTTCTACGACGATTTTTATTCATCAAATTGCATGAAAGAAAATGTTATGCTATCATAACAATCTATAATAATTTGTTAAATTTGTCTTCAAAGTATGCCGTTAGAGCCTATAAACTTGTCAAAAAAATTAAAAGGAAAGTATTTCGACTGAAGTTTATCACAGTAGCATTTTGCTAAAGTAAATTCTAAAAAATATGTGCTCTTTAATTATTCAACGTTTTAATATTTTTCTATATAAAAATGTATTTTTTTGGTGGTTATGTTTGTTAAAGGCCTAAAGTTTCATTTGCTTGTACGGTTACTTAACGTTAGGGTAAAATATCCTTTCCTTTCTAAAAATTTTGCTAAAATTATAACTGCGTATAGAAATTGCAGTTTTATTTTATAAAATGTTATAGCTGATAATAATAGTTTTGATGGAATTGCTTTTTACTGAAACATTATAATGTTTTTCAGTAGTTATTTATCAGTAGTTGTTTATTATGTCGTTTAAAATATGATCTATTTTGTTTAACCATTATAAGGAAGTATTGGAAATTAATGTAGAGTATAATGAAAATTTAAAAAATAATATTGAATATTGAAGGGTGCTCTACAAACTTTTGACTTTAGAATACTAAGTAGAAGTAAGCTACTAAATAGTAGAAATAAAATTTAAATTAAGGGGCGTTTGCCATATCAAAAATAAAGTTTTTATAAACATTTTTATTTTGATGTGGTGAATACACTTCATCGCTTTCAAACGCTTGACTGCATTTCATCTGAATGTCATGGCATGTTAATCTAACCTTCATTTAAATCTTTCTGATGATTTGTGCTTCAAAAAAATATTTTTTGGTTTTGAATATTGGTTAATATTTCATTATTTGTATTTCTCTTTTTGGTGATTCAGTTGGTTCAACATCTGAAATTAAACCCTTCCTATGGTTTAATTCAATCCGACCAATTTATTGTAAATGGCATTTAAAATTAATACTATCATGCTGTTTGATTGCTTTAGTTCTAGTTTGGACATCATTGTTACTCCTTGCTGTCACAACAAATGTAAATTGGAACTACTTTGAAACATAAAGACGCGATATATAGTTATTATAGTTATAAGCGTTCGGAATATATTATAAAGTGTACACTTTTGGGAAAACAATTACATTTTTTTCAGGTATTTTTCATAAATCAATTTTATAATAATAATACATAAAGTTAGAATGAAAAAACTAATTGCATTATTTCTTTTAAAATTTCAATAAAAAATGTTCAAAGAATTTCTTATTAAATGTTAAAAAAATCCTAAATACAACAATAGAAATTGCAGGAAAGATATAATATTTTTAACTATATAAAATATTTTTTTTTATTTTTGTATATATGTATATACGAGTACTATCTAAATGTGACAAGTGCTATGTCTGAAATGAAATCAATACATTTAAGAAATAAAAATTAAGTTTTTTTAAAGAGAACAGCGGCTTGGAGGCCACTGTGCGAGAAGTTCGCGTTACAAGTTTGTGGTATTTTTTATATAAATTTAAATAAAAAGAATCGATTTCCAAATCGATAATTAGCGACTTAAAACGCAGCGGGCAAAACAATGCAGGCTCTAAGTTTTGTGTGCTTATTTCTATTTTTATTTATAGTTTTATAATGTATAATTCTTAAACGTAGCAATTTCATTTCTAATTAATTTGTTGTTGTGTTTGTTAGTTTTAAAATTGCTGATATTATAATTAATGATTTATAATGTGCACGTAAGGTGCCAATTTCCAATGTTATTGTTTTACACACTTTACCAGAGGTAAACGAATGTAAGTTTTTCATTCGGTTTGTTATTTCTTTATTATTCATTTTCGATGCAATATTATATTGTTACATAAATGCTTAGTTTAAGCTATAAGAAAATAATTATCGCTAAAAAACAAAGTGAAGTGTCCTATTGTATCTGTTTGCAAATTAAGAAGGTTCCCAGAAATCTTGTGAACACAAAATAACCACAACACTAAATTCCATGAAATAAGACTAACAATCAGAACTAAAAACAACAAACACAGAACAAGAAAATACACAATCAAATAAACACCTACACTGAATAATGATAGCAACTTCATGCATATTAAATGCTATAAATAAAACTTTTATAGTAAATGCTAGAAGCTTTAAAATAGAATATAAAAGCTCCCTCTCTTGGAAAATAGTCAGTTCAATTGTGAATATAATTAAATGAAGGCACAAAAGTTGATACAGCAGTTTTTGGCGTAAAAGTGCCAAAGTTACCGTAAAGACCGAATTCATTGTACCAACTGCCAATGCATCTACTACGAATATGCCAAAAAACTAAGTATCAAGACTATCATGTTGGTGTTAATACGTATTTCTACCATTTAGTCAATTATTTAAAGAAATGTGTAGTGTTTTTAAGAAAGTCTTTTCAAATGTTTTCTTCTATGTGAATACGTAAGACACAAGGCAATTGTCAAAGTTGTCGCAATGGCTGTTATTCCCAGTTCTCCTTACCTATAAAATTGTATAAAATTCCAATTATATCAACATCTTATCGCTTCATTAATAAAAAATGCTTTCTTCCCAAAGGTTTTTCGCATTATCAGTCTTTAGTGGCGAACATGGCTTTGTTTCTTTGAACGCCCTGCCGATCGAAAAGGTGTTCTAATCACCTATATATTCCATAGGTGGTACCACATTCAAATCGTACTACCCAGTAGTACCTCTGAGTGTAGTGAAGTCTGTAATGTTTGTTGTGAAACCGCTATACCGCATATGGAAATTTTGTTAACAAACAACTTTACCAAAACTTAACTCGCTAAACAATTGATTGGTGGCTTAACTTGCAGATGACTGACTCAGTAAAACTGAATTATCTGTAAGTGCTCTTGAAGCTCTTTGTTACAAATATTTAAAAGTGAGCGCAGCTCATTTGGTAGTTAATACATTCGTATATTCTGTTGTAATTAAATTCTATTGTTGCAAGCAAGATGATTTTCGTATCATGTATATACAGGGTAGCTGACAAATTCTTATTTTCTGTGTAACCAACCTGTTCCATTTTCATTTTATTTTATAGATTGATCTTTAAATTTAACTAAAGTGGAGAATTAGGACAATGAAACAAGAATTTGGATAGTGCAACACTTTGTTGCTTTGGAGTCCGTAGTTTCCTTCCAAAGAGAATATAGGCGTACGTTTGGTGGCACTCCTCCTAACAGATAGACTGTAATTAGGCTCGTAAAGAATTTTGCCGAGCGTGATACAATCGCTAGAAGGCCTTATCATCGAGGTCTCTCAATTCGGACGCATGAAACTATCGCTGCTGTAGTAGCTGATGCCATACCTCGAGTTTTCCTCGAGTTTCGACAAGGAGCTTATCTTTTTAAATGGATGTCAGCAGACTGTCACTGTAGACAATTTTGCATCAAGATATAAACTTATTTCCATATAAGATTCAATTAACAAACAAACTGAACCTGAGAATAAAAACGCTGTCATACAATCCAATCCTCGAGTTTCGACAAGGAGCTTATCTGCTCATGTGGGTGTCAGCAGACAGTCACTAGTCACTGCAGACAATTTTGCACCAAGATTTAAACTTATTTTCATATAAGAATTAATTAAAAAGCCAACTGAACCCAAGAGACTTCCCGATTCGCTTGGAATTTTGTGAGAAGATCATTCAAATGGCGTCAGAGAATGAAAACGTCTTGAACTGCATTTTTATGTCTGGCGAGGCATATTGGGATTTAAACGGTAATGCTAACAAGCAAAATTGTCGAATATGGAGTAATTATAACCCACAGATACTCCATCAGATGCATTTACATACACTTTGCGTAACAGTGTGGTATGCAGTTTCTTCAAGATACATGCCGCACTTTACTTTTCGAAGAAAGTGGTGTTACTGTTACGGTCAATGGAGAACGTTACTTAAAGATGTCGAAAGAATTTTTCTTTCCACAATTACGCCGAAACAAAATCCCTTTCAACTCTGTTTGGTTTCAACAAGATAGAACAACTGTCACATAGCCACGCCTGTTATGACAGAGTTGCGGAAAAAATTCCCCATTAAACTGATTTCAAGAAACTCCACAGAGGTCTCCTGACCTATGTGCACCTGATTTGTTTGTTGTGGAATTATTGCAAAGAAGAAGTTTACAAAAGAAACCCAACAAATTTGGATGATTTAAAGCAATCCGTTCGAACGATAATTGAAGCAATTCACACTGCAATACTCCAGGCAGTAATGAATAACTTTTTGATAAGATTTCGCACATGTGTCACCGAGGATGGAGGCGATTTGAATTTAATTATTTTCAAAACTTTATGAAATACTTTGATAAAAATGTATTATTTTTCAAATGAATTACTAAAAAATAAATTACAAGAAGTTATAAAAGTATCTTAATGTATCAAAATTGATCAGCCACCCGATATTTTGAATTATGGTCTGCATAATTAAAATATCAGTCAAGTAGGACTAGGACAGAGTGTGATTTGTTTTACATCTGCGCCTGGCTATGTAGCCTTAATCAGATGGTGGACAAACCACTATACATAATTTGGAACGTCATGCTCGTCCTAGATAGCCGAAGACATAATTCTAAGCAACAGAACCACCTAGTTGCAACTTTAATGATTCCAGGACAGGTCTGCAAACCATCACACCTTTCTAAAGAGTTGGAGTCTTTCTAACTCCTGTCCAGAACACATGTCAAGTAAGTACTGGACTGGATCATTCATTTTGCGTGTCATTATCAGTGAGATGATCCTGGCCACCATAATAACCATTATACTGTTATGGGGCCGCACAACCACAACCACCACGATCCTCAATGATCAGTCAGAGAACTATTATAAGTCTAAAGAGACAAATAATGAACTCTGCGGGTTCACTGATCCCCGTGGAAATAAAGTGGAGCTTCCAGTTGTCTCCCTGTCTGACTTCAGGGGACTGGGCCCCCTTTTTCCCCAGTTGCACTGAGTCTAGATAGTGGAATATTCTATAAAGACCATATTTATATGCCCCTGGGGGGACTAGGACTAGGACAATTATAAGTAAGAAGATCTCAGCAGTCCACAGCTTTCGAGAAAACTGAAAACTGTTACACAGTAATGGACTTAACTATTTAGATAACCGAATAATATGCCGATTCTCGGGAATTTAATACCTCGGTAAAAACTTGAATTATTCCTCAACTTGGTTAAGGGCGGTGCATATAATATGGCTCATTGTTAGTAATTCAAGTATTAGTTTATTTACCAATTTTTGTGCCATAAGACGCAATTATGAGTTATTAACTCTCTTTCAAACTTAAAACCGAATAAAAAATGAACAATATAAACATACAAGAATGAAGTAGACAGAAGCTACCTGGAATGGAATACATTTTTAAACTTGCGAATATTTTGAAGTGCTACTGATTGACAGAGAAAAAACGTCACCAAAAAAGTTAAAACTCGATAACGAAAGAACTATTGTCTTTTTGCCCTAAAACGAATTTATTGTCTTTCAATTTCTCAATTAAACAACGAACTTTAAGATTTCAGATATGAATTCTTATTGTTAGTTGCATTTTGTTGAAAGTTTATTCAATAATTTGAGAAAACTCTTATAAAATGTTACACAGTTTGTGATTAGTTACTATTTCAAAAGCAATCTTATCAATCATTCCAATCCATCAGTACTATCAGACATCCAACAAAATTGATTG
The DNA here is from genome assembly GCA_030448955.1 of Trichopoda pennipes. Taxonomy (NCBI): domain Eukaryota; kingdom Metazoa; phylum Arthropoda; class Insecta; order Diptera; family Tachinidae; genus Trichopoda; species Trichopoda pennipes. The sequence continues at coordinate 2,097,458 of JASKUP010000064.1, forward strand.
CATGAGAATTATAAAATCTAAAAGTTTTTAATAAAAATACACTAAGAAGTAATAACTTATATTTTTATTCTATTTTGCTTTTAAAGTTCTGACGATGATTAGTTCGTGGGAATATCATTAATAATGTTAAATAATAATTTGAAATAAATTGAACATTTTGTAAAATTTTTTTAATTTTCTTAATTTAATTAACCAAAAAGAAATACTTTTATTTTTAATTTATTTTGCTGGTTGTCCAAATTGTCCGAATAATTAGAAAATTTTTACTAAGACAAAAATATTTAACAAGTATTAAAGTTTTAAAACAGAATGAGAATTCATTTAGAGGTCAAATAGAATAGATGAACTATTAACATTTGCTTGCGAAAGTAATTTAATGTTACGAATATTTTTTTTGAGTGTCCCAAACACTTATCAGAAGAAGCAACACCGACAACGATAGTTCATATTCTAAATTTAGCCATTTTTTGTTGCTATTATTACTTTTTCTTTGTTGTTGTTGCTGTTGTTGGCATGAAATGGCAAATAGTTTTAACAAGTTGAACAACATGCTGTTGCTATTATTACTACTTATAGTTGTTGTATGTTTTTTTTTGTTTTTATTATTGTTGATAATGTCGTACGTAGCAGTTGCTAATGCAGATGCTGCGACTGCTGTTTTTGTTCCTGTTGATTTAGCAGTTTTTATAGCAGCTGCTGCTCTGACTTTGGCAGCATTAAAGAATAACCAACATTTTTTAAGGAACAACATTTTAATGGCAAGAAATAAAAAAAAAAACGAAAAATAATATAAAGTCTTTAAAAAGAGATGAGCAGTTTAAAACAAAACTGCAAAATACAATTAAGATACACCACAACGGCGACGACGACACAACGATGAGGACATTTAAGTTAAAAAAAACTGAAAATAACCTAAAACAAAAAAAGCAACAACTGGTTACAAACACCGGTTTGTTATTTAATAAAACTTAAAATACTCAATACTTGCGTTGTTTTTTTCTTCGTTGTTTGTTATTGTTGTTACAGAAATAAACATATTTACATCTTCTTGGCTTTTAACAAAACATACAAACGTACTCGTAGTTAAACGTACGATGGAGTTACGCTACGTTAGTGTAATTGTGTGCTGCAAGTATTGTTGGCTTAAGGTATTCGTTGTCTTACCACTAAACCGTGAACTTCTAAGGCATCTTAATGTGCAATGAAACAAAAACAACAACAACAAACTAAATAAAGAAACATAAAAACAAAAAAGCAAAAAAGTGTGAAGACATGTGATAAAGGTCAAAATTCGATTTATTTTCTTATAAATCAATATATTCTTTTTATAAACTTTAAAAGATTATAAGGAATATAAAGACATACAGACAGACGTTCACTGATAGACAAACAGCGCAAATAGGCGCATCGAAGACTTTTTTCGTTGGATAAAATTTATAATATTAATTTTCATGATTTAATGTTGTGACTATATAAAAATAAGAATGTGACATTTGTGGTTAATTTATATAAAGTGACAATTACGGAGTCTTTTTTGTGTTTAGGTAACTGTTTTCTAACTAAAATATTCAGTGGGAAGCTGAATTAAAAAGCCTTTCCTTATTGAACACTTCTGAATTCATTTACAAAATGATTTCTAAACTGAATAAGGAATAACATAGCAGGTATGCTATTAAATCGAGGAGTAAAGCTAAAATCGTAAGTATCTTAAGAAAGGAGTAGAAAACATTTTAACTTCTACTACAATAGGTGTTGTTTTTACTTGAGCTGCATATTTTACAGAAAATGTTTCCAACATAATATCTCAATGAAAAATATGCAATATTTGAATTCACTATGAAAAATTTATCTTTTGAGATTATATTCTGATTTTTTTTTTTGTGAGTCCTGTATATTTTAGGCTTGACTATAATTATTCATTGGTAGTATTAACCGTAAGATAGTCAGTAGCTGCTACAAAAAACTTTAGGCTCTTCGTGAACAGTGTGATGCTTAAGCTCGGTGGATGGTTGAAACATTAATTGAATTACGAGGATACTGGCGTGAATATTATCTAAAGTGAGAAATTCTGATATTTTTCTTTCTTTTAATCTATTCTGCTACCAAAACGGTGAAAATTAAAAAATGCGTGCATTATACGATAGAATAGATCAGACAGTTGCACACAAGCAAAATACTCATGATGAATCGGTCGTCGAAATAGCAGTAAATTGAATGAATATCTAATTGAATGTTTTTGGCTCTAGCAGATAACACAGGTGCAGATACTAAGGCGGTGATAAAATTTGTTGTAAGGTCGAATATAAAGAAATGGCGAGAGACAGTGAGAGAATAGAAAAATGTAAAGTAAAAGGCCTATAGAAGCTACACTAAGAAGATCAGCATCAGCCCTATAACCACAGGCAGTTTATATCTTATGCGGTAGTTTAATTACTATAAAACTGGTGAAACTTCCAATATTTTTTTTTGCTTTTTGCAAAAGAAAAGTTTTCAAGCATCTCGGTTGTAAGTGTGTTCATATAGAAGTTCCTGCATCCGGCTGGTAAATAACGCAATGTTTTTGGTATAAATTATGAATCATCAATTCGACATAACGATGATTGTTGGGACACGTTTAGCACAAAAAAGCCTGTTTTAAAATTAATTGCTAAGTTTTTATGAATCGAAGGCCCCCAGCAGAAGAGCATGTGGGGATTAGACCAGCAATAGTTGTGAAATTGCAATTCACCTAGGTTTATTTCCTCGTTCCTATAATTGAGAGATTATTGAACTTCTACAAATTACTACGACCCACTTTTGTAGTTGTTTATGATTCCAATACGAAACTATGGAAAGTCGTCTCTTGTTTGGAGCCATTCAAAAATGGGGTTAAACTTGGCCTCGAGCGAGTAAAGATATTTTTGGTCCAGTAATTAACAAAATATACTCAGCATTATTGATTTTGACATGCTACTAGAGAACTGATAAAAATAAAAGCCTCATAAGCATTATTTTCCGATCATTTATCGACATTCGTTACCTCGTTAAATACAGAACTAAATATGTGAACAGGTTTACATTAATTGAAAACAGAAGAATATTTAGAGCTTTCCTTTATTGATCTGGAGCAAAATATAAAACTAGTTGTAACCCGCTCTAAATATAACAAGATTTATTCTACTGAGGCGAACATCTTTTAGTAGCAAACTTGCCTCACTTAAAACCCATAATAATTGCAAATGATGCAGTTTAGGAAGCTATGTTAAAATATAATAGCATTTCTAACAAATACCTAAACAGCCTTAATGGTGCGATTGTTCTCTATGACAGCCAAACGAAAATTTTAAAAGAGCAGTAGTTGTCCTCCTATAAGCATTTTTGAGGAACGTAAAGCCAATTTATTTGTGGGAAATGTAAAGTTATCTTTTACCAAGAATTCATCTATGAATACAGTATTTCACTGATTGCCATGATACCAAAATTTAGAAAACAGCTTTACAGATTAGTTAGCCTTTTACTATACGTGTAAACAAGGTAGACCCCAATGAGAAGCGATGTATTTCAAAGCATAAAGCTTCACTCTATCAAATAACCTCACAGACATATCAATGTGGTTAAAGAGTATTTGAGAAAGAACTATTGTTTTGCACTTTTTATCGACGTTTTGCAAGTAGTTGGCAACAAATGAATTTCCAAATGTACATATAAACTAAAAAGTTATCAAAGCGGCTATATATTTATCATAAAAGATGGAAAATTAAACTCGGCGTTCTAGAAAGATGTATCCTGGACACAATGACATACTTATTTTATGCACCTAATAGGGCATCCAGCATTAGACTTTCGCTAGCGACAAAGTTTTTCTTAGTATTTACGAAAGCACCATAAATCAGCGAAAATGTACAAGTATAACAATAACTATATGCAGAGCGTTAAGACCCTTCTTCGTATAAATAGTCACCTCTAACAAGGTAAATGAAGCCAAATTGTTGCAATTGAAATTGAGAACAATAAACATTAACTGTTGCAGAAACTCTATAATGCGATTTTAGAACTTGTCTCCTTCTCTTTCAAAACTCAGAAAAAATTCAAAATCACAAGTAATGAAACGAGACTGTATTTCTAAGGTTTGTAGCTACTATTATTTTTTTTTTCAATAATTATTTATTGTATCTTCAAGAAACTGAGCTAACAATAAGTTTTAAAATCTTAAATTCCAAAAAAAAAGTTACATTAGTCCCGAACATGTCAGAACTAATCCTTTGGGTAAAAAAATTGACATTAAAAAAAACAAAACAAATATTTCTAAGATGTGTCATCTGTAGCATTGAGGATAAAAGCTGCGGTATCCCTCTTTTTTAATCGGCTATGTCCACTATAATCCAAGATATTGCGAGCAAGGGGATTAGGATGGTCCTCAAGCTTCATTAAGTATTTGCCTGCGTATTTGATGATTTCTGTAGTCACCAGCGGTATGTCTAAATCACAATGTATGTTTGAATTTCTAAAGTACCATTTAGCGGAAGTTATTAACCGTAAAATTTTATTCTGTCCACGTTGAATTCTATCCACATTTGAAGCAGTAACCCAAAGTTGGATTCTGTAAGACCATATTGGTTTCAAAACTAAGTTTCGAGTTCCTGCCAATGAGCCAGTGTAATTGTGTTAGCTTAAGTTTCATTTGCGTTAGCTTTGAGTCAATATGATGTTTCCATGTAAGGCGACGATCAAGATGTATACCAAGATATCTCACATAACTATGGTGAGGAACAATGTGATTATTGATTCGAACGGGTGAACAATTATCTCTTCGCAGGGTGATGGTCACATGAGTGCACTTTTGAACGTTCACTTTAATTCTCTATAATTTTAACCACAACTCCAACTGAGTTATATGTTGCTGAAGATTTATGGAGGCTTGATAGGAGTTTTTGTGCGAACTTAGACACTATTATTTAAACTATTTTGCTAAGCACTGGCTGTACTTATTAAGGCATAATTCTTAGATTTTATATTTTGAAACTTGTTTTTCGACCTAATTATTTTGAAGAAAAAATGTCACTGGTTTAACAGCAACTCATCTAACTTTCCTATTGCTTAGTGGCAGCTGGACTTTATTTAGCAACGACTCTTAGTAAAAATGTGAGCAAAACTAGAGGCACTTCTTAAAAAATACCGTACGTAATATGATTTAAAGTATTTATTTACTAACGAAAATTAGATGTGCCACGCGAATTTTTGCAAACTTAACCGTTCATAGTGCAAATAATGGAATGAAATTGGAAATAGAGTTGTACAAAATTTGAAGATTGAATTTTTTGTATATTTTATTACTTCTTTACAAACATATTGGCACGCATTATACATTTTACGAATCTTGGTGCAGCTGCTTAGCCGTCTATCTATATAGGTAAGTAATGAAAACCTTTCGGCTTTAAAATAATCGTTATTAAATTTGACTTCGTTTTAAAAACACTTTTTTATACATTAACTAACTATCGTGCCATTTTTTTGTTTCATATTTTGAAAGAAAAGCTGGAAAAGCTATAAGTATTTTATTAGTTACTTAAGCCACGCTATTAAGAAAGATTAATTAAGATTTGAATCTTATTGCACTATACGAGTTGTTATAGAAGGGATTTCATTAATCGAGTTAAAGATTAATTCAGGGGTGCCACAAGGCCCCGATTTTTTTATCCTAACATATTTCTTATTTTTCTAAAGGACCTTCTTTGTCAGAACTTCAACCCAATATAGTCTTTTGTAGATGACAACATCCTTTGTCGTTCGTATTCATTCAGTAATAGACTGAACCAGTCGCATGTGTTTGCAAATGATGCTGCATCTGTTACTATTTCTAAGTATTAACCCTAGAAAGATAACGTTATTTTTTACGGTAAAGATAACGTTACGTCTGAAAGAGGACTTAAAAAAACTCAAAATTGGCACAGGAATTATTCAGATCATTTATTAATTGAATTTTCACCTTGATAACCATTAGCAAGCTACTGAGATCATATACATTTTCTCTTACTACAAACCACAGAGATGGAGTACAAAATTAAAAAGGCATACATCTGATAGACATACTTATTATACTTGTTCTTGGCATGAAAATCCAGTGTGATGTTTGATGGACTTAGCACATTTTTCAGGTTTGTAAAGAAGCTTTCAACTGCCTCTTTTGTGTAAAACGGTCTATAAGATACTTTACACCATCTTCGATCTTCGTACTATTTTAATCACCTATATCCATCCAAAAATGAAATACAACTCTCATATATGGGCCGGCGCCCCAAAGTCTATTTTGAAGTTCTCGACCGTGTACAAGAGAGTCCCAAGAGGGCAGTAGAGTATCCAACTCTATTGATTCTCTAAAGCATCGACGCAATGTGAGCTTTTACAATGGCAAGTGCTCTAATGAAATTAGGGAACTTGTTCCTGTTACCCGAACGTTTTTGCGTTTAACATGCTTATTGTTGAGAGTCCATCAGTGAATCGCATATGGAATAAGCCTCGTATGTGTAGTAAACTTCCTCCAAAAGTTTTTCCAATGTAGGTAAATTTAAATCGAATGCTCACAAAAGCTGCGTCTTCTTTCCCCTCCCTATAACCTAATTTCGCAATGCATTGCATAAGAAGGGGTCATCCCCAGAAAAAAACAAGATTTGAATAAAAATTTGAACCCTAAGTCAGAATAAAGATATCTATGGTGATAGTTTAATGTTATCGCACAAATTCATTAGTAGAAACAACACTTACACATCTAACGTTTAAAAATTGTTATACATGAAATATTTCATGCCATCCAGCTAGTCGTTTATTTTTGTACAAATAATAATAAATAATAAACAGAACTTAAAATTCGTAAAAGTTAAAAAATACATCGGGACTTAATGTCACCCCTTATTAAAAATAAAAAAAAAATTAAATCAAAAATACTGTTCTGGTGACTTTTATATTAAATAACATTTTATAATGCAGTAAAAGAATCGTTACATATTAGCGTGAATTCTATTCTCGGTAATAATTAAAACAAAACTTTACTTCATTAAGTAGTGCACAAAATAATACGGGTTGTAATTATAAATTTTGGTAATTAAACACCGATACACGCAGATATAAGAATTAATATATTTGAATATTAAAGTGCTGGCTAAACTGGTATAAAATTGTTATATTCCCAATTTCACCATGCTTCCGTGGTGACAACTACATGAAAAGAGGAAATAAAAAAATTATAACAAAAGTACATTAAGCGCATGCTCCTCTCAAATTATATTTTTCCATGCCGCATTTGAGAGCACCATTACCAAAACAGAATATTATAATTAAGATAATACACAGCGCACTAGTTAACAAAGTTAACTACCACTATCATGTGCTGTTACAATAATACTAATATAAGAAACAAGATAGATAAACAAATAAAGCTAAAGTTATAAATTATAAACTATACTATTAGAAGAAAGAGGTTGAGAGTAATGGTATTGCCAGAGGTGGGAATTTGTGATTTTATATAAAACTAAAGAAAACAAATTAATTTTTGATTATATCTTATAGGTATAATTTTATAATTGTTTTAGTTATATAATAACTATAATATATTTAGTTATTTTTATAATTGTTTTTAGTTATTGTATTTATTTTTTTAATATATATTAATACACATTTTATTCGCTGGGTTAGTATTATTAATTTATACTATATATTGTATTATATACATATGTGTGTAAAATATCAACCATCATGCATACAGAGTCTTTCAATATAAAGTGTTGTATTAAACAAAGTACTGTACACTTATAATTCTCATTTGATTGGTTTGTGTATAAATCTCAGAAAGCAAGGTCAGTAAACGTTCGTGAAGATTTTACGAATCCAGTAGATGTTGGAAGTTATGAAGTTAATATTTCTGTATATTATTATGACTTTATAAGCGATAGCGACTGACTATTCTTACAGCAGCTTGGACTCAATTTTGACACATCAATTTTGCCTGATTGTTCTCAAAGGGGTTTCGATTGATAGTTGTAATGGTTCAAGCAACTATTTGGATATTTTAGAATTCAATTTTAAGTATATTTAATTACGAATTTGTTATTCTCCTAATCTGCATATTGATCTAAAACACCCGAACCAGTATCACTCGTACTTATGGTTTAGCCTGAGCTTTTTATCCGAGCTCTTGTATTAATCCTAAATTTTGCACCTGCAACTTAAGGGTAATGGATTCCCTTCAGCCGTCAAATATTTTGCACTAAAAACAAACTATTGTTGTAGTTGTTGGTTATAATTTTGGATTTTGTTGCTTTTTACTTTTTTAACAGGATATAAGTTTTAATTTCTTATTATTTTAACTAATTAATTAATGCGCTGTGTAAAAATCAATTAAATTATTTTCTCGCTGGTATCGATTTTTAAAATTAAATTAAAAATTGTTCTTTAATAAATATCTTTTTTCTTTTTTAAGATCTTTTATATATATATATATATATTTTTTTTTTTATTAAAAAATTAGGTACGATTAATGAAAGCAATTAAGGCTTTTTCATTGACGTGTACTTAACTTAATATACGTAAGATAAACTTTTGTATTGCAGGGATTTTTATGCATCTTAAGCGTCTTTAAGATATTGCAATGACTTGAGTTTATTGTTAAATATAAATAGTTTTAAAAAGCTTAACTGTAATTAACAAATTAAAGTTTAAGCTGTTTTTGTAAGAAATTCGATAAAACAGTCAAGCTTCACTTTGAGAAGATATTGTCAGCAAAAACCGATTTTAAGATCTGTAAAGTAAAAAGAAGTGTGGCTGTAAAGCCATTAAAGTACTTAATATTGACGTTGAAATGATATAGCTGCTTGTTTAGTTTATTTCGAGACAGTTAAGAACATCAAAGATTGAAACGTTTTTTACGGATGAGACCAATTTCGATCAATTTGAGTTTCTCTTGAGTGGTTTCACGAAAATAGACCAAAAACCCTGTTTTTGTTTAACTTTAAAGTTCTGTTAATATTGTGTGATTTCCATTTGTCAGTCTTAATATTTTTTGTCATTTTATCAGTTTATTGCAAACATTTTTTTAAAAGAAAAATATTGATAATAGAAAATTTCATGTCGTTAAGGCTTAGAGTGAGTGCTTATTTAATTCAGAATTCGATCTATGAATAGAAATTAAATTTGTGTGGCAACGCTGTTTGTAAGCAGAAAGGACTGCAAAAAAAACAAAGTAGAAATGAATAAAGAACTGTGGACAACAAACATTAATTTGTGCAACGAGTGGTCTTTCAAACATAGAGAGCAAAAGAAACAAACAGTCAGTGGAGGGAGATGTTACAAATAATATGAGTAGAATTATTGCAGCAGAGCAAAAGTCACCACCAACAACATTACTAGTACCAGCACAACTTTAAGCCAGTTAGTACGAGCCGAAAATGTTTGGAAACACACAACGCCATAGAAAACAGATGCGAATTTTGTAAAGCCGTAAAACCAGTTAGTTGGATGGATGGATGGTTGGCTTGTTTGTTAGGTAGTTGTTGAAGTATTCTGTTTTTATTTCTTTTTCTTTTTTTGTTTTTTGTTTTTATTATTACTGTTGTTGTATTTTTGCTTTTTCGCTTTGGCACAGCTTGATTGTGACGAGTCTAAAGACTAGACAAACAACAAATCAGTTGAGCTTTTGCAAACGACTACGGAAGGTGTATTTCAGTCAGTATAGTTTTGCGTACGCGTTTATTTCTTTCTTGATACAATTAATGACAACAAAGTCTTATTTGAATTAAAATAAAATAAAACCAATTAAAAGTAAATAAAAGTAAGAATGTTATTTTTTTTATATTTTAAAAGTATTTCTTCAGACAACTTAAAAATATAATACAAATTTTCCAAGTTCGAGTTTCAAACATTATTTACTGAGACCAAAATTTAAATCTCATAATACAATTTGCATTTAAGTGAAATTTTTAGAAAAATTGTTTTTTTTTCGCAAAAATTTTTTATTATAAAAATTTAGAAAAAAAAGCAAACAATCAACAGCCTTGAAAATTGCTGCTGTTGCAAGCAAATAAAAAGTCTTAAAAATATTGAGAAGTACGTCTTAAACAAAAAAAGTGAAGCTTCAATAAAAAAATAACTTGAAACTGAAAAGAAGAATCAGAAAAACAAAAAAAAAAAAAAAAAAAATAATACAACTACTACAGCAACAATGAAAGAAAAAATAAAACAATACCCTCATTTCTTCAAGTGACTGACTGCATTTACAAACAACGGCCGAAACCTTGTGTCTAGTGAAATGTATCTTACGGATGCACATGACAATTTTTAACAAATACACATACTCTTGCAAATTTTATTCTTATTGTTGTTGTTATCTACGTTACCTTTACTGCTCTTAATGAGTTGTTATTTTAATAATTATTTACTAAAAACAAATTAAAAAATGAGCTAAAAAGATACAAGTTATTTTGTCTGCTGAATAACAACGTTTCTACATGAAATTTTTGTTTATTATGTTTTGTTTTGCAACTGAAAATCAGTGAAAACTATTTAAGTACATGAATAAAGAAAACAAACAAAACAAAAAAAGCAGCAATAACAAAAAATTTAGTTTAACAATAGAAAAGAATACACATTTTTATTAAAATATTTTCTAATTAATTTTGTTTGTTTTTATGAATTTGAGATATCTTTCATTTCTTATTCGAAAGTGAATTTAATTTATGTTAAATTTCTTTGTTTTTCACTGCTTAATTTGCATTATTTTCCATTATTTTTTTTTTTAACTAAAGAATTTAAAAACGATTGTATTATTTTATTTAAATGTCTGTTTATAAACTCAAAAGAAAATAAATAATAATTTTATTTTTGATTTAAAAAAAAAAGTTTCTTTTTACCCACCAAAATAGTGAGAAAGAATAAAGAAAAAATATTTTATTTGTTGTGATTCATCATTTAGTTGAAATTCATCGAGAAGTGTGTGGTGCATGCGCAGGAAGCTGCAGAAAGTAATAAGTTTAGATATCTGAATTCGTTATTTGAGGTAATTTTTAAATATTTTCCTTTACTTACATTTTTAAAATCGCTTATTAATTTTGTTTAATACAAATATTTATGTTAGATCTCCCATTTCAACAACATTCATTATATATTTTTCATGGAAACATATTCAATGATTTTTATTTATTAACACAATATGCTAACTTCCAAAGTATAATATTTGTTTGCTGATTTATTTATAAAGCTCATAAATCCACTTCAATTACTTATTTGTTTATGAGACTTTTCACCAAATGTACAACTTTAAATAAAACCATAAGTATACAGCCGAATTTCGGTATAATGATCGAGAAGCTCGTATTATGTCAATTGATGAAGATACGCATTCCAATGTAGGTATAATCTTATTGACATTTGCCAATTCTCACATTGTTCCTTTTCGTTCTTTTGCGTTTTCATCTTTTGATAACCATCTAACTATTATTACTTCATTCTCCTCAGACAGTGTGATTAATAAGTGCAACAGAATTTTTGGGAAATAATTTATTATGTGAAGAAAAAGCACAAGAAACTCAAGTCTGCAAAATATTTTTTTTTGTAAATAAAAATTTACTGTATGGAAATTCACTATTAGATAAAAATGCCCTAAACTTGGAATGAAAGAGTTAAGTTCTTGAAAACAATTTTATAATAGGTTGAGCTTTATTATTACAAAACTTCACTAAAGAAAAGTTTGACTATATTTTATCAAGAACACTGATCTACAAATAGCTTCGTTTTAAAAACTGTCTAAAAGGAAATGGCACTGTTTCTGTTACTATGGATGATATAAGTATTACGGAATCAGAAGCTCTTGATGTTCTTGGCATGAAAATTCAGTGTGATGTTTGATGGACTAAGTACATTTTGCTATAGAATCTTTCAAGAGCATCGGCTTTCTACAACGGGATAAGAGATACTTCACTCTACCTGATCTTCGCGCTGATTATACCACCTATATCCGTCCAAAATTTGAGTTGCTCGAAAGCGTACTGGAGAGGGCCAAGAGACTCGTTAGGGACAGTAGAGTATCCAGCTCTATTGATTCTCTGGAGCATCAACGCAATGTGAGATGCATTTCACAGGAACTTGTTCCCGTTACTCGCACGTTTTTGTATTTAACACGATTTTCGTTAAGAACGCATTTATTTGTAGTTGATTGGCCAGTGAATAGCACTACACATTACAGGGAAAATTCGTTTTTAGCAGAACAGTCCGTGTGTGGAATAAACTTCTTCCTGTCACTTTCAATGTGAGAAAGTTAAAATTGAATGTCCACAAGCACTACTCACTCTTTTCTTCTCCCCACAACCTAACTTTCTTGTTCTGTCAAAATGCATTGCATGTGTAAAAACCTTACAAATCATCAGTACCAGATGCACTCTCGACAAGACTTATTATGCATGAAAGTAAATCAATCATAGTAACGCGATATCGAGTAACAAAACTGCAAAAACTAATATTAATTTTTGAATCGAACAGAACGTTGAAGAAATTCTTTTTAAATATTCATATTTAATTATTGGACTCACAAACTCAATAACCTGTTTTATTCAAAGAGAACATTTCGCATAACCAGCAAAATCAAATACACAACATTCAAAGATGTTGAAGACAACAAAGGGATGGAATACTTCATTCGGCGACAAGTAAACCAAGAATATTTTTCCGGCTGATTATTCTTTATTTATTTGCGAAATCAGCAAATCTCCGGTTATTTACCCCTGATTCGGCTTGACGATTTTTTCACCTGAACTTCGATTTTTCGACATTTTTATAGCACTTTTCTCTATAAAATATTTATGTACAATATTTGTACAGCAACAAGTAATGAATATTTTGAACTATGCATGATTAAGCAACACCAATTTAAGATTTTTTATTTTAGGAAACTTTAAAATTTTACAATAAAATGACTTTGGTATGCTATATATGAAAAAAAAATTATTGTATCTCTTAATTTCGGCTATTGACCCTTCTAGTTAAAGCGATTTTCAGAGTTCAATTAAAATGCAATTAGTTGTTGTTTGAGAGGCTATTCGATTATGCTTCGTTTGATAACAAGCTTTTTTTTTGATAAATAATGACTTAATTAGTATAGAGCGAAGTGAAATTTTTTAAGATTTTTAGCAATTTCTGTCACGTAAGAAGCACTTGTTACAACTTACGATAACAAATAGCAGAGTTTTGTTATTTTGTATATTGAATCTTTAATGGTTAGATGCATTCTGGATTTAAATTTTCAATTCATATAACAAAAAAGCAGAAAATGAAGAGTTTAACTTAACTCACTGTAACTCAGAAGTATTTACCGCCGCTGCAGTGCAATGCAACTGAATGAGTTTTTAAGATTTTTAGAGTGATAATAAATAGCAATATGACGTAAAATATCTACAGTGTATCTATTTCTTTGAAGAGTAGGACATAAACCAACTTCGTTAAAATCTAATTCTCTACTGATCAGTGTTGGCGGTCAGTTTTGAATGACGATTGGCGAGATACCTGGATTAAAAATGGCTATATTTATAATGGCTATATTTAAAAACGGTTATATTTATAAATACTTATTAGTCTACTTTGCATATGCAAACAAAACTGTTAATTTATGAAGTCAATTTAAAATGGACAAAAAATAGATTGCACTAATTACCATTAATTAAGTTATAAATTAAATGACAGTTTAAATTTTTATAATAATCTGATTATATCAATGCGGAATATATCCAATAAATTGTTTATATCACACTTTTCACATTGGAAAGATCAAGTTTCAGGCCCAATATTTTAGCTAATCCAGAAAACTGCGATAAAATAACATTTTTATGAAAATAAAACACATTTAAGAAATTAGCTTTTGGATATGGATTTTGTATTTTAATGAAACTGATACGTTAATTTTGTTAAATTGCAATAAAATAATTAGTTAAAGAAATCTTTTACTCGCTTAACAAAACGTCTATTTTCTAATTCCATACTTAAAATAATTTTCTGCAGCTCTCCAAAGATTCAGGCCCCTAATGAAGCAGTGGAGAATATTTCATTTTATAAATTAGATTAAATATTTTGATTATGAATTGACAAAAACCCTAAAGGAGTTCGATAGCTGTACTTTCATCAACAAGTTTCCACAGTAATAATTGTGAAATAAAATTCGAGTTTCAGAAGGTTTTCTTTGACATGCCATATTCACATTTTTAACCTTTATTAAAATATGAATATGCCATTTTAATCTAGAAGTTTAAATTTTAATTATTAAAAGTGCTTAAATCGTATGCATTGACCTAATTTCTTTTTTTTTTTGGGTTGGATAATGTTATTTATTTTAATGCATTTTTTTTTTGGATTATGTATTTTATGTTAATGTTATATAAATCCAATAAACTCAGTTTTCTTTAAAAAAACTTTATAAGATTAAATTTTTATGGCTCTTATCGTAAATAGAGAAGTAAATTAAGTATGTTTTTAATTTTACAACAACTGTATTGGTGAACAAAAATGCTTTTTTTTATAACTTTTAATATATTTATATATTGGCGATAAAGCTGCTGATTTAATTTTTTTATCATGGTTAAAAATTTAGTAGGTGTTCAAATTGCTATAAAAAATGGCTAAATGCTATCCGGCTATAAGATTTAGCCATTTTTTTATACAAAGCAATTTTTAGTTATCAAACATTTTTGTATAAATATAAATAAAATTAAATAAATATTTTAAATAAAAAAGCTCATATTTAGAAAAGAAAAGAGATTTTTTTAATAGAAGTCTTAGAGTTTAAGAATGCACCTTTCACTTGAACTTTCAACTTTACCATTGCCACATGAAATACTTTTGTTTGTTTGTTTATTTATTTGTTCATTTCCTGTACAACAAGACTAAATCTTATAATTATAGTACAGGAACGCATCGCGTTATACTCAAAATTAACAAAAAACAAATACAATATTTTCAAATAAGCTTAATATAAATAAATAAATATGTAACTAGAAATCATCCAAAAAAAGTAAATAAAAATTTAATAAAGCTATTAGCGTTGCTGTTTTGTTGTTGATATGGTGGAAGACTATTCCAAATGCGAGCAGTATACAAATAAAATTGCCACTCAGACACTAGATGTTGATGTCGAGGTATTATAATATATCGGTTTCTAGGCGATTGGGAAAAACGTAATTTTTCAAACAAATATCCAGGAGTTTTTGTGTATATTATTTTATGTAAAAAAACTAAAATACGGATCTTTATCAGACTTTCCAAATTAACCCCGTAAAGATTATTTGAAACAGATGAAACATGGTCAAATCTACGCAAACCATAGACATATCTAATAATATTATTATAAAGAACATTCAGTTTTCTTTTACTAATGGCGTCGCAATTACCAAATAGTTCACATCCATACATCAAAGTTGGAATTAAGTATGTTTTGGCGAGCAAAATTCTTATCCGTAATGGAGTGAAAAACTGCGTGGTCCAGAGAGTCAAAAAAATTTAGCAATTTAAAAAATCTTCAAAAAATATATTTTAAATTATGGTTCTTAAACAGAAAGCAAGTTGTGCACAATTTTAAAATGAAACCAGATTATTTAAGACAAATAAATAAATGGGAAAGAATTGAAGTTGACTTCTTTTACATATACGTTCAAAATTTTTGTAAATTTTTAAATACCAGTTTTATTTTTTAAATTGTATTTATTGGACAATGCTTATTTGGAAGTATTTATAGTCCTGGGAATGCAATACAAAATCTTGAGCACGAGATTGAGTAAAAGATCTGAGCATGGTCTTGGCATGCTTTTGCGCATGGTTTGATATTTCTTAGAATTGTAAACTGTAGTCGTAGTCCACAGGATTCTGTGGCTGTTTTTATTCTTATATTGTATGTGGAGTGTCACTTATGACAACCTCATGCTAAATTTTTGCTCCGCATACCTATTAAAAAGTAAATAAATAAAAATTTATATTTATATTTATATTTTAAAAGTTAAGTAAAGTTTTTTTGTCGTGTGTACTCCCTAATATTCATAAAATTAATGTTCATACTTGATATTAGAATAGCTGCAACACCGTTGTAAAAACTATTAGAAAACTTTATATGCTTGCAAATACGTAAAAGTAAATCGCGTTTTAAAATATAGACTTTGATTTTTTATTTGGCACTTGGCGAATCTTCTCTATATATTTCCAAAAAATAAAACAATTAGTTTGCAGATACTAATTGTGCTTAGAAAAAACCAAAAAATTACCAATCAATTACATCCCGCAAAGAAATTTTATTCTGACCTAAAAGCTACATATATCTTACATACATTAATAATCCTATTTGCTGACCTATCATCATAGTCATTATTTACGTTAAAGAGTTGAATGGTATAACATGCCCATATGTCATATATAACTTGCTGAAGTTGTCATCCTAGTCCATAACGTCAACATTACACATGTGAAACAATGGCAATTTTATTATTTTAAAATATATAATGGTTTTTTAAATATATATATATATATATATATATATATATATATATATATATATATATATATATATATATATAATGTTTAAAGTTGAAAATATGGAAAACAACAATAAAATAAAATTTTTTGTTGAAGCAAATTTATAAAAATACTTGAAAATCATTTAAAACAAGTATTTATTGGCTACGAATATGTAAATTTATTAAAGCCTCAGAATACAAACTGAAAAATATACCAAATCAAATGAGGGTTCAACTGCGAAGGCTGTCGAACTATGTATGGGCGGCCCTATATGTTAAAGTATTATTTTTCGAATTTGGTACAGCGAATACACTAACACATACTTTGATTAAAATTAAAACAAGGACCCGAGAACAGTTTTCAACTTTAATTTCCCATAAATACAAAATTAATTTGTACTAAAAAATAGCTCGATATCGATAACTTAAATATTTTTTTCTTGTCTTTATAGAAGACATATCGTAACTTTGAGAAAATTTCAAGTTAAAAGACGTCAACATCTTTTGAAATACTCTTTAGGTTTAAAATTATTTGTTCACATTTATTTTTTTAAGCTGACATATTTGTACATACGTTGCATAAATTCCAAATGTCTACCTACTGTGGTTGAGACAATAAAGCCATGTAAGTTATATTCACGCCACTATAAGCTCACCCTTTATATTTTAATTTTATTATAATATTTTTACTTGTTATTGCGTTATTAGTTTTACATATACATGTGCCTATCTATCGTAACATTTTACCTAAGGCTGTAGCAATATACCGTGGCTGTGACAGACGCAAAAGGTAACTGCTCAAAGCTTTTATTTTCTTATTACTTTCGGTTTTGTTTTTCTATTTGTTTTATACTATTCGCCGTCTAACACCTTCTCTTAAACGACATCTTTAAACTCTAAAATTATAAAATTAAGCAGCAAAAGGTTTGATTTTATTTATATAATAAAGTAAATAAATTTTAACAAATTTAATTTAAAAATACACAAATTAAAAACAAATCGAATGGCCATTTTTTTTAATAAAAAACTGGTCAATTTAGATTTTTTAAAATTTGCAATAAAAAAATCGACAACTGAAAGGCAAAACACAACTTAAAAGCCCGTTGAAACCTCGAACAGATTATCGTAGTTTTACTTCATATACATTAATACAACAATTGTTTGCTAAATTGAACATTCGAAATATTAATTTTTATTAATTTTAATAACGTGGAAAATTATTGTTTTGTAGGATGATCCGATACTTGTTTTTAATTTTTATTACCCTTCAGCATCATTGAAATATAAGACATGTCCACAAAGTGTGTATGTAACAGCTCATTACGATAAACTATAAAAATATAAAATACTCTAAGTGATTTCGAAAACACGTATATTAATCAACACTATAAATATTTCTTGTAGCTATTACGGGAGACCTTTATAAAACTTGCTTGCGTCAATTGAAGTTTGTTGCATCCTTACTTCTGTCGACTTGTTTACGTTGAATATTTTCCTTTTATTCTGACATTTTTATTTTATTTTTTATTGGAGTTAAATAAATACAAATAAAATTAATTTAAAGCCATATTTGTTCGCGGTAGAAAGTTTAAATTATTTATTCTTTTGCCGATACAAAAATATTAAATGGTGGCTTTGGTGACATTGTGGCTTATTTTTTCTTTTTGCTTACTGGTTAGCAAAAGCAAATTTATGAACTGTTAAATTGGTAATGTTTAGTGTTTCTGGCCGATGCACAGTGGTTTGAAAACGTTTTATTTTGGAAATAATTCGATAGCTCATGAACCACTAAAGATATCGTAATGAAATTTTACAAAAGTCAAGCAGAGGTATTTCTAAGCAAAGTTCCTGAAAGCTAAAGGGGTCTTCTGGGTATGCTCATAAATTTGAGTACCTCGGGAATACACTTTTTTGGAAATGCCATGAAATGTTTATTTTTGAACTTAAGTAGAACTTAAAATATCTACATAAAATGTACTTATATGTCTAGGTCACCTCTTTTGTTTGCAAGAAAATCTGCTTATAAAACTTTTGTTTTTAATTTGTAGGCGACCCTGACAATATTTTCGACGTGATGTACTTATTTATGTTCGCATTATTCTAAGATATTGACAACATTATTTATAAAATTTATAATGAAACGCGGTGTACGAGGATAGAAACCAATTATTCATAGGAACTAATTTTGAAACACAAATAATGTCGGGTTTTTCAACAAAAAGTCTGTTTTTCAATTGTTACAACACCGTAGGAGATGTATGGTAATGGTGGTTCTGTAAAAGTTACTTTTTGTAAAATTCGTGATATTTTTGGACAAAATAATCGTCTTTCTAAGACCGTTATTAAGAATTTAATCGTTAAAATTGATTCAAAAGCCTCGATATAAAAAGTGCGAACTCCAACGCGTAATCGACCGTGTCGTTTAACTGAAAACACTGCAGCCGTGAGCCACAGTGTTGAAGCGATACAAAATTTGTCAATTCCTCAACACTCCCAACAATTGGGGTTATCCAAAACCATCACATGCCGAATTTTACGTAGGGAATTGACTTTGAAGGTTCAACTGGTGTAGAAATTGAAGCTGACCCACTATTCGCATCGCTGTAGATTCGCTAACAATTCACTTTTTCCCTATTATTGACGACGTGGATATCACTGACATATGATTTCAGCAGGACTGTGCCACATGCCACAAAGCCAATGAAACGATCAATTTATTGCAAACCAAATTTTCCGATCGCATAAATTCACAACAATTAGCAGTTAAGTGGCCAGCCAGATCGTGTGATTTAGCACCACTGCATTATTTTTTGTGGAGCTATGTTAAGGACAAAGTCTATACGGATTGCAGATCTTATTGATTTTGGACTTGTAAAAAACATCACTCTAGACTGGATGGAAGTGGAGCCTTCATTCGATTTGTCTTCTGATCACTCTTCCACAATAATTTCCATATGCTTCCCGCAAGAAATTAGGTCACTGCCAAATGACTTGGCTTTAAGAGTCACACATGTTAATTGGCTAAAATATTAAAAGTATTTAAGTACACTCTGCACCGAAAATATTGCTTTAGGGACGTCTGAAGATATTGATTTGGCAACTTGTAATTTTATCCGTAGCCTTAATTAAGCCGTGCAACATGCCACTAATAGTAATACAATGCCCAGAAATGCAAGCAGTAGGACTTATTCTATAGAAATAGAAAAACTTGTGTCAGAAAAAAGAAGAGCTAGAAGAGAGGGGCAACTTTGCAGGTCGCCACAGTTAAAAAGTAAGCTACGAAAATGCACAAATCGACTTAGAAATATACTTGAAGTTCAACGAACCGCTTCCCTTAAAACCTATTTGGAAAGTTTGGATTACTCTTTACGGCGCGCGACAAGAAGTTTAAAACGACCAGTTAAGGCAAAGCCGCCTTTGCGAAATTCAACTGGTGATTGGGCTAGCAGCGATTCCGAAAAGAAGAGTCTATTTGTTACCTATTTAAGAAATGTTTTTGCTTTAAAGACATCTAATAAGGCAACTGAATTGCCGTCATTTGTCAGCAGATCTCCTGTGCCTCTACATTTTAACTTTCGAAATAACGAAAATGCTATTTGTAACCTAAAACTCACAAAAGTTCCAGGTATTGATAAAATTAGTAACAAAATGCTTGTATAGTTATCTAGAGTAGCTAGAAGAATTATGATTTTTACTTTCAACGCTATTTTACGGAGTATTTTCCTGCAAAATGAAAATTGTCTCTGACTACAATGATACCTAAACCCGTGAAGGATCCTATTAAAGTAGAATCCTATAGGCCAATAAGTTTACTGCCGACGATTTCCAAATTCTTCGAAAAATTACTCATGATAAAGTTGACGCCCGTACTAAATGCTATAGGATGTATCCCCAACCATCAATTCGGTTTTAAAGCTAAGCACAGCACCATTGAACAAACACACAGATTATTGAATGTCATAAGAAAGTCTCTTGAACACAAAACATATTGCTCAGCTCTCTTCATTGACGTTTCTCAATCTTTTGACAAAGTATGGCACGACAGCTTACTTCACAAAATAAAGCTAAATATGCCTACAAACACCCACAAACTTTTGGAAAGTTACTTATATGGTCGCCAATTTATTATTAGAGAAGGCGACTTCACAAGCCTCCCTCAGCCTAATAAAGCAGTAGTCCCGCAAGGCAGTGTACTGGGTCCTACCTTGTATTTAATTTATGCGTCTGACATGCCAATAGGATCCGAAATCCCCACTTCAAGTTTTGGAAATGATACTGCATTTCTTAGCGTCCATGAAAATCATCAATTAGCCATCAATTAGCCTTGAGAAATTTGCAGAAACATACTATAAATTTAGAGCAATGGCTAAAACTGTGGAGAATCAAAGTAAATGAACAGAAGTGTATTCATGATACATCACGCAGGGAAACATGCTTGCCAATCAAGATCAACAATCAAGTAATCTCGCAGTACAATGAAGTCAAGTACCTTGGCATTTACCTTGATCGCCGGCTTACATAGAAGTCTCATATCGATGCAAAACTGACTCAGATGAAACTAAAAGCAGAGCAACTGAATTGGCTTATCGGTAGAAACTCTACCCTGAAATTGGATTGCCAACTTTTGTTGTACAAAGCGATTTTAAAACTAATTTAGTGTTACGTGATTCAATTATGGGGTCAGCCTCAACATCAGATATTTTAAAAAATTCAAAAACAACAAAACAAAATTCTCCGTATGATTACAGCAGCTCCGTGGTATATTAAAAAATCCCGTATTCACAAAGAACTAGGCGTTTCCTTGGTAAGTTAATAATTCGCTAGGTTCGCGATTAAATATATCGACAAACTTGAAACACACATTCTAATCCACTCGCACGTAACATCCTTAATTTTCGCGGCCATGCTCGGTAGAAAAGGAGGGATACCCTTGCTATCATCCGAGCACAAGACACATGACTTTGCGGATTTAGCACCCGATGGAATATTACTTTGTTGTCTAGCATTGGCTAGCTTCAAAATAAATTCTTAATATTAAGATTTGTACACTTATTGTTAGTTCATATTTGAAGATTCAATAAATAAATAAATGTATATAAAACAAAAACAAAAAAAAATATCATACTAAATGTTACATTCGGGCCGGTCATACACAAGAAATCTTTTCTAATAGCAATAGTGACTAACCAAATATAATTATAGTGGACAGCGTTCAAGACACGTTGTTTCCAAATACGCATTATTAAACTTTAATAAAGTTAAATGTCGGTATCAGAAAAATTTAAATAAAATAAATATTCATATTTAAATTTTCCATCAGGTGCATAAATGTAGACATTGAAAACTTTTAACAAAATGAAATTGAATTATAGTTATTTTTAATAAATTACTTATAAAATGAAAGAAGCTTAAAATGATGAAGAAAAATTTTTTATTTTTGGGATCTGAATAAAGTTTTTGATGTTTTAAATATTTCAAAATTATGCTTGGTAACTTTTGAAATTAATCAAAAATTAATCTTTTGATATTATGAATACGTACGTATCACCAAAAAATGCCAGAATGCTATTAGCCAATTTTATTGTGAAAGAAACGTTGTAATATAAAACTAGAAAAAAAAAATTTATTATTAAGGAATATGGAATATTGAAATCAAAAATATAAATATTATAAATAAGAAAACAGAGAAAATATAAACGCATAAGTTAAATTAAATAAATATTACAGAAGTAAAAAAAAATATCATAAAATTTATTTTAGGAAGAAAAAATAAATAACAAATTTGTTATAAATTTATTAAAAAAAATATAAGGCCTGGTTTTAGTTATTTTTTATTATGGTACTAAGTTGCATGTGCTACAAAAATTTTTTTGAATAAATGACCTGATATTTGTAATGTCAACTAAGCAAATGAACTTGTCACTTTTCTAGTGGCATCACTAGATGTTAAATCAGATATAAAAATCTTGCCACAAATTGATAATAGATGTTAAATTTTGTCCAGCGTAAAAAGGCTAAAACAAAAGTGCCAGTGGACTGAACTTTTCCAAATATTATAATTGCAAGGGATATTTTTATGTTAGATAAAGTAAAAACTGCTAAAATATTTTTGAATACTAATAGGAACATATTAATTGTTAATGCTGACAAGCGTTATGTTACTGTTGCTATGAGCAGATACGATTATTATTCGACAATAAATGACATTCTTAACGATTCTACAAAATACTCAATATTGAATAAGGATCCTACTACTAAATTGCAGAAAATAAACAATGTTTTCGTTGATGAACTTTTTAAAAAGATATTATTTCAATAATGGAGAGAAATAGACTTAAGACTAATGTATCAAACTCTCCACAGCTATATGGAGTACCTAAGAGCCATAAGCAGAATTTTCCTTTAAGGCCTATTTGCTCTTGCACAATTCCCCGGCCTACAGAATCATAGGCATAATTTAGGAAATACTATGGCAGAACCAAGAATTTATAAATCATTAACTTATGTTCCTGGAATATCAGCAAGATTAAGAAAGTCTAAATTATATGACACTGATAGATATATAATTTCACAAAAAACATTTAACACATTAAATAAATTATTTAGCAGTATGAAGGATAAAATAGGGAAAATTGAAATATCGGATGTAGCATACAGGATACCGTGAGGAGGAAATGACCAAGTGAACTGTGTCAAAGTTTATATTGTGACAACAAAAAATAAACTTAAAACAAGATTAGCTGGTCAAAAAATGTGACCAAAAATATATGAATATTTCAACACAGACGACATCCTTATCTTCACATTGTAAGAAATATAATCATTATCCAAAGTTTGAGGAAGCATCAATTCGTGATTCGAAAAAAAACTATAGGAGACGTTATATGTTAGAAATTGTTAATGTACCAAATGTAAGGACAATAAATTTTAAAACAGACACAGACAATTTAGCGCAGAATTGTAGGTATTTAATTCAAAAGACACATAATTTGTTACAATTATTTCATAAAAAAGAATTTGTTATTTAATTTTCATTTCCGTGTTTTTTGTACGTTTAAATTTTCGAAATTTTAATTTTGTATGTAGGTATGTATAAAGAAAATTATTTTATATGTTTTTGTCAATTGTTTTCAATTTTTTTTTTTTGAAATTGTTAATAATATTTGTTTTTATAAAAACTAATTTACTGAAGAAGATTTCCAAGGGAAAGCGAAATATATAAAGATTAATACTTATTTATATAATTGATAAACTGTATGAGAATTATTCCTGTTCGTCATAAATTTAATGCAATTTTGAAGTCATGTTTTTCATTTACAAATATTTTTTATGTAATAATTTGGCTCATAATTGCAGTGCGTATGTTTTTCGTGATCTTTGCTGATTTATATCTGAATGAGACGATGAGAGTGTGAATAAAATATTTTGGGGAGCTATTTTAGCAAACAAGCCAGATGTTGCTAATTTTTGCAACGCTATTGAAATTTCTTTTTCAAATTAATAAAAACTTTTTCCAACAATAAAAGCCAGTTGCATCTTTTGTCCGCTCTTCTTTTTTAGTTTTAAATAGGAATATCGGACATGTTTAAAAGGCCTGCAGTGGAACAACAAAAGTCCCATCCAGCCTCTAATCTTGTTCAACTGTTTGGTATATCAAATTTAGTTTCAAATGATGGAACCTTTTAAAAATTGCGGAAAGTTATTTATGGTTAATGCATTTTGCATTCAAATTAAATTGAAAGGGTTACAATACAAATTGTTCATGTTGTTAAACAAACCCAAATACCGTTATAATACACATTACATTTTTTTAATTACTTTAAAGCAAATTATGTAGACAAAATTGACAAACGACAAAAACTGAATACAGTGGCATTATGCAGTTTGGCTTTTAATACATCATCGATTTTATTTGAAAAATTTGGTTTAAATATAATAATAATATTTTGAAATAATATCTGTTTTAGCTAATTAAAAGCAAAATAAATAAAAATGAAATAACATAAATGTTTCATTATTTTTTTGTAACTCTACTTCCTTCGTCTAATGATGAAGTATGTTTGAGTTAAGATTATTTTTGAAATATTTCTTACAGATAAAGTGTTAATGTGTTGAAATCAGAATGCCAATTTTTATAATATTGGATTATATGTCAGGTATATTTAGAGTTGAGTTATATATTCCGCCACCAACAAGTGTTGTGCGCGTGAACAGAAAAAATGAACTTTAGGAAGCTCATGTAGATAGCAATGAATTCAAAACTTTTGGCTACGCTCTAGCTCTTCACTTAAACAGGAATGGTATAGATTTTTAACAAGTTCTCCTGGATGGCAATGGAAAAATGAAGGAAACATTATATGCTCTTAAATTCAAAACATTATGGCACTCAGTTAAATTTAAGTATATGAGAATAAAGAGAACAGCTCACATTTGTAAAATATAAAAACTGCTTCGGAACAATGCAAAAGTAGTTTTAAACCTCTTAAATGCATTTGGCCCCTTAAAAGTCAGTGTTTTAATTCACACTTACGTTTCCCAGATAATCATCGCTTGACGTCGGGGGAAATCCTTTTCGAGTTTCGTTGGTAAATTCGAGAAACAACTTCGTGTTACAATATGAAAAGAATAGAGAATATATATAATGAAATTAATATTTGGTTTTTAAATTTAAAAAAAATGTTTTTTATTTTACTCGAGTAAGTGTTGGGTTCAGAATACTTAATTGTGAAATTGTAAAATCAAAGAATTAAACTAAACTTGTAATATTTCTTCCCTTATAAATAATTACGAAAATGTTTAATTGTTGCATTTAATTTCATTTTTAAATAAAAATCGAAATGTTGGGCATATAAAAAAAATGTGTATGGAACTTTTTGAGGAAGCATCACACATCTTCTCGTGTTATATCTATCCAACTCTGATAATCTGTAAATTTTAGTAATCATGCGAAGCACTTTATATTTTATATATTTTTATTTCAAGAACATGTTTATCTCTGGCACATTTTTGCTGTTGGCTGAATTTTGAATTAATTGTTTTCTTTATTTTAACTTTTAGGTTTATATTGACTGGATTTTTCTGCGGTTTGTTATTTATGTCCTAATTAGATTGTTAACTTTTACAAAAACTTATTCGGAATTCTATCATTTTTGCGCGTTTCTCGAGAAATGAAGTTGACCGAGGACTTCCAAACTCTTCTTGTTAGCCTTGCAGCGATTCCGGTTAGATTGTAGAGTAGAATAAATCAGTGTGTTGTCACCATATTCCGAGTTTAAAAGACAGTTGCAAAACAGAAACTGCTACAAAGGTGTAAATAAAAAACTACATCACCGCAAAATATAGTTTAATTTAAGTTTAATTTGATAATTTTATGTCTTGATTGGTATATAAGACGAAATTCGTGGCATTATTAAATAAGCAAATCGCAAAGTTTTAGAAACAAAAATAAAAAATGACTAAGTGCCTATTTAATGGTTCAAAATATATAAGTTAACAACGAATTCTGCTGCACGGTAATGGCACATTAGTGGCGTGATAACTTTCAACATAAATTTCAATTCCAGTAGCAAAATAACGATTAGTACATAATATAATATACTCGTTACACATATAAACTGCCGTTTTAATTGACATTAGTTCAGCACGTCTGAGTGTTCAATGAACGTGAATTTTATTAAATATTTTTTGTTTCTCTTTTAACATTTTTTTATTTTATAATATCGAAAACTAATTTCACTTTGTAATTATTAATAGTTTTTTTTTCTGTTTTGTTTTAATTGAGCATAATTTTATTAAATTTGCAAATAATTATTTCTTTTAAATGTTAAATCAAACTGTTTAAAATGCCAACTTATTATTTTAACGCTTTTATATTTTGCTGTAAAGCTAATTTAATATTAAATTATTGAATTATTATTTTTTTTAATTGCCTTTTTTGTAATATTGTTTTAATTTATTTCTTGTACTATAAATTAATGGTTTTATTAAAAAATGAAGGAATTTTTGTGACTGAGTGCACGTTATAATTTTTTTTTTGTATCTTTGAATAAGTCAATTTTGTTGTTCGTTTTGTAATTTTTATTTTCGATGTATTCGCTTTATTTAAGCGTTGAAAAACAATAAAAATTTATTTCATTTGCGGTTTTTAATTATTTGATCTGTTTTAGTTTCCACATTGAATACAAGATTTAAAAGCATAACTTGTTTATAAAATTTATAATTTATTCCTTAAGACAGTATTTATTTATGAATATTTATTATCATTGTGTTTACAACATTTGTAATAGTTCCGATGAATAATTAGCTTCTAATTTTTGTTGCCTAATGTAAGAAAAATAAATAAATTCTAAACTACTGCAGCAGCTTCAAGGAGGATTAATGCTTGAAATTATTCTTTCTTTAAACGACGCCTTACAAAACATCTTGACATCTTAATAAATAGTATTATTTATTTATAAGCAGGTAAAAACAAATCTGTGAAACTTTGTTGAGAGTTAGTGCTCGATATGGGTCCTTAAGAAAGAACTATTCAATAATAAATATAATCGAATATCAATCACAAGCCGAAATCTATTAACTTTTCTATTCTTACGCTAACCACTATTATTGTAATTAGTATTACTTTATTTTTTAGTTTTAAAATCAATTGTTCCATATTAAGAAATTTTATTAACAACAACTGTTTTATATATTGCGCTAATCGGAAATAATAAAACGATTATTTTGTAAAAATTTTTAAAACGTATAATTTCGACTGAAATGCAGAACACGGGTAATCATATACAATATTAGCGAAACATTGAAAATATATTACTCACTAAAACAATACTTTTAAATTTAGGATTTTATTTTGTAAAATCTTTATAGTTATTTTAAACGATCTTTTTTATCTTTAATATCTTTGGAAAGCTTCTTCAGGAAAAAATTTTTATATTTGTAAAAAAAAAAAAAAAATTAATTAATTATTAAATTATTATTATTTGTTAATAATTTTTTTTTGTTTTCAAAAATATAAAAATTTTTTCCTGAAGAAGCTTTCCAAAGGAAAGCGAAATATTGAGAAGAAAAAATATATAAAAAAGATCTTAAAAAAGAAAAAAGATATTTATTTTGTAAAATTATGATAAGAATCTTTCGTGAGACCATACCAATACGCAAAGCATTACACATACATAGAGATGTTTTGCGAAGTATGATTTTAGATGTTTAAAATTATCTGTTATATATTTTTGTTATTGTAAAATTTGTTTATTTGGCTTGAATAGCTTTCTTTTATTGTTCACTTCTAGCAGTTGATTAAAATAAATAATAGTTAAATAACAAATAGTTAAAAACAATTTTTAAATTCAGCTGTCATGATTAAAAAGTGCATTCGAAAAATGTGAAATACGGCTAAACGATATAGTAATTTCAAATCGATCGATGCGGGCAGATAACATCAGACAAATATTTATATTTCGTTTTAAATAAACCGGTGATCGATGGCGTCTCAGATATAGTTTTGATGAGGTAAAAAGTGTAGCTCAAATCTGTTTTAATTATTTCTCTAAATTAAAGACAATAATGGTGCTTAGAGGGGTGAAACAAAGCAGTGTTACGGAGGGGTATCAGCAGGTATATTGGAACAGAGAAAAAGCCAGAAAGTAAACAAGAAAGATCATTCGTTATAACCAAAGCCAAAAAATACCCAGTGCGGAGTTCACAGAGCATATCGAGTTGTGTACATTTCAATTCGAGAAATTTGAGATAATAAAATGTTTAAGAAAGGTCAAAGTTAAAAAGCATGCCATTTTGGTGGATGAAAAAAATACATCCCATCGCCAGAAAAAATTTATAATATTATTTATTATTTTATAATTTAATTGATGATTGTACTTTACAACGACTTAGGGTAAAGAGCATAGAATTAATACTAAAGTTTAAAGTTTTATACTTTTATATACATTCAATTCTTTTTATTTTTGATACAAAAACAAACTTCGAAACAAAAGTCTTGAAGACTTTACGTGGCGTGTGTTTTGTGTTAGAATTTTGTTTCTATAAACGCAACTCAGTACTTATTTCACATTTAACTGTTTTAAACCCTCAGTAAGGCATGTGACTGGATGCTCTTACAAACGAATTAGATATTAGTTTAAAAAAAAATAATGACCTATTTAAAGTTTGCCAAAAATTAAAATTTAGCGAATGTCGTTTGTCATTTGCCAAAAACAAAGACACTGGCTGTTCTGTAAAAAATACTTGTGTCTAAAGTGTGTCGGTAGCTAGTGGTTGTGCTGTAATTAATTTTCTATCTGCAAGGGAAAAATACGGATTACAAAATCTCTGATTAAGAATTAGAAAAAGAAACAAACTAAAAATATAAATGTATAAAATATATAAATTTATATATATATATATATATATATATATATATGTAGAAATAAAAACAAGCAAAACTAGATACAGAGACAGATACAGAAACAGAAACACAAGAACATGTTTGAAATTTATATCTTTTTCTTTTAAAATAAACTGACAAGCTGCCAACCCAAATCGAACAAAAATCAAACAAAAATATAAACGAAAATAAAAAAATAAGTTTTGATTTAAAACTTAAACTTTAATTATAAAAAAAATCTGAGATTACATTTAAAACGATGCTTGTAAAATAATTATCGAAGTTTTGATTTTAGAGTAGAAGTATTTCAAAAACTAATGTCAGGGTTAAAGAACTTTGCAGAAGAAAATTGGAACACAAAAAACAGTTTGTTTTTATAAATAAATATAAATGAATAAATAACAAAAATACGCTTATAACAAAAAAAAAAACAATATATAAAAAAATATATAGTTTACTAAGTCAACCATAAAAGTGTAAATTAGAAAAACAAAAACCCACATAGTTTCCCATGTTTAGTTTAGTCATAAATTTTCTTCTTCTCTAAATTTACGCAATTTTGTATTAATGGCAATTTAAACTTCCTTATTTGCAGCATTTATGCTGTTTTAACTTTTGCTCCACCATATATGTCTTATCTATAGCATAACTGCTATTTTTCTATAAAATTTTTTCTTAAGTTAATTACTCCTTAAGAGTCCTGTTTAAATACATCTTCGGACAAAATGTGTCAACTGTTTGTAAATGAAAAACATGAGACAAAAAAATTAAAACTCAAAGCAAATTGTGTTAAAAACAAAAAATAAAAATTAGAAGTTTATTTAAAAACTTATTAAGAACATGAATTTTATATGCCTTGAACGCAGAATAACTATGTTCACGATTTCATAGACTGTCAAATTGTGAAATAAAATAATTTTAAGAATTCGTTCCTTTTAAATCTTTATGTAATCATGACGTATTTGAATGTTCTAAGATGAAAGCACTAAACTGAGTGCCACTCGAATTAATAAATTTAACTAATTTACAAAAAGTAGTTGAATAAAATTTTTATTTTCTAATGAATATGAGAATAGTTTTCGCATGTGTAAGTAAGATCTTTTAAACAGCATTGCTTATATGGGGTTTATCAACAAGGAGTGTGTTTTTTTAATTGTGGTGACACCAACAACATGATAATTTTGTTATTTAATTTTTTGATGTATTCGTAGTAGATGCATTGACAATTGTTGCAATGAATTCGGTTTCGCAAGAAAATCGCATTAAAATAATTAAAATCCACTATGAAAATGGTGGTTCTGCTTAAGTTACATTTCGTAAAATTCGTGGTGTATTCGAACAACATAATCGTCCTTCTGACACCACTATTAAGAATTTCGTCTTTTAATTTGAGTCAACAGGCTGGATACAAAATGTGCGAATACCAAAGCATATTAGATCGAATAATTTAACTGAAGACATCGCAGTCGTAAGCCACAGCGTTGAAGCAGATACAAATTTGTCAATTCCTCCACTTCTCAACAATTGGGGTTAAAGATTTAACTTTGAAGCTTTACTAGTTTCAAATGCAGGCCGACCGGCCATTCACATCGCAGCAAGTTCGCACAATTCATTCAGAAACAACAGTCTGCTTTTTCTGAAATTATAATTTCTTCAGACTAAGCCTTTTTTCACTTGTCAGGGCATGCGAACAAGCCAAATTGCTTGGGCTTCTCAAAATTCTAGAGCGATTGTTGAGAAGCCTTTGTTATGTGATCTGCAGATGTAATTCGGCAACTTTTTTTCTAAGATGAATGTGGGAATTCGGTGACGGTCAATAGATCAATTTCGGCATGTTATTAACGACATGGATATCGCTGACTTGTGGTTTCAACAGGACGGCGCCACATTGTACACAACCAATGAAGCGATCAATTTATTGCAAACCAAATCTCC
Source organism: Trichopoda pennipes (assembly GCA_030448955.1). Lineage (NCBI taxonomy): Eukaryota > Metazoa > Arthropoda > Insecta > Diptera > Tachinidae > Trichopoda > Trichopoda pennipes. The sequence continues at coordinate 2,128,280 of JASKUP010000064.1, forward strand.
CGATCGCATAATTTCTCGCCAATCAGCAGTTAAGTTGCCAGCCAAATCGTGTAATTTAACACCACTGGATTAGTTTTTGTGGGGCTATGTTAAGGAGAGTCTATATGGAGACAGTCGAATCGATTTCAGCCTTAAAACTTAAAATCCGTGATGTGATGGCACCGCTACTTTGCCAAAAAGTGATTAAAAATTTTGATGAAAGTATCGACATCTGTCTGCGTGGTCGTGGTGGGCATTTGCTAGATATCGGTTTTAATTTACAACTGCCGAACTTTTCTCTTCGTAATACAATGAAAATTTGAATCATCTTAATCTAAATTTTTGGTTTTAGCAAACAAACTGTTGGCTGAAAAACCCTTTATGTGAAAACATCTTCTTAGTTATAATTTAGATTTTTTTCGACTTCTTTACTCTGTATACTGTTATTTGACTATTTTTTATTTTCCATTAGAAAGCATCAATTGAAATATTTAATTAAAAAAATTTACTAAACGAGCTTAACATTTTTGTACTTGTATTTTATTTCAGTATGTTAAAGTGCAATAAAAAGAACTTAAACACTTTTAAGTAAACGCTTGTAAATATAAATGAATGTTAGTATATTGAAACTATAACAGCTATCATGGGATCAAAAGTTCTTGTATGTGATTAAAAATGTTTTAATATTTTATACGTTTCAACTGAGTGAACGAATGCCTTGAACTTCCGGTTCAAGAAAGAATAAAACTGAACTTTAAATAAAAATAAAAAGAAGAATAATTGTCTTAGACACTCTTGAAACAAACTCTTTGAAAATAAAATAAAAAGAAAAAGCAGTTCAAGCACTATGACTTTAAAGACAAAAAAAAAAGAAGTTGTTTCTATTACTGTAACCAGATTTCTTAACAGACAAAAATCTATTCAGTCAACGTTGTTAAAAGTTCAAGTTGAAGGTAATTGTTTTTGTAAATGGACAAATATGCAAACATGCCGACAGTTTGAGTCTGATATGTGAAGATGCAAGTTTGTGTATATTTCACACTAGACTTGGTAAAAACAAAGTTGGTCAAATTTTAAAACAGCCAAGATTTCAAAAGTTAAACGCATTAAATTATACCTTTAACAACCACTTCAAACCAAAGACGGAATAAAACTTTTAAAATGAGCAATTTAACAAAAGATTCATAGGTTAAATTCTATTTAACTAATTTGCATATTATGTAACAGCTATAATTATTGCCAGTGTTGTCAGATTGGTGGATTTATCTCCATTACATTTGTTTGGTAATGGAGGAAGATAGGGGATATTTACGAGAAAGTTTTAAATATTTTAGGAATCTTTATTTTCCACTATTTTTAATATTATTGCAACAAATGGATTATAATTTCGATTCTTTAATTTTTGTATCTACAATTCCATCTGTGTGATAACAAAAAAATTGTTCAAGATAACAAAAAAAAAAATAAATAATAAGTTTTGAGTTAAAAATTTCAATTATGCTTCTTCGCTTAAGATTGAATGGAAAGAAAACGTTCCCAATTTTATAAAGAAGAATCAAGACCATTTTGTGTCAAACGATTTCTTGCCTTTTCTTTTTGATTTTTTAAGTCAAATAATGTCTTTAAAAATATAAAAGTAACACCGTGTGTATTCATTCCACTTTTCAAACACAACAATGACATTTTTTATTTCTTTTGCTGCAAATAATTTGTTTGCATGATTTAAATATACTTCAGAATTTCTTAGTTTTATTTTTTTATGTAAATTATTTTTAAGTATTTTTAAAGTGTTAATCCTGTAATCAATTGCTGTTGTATTTTGTACTTGCTGTATGCAATTTTCTATTTTTTATTGTTGTTGTTGTTGGTGTTGCAATTGTGAGAATATTCAAATATTCCCAGAGTAAAAAAGCACAATAAATTATTTTTGTAATTCTTTTGATTGAAAGGAAATAAGTATCTATAAGAATATATGTATATAGAAATTTAAGGTAAAATAATAAGTTACAAAAAATATTAAGCGGTGTTGCCATTTTGTTTAACACCCTCCATTCTACGAAACAAACTAATAGAACAAAAATACAAAAGATACGTAAAACTGGGAACAAAAAACTTACGCAAATTAAATCATCAGAGTCACTTAGCAAAAACAAGTTGTTGCGAAACTTCTGTTATATTGCAAATAGTAAAATATGATGTAATAAAAAGTACTTATTAATAGAAATGCACGCGTAAGTTTTAAATGTTCCAAATTTGCAAAAGGATATCATCAATATAAAATTCGTTATACTGTGTACACTTTTAGTTTCTGTTTCAAGCACGCTTTAATTTCTTATACAAATAAACCTGAGGTGCGCAATTTGAATCGCCGGAAATAAAAAAATACATTTTTTCAAATACTTAATCAAATACATTTTTACTCTTCGTGCGTCAACATAAAAAAGCTTATCATTAAGGAAGCTGCTGAAGTCGTTTTTAGCAACAAACCTGCTAGAGTTGTTTTGATGTCTGTATTGTTCAAAATAAGCAGAAGTATTAAGTTAATAAATAGTAGAAAATAACTGTAGAAAGATTCTGATAAAGAACACATGTCTAACAAAATGAAATCGTTATAAACCTCTTATAAACCTATTGAAACACAATTAGGACCTAAAAACCAAAGAGCAAAAACGCAGGCTGAATTTTATTCATTTCGACATTACACGACATTACAATTTAAATTGATATTTTTGTAAGAACATTAACTATTTTGCAAGATGGTAATATCCTTAATTGAAATTTTAAGTTAAGCCCATAATAAAATCTACCAAAAAGCGTTCAGACAAGTTTTAAATTAATTCAAATTGGTATTTTTTCTCGAGTTTTTTTACTAATGGGCAAGCAGAAATTTTGGTGGCACTTTTGTCTAAAACATGGATAAAGTATTAGCGGCAATATAAGTACAACTTTTAGTCGTAGGCAATACAGTTCTTCGGCGATGACATAATAGCCTTGATTCAAAGCTTGAATTGGTGAGGAGAAAAAAATGTAACTAATCAAAAGACTAAGCAAACTAAATGTAAATTTGTTCATAATATCGGCAATTAAATAACTACATAATGTACTTGGATAAGCTAAGAAATATGCCTGTTTATTTTTATTTTCAGTTTTGTAACCTTATCTGAGTAGTACTAACGTGAAATAAATATAATTGTAATTTGAACGACAAAAATAGTTTAAAATTATAAAGTCTGAAAATTCATGGTCTATCTTAAATTAAAATACACTAAATCATACTGTTAGCAACGTAAAACTAATTAAAACTAATTAAATTGAAATAGAAAAATTTATGTAAAAGAACTTAACGAAGACTTTACTATCAGAGTTACCTTCCGCACATGCGCGCTAATTTCTACCATTTTTTTTACATCAAGTATTGCAGAGGTAAAGTTGCTCGTGCACAGAGCTTAATTGAATTTAAACCAAATTGCATACCCGCAAATTTAAAAATTTAATTAATCTTGGTGTTTTCCATACAAAAGAGTCGGTAGTAAAAACTATTTATAACCAATTCCTAAATATTATCTAACTTTAATTTTGTTAGGGAATTTTAATACAAATACATATTGCTGTAGGCTCGTAGTGTTTTATTTAAAATTAAATTGGAATTCGCCAGGACGGAACAAGCTAGCGTACCTTATTAACACATACAATAACAAGATAAAAAATTAAGAAAAAAAAAAAAATAACACAGTTATTTTCATTATATAGGTTTCCTAATGACCTTATGCTGATTTGCTTTTCTTTCCCTGAACGATAACAATTATTTATGGAAAATGAAGTTAATTTATTTCACATAGTGTTTACAAATGAGATTAACTTTGGCATATGACATAATATGTGGAAGAATGCCGGCAGCACAGGGAATAATGGAATTGATTTGCTGAAATTTATCTCAATTTCAAACAAGAGAATTACGTTCTTATAATAGTGATAAGATATTTTTTAAGTTGGCAGTCGTTCAATAAGGTTGCCGTTATCTGCTGTAGTAAATTTTAAAATAAAAAAATAATCTCATTTTAATTTATAAAATTTTTATAAAATTTTTCACAAGCTTGCACTTTGAAAAGCCAAATAACAGTACTAACGCCGTGTATTTGCAGTGTCTCTGAAAGTGCTCTCATTATAATTATCATGCAACTACAATATCAATAATTTAATGTTCACATATTAAGATAAATATCCCAGTCATAATTGCAAGTGTAGATCATATCTTACATTAAAATGTCCAAAAAGAATCACTAAAAGATTTAAAAGGTACTTCTAAAGCTTATTAATACTTCTTTAAGATATTAAAAATGCTTGGCAACTCTGATCTGAAGAAGTCTTAACTGATGTTTATATTGCAATTGCATTCTATGAACTTTGACTTGTTACTGGTTTAAATCACTTTGGTTTGATGTTTCTCTTAATTCTCTGCTGTTCTGTTAATGCTTTTCTTGTTGACGAACATGAAGATGGTGATGGGTATTACGATCAACGAATGTTAAACTTTAACTTTAAGTTTGTAAATAATGTTAAAAATAAAAATAGAATTTAATAATTTACGTATACATATATATATATGTATAAGAGTGTTTTATTGAACAAGATGTTAAAATTTAAAGAAACTCACCAGCATGTAATTTGTATACGATAAGTGGTAATTTTCAAGAAAAATCACTGCAATTCACAAAACATTCTGTCAGCTTTTTGCAAACGTTTGTGTACTGCTCTTGAAACATATTAAACAATTATAATGTTAAAATTATAAGGAGAAAAATAAAAATAATTTCTTGTTGTTTTTGGCTGTAATTAACTTTTGTTTGTCGTAATTTATCTGAAAGAAACTTAAAATTTATTAAGTAACTTTTTTTCTATATTATTTAACAATTACATTTTGATGTTATAATTTTTAGTTTACTTTTATATTTCTTTCTATAGTTTCTATTCAAATAAAACCAATTAAACATGACCACTACATACGAATTTTAATCAAACCAAGCTTTACTATGCCAAACAAATAGGATTTATATCTCTTTTTTTTATATGTTAATTGAACTAGTATTTTTTGTGTAGTTTTTTATGTTTCCGAATGACTTGAGCTCAAAAGTAAAAACTGAAACATAACAAAACAAAAACAACAATAAAAACAAAAACAAATAATATTAAATTAAAATATAAAAATTTAAAGCGTATACCAAGAGGTGTAGTTAAAATAATACCAGCCAAACACAATATCTGCAAAGAAAAACCCCACCTAAAATAATATGGTTACACATGAATGCTTTGAGCCAAAAAAATAAAGAAAAGTCTTTTAAATGCATTTTTTATTTGTGGTCTTTTTGTACTTTTAAGTAAAAATTTCATAATTTTTGCATTGAGATATTAAATTGCACACTAATTGCCCACATGTTCAGTTCATATTGTCTACAATCAAACAAAAAAAAAGTCCTAAATATCTTTAATGTAAATGTAACAATTCTATAATATGCACTGAAAGAAAAGTAATATAAATTTAAAATAATTCGCTGCAACAGCAACTTAAGAGGTTAAAATGCAAACACATCAAAATGTTTCGTATTTCAAAACCAACTCAGCACATTAATGCAATAGTTTATTTCAGAAATTCTTTACTTGCTATTTCATTCGTTATTATCTTAAACCCTTAATACCACTTGAATTAACGACAACAACATTTCTTTGTTAAAGAATGGTTAGGTTTTGGTCAGAAGAGTTCCTATATTATCAAAATATTGTTAAAACGATCAAATAACATGTGATACGGCTCTTATTGAAGTGCTCTTCTGATAGTTCAATAATTTGTTTGTAAATTATCTGTATGTTTGAAAATAATTAATTGTGTATTAATTTCCAAAAAAAACTAATAACAATTAAAATAAGTAAATGGTAATTATTAAAAAAATTAATAACAAAATAAATAAAATGCAAAAACCTCTCGAAGTTAGTATAACTTTAAATCATAGTATAAAGGGTTTTTCAACAATAAGTTTGTTTTATAAAACGAAATAAAACAAAAAGACTTGCGATGCCATCCTCTGGAAATCACGTCGTCAATAAAAGGCCACAATTGAATAGCGAGCATCTCGCGATGACGTGATCTATTGACCGTTGTCTCATTTCCAATTTCATCTTCGAAAGAAAGGCCCAATTACGCCTCCAGACCACGTAGCGCACAATACAGTGACACGTTTAGTATGCAAAGGCTTCTCAATAATCGCTCTAGGATTTTCAGAACCCCAAATGTATCAATTTTGCTTGTTGACAAACCCTGAAAAGTGAAAATGGGTTTCGTCTGAAGAAAAGATTTCTTTTGAAAAACCAGATGGTTGTTCCTGAATGAATTGGCTTCAATTCCTGCGCCAGTTAAACTTTGTAAGTGATCTTGTTTATGATTATTGTTTACCCTACACTGGTTGTCAGAAAGATCTCATACAAAAAACGGGTGAAAATTAGAACAATAATTATTCAAAGTTGCGTAAATGGAATCAAAGGGTGCAGGTTAAATATAAAACAACAGAAACCGCTTTTAATTTATTTTACAATTTATAGACCTCGAAAAGGTACCAAGACAAAAGCACTGTTAAGCTGCAAGTGAATTCATTTTGTTTTAAGGAACTCAAGGTTTTTGCGATAAATGAAGAGCTGTTGATTCGATAATTGGAAGGTAGTTAATTTGCTGTTTTGGCAACTCAACATAGGCCTTATGATTATTTATATTATTCATGTTAAATTTCATGTAATAATCAACTTTAAATTAATTCAGAAAACATTAATTCCATAAAAAATTAAAAGTATTTATATGTTTGTTAAGATTAAAATATTTTTTGACAATATCTATAATGTAAATGTAATTATGGTAATTTTTCCCCAATACTATTATTTTGTTAAACAATAATATTGTTCCAATAACAATATTGTTTTAATGTGTTTTACTAATATATAGAAGCATGGCATATTGCACTTAAGAACAGATTATTCTTTAGAACTATCTTTTATAATAGACTTAAAAGCTTTTATAGATGCACAAGAGCTATTGGAAAAGGCAAAAAAAAAATAGTAAAAACAAAAGTAATTGTCAGTAATGATACATTTAGCACGTCATTAGTTACACTAGCTGACTTGAGCATTCGTCTTAGGAACAATTCAATATCAAACTGATAAATCTTTTTAGATTAGTTCTATTGCTTGATGCATCACCATCTGAAGTTGAAAAACAAATACAAATTCTGGTTTAATTTTGATTCTTTAAAAAAAAGCGTTTTTCAATTGATATTGGTACATTGCAAATACAATGTCTACAATTGTGTTTAACTTTGGGATAATATAGAAGCTAATATATTAAAATTAATCTCGATCCGCCAAAAACAAGTACTTAGTCGTTCAATTAACTTATTCAACTTTTTTATATTTATTTAATTTATCAAAAATGTTGTTCTTTAAAAAATAAAATAAAATTTTGAATGCTCTTTATTTTTAATTGTGAATATAAAAAATTTTTTTTTAAATCATTTTAATTTAATATACGTTAATTTGTGCCAGATTTATTTAAAAAATAAATATTTTATTTTATTCTCAAAAAGTATTTATTATTCAGAAAATTGTGAATATGCAAATTTGGTTTTTGTAAAATTCTTTCCAAATCTTTTTTGTTTTCTTTACTTTTCAAATTACATATGAATGGCTTCCAAAGGAAACCCTTATACAGAAAGATTGAACATGAAAAGTACTTTTGTTTTCGAAATGTTGCTGAACTCTTTGTATAGTATTTTTGAGTTTTTGCTCTGCTAATCCAATGAAAACTCTCATTTTATCAATTCGACTTGCGATATAAGACTCTGAAATTTTCTATACAAAATTTAAGGTAAAATCCCCAGCAATGGATTTTACCTGTATAAAATGGCCATGCTTTCCCCTACAGTAATACATTTAAAAAATGTTTTAACCCATTCGAGACAGCACATATTTTTGGAAACCATCCCCAGAATCCAAAATTTTTTTTTGCTTTATATTGACCATTTTTGATAAAAAAAACATATTGGCAATAGAAACCAGTAGCTTTGTATACCCCTTTCTGAATATTTTTATTACGAGGGACGGATTGAGCACCAGGTTTGCGATGTAAAATAAAATAAAAATACTTATTAAATTGAATAACATTTATTGTAAAAATAGTAAGATAACATGAAATCCTTATTTTAAGTTCAGTAATGAAGAAAAGAATATAATCCATATACCTAAATAAAAATAAATTTTTAAAGTTTTAAATTTTAGGGGTTAAATTGAAACCAATATCAAATTTAATTCTTACACACTTCCAAGATAATTTTTAGTTTCAAACAGTCTTGTCCATAAGGCTGCTTTTTCCAGACTGACTGATAATTGCAATTCAATATCATTGCACACACGGCGTGCAGTCGGTCGTTTTGGCTCGAAAATGCATTACACACACGGTGTGCAGACGGTCTCGAATGGGTTAAATAATAAATATTTTATAAGAGTATCATAAAATATTTAATTGTAAAGAACTCTAGCATAAGTTTACATAGATTATATTTATAAATGTGTGCTAAATACACATCATCCAATTTAATGAAATTATTCCAGTGGGATCTCTCATAAAAATACTGCAATCATAAAAATTATGTCACTGCCGTAAGACAAATATGAGCTCTGCCTTTAAGAAAATTATTTTTGGCATCGAATTTGACGTTCGCTGGGATTAATAAGCCAAATTACATCCCAAGTACAAGGTAAATAACATAATTCATATAAAGCTTGACATTGATGTGAATATCTTTATTGCTCTCTGTTAAAACATGTTATTAGCAGTAGATATATGTTATCGTCATTGGCTGTATGGATTATAGTATAAAGAAATAGCCTTACAGAAAATGTTTCGAATTACATGAGAAGGACAGGAAAGGCATATTTCAAGAAAAAACTTTAACGGCGTATGCGAATTGCTAAAAGTTATACCTTTTACTGAGGACTTGTAATTTTTGTATTTAATTAAGAATTAACATCACTTCTTTAAATTTTTGATAAAATTGGATTGCATCAAGTTGTCAACTTGAAAAAAACTTTTTGATTGCCTATTTTCTTATTTTCCCTAAGCGTATAGCAAAGCACACAGCAAAATCATATTTATTAATTGCCATGGATATTTGGATTTTTCTTTTCCCTTTTCCAATTCAATTCTCTTAAGTTTATTTAAAATGTTAATTAACTTCTGAACTATTGTCTTTCCCATCACTGTGAGTGTTCCTTAGAAAATATGTCGTTTTTTACTCGGTTTGCATACTACAGATTTTCGCTTTGAAACGAAAATTCTTAGAAGCAGTCAAGTATGAAATTTATTAAGCAAATTAAAATGAACAAAGTGTTGTTGGCTGGCTGATTGTTGCATTCTTTTTTGTTCAATTTTTCACAGACAATATGACAAAATTGTTTAGTTTCTTCAGTTTGTTCTCTATACGCTCTTGTTAACGCTTATTTATTATAAGAGAAAAATAAATTTCTTTAAGGAAAATTAAATTATTTCGTTTAGCAAGTAATAAAAATAAAAAAAATTCTAAATTTTTTTTAAATACGAAAAAATGTACTTTATTTTATGACTTGAAGCGGTATCACGGTTTGTTTAACAAATAGTAAACCAAGCATTTACTTGTTATCAAAAGCAATGTGTATTCGTCAAAGAAACAAAAAACGTTTAATTCTTTATATCGGCTGTAAAAGCGAAAATTCTTTAATAATTAAAATCTAAAGTAAAATGATTTCACGCTTACTTACTTTTTGTCTAATAAACTTATGTTAAACGTGTTAATTATATAAACGCAAAAAGTGTTTTTGTTATGATTTAGTTAATTTAAGAGTCCTGTTCGATTTCATGTTTATTTAAAAGACTTAGAGGCAAGTATGAATACTTGGAAATGTAAAACTAAGTTTATTCGAACAATAAAAATGTTGTATTCAAAACTAATATTACAACGATTCCAATCTTCAAGAATAACCTCTCATCACCAAAAATATTATATCTAAAGTATAAATAGAAAATATAACCAAATTCAGAACATAAACCATGACTGAATTGTTGGAAAAATATTTATTATTTAGTTTACATCAATACTATGTAATAGCAGAAAATTTTACATTTTAATTATTAAAATTACATTCGTATATATCTTTTGCTAATTCTGCAGGAAATCCAATAAGACTGCGAAAAAAAATTTTAACATAGTTCCCGCTACAACCAGATTTTTGTGAATGATATAATTTGAAATCTTATCTTTGCTTCCACTGCTTTCATCATTCTTTCAAATAAAGTGAAAGAAAACACTTTGAAATGTTCAAAATCAAACTACTGTTTTTGTGTTATATTTGGATAACAAATTTGAAATATTTTCACTGATCTAGAATTTCTTGCGTTCCATACCAGGTGCTGCCTCTAAAATAATGGAAAACTTGATAGAGAATAATAATAATATTTTCTGAATAAAGTAATAAAATCACGTCGCGATGACCATTTCGCTAGTGCTTTTTGACACTTTTACAAGTTTTAAATAGGCCAAAAAGTCATGTTTACGGAAAAAAAACAACAATAACCAACGAATTTTTCCTTTTTCCCCGTATACGGATGAATTCACCGCTCTTTGTACAGGTAAAAGATGTCCATTATAAGTAGAAATAAAAGTTAAAAATAAAATTAATATGTAACGGGTTATCGTTTAGTGACCTATTTTTGACTTAAGCGGTTAAAATAATTGTTAATAATAAATATAATTTTTGACAAATATTTCCTTATCTTGAAGTATGCCACTTTGTTTTCATTACCATGTGTGCTATAATCACAAAAAAAATAATTTAAATTAAATTAAATATATCATGTCCCGATAGTAGAGTTGACGTATGTGACTTTATTTTTTAAATGGTAATAGGCTAAAACTATTAAAATACGCGGAGAATACACTTATGATTCGCTATTGGATCAGGTATAGCAATTTCAAATAAAAAAAATCCAAATAGATACATGATTTTCACAGGACCGTTACTTTATTTTAGCCAAAATTTGTGTACTATAGTGAAGCCACTATAACAAGTTTCGAAAATAAAGTTAAAATTATTAATTTGTGAGTAAAACACTTGCTGGATTTATTGTTTCATTCATGTTATCAATATTAATAGGAAATACACAAATAAAAATGAATAATATTGCTACGTTTTTACCTTTTATAAACGTTTTGTTGTGACTTCTTTATTGCAAAATAAATAGCACCAGTTTTTAGAGTTTTTAAATTAATAACCACACAAAGTTGACACTACAGAACAATTTACTTAAGATGCACCTCTTTTCTACACGTTGTTTATTTTTACATGAATTCATTATGCACTCACACGCTGCCATATTTATATTTGTCCATTTAAAGTCTAGAAAATTTAAGAATCTTCTACTCCCTTTGCATCGTATTTTGTTGTTGTATGTTGCTTATTCGATGTATAGGCACCTATATGTCTGTATCTCTGTGTGTATTTTTGTTTTTGGTTTTTATACTGATAAGGTTTCTGCTTGGGATTTATTTCAAATATTTGTTGTTGTCTTTTGTAGAAAATGTTTCTTAGAAAACTATGCGGATGGTAAACAGCATACATATTTGTTGTTGTTTCTATGCAGTTAGTAAACAGAAATTTGTTTTTGTCTTGCATGCCAAGCAGTTGTAAATAGCATATCAAATTGTTGTTGTTTGTATACAAAATATCCACGCAGTTTGTAAGTAGAACTTTTTTTGTTGTACCATAAGTTTTCTTTCGCAAGCCTCGCAGTTCGTAAACAACATACCCAGTAGATCGCTTTATTGCTTAATTATTTTGTTTTAAAACTAAAGCAAGACACATCCATAACAATATGATTTCCCGCTTGTCCCTTAAAAATGTACGGTTTTTTTTGTTGTTCCTTGTACTTTATACAGAAAAATGCTTTCGCAGTTTCTCGTGTTAAATGTTTTTCACACTTCTACCCTTTTTATTATCCGCATCAAGGTAATTTTTCTTCGTATTTCTTTTTGAAGAGAGTTTATTATTGTTTGGAAAGCACTCAAGGGATTTTAAAGTTTTTAGTTGGTCTGATTTTGAAGCTTTAAGTTGTTGGATTTACAAATAACTGACATAAGATTTTTAATATCAATGTTGCAAAGCTTTTGATTTTTTAACTTTCAATAATTTGTGTTAATTTAAATAATAAGTTTACTAAAGTAGAACTTTTAGTAATTGATGTTTTATTAGGGTTCTGTTCAAGGAATCAAGCTCTATAGTTTGGATACACTAAAAACACAAACTATGAATTTACTATGCATTCGATTATAAAGCAAATTTAGTATTCAAACTTTTTGTTTTTCCTTTTTTTAAAGTAGCGAAATTAACATTTATTATTTTAAAAGTTTAAAAGCACAAAAGAATCATTAAATTGCAAAAAAAATGTCTTCACATAAAACGTGCTCTCAGCAATTTTTACCAATAAAAGATAAAATAACAAAAAAAAACAACTTTGAATAGAAATCACGTAATCGATTTAAAGCGATTGGAGTTGCATCTTCATTTATTTTGTAATTTTGATTTTAAAGATTTTGGTAACTTATAATTTTCGTTGTTGTTTTCCAAATTTTGATTTAAAATTGTAGGTTTTTGTGCTAATTTTAAATTATGTAATAAAACACCAAAATTTTTTTTAACTTTATTATTTTTACAAGACAAAGCAAACAAGCTAATGAAACCAGAATTCAACTTAAGAAACATATTTTTTCATGCTCTTTACAAAGTGTGGAAAGCATATTTGGAAATTTTTATCAAACTTTCTAATCACTAAAAGGGATTGTTCAATAGTTTTGTGTCACAAGCTTTATACAATAGAAAATAAATTATTTTATATTTCAAAACAGAAATTGTACTTTTCTTATGATTGATTTCTATCTACATTTCTATTGAAGGAAACCTTTTTTTAAAAATCTACGAGACAATCTGCCAGCCATTCAGTCAACCTACATTTAATAATTGTTGTTCATAAACGTGGGTTAAATCGATTCAAATCAATTTTTTACATACAAACTTACTAATGCATGAATTGATATGTGGTGGCATTTAGCCAAAAAAATAAAGGGGGAAAAAAATAAAGAAAAACAGAAATTAGGTTAAATTGTAAAATCTTAGTACATTTTTTACTCATGTCAATTTAATTGGTTTTTCGTCATCAAATTCCACATACAAATAAACTATAATTCTGTGAGTATTAAATTTCATAATGTGAATATAAATGACATCAAAGGTTTAAATTTTTATCTCAACTACAAACTGGCATACATTTTATATTTAAATATAAATTTTGATTTCATACGTTTAAATATAGAAATATCTATATACTCAATAGATTTATTATAAAATAATGATTTTTTTTCATTTCTTTCTTTGCAGGTAAACGTTAACGTGATATTAACAATTTCACTTGATATATGTGATTGAAATTTCGTTAACTTTCACAGAAATAAATGTATGTAAATATTGTCCAATGTATTAAAACAATCCTTAATTACCTCTAAGAAGGTTTAAATATTTACAACATAATAAAGTAAATACTTGTATTTAATAAAAATTCAAAAATTTTGTTGTTGGTTTTGTTCTCTAACACATATAGTCAATCAAGGCGAAACAGATTAAAATGCAAATGGCTTATGCTCAAAAAGTCTGAAAACTGGAACGATTGTTATTGTTTTTGGTTCAGAAAGTCCGTTAATTCTCTCGCTTGTTGTGAAAGAAGACCTAAAAAACGGCCGCTTGTAAGTAAAAAATTTAATGGAACATGCTCTAGATTTATAGTTTTTTGGAATATTAAAAAAGATTCCTTATTGTGGTGCCGACACAATAAGGGATATAAAATAAAAGAGTGCTTAAAAATATTTTATTTTAAAGAAGGATAAAATTTAAATAATATTAAGTTATTTAACAGAAGATTTATTATTATTTTATAAGTGCTTTTATTGCTGAATGCGAGTTCAGTTTATGCATATGCAAATCTATATCCAGATGTTTTTCGGATAAAAAAACACTTTAATTGTAATAGATAAATTATGTAAAAAATACTTGCGTCAATTTAGAAGAAAAATATATGTGTGGAAATGAAATTGCAATTCCTTTTTGTGTGGACACCATCTAGTTCTTAATTTAAATCTGTTTTTAGAACTTTCTGTTGAAGTATTTATGCATATGTTATACATTATATTATGGTTTTGATAGATACTGTTACGAAGATGATTTATTAAGTTTTAAACGAAAATAAGTAACAGTAAACAAAATAAACAACCCACTGTGCATTTTACAAACTGCGTAGTTTTTTAGAAAATCTTGTACACACAAATTCTACCAAAGAAGTAAACAACAGAAAACACAAACAACTAATACAGAACAAAACAAAACACATAGCCAAGCAGGCGCCTAAATTGATAATGATAATAAGAACAACAGCAATATGAGTTGATGCTAGAGTAGAATGTTCTTGTCGGTACGAGAGCCGTTTAAAATAGCTATATAACCATCGCTTGCTGGTCAAATGAATTATTTGAAGTTGAGTCATCAGTAAGTAAAGATAACAAAGTGTCTATCGCGTTTATTTTGGAATAAACGTAAGAATTTTTTGTAACTCTATAGTTTTCAACATTTTGCTCTTTTTAGTATTTGTTGTTGTACCGCTACATTTCATTTCTTGTATCCCAGATAACCTACATAGCTGCATTAAATATTCTTTTTGACATATACTCGAATAGTTTTCCATTTTTAAAGCTACGAAAAATTAACGTGACCATCAGCAAAAAAGTTGGTTTGCTCTTCTTCTTACACAATAAGTGAATTTTTTTACAAAATCAAAAAACGCTGAAAATGTCTGTTATGCATTCATAATAATTAAGTAGGTGGCTATAAGGCGGCAAATGTACCAGGCGGAATTGTATTAGTGCAATTTCAGATTAAAAAGAAAATGAAACCCTACTAAACAAAGAAACAAGTGTTTAAATATGGTAAAATAAATCAGCTAAATGCTATTTTGCTTGACAGATAAAGGGTTCCGAACCATATATGGGCCACCCTTTAATTTAAAAATATGATGTTTTTGTTGAATTATAAAAGTATCTGCCCATCACAGAAATTACATCTCTATGAAAACAACCTTCACTTTTATATATACTTTCAATAGTTTTCATTGTAGCGCACATATTACCACACACATGTGTCTGTCTGCAAAATTTTTAAAGACTATAAATCTTTCATCATTCAAATATCTACAGTAGTTGTAAAAGATGTCACATTTTCGTAAAGTTCACTTTTAATGACTTTTTACCGTAGATCAAGCTCTGTATGGAACGATGGAGAATGATGTTGAACTAGTGTGTATTGATTCGAATACCAGGGTCAAACATTTATATCTCATAGACACATTCTTTATCTTTAAATCATTCACGCACTCTTTTCATAGATGCCATTCACTGTTTAGAATATTGTTTATATCTGAAATGATTGGGATCTGTAGCGATTGTAGCTGTCTGTATGTACAGCTTTTGTTTAAGTAACTTGGCATCAAGTAAACTACCTATAGGTTGCTATTAGCTTCTTAATGGCAGTTTATCTTGTTGAATTAATATAATATCGTACTCCACATGCAAGTGCTTCCTCTATTAGCGGCTTATTATTAGATATGTTTTTAATAAACTTTATAGATTGAATTTTAATTGATTGAAGCTAAACTAAGCCAAATTAATTAATTTGACCTTAATTATTTTTTAACAGGTTTACATTAACACACTGACGCATATCTAAGGAAGTAAAATTTATTACAAAATCATTGAAGTAATATTACTTTCAATTTCTTTTGGTTATAACCGTCAGCATTTAACAACAACAATAGTGTTTTGAAACTCTGAAAAATATTTAAGGCTCATTTTGCTGTGTGTTATGAAGATGATTTGCAACAAATGTTTGGTAGCTGCACCTTAATGTCTTAATAATTTAAAAACATTTTTTTTTATTGTTTCAAGTGTTATTGAAGCACACTACAGTATGTTGAAAGACACACCTAAATCTTAATCTTTTGTGTTTTTTTTTTGTTGTTAAATTGGTTGAACTGATGTTTAATTTAGGTTTTTAAATACGAAAATGTTGAATCGCAAGTTGTCTTTCTAATCTTTTTAAAAAAATATAAATTGATTTAAATTAACTAAACTAGTCTTAGTGACGGCTGTTTTACGAATTTATATAATGCAAATTCATTGTTTAGCTATATTTATAGAATTCAGCTTTTTTCTTTAAAAAACTTATATATTTTGAATTGACATTTTCTATTTGCTTTACTGTTTTGGAAATATATTGCTAAGCCTATTCCGCTAGTGCTTGTATAGCTTGTATTGAGTGAGTTACAATTTTTAGTAGACAATCCAGATCCTCCAGTTCATAAACTATAAACTATTTTAATTCCGAAAACACCAGCAACATGATAGTTTTAACGTTTAGTTAAAATGAGTTCAATTTCAAATTCGTGATATTTTCGGACAACATAATCATCCTTATAAGACCGCTATTGAGTCGATAGGCTCAATACAAAATGTGCGAAAAAAAACGCGTGTTCGATCGGGTCGTTCAACTGAAAACATCGCAGCCGTGAGCTACAGTGTCGAGGCAGATCCAAATTTTGACTTTGAAACCTAACAAGGTGCAATGTGTAGGACTATTTACATCGCTATAGATTCGTTCAATTCTTTCAATCCAGAACAACCGACTGTTTTTTTTTAAATTTTAAATCATTGTTTAGACGAAGCTCATTTTTACATGACCTCTGTTTTTGAAGATGAGGCTGGAAATGCAGTAACGGTCAATAGATCATGCTAACCACTTAATATTGGCCTATTATTGACTACGTGGATATTACTGCCATCTGGTTTCAACAGGACGGTGCCATATGTCGCACAGTCAATGAAACAATCAATTTACTCCCAACCAAATTTCGCGACAATCAGCAGTAAAATCGACGTCTGTTAGCGTGGTCGTGGTGGACATTTACTAGATATCATTTTCATTCATAATTGCCGAACTTTTCTCTTCCTAATATAATATAATTATAAACCATCTTAATCTGAATTTTTTATTTTATTTTGTTTTAGAAAACAAGCTTCTTGTTGAAAAATCCATTGCAAAATCTAGAAATTTTTTAGCATCAAAAATAGAAAAAATTAAAATATTATTGTAATTTGTGTGCATATGATTTACCTGCTTCTTATGTTATGTCATACATTTTTGTAGTAGAAAATTCATTTTTTTATCGCTATAATTCGAAAAACTAACAGTAACATGAAAAATCTCATTAAATCGTAAAAATTCAACATAATTCGTTACCCCCGCTACTTCGTATACATTCAAATGCAAGAAGAATTTAATATCTTCAAATTATAATTTGTCAATAATTCGTAATACAACTTAAGTTTATTTAATAACAATTGTTGTTAAAAAATTTAAAAAAACATGTATTTTGTATTAAACAACTTCAAAAAGTTCAGTGAAAAAAATCGCTATTGTTTTCAAATGAAATATATATGTGGCTTCAGGCATTCAATATGAAATATAACCTTTCAACCGAGCTTTTGGGCAGAAGTGTTTATTAGTTATTTTCCTTAAGACAGTGTATCTCATAAAAATTGCTAAATATTTCCTTTGTATTTAAGACAAACACAGGCCTAAATAAACAAATTGTATTTAGTGCGTTAAGCTTATTTCTTAGTTGCAAAACTTTTAGGGAATGTACGCCAACACAAACTATTAATGACTTTATATTTTATAATAGCGAATTTCTTATTATGGTATTTAAGAAAAAAAACTTTAACTATTTAAACTTAGCAATGTTAGGTATAGGAATCACTTTATAGTACAAAGGAAAATTTAATTTTAATTACATTTTGTTATCGCTTAAGAGATATTTTGTAGTTTTTTAGTTATTTAATAGTAGACATGGGCAGCATAAAAGATTTTATTGAAAAATATTGGAACGAAAGAGGAATGGTTTTTATCTCTATTATATTCGTACCTCAGTTGTACTTTTGCCATTTGCGAATGATTGATGCCTTCAAGCGCTTTACGATCCTTCTTAAATAGAACTTTAACCGATCCCGAGTAAATATATATATCATATAGGGTCGGAAATAAGTACTGGAGACATTACAAATACAAATTTATATGTAACCTTTAACGGGTGGCAAAGAGTATAAGATACAAATGAAAAACCAAAATATTAGAGGAGCAACCAAATAAGTTCTTGAAAAACACAAAAATCTGATTTAAAAATTGCTTATTTTTGAAAAATAACACTCATTCTGTAACGAGGTTTTTCACACCAAAATTTTAATTAAATAAATATTTTCTAAATCTGCGTGTTACATACCATATGTGACGCAAATCTTATTAGACAGTTTTCTGAAATATTGGTCATCCCCGATTTGTGTTCCAGGATTTAAGAAAATTAACTTGTTTCTACTTTTTCCACTTTGTCCAAGCCAATATTATTTTCGTTTAATTATTTTAAGACAATTTTTGGATAATACAAATTCTTACAGTGTAAAGCAAAAGTAAGGCGCCCCTGCCCTTAACAACAGCAGCTACATTCTTACTTCTCTTATGGTGTAAAATAAGTTTATGCAACATTCAGAGATAGAAAAGAAACTTTGGCTTTTTATTTGTTTAAAGATGCGATATGTGCCACGCAAAAGTGCGTTTGTTAGTTTTTTACATCCATGTGGGATTTTTATTATTTCAACCGAAGGTGCATAGCGTCGAATGTTTCTATCAAAAGACAGGAATCTATTTGTTTGAATTTTAAATATTTTAGAAATTTATTTACAATTTGATTACACTGTTTAACAAAGTTTTTTCTTCAATACGTTATGAGTGCTTCTAGAATTATTTGTCCTGCTCGCGGCAAATGTGGTTAGAGTCCTTTATTATATTTAGTTTGTTTGGGGTAGCTGCATGTATGTTTTTTACTACAATGACTGCAGTATTTGTTTTACTTATATATCATGATAGCATGAGTTGGTGCAAATAAGACTTCGCTGTCAAAACATGTTGTTTTACGATGTCATATCTCCCTTTTCTGTTAAAAAATGTTTAAACCTGTAATATTATCTTAGAAAGCAGGCAAATCATTTCAATGACTTTTGTTACGTGTGCGATGAAGTTATTTTCAAGGTATAAAGGCTGAACATTACAATAGTTTACTTTGACTATCCGTAATTGAATCACTGATTGGTCTGAGACAATGAGTCATATGAAGTTTTCCGTCCCAGTTATTTGCCGGGAGCCTAAGAATCAGACTGTTAGTTTTGCTTAGCAAAAATTCAGGAATTACACTGAAGTAAATTGCATAGGGCCGGTTCCGCACTCGGAAAATTTACAAATGCCGGGATCATCGAAAAATGTAAAGATGCATAAAGTAAATAAGAGCTTAAAGAATAAATAAGGAATGCGAAAGCTTGAGAGACCAAAATCTTAGACCGAGTGTATCTGTCTGACTTCAACTTTTAAAGCAAAACGACTTGAAAATTCCTGATCGGCCATGACCAATTTTAATTATTATTTTTTTTTTTTGCTTATGAAGACAAGAGTAAATTTGACAACGACAGTCGCCTTGTTATCGATACTCTTAATTTTGAACACAAAATAGATAATTGGCATTTGTTGATATGTTCATCCAGATTTCATGAAAATAAATAATCTTGAATTTTGTTAGCTCAAAGTACTGGCGTAAAAGATTGTTAAAGAAATATGCAGCTACTTTCAACATAAATTTCCTATGGAAAATAAAGGTGGTAAATTGGTTGAGACTTAGAAGCAGTTGCAATTTTATTAAGCGTACAATACAGAATATTGCTGTTTCAATCACGAAAGAGATAGAAAAAAACACTACTTGAAAAAGGAGTGGCCAGAATGTAAAGCGGAGTATAAAAAAAACAATATTAAGCCTCATTTAAGGGAAGCTCATATGAAAGGATATGAAGTTTTTACAGAATTTGATATTAATATCATAGCTAGTAATTATCGCGACCAAGCAGCATTTAAGTAAAATTCTGTTGGACACTAAAAAGGGATTTACCATCCACAATACCTGCAATTTTTTTATTTTACAATTCATTTCCTAAAACCTCCATGAATTTCAATTTAATTCGGTTATTGCGAGGAAACTAAACGTGTCACAAAAATGGTGTGAACAAAATATTTCGTTTTTGTGGATTACTGTTATTTCTTTTTTTTAATGTTTTTTTTTTCTTAATCTGATAAAATGTCTTGAAACCCTAATTTTTACTTTTGAGACAACAGCCGCCTTGAGCACAAGAAAAAACTATGATTTGAATTTGATTGTTTTTGTAATCCTATTTCTGGTTAAGCTTATTATCTTATACACAAATATTGCCATTTACCTTTTCTATTTTACCCCAAGAGATGCTGCAATGAAACTGTCATCTTGCAAAAATTTTAAGTTTAAAGGTTATTTGGGCTTTAGTTAAAACTTGATTTTGGGATTGTAGATGTTTGTATTGTAAGTTTTTTTAAATTTTTATTATTTATTATTATTTATTAATAGATAAATTGTACACAAATATATTTAAAAAATATGTTTAATTTATAAAAATTCGTTTACAATATTTATCTATATAAGGCCGAACATTTTTGTTGTAAGCCCGATTGGCGGTGTATCATTAAGTTTATAAAACAATTAGTTGATATTTACTAGTGTTTATGCAATAAAGAATTAGTTAACAAATAATCAAAACGTATATTCATTAATTAACAAATTTCTGTATTTCAAACATAACTGGATGTATTTGCTTAATGCAATATAATTAAAGCCATTCAAGACATTAATCACTTCGTCAACGTTAAGTTCCGTTTTTCCAAGTAATTGCCTTCTATAATTATTAAATATTGGGCAAACTCCAATAAAATGAAGAGTATTTTCAGGTACACCGAGGTTGCATAATGTACATGTTGTGTTTATGTCATTTCTAAAGCTTCTAGCATTTAAATTCAGCAAACCACTTCTAGCTTTTATTATAAGACTAGTGCTATAAGGCGAATAATTTGATTTTAGAGTAGGCACTACATCATAATTTAGTCGACAATAAAGGTCATGATGTTGAGAAGCGATCGCACTTGTAACGTAATTTTCTCTCTCGTTTGTTTGCAGTAATTTAAGGATAGGTTTCCAGTATGTACATAATGGTATGTCAGGATAAGTTGGAGAGAACTGAAGAGTACGGCAGAGATTACACCACTCTTTAGCCCAAAACACATTCTGATTTATAATACTTTCGGCTAAAATACGGGGCAATCGTTGTTGGCTTAAATTCAAAACTTTGTTTATATAATTAAAGTGCAGTTTTAGCGTCGTAACATAAAGCGAATCCAGTTGTGTTTCCAAATGCAGTACGTAATTGGGTGTTGTTTGGGGAAGATACAAAATTTTTTTAATAAAAAATCGAAACAGTTTCTCTACAGTGTCGTGTTTTTCATAGCCCCATACTTGTGCCGCATACAGCATAATTGAGCTACTGGCTGCATTGAATATTTTAAGCTTATTTTTTATTGAAATTTGTGGGTTTGTACAGTATTTTGACCAAGCGAAGTTAATTGCCATCTTCGCCGCAGTTAATTTGTTGTTTAAATGTTTTTTGAACGACAGGTTGTATGTCATTGTTATGCCAAGATATTTGTAACTATTCACAATTTCTATATTTTCAGCACCGTATTGCCAGTACAGATTTGAAGAGATTCGAGTGCCTGAACGAAATACTAGAATTTTAGATTTCTCCAGATTTACTTTAAGGCACCATTTAGTACAGTATTCATACAAGGCGTTGATCATGAGCTGTAAGTCAGCCGCAGAATCTGATAGAATAACAATATCGTCAGCATAAAGTAGTAATTTAATAGTTCTGTCCGCAACATTTACACCACCTGGCAGTTCATCGACAAGATCATTAATGTAGAGTGAAAACAACAGAGGACTTAAAATGCATCCTTGTTTTACACCAAGTTCTACAGCAAACGAATTTGAAAGATGATTGTCGACCCAGATTTGGCTTAAATTGCACTCATAAGATTGCTGTAATAGTCTTATTATTTTAGACGACATACCAAGACAGCTTAATTTATAAAATAGATTGTTTCTGGGTATCATATCAAAAGCACACAAAAAGTCAACAAAGAATGCGTATGTTCTCTTATTACTCATATTATTCAAGCTTACTATGCTGTGCAAGTTAAATATATTATCAACAGTAGAATAATGCTTCCTAAAACCAGCTTGGAATTCACTCAATATATCATTATTTTCCACCCATTCATTTAATCTATTTAACAAGATAGTGTTAAATATTTTACACAGAGTGTTAATCAAGGAGAGGCCCCGATAGTTTGTTGGCAAATTTGGATCCCCTTTTTTGAAAAGTGGAATTGTAATAGATTTTCTGAAGCTAGATGGCACTGTTTCTTGTAGAAATATTTTGTTGAAAATTGTTAGCAGCTCAGATAAAAAACATGTGGGCGCATATTTATAGAACTCGTAGCTTATGCCATCCAGTCCAGGAGCTTTATTTTGTTTGAGTGATTTAATAACTTTATATAATTCACAGAACTCAATAGGCGAGTCTGTTAGGGCATCAGTGAAATATGGCATTGCCCAGCTCATTGTATATTTGTTTACATTATTACGTAGTAGAGAACTAAAGTGTTCATAAAAATCGTTTGCATTTAGATTTCCATGGAGTGTGTGACTATTTGATTTCAATAATTTAGACAGCTTCCACCATTCACTAGAATTTTTAACTGTATTTAATTGTTGGAGGTTTTTATTATATAACTCCAGTTTCTTTTTATTACATAACCTTAAGTATTTATTTCTAGCTGCAATGTAACGCTGTTTATTTGCCGAGTTATGAGTACTTCTATACATATTAAGCTTTCGCAACAAAAATTTACGAGAACGCCAGCATGTCCAATCAAACCACTTCTGTTTAGGCTCAAAAGTAATACGACTGCTGGTTTTTGCGCATGCTAGGGTGATTTTCCTTGTTAGTGAAAGAATTAATTCGTCTATAGGGACATCCGTTTGTAGATCAATATATGTACGGTGTGTCCTAAGGTATTCTGTATATTTTGGCAGATTTTTCTTGTTCCAACGTAGCTTTTGTAGTGATGGCTCAGCAGTTCTCTCATAGGTGTTGTTCAATGATTTTATTTTTACATGCAGTGGCATATGGTCAGAATAAGGTTTAGACTCAACAGAAAAAGCATCCACAAATTGCAAGAAGCTATGCGAACAGATACAATAGTCTATTACTGAACTGCCCATGACACCACAAAAACTAAATTCACCAAGTGAGTCATTCACCGTTCTTCCGTTAAGCACAATACCACCAAAATTTTCAACAGTCTCCATTAGTTTTTTCCCTTGTGTGTTATAAACACTATCTTTTGACAACCTAAACTCACGAATATTAAATTTTGAAATTTGTCATTTATTATCTACGGTGAGTCGTGTTTTTCTCATTATTATTTGTTTTACTGCACAAAACCGTAATTGTAGTTGTCAAAATATGCCCTTAAACTTTATTTGTTAAATGAAATTTTTATTAAAATGTTTTTTGCTATTCCTTTAGTATTGTTTCTTGTTGTTTGGTGTTGAAAACTATTGAATTCGTATTAATCAAAAAAAAAATATTTTGAAATTTTAATTGAAATTTTAATAAGATAAATAACTCTATCATGCTCTTGTAAATCCTCAAATTTAAAAAAATATAAATATGAAATATTAGGAGTCTAAATTAAACATTATTTTAAATTATACTGGAGAAAAAGTTTTTTCTTTTCTTTTTGATACAAGTTCTAGTAATACGCTTCTAAAAAGTTTATTCATCAAAGTATTTCAGTCATAAGCAGTTTATCAACCACATGTTTTACTGCCATTAATAGTCATTATCTCATTTCTTTTAAACACAGTTTTTCATTTTGCTTACTTTTGTTTAACTTTGTTTTACGATGCATAAATTTTGAAGCAACATTTTTATAGAATCCATATTAATTTTTTTGTTCTTTAAAACCATCGTTATACGTCGTATTAAGGTGAAACCATCAAAGAAGGAAAAAATGGTTGCAAGGTTATTGCTTTAACAGAAATTTCTTAAAACAAAGCAGCAAATATTTGAATAGGTATTCTTTTTATAATCTTTTTAAGCTAAAAATAACATTTCCACACATTTTACATTATAAGGAATTAAAATAAAAATCTAGGAAAGTTTAAAAAAGTCAAAATGCACACAAACTCTAAGTTAAAGTGAGCTTTTTTCGAAATGGATGTTAAAATGCTGAAAACTTCGCAGACAAACGAACACACAGACATCCTGGTAGAAAAACTTGAACTTATTACAACACTCGGTTAAATAAAGGCACTCATCCAAACATATCACCTTTTGCACATTTTTATGTAAATCTTTAATGCACTGAAAATTATATTTTAAAATAATTAATATAACAGATAACTACCCGAACTTTCAGATGGTAATAGTCAAAGTGCTTATAATAACAATTATCTGAAAAATCTGAAACTGTCGCGAAAATTAAAAATTCAATATATCCTCTTATCTCTCTATTCACTAGCACTTTGTCTTTTCCCACAGGGCTTCTCCTTTTCACAACTTATGCAGGTGGTTTTTCAGAATAAGTTACTCGCTAAAAAATAAACATCATATTTTTTTTAAAAAGAAGTAGCATTTCAGGCCCATTTAGTTAAGTACCGTGCTACATTCTTTAGGAAAGGGATAGAGAAGAGATGAAACAGGTGGTGAAAGTAGAAGGATAGTCAGAAATTAACTGCCATATAAGACAGCACAGCGATCAGTGACTATGCCTTCATCGCTGAGCAGCCTCACCGGCAGTCAATTTTTATTTTTGTAGTGAAAAATCCAAGGTCTTCGTTGGGAGTCGAACCCACCACCCCCATACTGACAAGCTAGTACACTACCTACTAGCCTACAGGGGCACCTAAATGTATGTTTATGCTTATATTTAAGTACCACCTTGAACTCTATCGCACGATTAATTAATGACCTGTCTCAAGTTTATCGTCCGGCGACAGCAAATTCAATTCCCAAAAAACGTAAATTAATTAAAACCAAAACATTCGATATGATAAAAAAAAACATTAGAAGAGCAGCCTTTTACTATACTATACCTAAATAAGAACATTTTTCCCAAAATTTTACATTGTTGCTCAATTTATGACTGTGAACTCAATCCAAGTTGTAATTCTTTTGTTATAAGAATGTTGTCAAGTTCACACGAAAATCGCATTAAAATAATTAAAATCAACTTTGAAAAAGGTGGTTCTGTTAAAGTTACATTTCGTAAAATTCGTGATATTTTCTTCGGAGACCGCTTGATAAAAATATGCAAACACCAACGCGGGTTCGACTGGGTCGTTCAACTGAAATAGATCCAAATATTTAACATATTTCTCGATATCCTCAACAATTGGGGTTATCCAAAACCACCACATCGTGAATTATACATAAAGATTTGACTTTGAAGCCTTACTAGGTTCAACTGGTGCAGGAATTGAAGCCGACCAAACATTTACATCGCCGTAGATTCACTCAATTAATTTAGGAACAACCGGCTAGTTTTTCTGAAAAACTAATTCTTTCAGTCGAAGACCATTTTTACTTGTCAGGGTTTGTCAGATGCTAGAGCGATTATTGAGAAGCCTATGCATGCACAATGTGTAACTATATGGTGCACTGTGTGGCATGGAGGCGTGATTGGGTTGTTTTTCTACGAAGATCAGGCCGAAAATGCGGTAACAACTCAATTTTGGCACGTTATTGACGATATGGATGGTACCACATGCCACACAGCCAAATTTCCCGATCGCATAATTTCACGACAATCAGCAGTTAACTGTCCAGCCAGATCGCGTGATTTAACACCACTGGATTATTTTTTGTGAGGCTATGTTAAGGACAGAGTCTATACGGAGCCAATCGAATCGATTTTAGCCTAAAAGTCAAATCCGTAATGTGAGTAACAAAATAGGGATTAAAAACTTTGATGAAAGAATCGTAGTGGATAGATATCAATTTCCATTCATATTTGCCGAACTTGTTTCTTCGTAATTCAATAAAAATTTTAATCAAATTGATTTAAATTGTTTATTTTATTTTGCTTTAGAAAGCAAACTTCATGTTGAAAAGCCCTTTATAAGATTGTTTCTTGTTGTGAAGGTTTTGAACATTTATAAATAAATAAATAATTAAAAAATTATTTTTACATCCCCTCAACAATTTTCTTTATTCAAATAGGATACCGACAATAATTTGTCTATAATATCAAGTTTGTCAGTTTATTTAAAATAAAAAGATTATAATTCCTTTTTGATTTCCTGTATGTGAATGGCATTTTGGAAACGCTACTTCACTATTTTAACAGAATAGTTTTCAACAGATTCTAATTTATTATTTTAATTATTTTGTTATATACGAGTAAAGTCGGTTTTATTATTAAAAAAAAAAAGATAAAAATAAATACAGTTTATAAATAATTTTTCTTCAAGCACCAGGAGTTTATATAAAATTTAAACAAATTTTTTACTTTTCGATATTTCGCCTCACCATTTGGTGGCGTCTTCAGGAAAAAAAAAGATGTTACTTAAGTTAATTAAAATTTACTCAAGTCTATATTAAAATATTTGCCTTCCTTAATTTTGTTAAATGCACGATTTACGATCTAAATTGCGATAGTGACTTTAAAGGCAGCAGCAGGTCAGGTGACAGCATCAGCATTTATCCATTATATTTTTACTTTGAGAGTTGGCTAAAGACAGAGCATCACTTGATTTCGATTTTATTTCACTAGAAAACACTAAATTAATCCCACATGAAATAAACGTAGATAATTAACACGTCTAGCACGGTTTTGACAACGATTTCTTTAATTGCTATGGAACCTATCTGCAGTTAAAACTAAAATGGCGAAAAAAGAAAAAAACAAACCCATAATTTGTACCCAGGATTGAGCCGAAAAAATTCTGCGGCGCCTAATCATAGTCATACTCTATAGAGTCGGTTGTTTTTATGAAAACGATGCTAAACTAAAAACGTGCTAATAACTATTTTACTACCAAGTCTTACCGATTGAATGACGATTAAAATATAAAAATATTCCACAAAATGCGTAACATAATATAATCACTAAATTTGAAACTTAACTCTAGAAATTTCACAAAAATAAATACAAATTGCAGTATGTGTTTGGATATGTTAAAATAAAATTTATTCTTCAAAAATAATGATTGTTTTATAAGCAACTGTTCGCAGCAACAATTAAGTGAAGGGAAAGAGAATCGAATTGGAAAACTGTGGAAAAAGAATTCTTTTGTAAAAATATAAATAGCGACATCTTGTCGGATGTCAAGCAACTACATCATCATGATCACAAAAAATGTAAGAAAAGCAGTCTTCTGCAGGCTTATTATCTCGGAATTCCAAAATCCAAATAACAGTATACTTGAGAGTAAGCGAAAGAAAGGTTGTCGATAGTATAAGGCACATGAATTTATTTTGCCACATCGATCTCGATGAATCGTCTATAACATATCAACAGCATTCCTTGACGCATGATCGTAAAAAAAATTTTTTGTCTGGCATCAGAGCTCCAAAAACAAAAAAGAAAATTAACATCCAAAAGCATCATCACAAATCAACGTTATCCTGGAAAGACAATGCCAAAGCGGCAAAAAAATTTTTTACTTCAAAAATAAATTATCAAAAGATACTTTTAGTTTCAAAGTTAGGATGAAAGATAAATCGATTATCCTGAACAGTTGGAAAAGTTAATTTGTTTTCACAATTTAATATATTAATTGCTTTATTGTCACATTTTAGCTACATTTTCATGTTATTTTTTTTCGGACCAGCACTCAGGGGATGACCCCTACATATGCAAAGCATTGTGCCAGAACTAGGAAATTAGGTTACGGGAAGGAGGAAAGAGGGAGTAGTGTCTGTGAACATTCAGTTTGAATTTTCCCAGATTGAAAGTGACAGAAAAGACAGAAATCGTGTGAGTATTGGGAACAAGTTCCCTAATTTCATTAGAGCACTTTCCATTGTAGTAACGATAGAACAGTGAAATACACCCCACATTGCGTCGATGCTGTAGAGAATCAATAGAGTTGGATACCCTACCGTCCCCAATGAGCCTCTTGGCCCTCTCCTGTACGCGGTCGAGTAACTCCAAAAGAGACTTTGGAGCGCAGGCCCATACATGAGAGTTGTATTCCATTTTCGGACGGATATAGGTGGTTTAGATAGTACGGAGATCGGATGGAGTGAAGTATCTTTTACGCCGTTTTAGAAAACCAAGGCACTTGAAAGCTTCTTTAGAAATCTAAAAAATGTGTTTAGTCCATCGAATATCGCACTGAATTTTCATGCCAAGAACATCAAGAGCTTCCGACTCCGTAATATCTATATCACCCAGAGTAACAGATGCAGCACGACTACCGAACTCAGATCTATGCGTTAGCATGCAATATTGCGTCTTACGAGCATTAAAATCTACTCTATTCACACGACCCCGTTCCAAGATTGTCGCGAGATCGTGATTAAGGGTATCATTCGTGTTCTGCCTTTTGGAACTAACCTCCAAATGGCCTGGTCTCTTACGAAATGATTATGAGTGACAAATGGCGCTGTCATCGGCAAAAGAATATATAGGGTTGAAAGTTCGACAAAGAAGGTCGTTTAGAAAAATAAGAAATAGAGTAAGAGAAAGAACGGAGCCTTGCGGTACCCCTGAATTAATCTTGAACTCGTCTGATGAAATCCCATCTATAAAAATTCGTATAGAGCGATTTCTGAGAAAACTAGATATAAATCTAGAGAAATTATCACCGACACCAAAAGCGGCAAGTTTTGATAGAAGTGTGTTATGCCACACTCTATCAAATGCTTTGGAAATATCTAGAGCCACCAACTTACTTTCTCCGAAGTGATGAATGGAACTACACCATTGCTCAGACAGAAAGGCCAGCAAGTCGCCCGTAGAGCGCTATTAATTGTAAACGAAAAATATAAATTATTAGCAATACAAAATGAAGAAAAAGCAAAAAATAAAAATAGTAGGTCATAATCCTAGAAAAGAGCTTTAAAAAAGCCACCCTGTATGAATTTTCTAAGTTCGCTCTGTTGCCAATCTGCTTTGAAACACTTAGTGATTTTGAGCTAGCAATAAAAATGCTTAAAACTGAGGTTAAAATAGCATTTTATAACTTTCGAGTTGACTAAACTTAAATTAATAGTTGCGGTTATGTGCAATAGCAACAGTGTTCATATAGTAATCACTGGATCTTCACTCCGGAAAGATTCGATTCACAATTGGCACAAAGTCCGCAACAGTTGTTCGAACAAAAAACTGCTGATTATTGGTATTTTTATTTAAACTTTAATGCTTGTGTTTATTAATTTTTTTATTCTCTCCTCAGCTGGTCAAAAAAGTTTTAAATATGGTTAAAGGTTCCCGGAAGAGTTGGGTTCCACATCCAACGATATGGCTTACTACCGATAATCAAATTAAAGATAATTTGGATTAGTAGCATACTGAAAATTAAACTAATATAAAACACTTCTACGTCAGAGAAAACCCTTCGCGACAACAGAGTTTTTATATCACCAAAAAACTACATTCTTAGTATTAGCTAATTCAACATGTAAATTATAGAGTGTTAGCAAATTTGACTTCAATTAGAATAGCCTTCAAACTATAAGAAATTCATTAGAATAAAATATTCATATTAGAATAAAATTTTTGATTTGTTTTTATTGAGACACAGTTCTGTTTAAGGTACGGCCAGATTCCTTATAAAGGTTAATAATTGGTGATAACGGCTAACCGGCAGGTGTTGGCACTCAGTCCATATTATGGTGTCCCGTTTCGAAACTCTAGATTTCACTATAATTTCAATAATTTTGAACTCAACATTGTATACGATATCTGAGATGAAAGAGATAAATAAGTTAACTGCGAGTGTGTAATATCGAATATTCCAAGAGTTTAATAATGAAATTTGCCTGCAGATTTAACAATGAGAAGGCCATATCATTGACTTACTTCTTTGCGAACATTTCAGACGGATGTAAAGACAATAGCTTCAATTACTGTTACTAACACAACTACCTGTGGAAATCTCTTTTTAACGTCAACAAATTTCAGCATGACATGGTAACTTTACAAAACGTGGAACCAATTTATTTTGCAGTGGTCGTAGGCATTTTATGCATTTCATCTTCTCAAATCTCAGTTTAATATTTCATATATACGAGTACATACATGTCAAGATTTGATCAAACTTATACCAGGAAAGATCTATTCATATATTTCTGAATTTCTTTCTTTTCGCAGGTCTTCCAGGATCGTGACATCCTGGTTAATCTTGGATTGTTCTTTTTTATCATTTTTTATGAGAACTTTCAGTTCATAAAAATTGCTGGCATGTAGTGTTGTTAAATTATATAGCAACAGCTTCAGCCAGTTCTTAATTTAAAATAGTTTTTTTACACCTAAGAATAGTTTCTTTTTAGATGCAGGAGCTAAAATTATGGCTTTACAAAAGTATATTTTTCAATTCTTTAAATATTTATTTATTTCTTGCCAATAGTTAGGGGCCCATGACTTTATTTTAAAACTTTTGAATTCTAAAGATAGAAATTCCCTCCAGAATTTATAACTGTAAGCCTATTTTTTTTAAAGAATTCCAGTTATATGCAATGTATTTTCTGAAACAAACGCTCCAAATGTATGTGTAGAAAATATTTTATTGTCATCAGTGCATCGTGGTGGCGAAAAAATTAAATTAAGTACAAATTTTTAAATTAAAAATTAATTCTTATAACTACTTGAGCTGGTGTTTGAAATTGCTTAAAATATACTATGAATAATTGAGAACTTGTTTTGGATGTGATGTTATATAACCGATTATATGGTTAATTTTGAGTTTATATCTTACACAAAGTTATATAAAAAGTGTATTTGTTTCCATACAAGCTTATCTATAAAAATATATGTGATGTAGACTTAATAAAATGTCTTGATGGGTTGCTTACTTGGCTTTAAAGGTTTTGCTGTTGCCTTTTATTTTTTGTTTTTTTTTGTGTTTTTGAATTTATACGACTGGGCACTAAGACGCCTCTTCATACTTGTATTTTTTATTTGAATCTTTTTTTTATATTTTCAGATACATATTATTCTAAGAGAGAAAAAAAAAGAAACAAAAAGAAAAATAAATAAATATGTACGTAAAAGTAATAAAAACATAGAACCAACAAACCTCCTTGTGTCCTTTTCCTTAAGTATGTCTTTTATAGTGTGTGATTGGTTGTGCATGTATATTTAGCTCTGTATAGGACAACAAATAAACATGCAACATTAGGCTCTTGCATTTCTTATTAATGTCATTTATTGTTATTGTTGTTGTAGTTGCAGTCGTTGTATTTGCTGGTGTTTCTGTTTGTCTTTCTTCTGTAGCATGTCGTTTTTAATTACAAAATGCTTTGAAACTAAGAAAATTCTCCTGTTTCAGATACGTGCATTTATACCTTCCTTCGCATGCATGTGTGCATGTATGTATGCTTTAAATGCTGAATTTGAAATTTTTTGCAGTTTAAATCATTAAAGTTCTTAAAAGTTCGAATTAATTTATTCACATGTAACATACTTGTTGAGCTTCAGTTTGTTCTTGTTGTATTTATTTTAATTTTTCTTATTTTTTCCTTTTGCTGCATTGTAATTGATGAATCGTATATAATTGTAGTTACAATGTAATATTTGTTGTTAAAATAAAAACTGTGACGCTTTTATTACAATCTCACAAATGACAGCTGCGAAATAGTGGCTCAACTCTTTAACTTATCACCAGATTTCCAATGTGTAATCGAAGGTTGTTTAAGATTCTAACAACATTTTCAAGTCTCCATGATGTGCTTTTATAACAAAATTTCTTTATCTGTTAAGACACTGTTTTGCAAGAATCAAATTATTCTTAACTACTTCGATAGCTCACATCGTCAAACTGATTTCTTGTTTAAGCTAATTATGCTGTTAAAATTTGTTTTACGTATGCAACATTGTTCACATGCGAAATTAGTGTATTCGTGTAGTCTAGAAATAAGTTAAGAAAGTTCGCATGTTATTCGTAAAGTTGGAAAAATTGGTGCCTTATAAATTAAGGTGCTATTAAACATAAAACGATAAAGATTTCCAGATTTTTCCCCAAATGAACAAAATATTACATTATGTTTTTTATATGGACATTTGGCAACATTGTGCAAAAAATGCTGAACAGAATACCATAAAGATCGTCTATTAACATAACAACTATATTTGGATATTTAATACATATTTTTTTCATCCTCCCCCTAACCTATTTTCGTAGTTCTAGGACAATGCACTACATGAATAAGAGTCATCCTCTGAGTACTAGTCTGAGCGAAAAAAAAGTGTTAAAATTTATTATGTGAAGAATCTTTTAACTTGTCAGCGAAACTGGAAAATTTGCTTTTCTCAAAACAGGACGTCGTGATTTTTAAATTTAATCAGTAAAAAAATCTATTAAATTTAACCTAAAAGTCGAAAAGTCCCTATAGAGTTTTGCTGTACAGTGGACTGTAATCAAAACTAAAACAAAAAAAAATGTTTCTAGTCAATGAAGGAAATTGTGCAGGCACCTAAACCAATAGCAACAATAACAACAACTAAAAATATTCTACTGGTTGAGCACCATCAATTGTTGCATTAATTATGATTTGGTGTTCTGGTAGTTATTATCGCAGTTAGGTCTCGCAGCTACTTCGGCCAACTGATATACATAGTGACTTCGGTTAATTGGCAGCGTGGCAAAAATGGTCCTTTGGCGGCCCAGGTTGTTTATTTTTGCATTTACCTTGTCGGACAATTCAGTTAACTGTAATCATAATGTTGTCTTGTCTTATCAACATCTTTAGTTGCAACCCAAACCGACTCGTAATTAGTTGCTCGAAAGAAGACTTAGTCGACAATAAAATTATGTCATTTTTCAATTACGTTTAAATACTAATACTTATAGTAAAAGAAGGCAACGAACGCTTTTTGTATATTTGAGTTGTACGTATTTTATCTTTTAAATATTTTCTAAATTATTTTGACATAAAAAGCAACAATAAAAGCAAAATTATCAAAATTCATAGATATTTATATCAAAATGATGCCCCTGTAAATATGCGGGTTGTAGGTTCGATTCCCAACGAAGACCTTGGTTTTTTTCACTACAAAAATAAAAATTGACTGTCGGTGGGGCTGCTCAGCGACGAAGGCATAGTTACTGGTCTCTGTGCTGTCTTATATACGGCAATTAATTTCCGACTATCCTTCTACTTTCACCACCTGTTTAATCTATTCCCTATCCCTTTCCTAAAGAATACAGCACGGTACTTGAATAAATAGGCATTGTTGCCTGAAGTGCTACTTTTTTTTAAAAAAAAAATTATCAAAAGTACTGTTGTTACTAATTCTCCCTTTATAACCCTTTAAGTCAAGCAATATTTCGCACTTAGATTTTTGTACTTAAGCTTCCAATGAACCTGTATTTTAGTTGAATTGTTGTTGTACATATATATAAATTTTTGTACTTTAAATTACTCAACAATTACAGTAATGCGCCTGATAAGTATTTACTAAAGTAGGCAGAGTCAGATTCTCTGGTAAAAAATATATATATTTTTATTAATTTCTATTTATTATTGTTAGTGGCTATAAAATAATGATTATATGTTATTGACTGCAACAACCTTCATTACGAGAATGTAGAGGGTATTTATAAAATTTAAAATAGTGTAATAATTTAAAGTTATAAACATAAAAATTAATTAATCACTTTGTTTTTAATTGTATAAATAAATACATATAAATAAATAATTTTTCTCCTGTTCATTAACAGGAGAAAAAGTTTTTTACAAGGCTCGGAGCCTTGTGGAGGGAAAAGTGGAATGGGTTGCGTACAGACTTTTCTATGCTTATAATTTCAATTATATATAAATGGCATAAACTAAAAACCAACATTTATTTAATAAATATGTTTGTGTCTTAACACCGAGCAAATTTAAAAAATAGATACCTTGCGTATCTAAATTTAGTCCTATATTCCGTCACTTCTATTCATGGGAATTCTTTAAGAGAATTTAAAACATTTTATTTTGAATTATTTTTTATATTGAACTGTGTGTCACATATTTTATAAAAATAATTACAATTCACAATTTTTGAAAAATAATGAAACAAGTAACTATGTAATCACAAATAATATCATACTTGGTTGAAACATAAAGTTCGCACAATCATTTATAAATATTTCACACTTCAGAAACAAGAACTTACTAAAAAGTAGTATACTTATCAAAGTTATAGTTTAGACAATAACATGTGTAATGAACAGCATGCACAAATATTTATAAATAGAGCAGCCTCCTTCCAAATACGAATAATTATATTTTAATGATTTTTGATGTCTGTAATACAAAAATCCAAAAATTATAAATATTTAAATGCAAAATGTAAATTTCACACAGGTCCATAAAGATAGATACTGAAAACTTTTAACAATCTTAAAGAAGCTTTACATGATAGTAAAAATTTTAAATATTCTTTTAGAATCTAAATAAATATTTTGGTGTTTGAAACACTGGATGTAATTATACATTTTTATCTATAGCCATATTTTTTTAGTAGAATAGTAAACAAATGCTAAACCAACGCGAAATGTGCTAAATTAGCAATACTGCTTACAAAAGTCTAATAGAAAACTGCTGTTTGTTTGTACTGAAACTATAATGCTTCTAATTAAAAGTTTTTATTGCAAAGAAATAGTATTTGTTAGTGACAAAGCTTGTATCTATTTGTATTTAACTGGACGCTAGAAACAAATTCATTAGAAAATTTTGATCAGAATAAAAATAGTCTAAAATATATTTGATATGTGTAAATGTTTTCCGATGGAGTCTGATTTAATTGGGTATGAATTTCATTTGTAAACAGACCGTTTTCGGCCATGTGCTATCTTCTTTTTTTATCTCTCTTTTTCTTCCTTATACTCGAATGTAATCTATAAATAATAAAAAATCCTTATCAATCAAACTATATTGATTAAATGAGAACTGTATTAAAGCAATGTACTACAAAAAACAAAAAAAACCTATTTTAACTATTTGTATTTACAAATGAAATATTATGTTTAGTTACGCAGTATTCACAGCATCTATTTTTACATTTATTAAAAGTAAATGTGACTATTGTGGCAAGATGGTCTTGTGTTATTTAAGCAAAAAAAATTTTGATACTTTTCAGTAAAATTGCCTTAAACTACTATATATTTGCTTTGTATTTATTTTTATTTCTATTTTTAATTATACTTATTCTCGGTTTACAACGAGCTGTGGCATATTCGACCAACATCACAAAATTTGCTACACTTTGCTATCATCTGAATTAATTTATATTCGATTATTCAAAGTAACTACTTGATAGTACAAAAAAATATTGTAGTAAGTGTCTAACGTGATCTATTTCATTATGCTGCGCCTAATAAATTAACTATTTTTGCTTCTATAAAAAACACCGCAATTTTATAAATAATTAAAAGAATTAAACTATAAAAAATATTAATAATAAATTTAAGTTAATTTTTTAATTTTTACTTAGTGCAAGAAGCATTTCTTTATACAAAGTTAAGCTTTTTGTATTCTAGTTTATAGAGAAAAAATTGGCTTCATATGGGGATTAATTAACAGATTTAATGCTCATGAATATTAAACAATTGCTGGTGTAAAACCTCATCGTGC
The DNA here is from genome assembly GCA_030448955.1 of Trichopoda pennipes. Taxonomy (NCBI): domain Eukaryota; kingdom Metazoa; phylum Arthropoda; class Insecta; order Diptera; family Tachinidae; genus Trichopoda; species Trichopoda pennipes. Next base: position 2,164,291 of record JASKUP010000064.1, read on the forward strand.
TACAAATAATTACAACTTTAAGGTAAAATAGCAAAAAAATTATATATTGTTAAAGAAAATGATAAATTTATTTTAATTTTTATAACTTTAAATCAGAGCATAAAATTTTATTTAATTATAACATTCGAGACCGTCTGCACATCGTGCGTGCAATGAATTTTTGAGCCAAAACGACCGACTGCACGCCGTGTGTGCAATGATATTGAATTGCAATTATCAGTCAGTCTGGAAAAAGCAGCCGTATGGACAAGACTGTTTGAAACAAAAAATTATCTTAGAAGTGTGTAAGAATAAAATTTGATATTGGTTTCAATTTAACCCCTAAAATGAGTGCCAACATGTTTTTTTTTATCAAAAATGGTCAATATAAAGCAAAAAAAAATTTTGGATTCTGGGGATGGTCTCCAAAAATATGTGCTGTCTCGGATGGGTTAAGCTCATATTTATTTTAATATCGAAAATTTTCTTAATGAAAAATATAAAGCTGAAAACTTTTACAGTCGTTGTTTTTTAAAGAAAACCATTGCACAGTGGCACATTTCACGAGAAGGCGGCCAAAACGCAAAAAAAAAATTTTTATGCCACCGATTTAATTTTTTATTTTTTTATAAATATAAAAGTAAACACACAAGTATCTCGACATACAGAAATGTAAGTTTTAAGAGAAGCTGAAATTCAATACATTTTAGGTAATTTCTGGACTTTAAGTGCGCATAACTTTTTTGATTTTTAACACTTTGGGGCAATTTTATTTTACGTTACACAATATGTTTTGCTACTTATACGATATTTAAAAGATTTTAACCTAACGTTGCTAAAATTGCAGTCTGAGCATTGCATTCTCTTAAAAGGAAACAGTACAAAATAGTGATGAAAGTAAAGCCAAAAGAAAGGCAAAAGCGAAATGCGTACAAGAGCAATATTTAGAATTGGGGTTACTGATCTATCAGCCAAGGCACAGAGAAGGAAACACAAACGATGGCAACGGATCGAAAGAAATTTTTCTGATCCTGAAACTGCTGCATCTATTATAGGAGTTGATTTTGAATTAATAGAACGTTATAAAGTCATATTGCAAGTAATATCATGCAATAAAAAGGTAAATATAAGAACATTTGTATAGTATGCTAATGAAGCAGCAAAACTATTCAATGAAAAATATGTTTGGAGGAATATGCCATCCACAGTCCATAAAATGCTATATCATGGAGAAAACATTATTCAACACAATGTGTTACCAATTGGAGATCTTTCTGAAGAAGTACAAGAGGAAAGGATCCTAGATTACAGATGTTTTCGCGAGCACAACACAATATCTAGACATAATAGCAATGAAGACCTCTTTACTATTTTACTATGCACTTCTGATCCATATATATCCAGCATTTGCCAACAATTGAGTTCCACCCCCATAGAATTGTGTAAAGAAGCCAAGTAGCTCCTGGAAGATCAACAGGAAACATATTTATATGGAATTTTCACTGAGATAATTTAATGAATATTTTTTTCTGTTTTTTAATAGTTAATTATAAAGCACTAGGTCAATTTAATAAAAAATTTTTTTAAAAAAATTTTATTTTTTATTTTTTTATTATTTTATAATAAAAGTTTTTTAAAAAAATTTTTATTAAATTTACCTAGTGCTTTATAATTAACTACTAAAAAATATTAAAAAGTTCAAAAAACTATAACTATTATATATTTTTTTCTGTACCAATTATCATAAAAATATGAGTAAAATAGCACAAAATTTATAAAAAAAACTAATTTCATTTGTAAAAAAAGCTTTTATAAAAATATATGGTAAACATATTTTTTTTTCGGTATGGATCATATCTAATATAGGATCATGTGCAAAATATATAAAATTGTTTATATAATAGTAATGATATTTAGAGCTGCATTTGTTAGTGAGTTATGATCACTAGTGCCATTTTTCGAATTTGCACTCACAAAGACCTATGACTAAATTTAGACCGATTGTCCTAATATTTCAAGAGTTAAATTAAAATTTATTTTGCAAAATAATACATTAATATTATAATGCCTAGAAAATTTATAAGCCTTAAAACTGTATTCTAAGAGTCCCACGGAAAAAGTGGTGTAAAGGTTGAAATAAAATGGGCCCCAGAAGACGGCTTAATTTTAAGGTCTGTTTTAGAGTAGTTAACGTTACTATTTATAAAATACAACGCAAAACTACTAAATTTCCAATTTTATATATTTTTTATTACCGATAAAACCTATATTTTTAAAAATCACATTTTAAGCATGCATAACTTTACTTTAATAAGGCTCGATTTTATATTGAGATATCTTCTATTCAACAAAAAAAAAAGTTTCATTAAAAAATTCTGCTCCAGTCAAAAGTTATAGAATATTGACCGCCAGCATACAAAATGTGCCACTATGGTTGTTTAAATTGCAAACACCTTCTATTTAACGAATGTGAGTAATATTCGTAATCAAATAATGTTAAATTCTTCAAAAGAAGTCCATTTAATATCCAATGTGTTTTTCCTCGTTATTCTATTCATAAATCGTCACATATATATTCGGTTTTGCTTGCTGGCAGCCAATACTTTGTTATTTCTTCAATTTCTATTAATACATTTATTAAAAAAAATATTCCTGAAATATTTTAACCTTTTGATTTAGTGAAATGTACACAGATGGATTTGCCACAGCACTTATTTAACAATTCTCAATCAATTTAAACATCAATACGCAAATACATTAATTATCATTTCTTTCGATGTGGAATTAATTTAAATACAAAATTAATTTTTTATTGATTTAAATCAAAACTTAACACTGTTAATATATTGTAATAAATAATTGCGACAAATTGGAGAAGGACTTTGAATATTTGCGTACCACTTTAAACAAATGAATCTTTTTAAAAAATGTTCTTTTGCATAGACAGACATATTTGAAAACTAAATGAAAATCAATTAAGGCATCTGTAAGAAATGTGTGTGAACAAAAATTAGTGGGAATTAAAATACTGATAAATCTATTTCACTATAGCGCAATGTAAAACAAAAATTATTAAGGGTTTTTTAACAAGAAGTTTGTATTTTAAAACAAAATAAAACATATTAGATTAAAATTATTTCAATTTGTATTGTATTACGATTTCGATTACAGATTTCGATTCTTTCAAAGTTTTTAATCCTATTTCGTTAATCACCTTACGGATTTTGAGTGTTAAGACTAAAATAGTTTCGATTGGCCATGTGGAACTCTGTGCTTAACATAGCTCCACAAAAAAAATCCAGATTTGTTAAATCGCACGATGCGGCTGGCCAGTTAACTGCCTGAAATTAGTCGATCGGGAAATTTAGTTTGTAATAAATTTATCGTTTCGTTGGCTGTGTGATTTGTGGCATCGCCCTGTTGAAACCACATCTCAGTGATATCCACGTCAATAACAGGTAAACACCGAGTTTTTAGCATCTTGCGATAGCGTGATCCAGTGACAATGACAGATTGAGCATACAAAAGTTTTTAGGATTTTTAGAAGCCCAAATGCGGCAATTTTGCTTGTTGCCATACCTTGAAAAGTGAAAATGAGCTACGTCTGAAAAAATTGATTTTTTCAGAAAAACCAGGCGGTTGTTCTGGATTGAATGAATTGAGCGAAACTACGGTGATGTGAATGGTTGGTCGGATTCCATGCCTGCACCAGTTAAAACTTGTAAGACTTCAAAGTCAATTCCTTACACAAAATTTACCACGTAGTGGTTTTGGATAATCCTAATTGTTGAGAACGTCGAGGAATTGACAAATTTGGATCTGCTTCAACACTGCGGCTCACGCCTGTGACGTTTATAGTTGAACGACTCGGTCGAACACGCTTTTGTGTTAGCACTTTTGTTTCGAGCCTGTTAAATCTAATTTAACGACCAAATTCTTAATTACAGCCTCAGAAGGACGATTATGTTGTTCGCAAATATCACGAATTTTACGAAATGTAACTTTATTATAAACAATTTCATAGTGGATTTGCGTGGGAAATTGAGTTCATTGTAAAATTTTCAATGCATCTAACACGTATATGTCGAAAACTAAATTTCAAAACTATCATGTTGTTTGTGTGCCGCAATTGAAAAACAAACGTCTTGTTGAAAAACCCGATACTAATGAAAAAATTACTAGTTGCCCCAAAGTTGTAATATAATTTCACAAAGAGCTGACTATGTTTTATGCTTATTGGAATTAAATAAGTTCTAAACTTTAGACGTTGCTGAATTAATAGCTGTTTAAAAATCAGCAGAAATTTTAATGAAAAAAAAAATACTCACAAGGTAGTTGTGTAATTACTCGATTCGGGGAGGTATTTTTGATTTTTATTGTAAGCAAAGTATGTAATCGTTTAAATCTCAATTTATTACCAAAATGAGATACGAGGGCAATTCAATGATTTCGAGGCGTATTAATTAAAAAGACAACATTACCTATGTAAACACGCAACTGCCAGTTCTGTCTATTCAGTTTGTGTTTGGCAGCTGCTTGTAGCTCGAAGAAATTGGGCAAAATTGAATTTCGTTCTGCTTGGGGCTACTGTTTGGTCTTCGATGTCTTGTGGCAGATCCATTGTGTCGTTTACGGCTATAAAACAGCGCAAAAAATTGTACACATTGCGTAAATAATTGGGAGAATGGATATTATGTTATGGGCCTAAAATGTGCTGGTATAAAACATACACACAAACTATGCATAAACCAATTTTCTTTCGTTGTATTAAAAAAAATAAGCCGTCCAAATTGTATTCTTAGTCACTGTTCCTAAACGAACAAAATAATCGTTTAGTTTTTATATGAATAAATGAATGCATCTTAAACATTTGTTCAGTCATGTTGAAAGACATACGCACGCATTTGGTTGACTGCATATTGTCATGAGCGTTTTCATTTATTTTATTTTATTCTATTTTAATTTTAGTTTCTTCGTTTTGTTTTTACTTAAAAATCCATTTAAATCCCTTTAGTGCAGCTGTTGAATCTATTTCAAAAACAGTGCTTTTCAGCTTACGTGCCATTCATTCTGTCTGCTTGTTGGTCTTCCTTGGTGAAGGGTTTATTTATTCTGGTAATATTTTTTTTCAGTTCTATTTTGCATAAATGTCGCTCAAATATTTTTATTATATTTAATGTCTGTTGTTCTCTTAAGTTTCCCTAATGATGACAATTTAAGTCTCTCCAAGCGTAATAAAGTATAGAAAACCAAATTAATTTAAATGTTTTGCATTCACATGAACAAGCAAAAAATGGAAATGGAAAAGGGCTTTTGGCAGAAAATCACTTTAGATAAATAAAGGCAAAAATATGTATGACCATCATAAAACGGATGCTGTTAAAGACTGGTAATAAACTTCTGTTAACATTTGATTTGAATATTGAGAACGATTTAATTTTTCTATTTCAACTCTTTAGTTTAATGTAGCGAGCAGGTGCGAAGGATATGTTGGTGGGTATAAGGAATACAAGTTGGAAAACATTTTTTTTGTCTATCTTAGTTCATTTAAATGAAAAAATCACAGAGGCTGTATTTTGAGTCGATATTGATCACCTCACTTAAGAATTTCGTTACAATATTGTTAGCCTTTTTTTTGATGAATGAAGGGCATTTTTATTTAATAATTTGTTATTTAAAATATTTTCTGTTAAGACACACACAATTTAAGTGAAATAAATTTAATAAATCTTTAAAAATTAAATTTTTGCTTGAAACTTTAACAACTCTTCTTTACAAAATGCGGTTTCAACTTAAAAAATGTAGGAATAACTTGAGTTTGTTTGTATAATTTTTATAACATTGAAAATTCTAAATTAAAAGCGAGTTTATTTTTTTAAGATTCTCATGGCAACGTTTCCCAATTATAATGCTGAAATGAAAAAGAAACAATAGAGCTACGATTTCTAAGCATTCGTGTAATAAAAGAATTTTTGGTTTATTATTTTCAAATTTGTGCGCATTTTAAATTTTAATTAAAAAGCGACTGTAATTGTATTACACAGTGGGCAGTAAAGCGAAAACTTTTATGCAGAATTCCTTACTGCTGGCGAAACACTTTTGAGTGCCATAGCAATATTAGAAAAAAAAAACTTTATTATTGGATTTTTTTGTTAGAAACAATGTCAATATTATGTCTAGACAGACCAAAATGTATATTTTTAATGATCGTGCTCTGTTGGTCAAAGTGTGTTTGTACAAGTTTAGCTGAGATAAGACAACCATCGCTAAGGCGTATTGTTATAGGTTAATGTAATACAAATAATTTGTTCACACTTTAGAAATATTTATTAAAAAAAAATTTTTAATTTGTGAACACATTAGTTAGCATAGTAGAAAAAAAGTTGATTTTGTGACTACTAAGGCCTCAAGACCTTATTAGATTTTAATTTGGGATAGCAGGTTTATTTATGCTACAATGCGGTAAAACTTTTTCAGATACACGTGTTCGAAAGAATATTTTTGGCAAATAAGGGCTACTTGCAAAAAATTCAGCTAGGAGGTTACCTTTATCTAGCGGGTTGTTTAAAAGCCGTTATTACCTATTTATGATTGAGAAAAAATTGAGTATAGTAATGAATTAAAAGTTATTTTAATTTTGCTTTACAAATTTATAATTATTTAATTATTTTAAAGCCGATGGCGATCCTGCGGACCGAAAATGCAATAGAAAATAGAAAATTCTGTATATATGTCAGAGGAAATAGAAGAAATATTTCAACGCTGGGAAAGGTATCTGCAAGAGGAATACAAGCCGACACCAATCACCCGGTGTGCATTCCAGTTCCTCTGAATGCTGGCCCCAAGGCAATAACACTAGAAGAATACAGGAAAAGGAATCCAAACATCAAGAAGAACGAGGAAGCAGGAATCAAAAACAAGAAAAAGAAACGTGCCGGAAAAAAGTTCCAGCGAAGAAAGGAGAAAGCCATCCTCCACTAGGAACTCACATTAGCTGATTCAAAGGAAGATAAAATAAGAATAAAGCAAAAACTTAATAATTTAAATAATAATATAATGTAATATAAAAATAGAAAAAAAATATATATTTAGAATTAATATTTAACTTTAAGAAATAGGTAAAACACAGAGCAAGGTGGAAGTTCAGGAGAATATCCTAAGTAGCGGGACAAATAATAACATAGAAGCCTCAATTACACTAGATCAAATAATAATATTTGTTGTATTCATCGCTATATTATATATTGCGTACAGAATAAATAAGTATTTTAAACAATGTGAGGAAACACGTAAATGGGCAAAATAACGCCATAGCAGATGTATAAGAAAGAAATTGTGTTAAGAGAAGAGAAAGTAGAAAACGGGAAGATAAAAGGAAACCCTATCACCACTAAAAAGAAAGAAAAAGAGACCAATAATATAAAGAGAAGATAATAGAATAGAGGAATCTATTGTAATTAATTTAAATTTTATTATATTTTTAATGGCACTAATACTTTTAACATATATTTTAAGTAAAATTTTAAGATATTCTGAAAATCACAACATAAAAGAAAAAAGACAAATTATATATATATTTATAATTGGAGAAACGCAAGTCTAAACAAAAAGAAAAAAATAACAAAAAAGAAGAATAAATATAAATAAGAATTTTGATAATTGTAAGAAAAATTTTTTTTCATCATGAGAAAAAGACCTAAAAATCCTTTAGGTTTGGACCAAAAACTTCCCTTAGAAAATTCTTCTGAAGTTAGCATGGAACAAGAGTTACAAGTATTAAAATCAATTTGGAATTTATAGGAATAAGAGATACCCAACAGCAGAAGACGTAATCACTAAAATAACTCAGACAAGAGATACAATAATGGCAATTAGAAGAGCAGAAAAATTACAAAATTAAAGATTTAAACTGAATACTTAATGGCATTAACGAGCCTAACTGTCTTCTTATTTCTTACAACTCTGCTGGCAGTTCTTTCGAACGCCTAGAAGTTGAGCTGTCCTCGTCAGCTGGGTAAAACTAAACAAGGACTACAAGGAATTAACTTTACACAATAAACCCTTTACAAGGCGATTCTGCCATCTTTCATAACACATTGTACATCACTTTACATGGCATCTATCAGAATTTCCTATTAGGGTAGGTTATTTTATTTATTATTATTATTATTTTTTGTTAAATGGAAATTCCATGTCAACTGTTTACAGTCACATTTTGGATGTGAAAATTAATAAAACGTTTGTTCTTTATAACGTCATTTGTATTATCTTAATAAAACAGATACAACAAAAAAGTAGAATAATCGTTTTAAAATATAAATAATGTGTGCTAAGTGAAACATATTTTAATATTATAATTTAATAAGTCACATCAAAGTTGGGAAAATAAGCACAATTTTTGTGAAAAAATGTTATTTTATAGTGACATACATTAGTCGTATGTTCTTAAAATTTTCAAAATTTTCAAAACTTATTGATTTATTATGTTTTAAAACTATTCTGAAATCCAAAATCATTTTCGTTTTAGCTTATTTTTAAGAAAACAAATTTGCTAATTTGAAAAAATTAAACATTTTTTAAGTATTTTTATTAATATAACGCAAGATATTGTTATTTTTTCAATTCTTGTTCGTCGTCTACGAATCCAGAAAATAACAGTAAATTTATTTGCACAATATGGACGATAATTAAATCTGAAAAATTTGAGATCGTTCCCACTATGCACAGCGGTAAAGTTATTGACATGAATAATAAAGAAAAAATAACAAATATTTTTGCACGCACCTTCAAATGCTGTTTTACGCTAGTTACACCAAATATGGAAGTAATAAAATTTTAATAATCTTCTGAGAATATCAATCAAATCAAATAAAAAAAAATTATATTTTTCCTTCACTACAGACATTTCGATACAGAAGTTCGAATACAAAAGCATGTGTTTTATTTAGCTGATTGTTTTGTCTTGATTTTACAAATTAATTCGCCAGGGAATTTTTATTAGCCATTGTCTTAAAATAAAAAAGATTGTAGTTATACTACAAAAATACGATAGAATAATTTTAAAACAACCGTATGCATTTATTTGAAAAGAAAAAACAATATCAAAATAAAAAAATAAAAAGAATGATGTAGCAATCAATAGCAAAATATTGTTTTGTTGCTTGCAATTTGTAAATTTTACTATGAATTAAAAATAAAAAAAAAAAATATAAACAAAAATAACAAAGTCATCAAATTTAAATTGATATCATTTCAAATAATTACATTAGGGATTTATTCAGATTGGCAACTGCCAACAGAGAACTACACAAGTCAGAAATTAAGTCTCATAATAATTGGCTCCCTTTTGCAAAATACGGGCGGCTTCTTTTATAGCTAACTTTAAATTAATAAAAAATTACGCGTTTTTAATAATACAATAATAATTAAATTATTGTACTAATTGTCCATTAACACAACACAACTTTCCGTCCTCCGCCAATAGAAGATTTAAGATAACAGTACCGGCCAGTGTTAAGCTATAGATATTAATCGTCTTACTGACATCATCAGATTTACTAGGACCAAATAAAAATTAAAAATCCATTTGCAAGACCTCACAAATATATCGAAAATTATAAAATACAAAAAAATAGAATCGAAATTATTATTAAGACACCTTCTTTTTATGTTCAATTTGATTTATGGGCTCCATTCTACAAACGAAAAAATTAAGAATTCAGTAAATGTACAAATCCTTAAAATTAATTAATCTTCTTCTTAACGTCCCCTTTGTTAACTTAAAACAAGCTGTGAAATGAAATGACAATTGTGTGCTGTTATCCTTCCTTAATTTAGAAATCGAAGTTTTCTGAAAAGCGAATAAAGCTTCTACTAAAAACAAGGAATTTATTAACTAAAAAATTCTTAACGAATCTTTTATTTAAAGCACATAAATGAAAACCCGTTCTAAATTCGATTGCAAAAACTCTGTATTTTGAGTCATCGCTAGTAACTGATTATAAATATTTCTAACATTAATTTATCATCTGATCTACTGCACCTGTAATTATTTATTTTCCATCACTACTTTCTGCAAAATGTGTGTGATTCCTTAACTATCGGTTATTATAAACGAAAACGCCATTTTTACGTTTGTGTTCAATAATGAGCAAAACTTTATCATTAGCATAGAAAACTTTAACAAGACCTTTTCTCTAAATATCCATACTACCGAGTTTGGCGCAAAACAAACATCGTAATATTTATGTTTTCTATTTTTTTAAATCTAAGATGCGATTTCACTTTTTTAAAAAGGTCACACTAAGAAAGGAAAAACCCATGCAATGCAGGTTTAAATGCTGGATAACGAAGCATCCCGAGATTGGCTAACTATTCCTTCAAATACATTTTGCTTTTGCCGTTTAGGTACGTCCTTAGTAAGTTGTTTATTGATTATTCTAATGATTCCATTCGGTTTGGACATTTCATTTATGCTAAACTTCACAATTATTGAAATGAAATGTCCGAATCGTAATTCTTAGAAGATGATTTTATCTTGTGTTGTTAAACTAGTCAACAACCTCAAGAGGACGGTAGGCGATATAATTTAATGGGTACATTCGTCATCGAAAATAAAATATTGAAAAAAGCACACGTCATTTGCAAAATCAGAAATGCATTGACTTTTTATTCTTAACAAACATATAAATTATTTCAGAGAAAATTTTATTAAATACACAATTATTTAGCAAACTGTTTATAACATTGTCGTGTTTATCCTTCATGGCCAAACTTTTTTAGTTATTTTATTGCAAAATAATAACACAGCACTTTAGAGTTTTAAATTAAATTAAACGATTTAAGTAATTTATAATTCATCGGAATCATTTTCAATGTAAGCAATTTTATTTCGTGCTTGATTCCTTCAAATAAATATTTCATGCCATTCTCACAAAATATTTATTAAAAAATAAACATTTTGTTATATTCTAATAAAAAATTTATTTAAATAAAAATATTTGAAGTATATTACTGCAGGGTAGAGCATATTCATATTGCAATTTCACTGATGAGCTACTTGAGCAATAGTGAAATTGCAATATGAATATGCCCTCTCCCGCAGTAATACATTTCAAATATTTTTACTTAATATTATGAAATATTTATTTTAAGGAATCAAGCACGAAATAATTTTGCTTATATTAAACGATTTATGTACACCGTCACCTTTATCCGACGATGACTCAACTTGAATTGATTCATTTGCCCAGCAAGTGGTTTCTATATAAATACTTTAAGCGGTTCTCTCGCATATACTTTATTCTACTTTAACATCACCCCACATTGTTGTTGTTTTTATTATTATCATTCGCTGTAGTTATCTGATTGGATGTGTGTTTTATTTTCAGTTGTTTATATTATTTCGTAGAATTTCTTATAAGCATGATGCTGTTGTCGTGTATGTATAAGATTTGTTAGAAAACTGCACAGTTTGTAAAACACACAAGAGTTCGTTTCGCATACTTTTTTACTAATAATTTGTTTCTTTGATAACATAAGCAAATTATCTTCATAAAAATATTTATAGTTCTAATTATAATAATTCTTAAAATTAAGCAAGTTTCGTTGTGTACTTTACACAATGATTAGACAATAATAATTTGTAAGATCAGTCTGTTGGCATTTAGTATTTGCACTTAAGGTATGCCAGTCGTCGACTTTATTTTTTTAAGGTTAAAACATTGTTATTAGTTATTTATTATTAATTAATTATTTAAATTTGTATTTATTTTAATTTTTGCTGACCGCAAAAATTAGCACAGTAATCGCTTAAAGTTATTCTCAATATTTGATATGCGACTAAACGAAAAAGTTTCTTTTAGTTAAAATTTAAGCCTAATAAATTAATCACCCTGATGCATAGTAAGCATTAGAGTGGTTTTATCTTTTTATCTTATTTTAGATACTATATCACGATATATGAACGAAAATTAGTGAAACAAATATTTTTGTATAAAATAATGGATTTTGTTTTTTTTTACATTTTCTATTGAAAATAATTCTCATTTATTTATTTAGGTTATTGAGGCATAAGAATGTTAAATATTTATTCATGTAGCGGTTTGGCCATATGGGTAGACTTTCTCCGTAGTAATAAAATTAATATTTTGCCAAATATTTGTTATAAAAATTTTGTATAATTTTCACTATTTTAGAAGGCCCTTGGTTGCCGGTTTGCCAAAATCAAACTTGTCTGGCGCAAATATTCTTTTTCTCATTAATTACGTGTCCTGTAAGTCGTTAACCATTTGATTTGTAAAATGACAAAAAAGATTGGTAAAATCTTTATGCCGGCACTTTTCAGACTTCTAAGATAAAATTTAAACACTTTTATGGCTTTAAGAATTTCCTTTTACTTTTAATTGCTTTTGCGGCTCTTAAATATAAAAGATTTTATTTTAATTAAATTTTTTAGTTTTCCTGAGTGTTCATCACTGAATACGAGAACAAGAGTAAAAAATCGAAAAGGAACTCATTAAAAACGAAGCACTCCATTCATTAAGATTACAAAAACCTACTTAAAAAATATCAAATAATTTTATGAGTAAATGAACGAAAAGAACTGTTGAACTGTTGAAATTCTGCAAAGTCCACTACTTTTATTCATTAAATAAATAAAGTTTTCAGATGTAGTTGTTCAAAGAAACTGAACAGAAAATTACATGCTCTAAATTAATTGGGTAAGAAATAATGATTAATAAAATTATATAAAAAGGAGGGTAACGTCGACAGGAGAGAAATATTCAACTACAAAGAATTTATTAAAGTTTTGTATTGTCATAGAGAAAATTTTTATCAATTGTAATCAGGTGATAAATAATTATGCAATTTAATTTAAGTCTGACGTTTTTATTACAAAATTAAACTTTTTTTCGCTTCTACAAAAATATGACTGATCTTTTTGAATAAAATTTTCTAATATTTTTCTATTATATTTTTCAATTATAAAAAAAAGATGAATTTCTCTATAAAAGAATGGCCAGAAATTAATCCAAATTTACTCATACCAAATACCTTTGCGCTGATCAAACTTGAGGTAATACTTTCCCCAAAATTTAAAACTTCACACTCATTATCAGGAAACAACTCTTCCCCAACAACGAAGAATATTTTGACCCTTCTAATAAAGAAATATCAAGGATATGCCTCACTCTCACGTATTAACTACTTTTTGTTGTTTCTTATAATGTTTTATAATATGTTTCGAAGATCTTATTGTGTAGGACCAAGTTAACAAATAAATTGTACTAACTGTACTTTAGAAAGGCTTTACCTATAACTTTTATGAGAAAGTCGGACGAGCTACTTATTTTTTATTTGGGAACAGTAAATGGACAAATGCGATTATTTTTGGTCGACTATTAAAAACAACAATATTTCACAGAAGTTGAGATAATTGTTTCTAAAGAATGAATAGGAGTTGGTTTTGCTTTTGTTATGTAACCATTTTTGGGTCTTTTTGCTTTTCAAAAGCAATCGTTTTTATTTAGTTTTATTAGTTTGGCAATTTTTTTGATTTTAACTTTTCGGTTAAGAATTTAATACGAGTAGTAAAACAAAACTACAATACAAAGTAGACAGTAAAAAACTTAATTATTGCTTCATACCTAAATAAATAAAAAAAAAGAATTTTTATGTGATGTTTGAAGGTCATTTTTAATCATATATTTGAACGTAAGAAAATTTTTATAAAGAGTTCTTCAGAACTTTGGAGTTTCTTTTCAAGAATTTTTTAACAAAGATTAATATTATTTTTTGCTAAATTATCATGTTGCCTGTATTAACAGGGAAACACGATTTGTTATAATAATAAATAATAAATCTTGTTTGTTTTTTGTTTTGTTTAATTTTAGGTTGGTAGAGTTTTTGGCTGCTTTTTACGGGCACTTGGATTTCAAAGAAATAAGATAAAACATCAAACGTATTTTGAATGACTAATCAATAAAGCGTAAGTAAAGACGTAAATTAACATAGTTTTGTAACGAATCGCACACGTGTGCTGTATATCTGATATATTTAATATTTTGGTAATTAAATCGAAGCTAAAATGGTTTAATTTAATGGGCCACCGCTTTTTTAACCTAATTCTCATGAGAATTATTGTTGTTGTTGTCTAGTTTTTGCCTTCTTCTTGCTTCTTTAATCTAAAGAATGGAATAGTCTAAGTGGGATGTATGTATGTTATGTAGTTAAATAATTGTTGTATTTTATTGTTGGCTTATAGCCGGCAGCATTAAACAACACAGGCACATCCAAACATACTGGTCGAAAGACAAGACAGTTTTTAAACTCCATGTTTTTCTGACTTTTAAATACGGTCTTTGTTCCAAATACTAATCCATGAACCAAATGATTCACTTTAGGCTTGAATAACGCTGGTAAATATAAAATATGATATATTGTCAACACTGTGCGTTTGTTAGAATAAAATTTTAACCGAAGTGAAAAAACCACCGTAAGTGCTATTGCTCGCTATTGATTCCCGTTGGTGTGAGGATTATATCGATGAAAACGAGGCTGCTATTTTGGAAAGTACCCTTATTGATTCAAAGACGTCATCTCCCCATCGACGTTAACAATACGAAAATTCGGATGAATTATTCGCATACGAATCTTTATTTACCTATCTATATATATAAAAATTAAGCCCAAAATAGGTGTCCGTTGGTTGCCAGTGTTTGACGAAATGCGCCGTCGGATTTCCACCAAATTTTCACAGTACCTTCGTAATCGTCGTTCGCTGGATTTTATCTTTGTTTCAATACTGCGTCCACAGTGCGCGTTTGAAACAAGACAAATTTTTCAAAAATCTCAAAATTTTTTTTCCATTGAATACTTCGACTCAATGTTTTGTATCAAATGAAATGTGTGTTTTCGTTTGTATGTTGCTGTGTGTGTGTGCTGGCACATAATGCGACGGTAATACAAATCGAAATATTCTTATGTTCATAGCAACTGGATGTGCAAACAAATAGATAATTTTGTTTCCCATATTCTGTTGCATTACGTGTTTGTGTAATTTGCGTGTTCAATTCCAAAATGATCCATCAGCCGAACCTTTTAAAGCAATTGTTAGACATTGGGAATGGCGCAATTCCAATTGACCCCACCACAAAAATGATTACGCTTCCAGATAATTTTGCCACTTTGCACAATCAGAATAAGAATTGGTCAGAAACGTATTTCCCGGTATTGCACAAAATTTTAGAAATCGTGATTGGTTGGGGGAAGAGCTATCCTAGCTGTGAAAATGCAGATGTTTCGGATATCAATGTGACAATTTTGAATGACATTCCCGGGAAACTTTTACCTACAAATCTGTTGACTCTGTTACCAATAAAGACGCTGTTGTAAATTATCCAGTCGAATTTTAAAATTCGCTTGAGTGACCTAGAAGTGAAAGTTGGTGTACCAATTATTTTGCTTAGAAATATCTGCCAGCCACGACTTTGCAGTAAGACACGTTTAGTCATGAAAATGTGATTGAAGCAAAAATTTTAGAAGGAAAATATAAAGGCGAGGTTGTGCTTATACCACGCATTTCTAGGATTCCTCCAGATTTACCGTTTGATTTTAAATGGCTTCAGTTCCCCATACGTGTTGCTTTTGCAATGATCCCTGTTTTTCGCACGGTTAATTATATGTATCAAAATCACGTGTTAATAAACCAACTGTTTTGTTTGTCTATACCGCGAACCAAAATCAATCGAAGAATGTCGCATATGTAAGAGCATTGCAATAGAAGAAGACGTTTTATATAAGCACACAAAAATAATGAATTGTGAAAAAGATAAAATTATTAAAAAAACATAGAAACGAAAACAAAAAGAAATTGTGTTTTTTCTGATTAATTTTCTTAAATGATTGAATTTTGTGGCGCAAAAAGGACTTGCAAAGCAGTCACGGAAGTTATGTATATAATTGCCTTTGGGTTTGAATAAAAAGGCATCTCTTCTAGTGAGGCTTTTATCTACAAACAAAAATTGTTGCATTTGTGAATCGGAAAATCGGCACGTCATCATCGAAAAGTCAATGCATCCATATAGAATAAGATTTTGGATGAACTAATCAGGGACTCTCTATGGATTGAAGTAGAAAATATGAACTCAGCATCAATCGGGTGCATAAAATGTCACTACAACGCATTGGATAATCCCCCTTTTGTTCATCGAATACGTTATAGTCTTACCATCCGTTTTGCCAATTGTCCGCCTTGGAGCTGTACTTATTCAGCCCTTAAGCTAAAATCATCATCAAGATACATATAAATAAAGGGTGTTTTTTACTGTAAAATAAAGTGAAAAAATATGAATTTGGGTACCTAAAATTTAATATTTTTTTTGCACTTCATCAACTACAAAAATAAATAAGAATGCTTTTTTTAATAAAATAACTTTATATGAGAAAGCTCACAGTGTATTAAAAATGATTATATGTTTTGTTAATATTTGTTTGAACTATAAAAAATGATGCATCCAATAGCAATTAAAAATAAAGTCAAGTAGTCAACCGAAGAGAAATTTGTCAACTTTTTGGGCTTTTGCTATAAAATGTTTCTTTAATCTTATAAGACTTCAATGAATTATAATTTTAAAATAATTTTTTTTTTAAAATTCAAATATACTTTACTCATAATCGTTTAATTTAAATGTAACTAGTATGCTCCCAATGATTTCTATATCTTATGTTGCAGTATAGCTTTTCTTTGTAGTCAATATTTTTTTTTTATTAGTCCCCACGACATAACACGACCCTGGACGCCGCTGAGGAAAAGCGTGTCGTTACAACTAGTACGAAGAGACCACTGAAGATGGCAAACCAGCGAAACCGGTTTGTTCATAAACCAAATTTGACGAGGGTCGACGGAAAACCGTACTCCAATAAAAGTTTTTATGTGCTTTTGTTTGATACGAAAAAAAAAAATTCAATAATTTTTACATAAAAAAAGAAACAGGGAACCAAAAATTATTGACCAAAAACTAGTATCGCTTACACTATCCTAAATGAAATTTATGGACCTGGCCACTTCATAAGATTTGATCTTTCAGGATACATAAAGTTGTTATTTAGAATATTGTTAGTTCGTTCACAATTCAGCTTTAAAATCTTATTTGCATTATTATTTTATTGAAAGCCTACCCCATCTTTACTGATTGCTTTTACAAAGTTGTCTATATCGCCTTATCACCTTAACATTTTATATTTTCTGCTTCAATACCTTAATGCACAAATTATGCCTCATTCAAAAGTGTTCTGATTTCTTAAAATCAGAAAATTAAAATAAAAGCCCTACCACTTTTATGCTACACAATTTAGACAAATTGTCGTTAAAAATAAGAATCTTAACAATTTTAATCTAATTAAACCTTGATAGTTTAAAAGAAACACTTGTCTATTAGTTTTAAACAACTTAACAAGATATTGAAAGCTTTACGATGATAACAGTCTGCAATTTGTATAATTATATAGTTAACCCTTCTTTATCAAACACATATTTTCTTTAACATTTTCAAAGAGAAAATTGTTTCTTGTCCCAAAAAATCTGTATTTGAGACGTTTATTTTTAAACATCAGTGTAATTAATATAAAACGGTTATATGCGTTCAATAAAAAACTTATGAAAAATAATTATAATAAAATAAGTAACATGAAAAGTTAAAGGAAACTTGTCTCAATAATAGTTTCGTTGGATTAATTTATGTGATGATACGACCGACCATCAGACGAAACTAGCAGATACGTCTTGTTTATTTTTTGTCGTCGCAACATTTAAAATCATTTTATGTTTCTACTTCAGCATTAAATTGGCCGTTTTTATTCTGATGTGGTTCCAGTCCAGAATCGGGTTAAAAAAGCAACAAAACAGTGTATGTGAAAATGTTTAACACAATCATGGCAGCAGGCTTAAGTGTGCCTGTTTGTTTGTGTGCGAATGTGGCAAAATGGATGGATGATACGAATATTGCAGCTGTTTCGCATTTCCGTTAAATCTATCAATGAACAAATTGTATCCAGAGCAACATAAGTTTATTACTTCCTCCGTACTGTAATTTTTATTCACAAACTTAAACATATAAAAGTTTGCGAGGTTGAGTGTATGGGGAACTCATGATGATGGTGGCTGGTGATAATCACAATCGTTATTTTCGCAATTTAAAATCAAAAGTGTGTCTAGTGTGAGTGTTTGCATTGCAATTCCTTTTTCGCATTAAGTTTTTGGTATTGATTCTTTATGATTAAATGAAAAATTATTAGTTAGCATAAAGAAGACTTAAGATGAATAGTTTCATGCTGTTACATATTTTGTTTATATTAGAAAAGCTAAACGATAAAAATACAAATTTCAAATACAATTAAGATGCGACTGGCATAGAAATAAATTTTTGAGTAATTTAGTGCAAACTCTGTTAAGTTATAAAAAAATAATAAAATCTGTAACAGCAGCCACTTTAAATGTATTTCTTACCTCGTTCAAAACATGATAAGTGTGTTCTTGTTTAAATTTCACAACCTTATAAAACCCTCTCTATTCCCCATAGTAAGGCCTTGATTATTTAGCTTTGGCGGAGACTTTAATTTTTTGTGAAGGAAATCAATCACAGTAACCGCACTTAAATTGCTTTGATCCTGGCACTTACTATTGGTGCCTCTAAAATATTCCTTTTGCGAAATAGTGGAAATAACATTTCTGTTAATCATATGATTGCACTGAATCTTCTTTTATATTTAGTTTCTAAACGGACAATATTGAAACACCATATAGCGAAAATAGATGTGTAGAATAATTTGTTTAAGTTGTTAACTTTATTCTGCTTAAAATCCCAAAGCCACAATGCAGTAAAGAAGTTTCTAGCAAATCTAAAATATGTCTGATTGTTCTAATTTTATTTTATATTGTATATGTATTTTATCTAGCCCATATAAATCTGTTGGCATTTAGTTCGGTGTAAATAATCATTGCTGGCTATTCGCTCGGTGGGACCGGCGCACTGTGGGAACATTTTACGGGAAGGCGGTCAAAAATATATAACTTTTGAACGGATCGTAATTTTGATACGCGGTTTTTTTTGCCTACTAGGTGAGATCATAGGCTTTCCTTTAATGTATAAAAATTTAAAATCGAAAAATAGTTGTGATAGATTTAAAAATATATAGTTGTGATAGATTTAAAAACTTAGAAAGTTTTAGCTAATTTTTGGTTCAACAGTAAAGTATTACAACTTGTTCAAATAGTTTGTGTTACATAAAGTCTTATATTTTGAGTCACGTTTAGAACTTATACTTATTAAAAACTTAAATTTAGTCAGGTAGGGCCAAGCTTTGGACCCGTGAAATTTTTAGTACGAGAGTCAAAGGTTGGTTTTTTAAACAATTTGAGTTAAAAATTAGCTGATTAAGTAGCATATATCTCCAAGATTATTTTTCGTTGTAAAGTATAGCTGTTTTTTGGCGTGCTCTCCAAATTTTTTTGCATTTATCTTTCTGCTGCATTCTAGAACTTGTAAAATAATACTGAATCTCCTTATTAGTTCAAAATCTACACCTGCGATAGATGCTGCAGTTTCTGGATCTGAAAAAATTCTTTTTGCAGTGTTTCCAGCATTTGTGTTTCCTTCCCCTTGCTATGGATGATCGATGATTGGGCCTTGATCTAAATACTGTTCTTGTTTGTTTTTTTTTTTGTTGTTTTCTTTATTTTCCTTATTTTTTCTCACGGTTTCCTAGCCTAACGGACCAAAATCGAAATCATAACCCAATTAAAGAATTTGCTCCATAAAACGTATTCTGGTATTAAGAGATGACAATCCAAATTCGTATGTTGCCTTAAAAGTGTTATCATCTGGAACTGGATGACTTGATGTTCTTTGGTATATAATGCAGCTTGATGATGCTTTTGTATCAGTTAAAGCTTGTGCAACTTTTCTATCAATCATTGTGAGATACATTTTAAAATTTACTTCAATTTCCTGTTCATCAACAGTAAATATTACAGGGTGAAGGTCTTTAATTTCATCTTTTATTTTTCGGAATTCTTCAGTTATGACATTTTTTGTTTCTTTTTTGAATGTAAATTTTATTGGTCTGCAATATTTTGTTGACGAGGGTATTTCAATTTAAAAAGCAAAGTACTTTTGTGACCTAAATTATATCAATTTATGTGATTTTAAGTAGGCAAAATATTTTTGCGACCAACTGTCCATGACTTTGAAATTGACAAAAAATTTTTGTTTTCTTTCTAAAGATACCCATATTCATCTAAACATCGTCTCTCAAAATAGCAAAACAGAGAAAAAAAATTTAATTTTCATTTTGTAAAAACTTTTCGACCTTGTGTCAGAAATAATATTCTTGTCCTCACGATCCGATCGTGCCGGGTATACGATGGGGTATAGACGTATACGGGACATTTAGGGCTTTGACACAGTGCTAGTGCTTTTACATTCCCTAACGAACCTTAGAAGTTATGCTCTATTTAGTAAGAGAGTTTAGAAAAAAATTGGACCTCTAAAAAAATTAATTTCTAAAAATCAAAAATCAATCAAAAACATTTAAGTTTTCTCATAATAATAGCTAACAAATTACGCTATTATACAAAGTTTGCTTCGTTTGACAACCTTGTATAGCAAAAGAGTTATAGTTGTTTAAAAATCAAAAACTTATTAAGAAATTTCTCATTTTATCAAAATACTGAAAATGCTCATTTTGAATCACCCTGTTCAGTGTGATATAGTTAAAATAAAGTTTTAATTTTATGGCTCCCGAGGTACACTAGTATCTACTTTCGAACGAACTTTAAAATTTTACAATTGAGGACCATGGAAAAAAGGACTTTTGGCCGCCTTCTTGTAAAATGATCCACTGTGCGGCGACCGCTTTTGAGGTAATGACGTCATTTTCAAGCTGTGTTCTGAACTGTACGAGTTTAAATAGTTCTTTCATTAGGGTCGTATCTGCTCACGTAGGTAGATTGCAAGCCAACTAGCATTTTATGCTGAGCTAATCTAATATTTCCGTTTTTAATTATTATCCAGTTAAATGTTTCCATCTAAGCATATTTTCCGTTTGTTCGGGTGCATGAATAGTTTTAGTGGTGTGAAAATTATGTCTGATGTCGCGTTTATAATGTCGCTAATAAAAGTTGTTGGTTTTTGGACTTCCATGTTGTTAAGAATGTCTAGTATTCGTCGTTTTTTGCTAGGATATTGTGCCTATTTCCCTTAGTGCATGTCCGTGAGTATTAAGATGTGATGCAAAGTTGGAGTCTTTTCTTTTTGTTTTGTATGAGTATATGTGTTCTGTAACTCTTGTTTTTATGTTCGTCCCGTTTGTCCTATATAAGTATGTTTACAAGTACAAATAAGTCTGTATATTTCGCTGGAACTAAATTTATCAGTTGTTTCTGTCGCTATCCTGAGATTATGTGTCAGAGTGTTGCTGGTTTTTAATGCTGTGAGTAAACCTTCTTTGTGAAAAAAGTTGGTCGAGATGTTAAACAGTTATGTTATTGTAATGTTAAGATAATGCAATTTTTCTGTCTTGCTGTTTTTCGATTGTGTATATAAAGTATTATTATGGATTGAATTTAAGTCTGTTAGATTTTGTTCGGCGTTTTCTTGTTCGAGGATGCATATGATGTCCTATATTTATCTACAGTAATGAGTTATTCGGCGATTTTCCATTAGTGTCTTTGTATGTAGTAATTCGAGATGTTGCATAAAAATTTCCATGAAGGTAGCTGAAGTTGGGTTTGCCATGCCGAGTTCGTCAGGTAATTTATAAAAGTGGTCTTTTATTGTCTTTGCAATATCTATAATTTCGGTTAAGTATTGGTTATCGTATAAATTGTCTAGTGGGTTGCATAGGATAACTAAGGTTTCTTGTGCTGGTGTTAAGGTATATAAATCCCTGATGTCAAAGGAAACGAGTCCCCTGTTTTGAGTTATCTTTATGACTTTAAATTTTTCGATAAGTTTTTATGTATTACGTGCCGTATATGTATTTTGTAAATTTATCGGGCGGTGAGGTGTTTAGCCAGGTAATATGCGGGAGCTGGTGCATGTCTGTAGTTTACATTGTGATCTCATTGGTATGTTCTCCTTATGTTTTTTCAGTTGTGTTAACAATAGTATTTCAATTACTGGCGGAACAATTCCAAACAACTGAATACAAATAATTCTGTTTTTAAGTCTATTTATCTCTTGCTGAAGTATTCACGTCCGGTTTCAATAAAATTTTAAATATAGGTAAATATCTCTTAGGAGCGTGAAATATATTTTCGAAAAAGGGATCACTCACGGCTAAAATTGGAACGTAAACAGGTCCTCATATACAGTGTGCAACACGCTATATCTTTGGAGAAAAGAAGAGGAAAAACTGCATGTACATATGCACGTTATATACTAACATAGAAAGTCCGATATTCTATGTGTGTTTACTTAAAAAAATAAAAGAAGTGGGAGTAATGACAGTAAGAAGACAACCGCTCAATTTTAACAAAATCATTTTTTGATTAAATTTGATTTATAGGTTCCAATAGCAGTGTGCATCCTATCAAATATAACTATGAATGCTAATTGTATATTATCCCTTGCAAAAACACACTTTTTTTTAAAACATGAAATATAAAAAATTATCAAATCTAAAAACAATATAAAATTCTTGATACTAAATTAGCTCGTGATAAAAAGGTTGCGATAAATTATATAGTGACAGTCTCATATAAGGACTATAAAGACGACGGAATAGGTTTGAATCCAAGAACAGGTTTATACCCCATAGAAAAAGCTGCCACTCTGCTTAGTGGTAGATGAGCGATACGTTAGGTATTTTTAATTTTCTTTATTTTACGCTTTAACTTTTAATTCTCATGGCCTGGATGCTGCAATGTTACTTTTTGTAGAAAACGTTTTATATTTTGCTTGATGTAGAAATGGAAAATTTAATTCTATTAATTACGGCAAAGCACATCCAAATCGAACCCACCGCTATTGCGATTTCGATCATTTAAAATTCTAAACCCTTGCTATTTTTGGTTTCTATAAACCTCTTATACAATGCATTTTGTAATCGAGAAATTATAAATAGCGGATACAATACGGAATCGATTGTTCTCGAGTATCTATTTCTTTACAACAATGTCTTTTCGAAGGTGAAAGAAGAAACTTTATATTTAAAGAGCCCAAGCTTTGAAACGAGTATTGAAAGAACATTTTTTTGTCTACAAGTTTTATTTTCTTTTTCATAAGAAATACAAGCAAAATTTTTGTAAAATATATTATTCACTTCATTACGAATAATAAGACCGTTAAAAATAAAATCAAATTATTAGCCAAGAGTACATACCCAGTTTGTATAACGAGATTACAAAAGAGAAGGTGTGAAGTTTTCCATATACTGCAGTATTCTAAAGTTAAAAGGCTGTACATAAGCAGGGCAGGAGGTTTTACCAAACTTATTTTTATTATCAGAAAATTTGAAGTGACAGAAAAAAATTATCTTAATCCAAAAAGTTATTCTTTTTAAGCCAATCCACCCGTGCTCATTTATTTCTTATTTACCGAAATGATCAGCGCAGTAGCCCTTATACATTTCTTTTTATTTTTAAATTTGTTAATAAAAAAAGAACAGTAAGATAAATTTTATTGTGCACAGTCCGTACTAAATATATTTATTAAAAATTTTAATTAAATTAATTAATAAAAAGCTTAATGATGAGTTATTACAAAAATTGGTTTTACTTTTGCACGTAGAACTTCAAAACTGTGTTAAAGGAAAATTGTCCGTAATTAAATTTTAATCGATTTATGTGTCTCGCTATAGCTTTTTTGAAGTATGTACTAACAAGACGCATAAAAAAGATTAGCTTGATGTATTAAATAGATAGATGTCTTTTTTAGAACCTACTGAAATTAATTAATTTTTCAGTGCGAGTTTGGTTCAAAATATTGTTACGGATGCGTCTAGCTTAAGTTTTAAAAAAAAATAATTAAGTAATAAATCTTAACACGTAGTTACAAAATGTATAGAAAACTTATGCACTCAAGACAACAACAACTTTCTAGTTACAAACTGCGTAGAAATCTTATACACGCAACTCCGTAGATTTCTAAGAAAACTTATACACGCACCACAACAAAAACTATCGTAAAATAAATTCCAGGAAGAAATTTTAAAAGCATAAAAACAAAAACAAAAATACACAGAGATCAACAGCGCCTACACAAAGAAGTAGGAAATTCTTCATTTTTCAAGACCTCTAGCGGACAAGTATAAAAGACAGCATCTGAGTGGTTAGTTAGTTAAAATATAAACCTCGTGAAGTAAAGACTCGCATTTTTAGTAAATTGTTTTGTAGTGCCAACTTTGTGTGTTGTTAAAGTAAATAAACTTGAAATTAATTTGAAAACTCTTAAATCTGGTGTTATTTATTTTGCAATAGAGAATTCGGCAACAACAAAAAGTTTATAAAAGGTATAAACGCAACAATATTTTAAGTCGCCCTTAAAACATAAATAAATTTACATTAGAACTAGTTTTCAAAAAGATTTTAAAATTAAACATTTTTCTGTTTTAATATTGAAAAATCACTAAAACATGTCTTAAGTACAATTTTAATATAAGAAGTCAATTGTAAGTAGCAATTTGTACTACTTAAAATGCTAGCAAATATTTTGACAGTAGGATTGCCAAAAAAAAATGCTTTATTGTTAAGAAATGCTCTTGCATAAACCTTATAAGTATACCTTGGTTCTTGTTAAAACATCAATTTAACGCTTATTAATTTGAATTATTCTTTTTATTTTCTAACTTTCTATTTACATCGATTAATAAATTAAACAAAAGCGGATTGTGTAAACTTTCGTTTTTAATTTCTTACAGAGCGGAAAAAATTGTTCTAATTACGGCCATCAAAATATGTAGAAACTAGATTAATACTCTAACTGAATTACTAACTGGCATACATAACTTTGAAGCATAAAATTACTCTTTGAAGAAATATTGTTTAAAAAAATATTTGCACAAATTAACATTCATTAAATTAAAACAAACACACAAGCAACTGCTGGCACTTACAAATATACAAATAAATAAAGAAGGGAAACTTTTTAAATTGAAATTCAGATACCTCGGAGCAAATATTTATTAAATAATTTTTGTTTCTTGAACATTAAAAAAAAATTGTAGACTTGAAGTAGTTTCTTGTTATATTGTGGCGCAAAATATTGTATTGAAATAGTTTAATGCGATTAAATTAAAAACGTAGAAGTAAAAAGTCATTATCAAACCAAGTGCAAGTGAGAAATCGCAATTACAGTGTAAACCTGTGCCACAAATAATACGAATAAAATATAAATAAATATAATATCTTGTTACCTTAAATAATTAAAGAAGGTAAAAGTTTTGCTTTGTTGTCTCTCTGTCAGGTTGTTAGTTTGCAATTCTTTTTTTTTACTTTATTTATCTTTTATATTTTAATATTATTGAAAGATTTGAACTTGCGTTTTTAACTTGAGAAACTTTCTTAAACAATTCTTATCTTCTTAATCGTATTAGACGATCAAAAAACTGTTCAAAAATAATTGAATTTTCTGTTGTTTCTAATTTAAGAATATTCGCCTGACCTTTAAATTAAACAAATTAAAATAAATAATCTGCTCATAAAATCTAATATTACCACCTGATTTTAATGTATTTGATTTCTTCAGGACAGGAAGATTTCGTATTTCTTCTTCGACTGGATTGGTATTTACCTCATTTCCGGTGTATAGTGGTGAGTTCATGCTTCAACCACTATACAAATTCGCTCGATCAGCACACATTTAGCGGTCACTCCAACTGTATTGATTGCTATTGCGTTAGGAAAGCGTTGTACAAAAAATGAAAATGAGCCAAAAAGACATCTCATGCCTTCAATATATTAACAAGTGCAAGTACCTTGCAAAAAAATCATTAGTGACATATCTAGCTAAGAAGTGCTAAAGCTGTGGCTTTTTGAAGAAGGAAGAATATATAAAAAATTACTTGAAATGAAAATTTCAAAAACTGGGTTAATAATAAACTTATGTCATAATTAATATTAAAATAAATATTAATAATTGATTTAATTATAAAATACTTAAATATTTAATAAAATAAAATCTTCACTGCTGGGAATTTTTGTTTGCTTCAAGAGATCAATTTTTTTGTCAATTAAATTGTTTGTTTTTTTGGAAGTTCCCCTTTTATCTGTCTTCAAATTCAAGCAAAGACTGTACTCTGACATGTCTGGTGAGATGTCCCTCGTTGGTATTTCTTCCCAAATAAGAATAAGCATTTGTGATGTAATACTACGGACCACTATATCGATTTTGATTTTCTGAGAATAGTTCATTGGTTAATAATATATTATGCCTTTGATGTGCATTTCAGTACAATGTAGCTTAATTTATTCAAAGACTTTTTAAGCGGTACGGGAAATGCTTACCTATTGATAACAGACACCAACAAGCATTCCAGCACTGGTCTTGAAACAGTGCTCTTCGACGCTACCGCGTCCGTTAGAAGTCCTGTTTAGCACGTTCTATAATTTTTCGTGATTAGATTTACATCTGAACCTGGCCGTAAGCCTTAATCAGATGGTAGTCAAACCACTGGAAATGAAAAGTAACGTCATTCACGCCCTAGGAAGCCGAGGACTAATTCTAGCAACAGGTCATTCCCAGTTGCAATTTTAGCGGTTCCAAAGCAGAGTTGCAAATCACTACTCCTTGCTGAAAAGCTGGAGACTATCCAACTCGTGATCTAGAACACATCACTAGCATGCACCACGATACTCCCGAAGGGCCAACCTCAATAATCAGTCAGAGATGTAGCTAAAAGGCTATAGAGACAATTAGCGGAACTCTGGGGCTTACTGATTCCTGTGGAAATAACGTGAAGCTTCCAGTTGGCACCCTGCTTACCTTCAAAGGACTGGGCTGCCTTATACCCCCGGCAGCATAAGTCTAGATGGTTGAGTAATCTATAAAGACTGATAAATGTGCCCCCGGGGGGGAGCACGTTGTGACATGCTAGCGGAATTTCAAAGTGTTGGAAGGTTGCTAATATAACTCTGATCCCCAAGAAAGATGAGGCTAACAACCTTGAAAATTACCGCCAATTGCAATTTGTTCAGAACTTTCTAAAGTGATGTATAGTGTGATTAATTTTCAACATGTGAGGTGCCTGGAGACCAACAGCTTACTTAGCTACCGCTAGAATAGTGTCCGTAGGTTGCGCTCTACAAGTGACTTGCTGACTTTCACGCGGAACAATAGTGCAACTCCATACATCATTTCGGGGAAAGTACGATGGTAGCTCTAGATATTTCCAAGGCGTTTAATGGAGTGTGGCATGATGCAGTCCTGTCAAAATTTATTGCTTTTGGTGACAGTGATAATTTCTCCAGATTTATAGCGATTTTTCTCAGGAATAGCACTATACGAATTTTAATAGAATAAGATTTCATCAAACGAGATAAGATAAGATATTTCTTATTTTTATAAATGAACTTCTTTGTCAAACATTCTTCGGAAGAGATGCTGCATCTGTTACTATAGGTGATATACGGTATCGAAAACTCTTGATGTTCTTGGCCGGAAAACTCAACTTCTAAGTAAGCTTTTAGGTGTCTTGGTTTTCTAAAATGGTGTAAGAGATACTTCATTCCATCCGATCTTTGTACTATTTATACCAATTATATCGGTCCAATAATGAAATACAGCTCTCATGTATGGGCCGGTGCGCTAAAGTCTATTTTGGAGTTACTCGGCCACGTACAGGAGAGAGTCAAAAGGTTTATTGGCGCAAGTAGAGTATCCAACTCTAGTGATTCTGTAGAACATCGATGCAATGTGGGATGTAGTTCAATATTTTATAATTACTACTAATTAAATATGTATTAATCTTTTAAACGGTCTTTTTACTTAAAAGATTAATACATATTTATAAAAAATGTAATAAAAAAGGTCGAATAAAAATAAAAATCATTACTAATAATAAAATTAGGGAACATGTTCAGGAAAAATTCATTCTTTAATACTTTGGCTATTTAAACAACGGGTGCTTAAAAATACTCGAAAGGAAGCAACCTTGACACCATATACAATTTTACACATAATGACCGATTTTGTGTAAAAATATAATTTCTAGGAGGTTGTTCCCATCAGTCATTTGCTTACGGATTAAAACGTTTTTCATCTACGGAACTGGACCA
Source organism: Trichopoda pennipes (assembly GCA_030448955.1). NCBI lineage: Eukaryota > Metazoa > Arthropoda > Insecta > Diptera > Tachinidae > Trichopoda > Trichopoda pennipes. The sequence goes on from JASKUP010000064.1 coordinate 2,192,546, forward strand.
CTTAAAATACGTTTTTATCTGGTGATTTGGTGATATCAGCATAATTTAATACATTTACACAATAAGTTATTAATAACCGTATAGATAAACTATGGAAATATGTAAAACAAAGGGTGACACTTATTACTACTGTGTGGAAAAAATAATTAAAATTTAAGCTTAGTTTTCTATATTGAACGCCGTAAAAAAATGCAGATAAAAAATCGTACATAAAGCATACGCAAGAGTCTATTTAGCGTTTGTCCACTTAAAAACACTTAGTTAAATTGGCCTTAAAAGTTCTTTTAACGTTATTTAATGTTCTCGTAGAGCAGTTCTACTGTTTTTATCCTTATAGTTAACTCCTAGTACGTATGTATGTGTTTTGCAGATAAAATACTCGTAATATTTTTTTATAAATGTTTTTGTTATTTATTTTTATTTCCGATTTGTCTTTTTTTTTCTTAGATTTATACATAGGTATGAAGATAGTTTAGCTGAACTCTGCAATAAAACCTTTAAGACCTCTGTTACTCTTTTACTCGTTTTCCTACAATGTTTTTCTTTTCTTGAAGATTAATTGCTATGAATGTCGTTTATTGTAATAATATAGAATTTGTTATTTGAGCAGCAGGAAATGTCAGCGTGCAGCTTTCTTTTAAGCGCTACTTATATCGCAAAAAAGAGATTAAATTCAAATTAACCTGATTCACCTACAAATGTCAAAATACACAAAAAAAAATATTCGAATAAGGTATCGTATCGATGATGAAAAATAATACTAAAATTAATCCCGCCTTGGATCAGAAAATATATATATATATATATATATATATAAAAGTATGGGTTATGGTAATGGTAACAATTTTAAAGAATTGTAAAATGCTGTTATGGTTGCGGTTTCTATTCGGCATTACATTATACCTATTAACTATATATAGTCATAAAACAATTATATATTATTTAATGAAATATTTTTTATAGTTGTTAATTTATTGAAAATTATAATACTGCTATAGTCGTCTATTGCTGCTTTAAATTAATATAAATATTAACATGTTTAAGAAATGAGTTCATTCTATTAATTTTTCTTTTTTAATTAACTCTCTATAAAAATATTTGGTTCAATCTCAATATTTGTTATATTTTCCATATGAAATTTCTTAGTAAAGTTTCGAATTGTTTATAATATAAGTTTTATTGCATTAAGATGTGTAAAATTGTTGCAGAATTTCGAAACGAATGATTTTTCCTCAAATTTCTATTATTTTTCTGTTGTAAATTTTCGGATTTAATCGGTGTAGTTTTAATTATTATTACCAATTTATTAACAACTTTATTATTTGCAAACATTTTTAAGTTAATCTACGTTAATTTGTGTTGGATTCCTTTATACATAAAAAATTTTATGATTCATAAAATAAATATTATTCCAAAAATATTATTTAAAAACTTTTAAATGTATGACTGTGGGGGAAAGCATAACCATATGGTCATTTCACTACTGCTCAAATAGTCAATTATTATTTATGTTGCATGTGTACGTTGCGTTTTTGTAAAATATTTTACAAACATTTTTAGTTTCTTTATTTTTTTATTTACATATGAATGGCTTCCACTGTAAAAAAATTAAAAAAAATATTAAAATGCAAAATATAGTTTTTGTAAAAACGAAGTTCTGTATGTTGTTGTCTTTTTGCTGTGTTGGTTTAATAAAATTGTTATTTATTCAATTTGGCTTAAGATATAGGACTCTTTTCTTTCAAAAATATGGGGTTAATGACAGGGATGAGCTATATGATCAGTAGTGAAATGGCCATATGGATATGCTTTTCCCCTTAGTAATACATTTAAATTCAAACAATTTAAATAATAAATATTTTATGAGAATATCGTAAAATATTTGTGTTTAAGAAAATAATAGTACAAATTAACGTAGATTAAATTATTTATTTTTGTTTCACTAATTCAACTATAAATTAACAGTTGATCTGTAAGTTGAAAGCACAATTCTTTATTAAATTGTATTACAGTTTTATATTACATAAAAGTAATAACTTTAAATTATTTGAAAACAGAATTTTTTATTTGGTTGACATATCAGTTTATATGCCTGGGGCTCTCAGTAAACTTATTACAATATATAACAAAACGATAACATTAAGATCTATATTTTTAAATCGATTTTACAATTTTGTCAATACTAAAAAGGTTTTTTTTTAATGTGAAACCCTCTTTAGCTTTGAATTGATGATGAAAAATGTGGAAAAAAATTGAAAAAAATATAAATTTTCCACAGTTCAAATGGATGTCAAATAAATGTTATAATTCTGCCCTTTATTGTTTAATATTACATGTTATTAATATTTATGCAATAAGCATTGCATGTAAACTTAACAACAAGTGTTCGATGTTACAGTGAATTATAATGTAAAGTAAAACATAATTTTAAAGGTGGGGATGCACCGTACTAAAAACCCTATGAAATGGCACAACTTCTGAGGCTGAATTTTTATCATCTTTACTCAGCGTCATAACTCCTTGCACTTTCCTACTCATACAGTTTCCTCGTGAGGGGCACTTTTATGAGAGATGCCACCAAAATAATTTCATGAAGTTATTTGTTAATTAAATCCACATAAACAAGCCAACGCCATTTTTTTAAAAAATTCAACAAAGACTACAACCAGATAATTATGAAATTTCATGAGAATATTATTAGAACCTGCTTGCTTGGAATTAAGAGTTCAACAAATCAGTTTCATCTCTACCGACGTGCTCTCACACACATACTATTGCAAAGTTATTGTAGTTGCGTACACCGTTTAAGCAACAGGAAATTGCCTGAACATATTTCAAACTAGAACTCTGTCCTATTAAGAAACGAAGTTTTGAAGCCAGCTTAGGAGGTTCATATAAATAAAGCAGTTTTCGTAGAATGGCTCACATTACCGCGAATTCACTGTCTCTATATTAATATCTTTAGATTTGAAATTTATAAAATTTAACGTTTGTTTTAATTACAATTGCTGTTGGATTTATTTTCAATGAAATATTACTTACGTAACAATTTACGAATTGTACAGTAAATACAATTGAAAAAATATTAAACGAACAAGAAGCGGAAAATAAAGTTTTGATATAACAATTAATAAAATAGTTAAATACCTAAAAAGTGTATTGGATACGAAATTTAAGAATCATATTCTTTACTTGATAAACAAAACTAACAACAAAATTAGAATGCTATATCGTTTATTAAATAAAAATTCTAGTTTCGAATAACATATAAATCAATATTTCAAGAAATCAAGTTTTATCCTGCACCATTATAGTGTTCTGCTGCACAGCGTCATATTATAAAATTAGAGATAGCCCAAAATAAGTTATCAAAAATAAATAAAACCTGCCTTTGAATTATTATACTGCAAAGTTTCTCGTTCTAACTCACAATGGACATGTCAGCATACACATTCACAGGCTTATAACAAAGTTTTAAAACAAATGTCGTAACTCTCACTTTAACCATATTAATGAGCTGATATCGTAATTTTATCCTCTGAACATACGTTTTTTTCTTTAATTAAACCAAAAAATGTTCAGACTGATTTTTTGAAAATGTTTTTCTCTCTAGAATAATATTAAGCTGAAATATATTACAAAATATTGTTTTATATAATTAAGCAGAAAAGGAAATAATTATTAAGCCTTTACATATTGTGTAATTTAATTAATTCATATATGTATATATAACAAAAGTTTAAACATAAAATGAAAAAAGAGCATATAGCATATTCTCGGACGTGAATGCATTAATTTTTAATAGTGATAACAATGAAATTTTACAGCTTATTTTCGCTCATTTAATTTTTTGAAATAAATTAAGATTTAAAAATATTGACCAATTAAGTCATTTGGTACTTTCATATCATTTTATTTTTCTCCGTGTATTTACAAATTTCGTCTACATCGACGTGAATTCTATAGTATACATTGAGTATATAACGCTTAAAATATGACGTTCTGACTAATCTTCTAATATAAAGGAATTGTCAACAAGAAGTTTATTTTCTAAAATAAAATAATACAAAAAATGTAGATTAAGATGACTAAATTTTACTGTATTACACAGAAAAAAGTTCGGCAATTATGAATGAAAAATGATATCTGCCACCAATGTTTTTTGTCACTTTTTGGGAAAATGGTGGTCCTATTTCGTTAATCACATCACTGGATTTGAGTTATAACGCTGCAATCGATGCTGTATAATTTCAATCACCTCCCTCAAAATTTTAGCGCCAACCGAGATATAATGACTGATTGGGTACTCTTTTCGGAAAATTCAGCTTTTGAAAATGAACAAATACAATTGAACTTTAACTTAAACTAAACTATACAATTTATGGAGTTTTATATTCAATACTTAAGTTCAAATAGCTTAACGTCTAAAATCGATAAAAAATTAACAATTTAATATCCACACAAACAAAAACAAAAAGCAAACAAAACTTTAGTAATGTCAAAAGCTGTAGGATAATTCCATTCAACATGCACAACAATGACAATGAAAATACTTCATTCAGTTTTAATAGCACACGTAATGCAAATATAAAAGCAGAAAATAAAAACTAAAACATTTTCTGTGAAAAATATTTATTTAAAAATCGACTTTAAGCAATTTAGGGAAAGTTCAATATTTATGGTGTGGAAGTATTGATTTTGTTTCCAATTTAACTCAAAACAAATTCAAGATCATTGCAATCCATAAATGAGGACATTATATTAACAGAAATCTACTCTGCAATTAAAAATGTTTTTCTTTAATTTAAAATTATTTTTAATAATAAACTTATCAATATATAAATCAAAAAATAATTACCCAACAAAATTTTGGCCCGACTCTCAATGTATAAATATATGTGAATTTGTGTATCTGTGTATATATATATTACATTTAATACAAATAAAGTGCTTTGCGATTAATTTATTGCTTTTCAATAAATTCAGTTACAAAATATTGAAATTAATTAGGAAAGTGATTTCTTGAAGAAAAACGACAAATTTAAGCCTGGGGAGAAATTAGTTTTCCAAGTTTACATATAAACATGTGGAATATTAGACACTTTTAACTTTCAATTGCTTTAGGATTTTAAGTGAAAATTAATATTTCATTTCACAGTTCATTAGATATGAACTGTGAAATTAGTATTCAGTAACCAGTAAATTTTATTGAAATTTTATTTACGATGCGAATGTACAGTACAAACTAAACCGCGGCTTGAGAATGATGCATTAGCATCAAAAGTGTTCGCCATAGAATACAAACTAGCCAGTTAGGACGGAAAATGGCAATATTATTTCATTTACTGGCGGAGGACAAACAAACAACATAATGATTTAATCATTTGGTCCTGCTACTTTAGCGAAAGCACCCAGCAAAACCATATAGAGAATTGCGGTATATCAGTTTTTAATTTGGTTTTGATAAAGTCTCCATTACGTAAGATCCAAAACCATTCGTACTAACTGTAAAAGAAAATTTTACTACTTCCCGCGCCACTTTAAAGTGTCTAAGGTTATTCCAGTAAAGAAACCAAATAAACCACTTGATTGGCCTTTCTCATACTGCCCTACAAGCCTTTTGTCATCCATCAGCAAAATCCTCAAAAAAGTTATTAAGCAGAATTAACTAACTTTATTGGCGCCAATACCAATTTAGTTTCTGCAGTCAACACCATACTGTACAACAATTAGTAAGGATAAGAAATTAGACAATTAAAACTTTGATAGCCAGAAATCAATCGAAATGGTTTTGCTGGATGTTAAAGCTGCCTTCGATACAGTGTGGCATGATGGTTTAATCTATAAAATGAATCATTTAAATTCTCCAGTGAACATTATTTAACTTGTTTAGAGTTTCTCTCTCTCTACGTAGTTTTAAAGTACATATTAGCTTGGATTGTTGCACAAGCTTAAGTGTCTCAGCCATTTGCCTACAAAGCTCATGCGTATTAACAATACCTTATAATATATATACACATGATTTTTCCCAACTTGATTATTGTATAATGTCAATCTTTGCAAATTATACAGCAATTTTCTATTCTGATACGTTCGCTGATGATATTGTAACTAACTTGCGAAGAGCGTTTCAAAATATTTTAATATATTGACATAGCACAAGCAATATTTTTCGCATGAAAAATAACACTTTGTTACATTCCTCAAGTATGTGTTAACATAAATAACAATTTAATTTTATGGGAACAAAAAGTTAAGTATTTAGGTGTGATACTTGATCCCAAAATGAAATCTAAATATCTCATTCCATACGTTTTGAACAATATAAATAATTTAAATCATACACTGTACCCCTTTATAAATCGCTACTTTCAATATCAAATATAGTCAAAAAAAAAAAAAAATCATTCGCAAAGCAATATTTCACGCAATTATCGTTTGTTCAAATAGTGCAAAATGTAAGGTCAACCAACTAGAAGTTGCTTAAAACAAATTGCTTCAGATGATTTATAATTTTCCTTAGCATTTCTCTACTAAGATAATTTCATAGCATATTAATATTACTACTACCACCTTAGTACAAGTAAGCTCTTAGAATAAGAACTTTAGCAAACTCTTGAGGATTTATTTTTAACAAAATTATATAGTGTAACCAAATTCAGTTACGCTAGAACTTTTAGTTGTGGAAAATCTACAACAAAAAATGATTGTTGGTACAAATAGGGGAGGTAAATTAGTTGCAAATGAAACACCGTTCAAGTAAAGGGTTGGACTAAAGCGGCAAAAACTAGGATAAACTATCACAGCTACCCCGAAGTCATTCCTAGATGGGTAAAATGTGAAAACTACTATTCCTAAGGGAACTCGCATACATAAATGATATTTTTACAATATATTATCACACCATTCTAATTACCCCAAGGGCATCCACAGTAAGTAGTGTGAGTGAAGTCCTACTATCTCCTCTAACATTTGATTTATTAATGCGACGGACGAAAAGGCGCTAATTGTTAAAAACAATTATAACTGGAGTTGACAAGTTTTTATTCTGGAATTTTATAATAAAAAATGAGTTTTTGTCTAAGCAGAGCAGCTATTGCTGCTGTGTTCTTATTTATTTAGCCATAGATCCATAGACTAAATCAATAAACGTTGAAACAATGCCACTGTGCATTTTTAAATAGCTTTACACGAAAAGAAATTAATATTCAATTACTTATTTCATCAAACACAAATAATTTTTTATTGATAAAGGAAATGCAGCATATCAAAATATAAAACACACATTCACAAATATTTATTCCGAAAAAGAATAATAGTAATAGTAAACACAAAATTAAAATTACAAGCCATTATTTGCTAAAAGAATAGGTATTCGTATACTTCTACGTAAGGCTTTCTTAGGTGCCCAGAAGCAATTTGACATTGAAATAAAATAAAGGTTAAAAATTAGATTCACGTCAAAGTGTTATTGTTTCCGTATACAATTTTAAAATCGATAAGTACAAACAGAATCCTTTACAATTAAATATAATAAACGTAGAAGTGAAGTAGTTATGTACTGTAACTGACGTTAAATAGTCAAATATAGAATGACATTCAGATTTCTCAGATATCGTAGTAAACAAAATACTTTTAAATTAGTCTTAATACGCCGCTTTATTGAAAAAAATAGAAAACAAAGTTACTTTTAATAATTATAATCATTTAACCTTTTTTAATATTTTGTTAGTAATTTATTCATTAAGCACTAGGTATTTTTTATAAAAAAAAAAAGAAGGTCACTGAAGGTTCTAAAAAATTAAAAACCTTCATGTAACCTCCATCATGAAAAATTAATTTCTTTTGATGTAGTATTATTATTTCCAAGTATTCCTGTTGATTTGGCGATCAATACAATAGAAGAAGGATGGAATGCTTTAAAAAATTTTACAAAGATAGAGAAATGTTTCTTTTTCTGTATTCTCAAGTTTTGTTTAGAAGATAATAGATATTTTCAGTATAATGAAAAGATATATATATATATATAGAGCCGATGGAGAAATTGTTAGATAATGTTATTGAACTAAACTAAAAATTATAAAAAAATATGCTGATGATTTATTTATATATCAGATATACTACAATCGGAATCTGCAATTAACAAAATATTAGAAACATTAAATGAATTTAACACTTCAATAAAATTTACATTTGAAAAGGAATGCGATGCAAAACTTCCATATTTAGACACCGTAATAACAAGAGAAAATAATGAATTGGTTATAGATTACTACCAAAAGCCAACTGCTTCAGGGAGAATAATTAAGAAATAATTTAGGTATAAAAATTACCCTTATTAATTATTATTCTAAACAAAATTAAAGAATTATTAATAGAGAGGATTTTAATAATAATTGACACAGAATTCCATAAAAAGAATAAAGATAAAATTAGGAATTTACTAACTGACAACAATTTCCCACTACGATTAACTAATAGGTTAATAAACCCCAAAACGTATAAATCTATAATTTATATACCTGTTTTATCCGATAGAATAGAGAAATCGAAAATTTTCGATAAAAATAAATATCAAATGGTATATAAGAATTCTAACACATTAAATAAGTTGCTTAATAAAACTTAGGATAAAATTAAAAAAATAAATATGTCCAACATAGTGTACAAAATTCCTTGTATCGGTAATGATAAGGAGAATTGTAATAAAGTTTATGTAGGCACAAGAAAAAAATAAATTGACAACTAGAATAGCAGGACATAAGTCAGACCAAAAATACAGGGATAATATTAGTTCACAAAAACTGCATTATCTTCACATTGTTCTAATGTTTATCAATATCCTAACTTTGAAAATATTTTAACTTAAAATGTAAAAAATAATTACAAATATCGGTATATGAAATGTTACAAATAATTAAAGTACCATTAACCAAAAGAGTAAACTTTAAATCAGATACGGACAATGCTGCACCAAATTATATACATTTGGTGCATAAAATTGTAAAACACAACTCGGTACCAACGTAATATTAATAATTAATACTTTAATTTTTTGTAATGTTTGGTCATTAAATTTATGTTTGAATATGTGTAAAAAAATATTGTTTTGTAATATTGTTTGTTACATACTTGTATGTATGTATATGTGTAGAAATAGTAATAATATTTTTTCAATTTGTAGTTTTTATTGTTTTTGTTTATTTTGTTCTTTGAAAAGTAATTTTGATTATTTTGATTTTGTCAACAATTTTTTTCATTTTTTCATTAATTTGATAAATTGTTTATACACTTTTTGTTCTTCCTGAAGATGCCAACCAATGGTTTGGTGAAATATCGAGAAAAATTAACTGAATTTTTTATAAGAAAACCTAGTGCTTAATTAATAATTTACTAATAAAATTTTTAAAGCTACTTAACATCACAGAGGTCAGCAAAAATTCTGGGAAAAAGCTAAACATAAAAATAAATGCATCTTTCGATTGTAAACTGGAATTAATAGTTATACTCGTACGTTTATGAATTTATAAATACTGACAAAACATACTTTGCTTGGCAAATATCAAATAAATGCATTTGATTAGATTCCGTTTGGAATTACGATAAAAATGAAAGCTAAAAACTAAAACTAAAACAAAATAAGCGCCAAACCTACAAAAAATTTTAATGATGCTGTATATTCGTACATTAAAATAAATATAATTTTTTCTTAGCCATCTACATATATTTTGTTTTTTAACGGCATCAATAAACTCTTTCAGCTAAAAAAAAATCTCAGCAAAACTTTTAAAAGAATCAACAAATTCGAAATTATTTATATGCTCAACCAGCGCTAAGTGAAAATTTCAGACGTATCGAAAATTGACCTCTGTGACAATATGTTTAGCAAGCAAACGGCATTAAACAAAATTATTTTACAAATGCAATAATAAAAAATAATAACAAAAACGACTACAATTACAATAAAAATTCAAATAAATGAAAATTACATGTGCAACTAGAGCAATCTAAAGTTGAATACAAGACACTACTGAGCAACATTTTACTTTGCAACAGTCAACTTTTATTGGTTAAACACACTTTTTAGCTTTAAACTGCACATTATCATTTATGGACTTTTTGCAAAAACAAAACAAACAAAATAAAACAAACAAAATAAAGAACAAGAAATAGCGTTGTAGTAACATGCTTGAATAACAAAAAATTGTGCCATAATTTAAATGAATTAATTCTTTTTGCTGATATTCAACGTAAAATTAAAATCTTGCTGAGTGATATATATTTCTAACGCAATAAATTTCTCAAAACATGTATTTCTTTTTAAGAAGATTTAATTCTTTGGAGCTTCTGTGACAGTAGCTGTTATTGTTGATAAATATTGTACATAAAAACAGAATGTAATACAATACAAATTTCCTACTGTAATTCCTTTTCGTATTTCTGCTCCAGCTTTTCTCTTTTCTTAGCAAAAACTCGTAGGAAGACAAATTGCATAGAGAAGCATAAATAAATGTTGCCATTTCCTTAAGTTTAAATTTAAATGCAAATCTGCTTATAACAACATAAATACTCTAATTATAATTAATGTTGTTTTTATTTATGCTCATGTTGTTTTTTTCCCGCCGGTTGCATTTGCATTCGTACTAAATTATTGAAATGGATGTCAATGCTAAATCAATGCTTCCTAATGGCCATTAAAGAGACATAGTGTTTTGTCTGTTTCAGTACTTTTTCCTTTTTGTTTTCCTGACAATTATTTTTTTTAACATGTCTTCTCATGTGTGTCAGAACAGTTTTCTCGAATTTAAAAACTAAGGTGTAGCTAATTGCCATAAGACCGTTATACTGACCCAATTCAAAGGATTTCTTTGCAAAGACAAATTAGTTTTCACATTATTTTATTTAAATTAGTTCAAATAGGAAATCACTAGTTATTTAATAATAAGGTTGGCAAAAGTAATTGTGAATCTATAGTAAAAAAAATGACGATAATTCAAACATTAAATATTCTTTTGAAAAAGGCTATAATCCCTTGCATTTTTTAAAAATTCTATAATAAAGAAAAGTTTCTTGGAGGGGAATAAACTTAAGTTATTATGTGGTGGCTTGGCCAGCCTTCTCCAGATAGGCACAAAATACATCTAAAAAATATACAACGTTATTTTTAGGTAAAATCGTCAAAAACTATTTTATGTAGTTGCAGTAACTGATATCATAAGATCTAGCTCACACCGCACAATTAAGATAGAACGAGCTTGGGTAAAACATGATGAAAATTAAACTTGGTTTTAAACAAATGCGACCCACTTACTTTTTCTAGTTGAAATACGTTGTGAATGGCCTTTTTCTCCGATATTTAAATGCTACAATTTCAAAGAGAAACCATTTTAAAAAAATTTTTGGCTTCTTTATGCAGAACAAAAATATATATGTAATTGGGAATTAAGAAATTTTAATCTAAAAACTTATTGCGGCACTTTTTATAATAAGTTTACATAAATCGGAATTATAATGGGACATTTTGCATCTTTTAGAATGTGAATAATAATAATTAAATAATAAAAATATATTTTCTTAGATAAAATGATATCTGCTTGAAATAATTTAAAAAATGATTTAAAAAATAGGAAGAAACAGTAAAATTTTTTATTTTAGTGAAATCTCTCTCATATTCTCCTGCTTTAATATGGTAATGAAAATGAAAACAAATTATTATCGAATGCTGCGAACAGTAAGGAACAAAATATAATATCAAAAATGAAACTTTTGGCTGCGACCGTAAATATGTCTGTTAATTTTTCAAGGATGAAAAAATGAGAATATTTCCAAAGCAAAGAAAAATGATTTTCATAAAATAGAAACCTTTAGAAAAATGTAGTAGAAAAATGTTAAGGATGCTTGCTATGAACTCACAAGAATTAATACCTTTGTTTATTAAAAAAAGGAATTGAAAATTGAAAACATTGCAAACACAAGAAATCGACAGCAGCTTCAAAAACCCTGCTTTAATAGACATTTAAAAAACGTAATAAAATATTTTTTGTGTACTGTAAAATTACCGTTAAGCAGCTTCAAAAGCCATCAGCAACCATTCATAATCAAAACGGTCAAGAATCTAGTCATACTAGGACCTATTAGACTCAAAGTTTTTCTAACAAATGTTTCAAAGCTGTTTGAAAAAATAGTAAATACTGTGTTATATATTGTGGATCTTGGTATGATAAATAGTTGTTAAAGTTCGGCTTACGGTCTTCTTTTTTTAATAAATTGAAAAAAGTCGTTTTTGTGGTTGTTTTTTTTAATAGAGTAATTTGTTCCTGTTTTCCTATATTTCGACTTCCTCAGGGAAAAATTATGACTAAAAAATAAACATAATATTATTAAATAAATAAGCTGAAAACTATTCTGTGCGAGAAATTATGCCTTCGGACAATTGAAGCTGGAGTCTTCAATAGAAGTATCATGGGACCAGTTTTTATACTTAATCAATATATTCGATATGCTAATATAGCGATTTATCCTGATGGCACAGCTTTCTTAAGCAGTCGCGAAAATGCCAAAATAGAATCCAGATATACGAGGTATGATCAAAAAATAATCGTTATTTTCAAATTTCGTGAGTTATGTATGTTCGATTTTCGCTTTTTTTTCTATGTTGGTACACATGTCTGTAATATATGTTGACAATACCATTTTGGATTGGCAGTGAGTTTTTGACAGATAAAAAGGTTAGTCGTATTTTGGTGTGCTCTTCGATTTTTTACTATTCGAAAAAATGGATCAAAGAACTGTATTAAGTTTTGTGTAAAAAAAGAAATTAAATGTGCAGGGGCATTTAAAATGTTGACTGGGTCGTTTGGGGAGTCTGCTATGAGCAGAACGCAAGTTCAATTGTGGTATAAACGATTTTGAAAAGGCCGAAAAGATGTCAATGACGATACTCGTCCTGGTCATCCGAACACGTCAACAACCTATGAAAACAGTGAAGTAGTAAAGAAAATGATTTTGCGTAATCGTCGAATCACTATTAAAGAGCTTGCTCATGATCGCATATTGTTCGGCTCATGCCAAGCAATTTTTAAGAATGTTTTAGGCGTAAAACGTGCGGCAGCGAAGATTGTTCCAAAATTGCTAAATTTTGAGCATAAACAACGTCGCATGGACATCGCTCAGGAGATGTTGAACGTCATCAACGACGATCCAAATTTGCTCAAAAAGGTCATTGGAGTAGACAAGAGCTTTTTCCTGCCCACAAAGCAAAACAAAATTCTTTTTATCAAGATGGACTGTACTTTTTTACTTTTATTTTCTTACTGATTAAAAAATATGACATGATTAACCATGATTAACTGTTTTCAAAGCTACAAAATATTTCTATTCATGCATACTTGTTGTATGTCGCCCGCAACTTATTTACAAAATTGTATAGAACTGTAATTTTGTTAGTGGACAAAACATGCGTATTGAACAACCCAGTAGAAAAAATGCGATATCTTAACAAACATCAAATATGTATGTATAAAAATATAAAATCTAAAGTATATAAAATCTAAGTACATATCACGTCACTGCGGTCAACTGTGAAGGCTTTGCTCACTGTATTCCTCGATTGCAATGACATGGTGCATCATAAATTCTTGCCACAAGGTCGTACAGTCAACAAGAAATACTACTTTGAAGTTATGCACTGTTTGCGCAAAGCAATTCGTCAGAAACGCACATAATTTTGGAAAAACCGATCATGAATTTTGTACCATGATAAAGCACCAGCTCACACGTTGATGCTTGTGCGTGAGTTTTTTGGAAAAAAACGAAACCGTAATCCTGCCTCAATCACCGTATTCACCGGACTTGGCCCCCGCTGACTGTTTGCTCTTCCCAAAACTGAAGACACCGACGAAAGGAAAGTGTTTTGCTACGATTGAAGAGATAAAACAAAAATCGAAGGAGGAGCTATTGGCAATACCAAAACGCGCGTTTCAGAAATGTTTCGAGGATTGGAAAAAACGCTGGGATAAGTGTATTGTATCTGAGGGAGATTACTTTGAAGGGGACAAGATAGTTATTGATGAATACTTTTGAAAAAAATTGAAAATAACGGTTATTTTTTATCATACCTCGTATATAGGATTTGGAAAGGTTGCTAAAGGAATGGAATACTGAGGTAATTAGAAATAATATATGCGATCCTTAAGCTAATTGCTACTAGTACTAAATTCTAGTTATGGTGAGCAACATACTGCTATGATAACTGCAGCCCCATTTTCATATGAATAGTCAATAAGACCTGAGCATGCTCTCGATTATAACAGGAAGCCCGACATATGTAAACATATCCTAAGTGACCGTAGTTACATCCGAATAAGAAGGGGAGATACCACTTCATTGGCCGTACGTCATTAAAAAGTAGCAAAATTACTTTACAAATGTCTAAATGTCTAGCACTGCCTCGAATTAAAAAGTAAAGTTGTAAGATTTAGGATATATATTCGATTAGTTTTATTCAAATTAAAGATTTAAGCAAAAAATTAAAAAAAAAAGATGATATGAAAAAATCTATTCTGGAGAAAGTAAAGCTAATTTTAACTATATCGCAAATCATTAATACATCTGGCTAGTGTATTTGAAACAAATGTAAACTACATGCATTTCAATAAAAAATTCTTCAACTTTAGCGAAAGGATAGTTTTTAATTTAATTAAGGTTTTTTAGTAGCAATTACCAGTTAAAAAAAAATTAATATTTCAATAGCACTCATTTTAATTGATAAACATTTTGATTACAAAGCAAAATAAAATAATACAAATTAATTATAACTAATATTAATGTTTAATAACTTTTAAATTAATTTGACTGCCGTGTTATCAAACCTATTTGAACATATAAAACTTTCATTTTGCAAATTAAAAAATTAAGGAGTTTGCAACAATTTAAAATAAACAAAAGTTTATTTTTTGATTACTATTTTTATTTTTTTGCCTAATTAAATTTAGCTGTGGTTTTTTCCGCCTCCAAAAATTTAATTAGAAGGCATAAATTGGTAATTGACTCACACAGGAATAGAGGTCGTATGTTTAAACATTTGGTAAAGACGATTTATAATCTTGCTATTCATGGTATAAAGTGAAAAATTAACTCTTTCGATTGGATTGCATTATCAAATGCACTAAATGTAACTAAATATATATCTTGGGTCTTATATTTTTTTTTTTTTTAAGAGAAGTAGCACTTCAGGCAACAATGCCTATTTAGTCAAGTACCGTGCTACCTTCTTTAGGAAAGGGATAGAGAAGAGATGAAACAGGTGGTGAAAGCAGAAGGATAGTCGGAAATTAACTGCCGTATAAAGACAGCAACAGCGACCAGTGACTATGCCTTCATCGCTGAGCAGCTCCACCGACAGTCAATTTTTATCTTTTGTAGTGAAAAAAACCAAGGTCTTCGTTGGGAATCGAACCCACAACCCCCATATTTACAAGCTAGTACACTACCTCCTAGCCTACAGGGGCACCTTTCAAGATCACTTGTCCAATTTAATAATAATAGGTTGAGACTAAGAACACAATTAACAGATGTTATATCATGGAATGCTGCACAATGGCAGAATTTAGATGTAAATGAATTTGATAAATATTGCCCAGTTATTTGATAAAAATTAAATATTTCTTCTGATCCCATAAAATACAGAGCATTACTTTGGCGTCCTGGATGTTCGACTTCGGCGTTGACTTGGATGGTTGGTCGCGCTTTGTATATGATTTTTAATGCTTGGTATTATCATAATATATCCAGTAACTGTACGATGTGCTGCGTTCAAGCACCATTTCCGTCTTGCAATATCGCTTTCAACGTCTCTTGGCTTTAATTCATATGGAACCCAATTTCCTTGCTGTGAAATGAGTCCCAATGCTTTTAAACATAGGGAAATAGCTTGTTGAGTGACTTCCAATGATAATGCAATTTCTTCTTGCGTTTAACAACAATCATCATCGAGTAATGTTTCCAATCATTTTCAAACTTTGTCGGCTGATCAGGCCTCTCCTTGTCTTCTGTGCTAAATTCACCCCATTTGAATCGCGCAACCTATCGTTTTTTAAGTTAATGTATGTTGATTGTAAAATTCTACCAACAATCGATAACTTTCAGCAGCCGTTTTCTACAAATGATAGAAAGTTATCAGACATGTCCGCAAAAAAAATTTTTTTAAACACAAAATTCGACATTATTTTAGTGACTAAACAAAATGTCTCTTTCCACTATGGCGCCTATTGAAAACCAAATTATAATTACAGATGTTTACTCTCCAAAATATCATATTTATTATTATTAATGTAAACAATATATATTCAAACCGAGATTATTACCCAAAACAAAAAATATCTTTTAACGTTTGTTGGTACATTTTTTATCTGCTTGTATTTAAAACTCGTAATTTGTGTATATTCGGCTTGAATTCACCTTTAGCAATTATTTGAAATAGTATTATTTCTTTAAACCCCACGGTTGTTAAAGCCGTGACCTACCTATGCTTATGGAGACACAAAGAGACTAAGATTCACACACACACCAGTTGATGAGTTCTAGTTTAATCTCAGTAATGTAAATCCTTGAAAAGAACACTACCAACTGCAACATCCTTTGTCTCTTTACGAATCCAGCGCATTTATTTTGTTATTCTTCACATTATTTTTCTGATTCATATTCTGATATCTATGACATAATTATTGGGAAACTTTGTATCCCTCCATAGCGGTCCAGAAAATCGTGGGTTTCTATGTTTCTTAGTATTTATTTTTTTTAAGTTCTAATTTGCATCGAAAATGGATGCCACAGGCAAAACATTAGCTTCGAACGCGAGGAGTGTGCGTGCTTAGGATTTAGTTTCTTTTAAATTTACCTAAGCTGAGATTTCAAGATAAAACAATTTCTCAATATTGTGCATATAATAGGCAGAGATGTTAGCTACTGAATCTAATTTTAGATATACACACACACACACATTAAATTTGGATATTGGGGGTGACCTCAATCTAAATGTTATAGCTTATAGCAAAGTTAAGGAACTATCAATGGATGATTAAAACTCAGTAGAACGATGCACAAAAGGATTGATAGTTCTCACAGAAAAATAGGACTTAAAAAGAAAACTAAGTTGGTAGCAGTCTGTGCATGCAGACATGCAGCTTTAGCTAATGCTTTCATATGCATTTAATTAGTAGTTTATATCCTTACAAATTCAGTTACAAATTAACTTTTTCTATAATTTTGATTGTATTTTTATTTCTGACTAAACTATATTAAAGAATCTTATAATTATTTTTTTTGTCGTTTCCTCCTTAAACAAATAAGGAATAAACTCTTATTTATTTTGCGAAACCACTTGTCGGTGACAACAAATATAACTATGATTATATTATTATGATATAATACTACACACGTAATTGAAATTTGATTAAAAGTATAAGTTCGTTAGCTACAGTTTTTGCTTTGGAAGTGATGGTTCATTTCGACGCTCTTTAGTAAAATATATGAACATTCTTGCAATGTGTTTTCTAATCAATATCGCATAAACCAGAAGCTTACAAATGAAAAATCTGCGTTTCTTCAAAAATAAGTATTTGAGAAATTGGATGTCAATGTGGAAGCCCCCGGCGGGTGGTTTGAAATGCACAGCGTAATATCAATTGCCAAATGTTAAAGAAAAAACTGTTTTTTGTAGAAATTATGAAATCTTTTTATTTAAATATATTTAAGACATCGCAACAGTTTTAATTGCATTTTTAAAAAAGCGGCTATTGTAATTCCCATTTATTTCTCATAACTGATGCGTTAGCTACCTCCACAATTATGAAATTAAAAGTTTGTATTATTTTATTTTGTTATTAAATAATCGATGACAAAAATATTGAATTAATTTTATTTTTATGAATAAAATCAATATTTATAAAACTACCAGAAGAAATGGAAATTATTTGTCGTAAAGAACCTTTATTGATAAAGTCTTATTAGTGAAGTGTCCTAGAAAAACCATTTTCTTAATTTTTATATTTTTTTTAATTAAGGCGAAATAAGCGATACAAAAATTATTGAAATAAGAAAGTTAAATTAGAATTCGGTAGAGTATAGTTTTCTGTTTATCTAAGCATTTAACACTTAACCTTTTTTGAGGCAGTGCCAATGAATATTAAAACTCTTAAATGATTAATAGCTATGGACTGCAGGGCACAAAAGCGTGCTTAATAATGTGTATTTTAGAAACGTTTGTGTGTTATCAAACAAAAGCTAGAAAATCTCGGAATAATATCTAACAAAATCTGAATGAAAAACAAAAAATCAAAACAAAAAGCAATAAAACGTTATGAAAAATGTAGTCGTTTTTCTTTGCGTTAATATCACAGCCAACTGAAACTGCATCAGCTAAATACAAAATCTTATAAAAATTGTTGACGTTTGGCGTACGTTGACTTGCCCACGCTTAAAAGATTTATTGTGCCTTTTAAATGTAGTGGTGGTTTGCTGTTATTGTTGTTGTTGTTGTTAGCAATATTATCCGAACAGCTTTATACATTGTTTCTGTTTCTGTTTTGTATACAGTATTCGTTAATATAGTCTTATTTTAAAGATCTTTTATTTAGTTTGTTATCATCATTTTTTCTGAAATTTTATGCCGTTGTATTTATATGCACACAAGAGGAAAATTTGAATTAAGCCGTTTGCGTAGGCAGTTTAGGAAATTAATTTATTACTTTTTATTATTTTTCCTAGAAAACATATTAAAAAAACGGTAAGTAACATTTATGTAAAAATTTAACATACAATATATCAACATATGTGTGTACATACATCTTGGCATAAATCCGTATCATAAATAAGTTTTTATAAATACGAATATAAAGTAGTTTGAAGTTGTAGCTGTTTCGTAATTCACATTTAAAAATCTGAGGAGTGGGATCCTTTAAAAATAAATGGTTATTTTACGAATTTAATTAAAAAAAAAGTAAGAGAGCAACATATTTGAAAATTATTAACTTAATTTAAGAGTGTGAAAATAGGAAAAGAGTTTAAAAATTACAGCGGATTTTTTACTGAATAAATAAGCATTTTTTGGATGTTACCCCTATAGCAAAAAATTTCTAAAGTAACATTGAATCATTTCAAACCTATTTTGTGTATTTATAGTTTAATAAGTTGCACACCAGCAAAGTGTTTTATATTTCAGGAGCCCTGCACAACATGTTAAATCGCAAGCAAAGTAAAAATCTGATATTAATAGAATAACAATACATTGGGTATTACCACGGCTCATTAATTGTTGTTGAAACAAAAGGATCGACGGTATTGTTTAGAATAGTTATTCAATATTTAGTAAGTAAGAAGACACAATTTACATCTTTGGCACTTTAATGTCAAGGCACGTTTTTACCGCCAATAAAGTGCCTTGAATTTCTAGTCACGCAAATGTTCTGAAAAGTCAATTTATAAACACAAAAATACATAAAATTGTCCTCTTTTTACAAAAACCTTAAGTTTAGTTCCAGATAAACATAGATTAGAACGTTAAGTATTAAGTTTGTAGAAGAAATGAAGAGCATCCAGATTTTATGACCCAATAGCTTATTTCTAGTGTTATATTTGGGAAACAAAGTCTTAACAGGAGATGTAGAATCACACTTCTTAATTCTAACATTGAAGCAATAAGAATTTCTCCTACAATAGCTAGACGAATTCTCATAGACTGGGTGTTTATGCTTTCAGTTTGTAAAGTCTTCTTAAAATAAGACAACGAAATTTATATGAACACTAAATTAATTTTGCGTTAAAATTTTTTTTCTATAATAAGACCAGAGAGTTGACAGAAATAATTAAGTGTTTTACTTCCAAAATTCTTTTTAATGAGTAGAAATAAAGAGCTTTCGTTTTTATTGACAACAAATACCAGAAAGTTCACAGATTGTATCTTTTCAATCATGTCAACAACGGGTTATCACGTCCTTTGTATACTTGCCATTTTTTTTTGCAGCCACGATTTTAATCGGAATATAGCAGTGTTAATAACGATGAATGGCTTTTGAGAAAAAACCAAATATCGATACACCTTTGAACAGAATATCAAAAAAATATAATATAAAAATTAATTGTTATTCAAGGCTAAAAGTAATAGTTAGTAGTTTTTGGGATTTTCTAAAACAAACTCAGCTTGTCGGGTGCTCTTTTTCGGTAGGTGGTAGATTTCCTAAATAACGCAGCTTTTCAAATTCAATCAACGACTGATTTTTGAAAAACTTTGTGAACCATTTAACAGTTTTAGGTCATACTGTAAACTTTCTATAAGACAAGTAGTATGAAGGTATTTGATCTGATCGATAAATGCTATCCACTTCAATATTACAATGTCTAATAGATTTGTATTCGGTTTGATATAAATTTTATTGCTTCTGTCAGTTTGCAATTTACCACAACTTTGGGGTTTGCCTTCCAATTATTTCGTAGAGTTCCACACGCATAAGTTTTTCGTGTATTAATCAATTTTGCAAAAATACCAGAATTCTAAAAATTATCCATCTTGAACGAATAATCTTTAAGGAGATATACCTCTAATTGATTTAAATTTAAAACAACGTCAGTAGTTTGAATAACATTATTGTCAGTTTCATAAGGATATTCTCTGTAAATGTTAATTTTCATTCCAAGACTATCGAACTCAAATAGTTCGTATAGTTTTATACCATATTTGGGTTTTTCAAATTTTATGTGTTAGGAAAACATAGTGTTCCCTGACCTAGTATCCATGGTCGTCAATACAAATATTTTTTTTATGTTGTACACGCTAAACATTGTATTGGTCCCACCTTGTAATATCTTTTGTCAGATGATATTGAATTATCAGCCTAATGAAAATAATGAAGTAACATAATAAAATGTACGTATGTCCGTCAGGAAGCCATACTACTTTGTTTGTTTATAAGTTTTGATTAAATGAAAGAAATCAGATCTTATATTGATATATGTGTTATTTAAAGTTGGCAATTATGTATGGAATACAATATCACAAACACGAGCCTTTTTGAGCACATTTTTTATTCAATTTTCACACATTTCACGCGGTATTTTATTATTTTCATCACGAATATTTTGTTTGAGTTTCTCAAGCGTTTTTGGTTTATTTGTATAAGCCTTGCTTTCCAGATATCCCCGCAAAAATAAGTCCAGAGCAGTCAAATCAGGTAACCGTGGACGCCAATCAACATCACCATTTTTTTAAATAACTTGTTTTGACAAGAGTTCTCGCAGTAATTCCATTGTAATCCTGGTTGTATGTGATGTGGCATCTTCTTCTTGATACCACATATTAATCAAGCCTAAAGCATGCAGTTGTGGCGCTAAAACGTTGTCAAACATATCACGATATCCTCTGCACTCACAGTTACCGTTACACCGTTTTCATTTTTAAAGAAATAAGGCCCAATGATTCTTCCTGACCAAATTGCACACCAGACTATCAATTTTAAAGGATGCAAAGGTGACTGTTAAATAATTTGGAGGTCTCCCAACCGACTATTCTGTTTATTCACATATCCATTCAAATGAAAATGTGCCTCGTCACTCATTATGAGTTTTCCACGAAATTCGGGGTTGTCATGGGCAAGCTGTAACATCCTATTGACAAATGTACGGCGGCATAAAAGGTCTTGTAGAAGAAGCTGTTGTGTCAACTGAATCTTATATGGAAACAAATGCAAATCGTTGTGCAAAATTGTGGTCAAAGTTGTTCTTTGAAGAAGAAGCTCCTGAGCACCGCGTCGAATTGAGGTTGATGGATTGTGTTAAACACTTTCTTGACTAGGAGTAATGTTTTCAGCCGATCTTGCAGTACGTTGTGGTCCATGCTTGGGCCTATCATCTATAGACGCTCTTTCTTCTAAATCACTCACTGCACGATAAATAGTGCGTTTTGTTGGCACGTTGTTTCTGACAAAAATTTCACGTAACTTTCTCATCGTCGCAGTAATCGATGATTGATTTTGATAAAATGTTGTAACGATTAAAACACGTTGGTTTATCGAATATTTTTCCATAATAAATTTGCCACGTGCCTACTTCACCACTGCCATATATGAAATTTCAAGACCAATGTTTACCAAAATGGCGGCAAAGCAAACTAGTCTACATACCCACCGGACACCCTGCGGGCACCCCAACAATAATGATGATGGCCATAGAGAACATAGTAATAAAATTTAAAAAACCAATACCCAACAAAGCTAATTAAAAGCCATTAACTACAAGGCAAAAATACACATATTAGAGATTGTTGAAAAAACTACGAAGATGAATGGATAATATTAACATAGATGACACGAATGCAAATGAAACTTGTGAAAAAACCAGGTAAAATCCTAGTCTGCTAATTTCAATATACCTCTCGCTTTTAAGAACGAGTTTGTTATATCAAGACGTGGGTTAATGGTTATGAGGACTAATCACATTTAAGAAAACAAAAAAATATATTATTTTAAAAGCTTGTTTGTGCTTCAATAATGTTCAATTGATGGAAAAGTACAAATTCAAATTTTCTATAACCGTCCAAAAACACTATAATTTCTGAAGCAATGATATTCTGCTTCTAAAACGCTTATTCTACAAAATTAAAGTATTCAATTTCGTGTCAATATTTTCTTGAAAGATAAATAATTCAGGATTTTGTTTAATTTCTGTCCCTGTTATTCGCATTGATATTATTGCTTGTGAATCAGCCATTATCTCTAGGTACGGAGACGATTTCGTCTTCTCTATCAATTAAATTG
Organism: Trichopoda pennipes; assembly: GCA_030448955.1. NCBI lineage: Eukaryota > Metazoa > Arthropoda > Insecta > Diptera > Tachinidae > Trichopoda > Trichopoda pennipes. Next base: position 2,215,351 of record JASKUP010000064.1, read on the forward strand.
CCTCTATTTGATGGAAACTATACACTATAATCAGAATATTCAATAACACAAGATGAATTAATCAAATTTTCATTTAGTTTACATTTCAAAAAATTTCGGTGACAGTAAATTAGCAAAAAACTTAAAGTCGTCGAAGCTGCCAAAAGGTTTATCAGTTAGTAATAACATGTCATCGGCAAAGCTACAATATTGTCAAATATTATTATCCAAAAAAATATGGAACTTAATACAGACTTTCTCAATATAACTTAGATGAAAATAATCTCACGTTCTAATTAGAAAAGTTAAATATTAAAATTCAATTTATTTAATTATTGTTTATAAAAATCATCATTGATTCAGTACAAAGCCTTGGTATTTATTAATGATGATCTCAAAATTTGTTATTTTAATTGAATATTATACAAATTATTACAAAAAACTAGCAATTAATTAGAATAAGAAGTAAGCAATATCTTCTTGGTGAAAAATAAATTAATAATAAAATAATTAACAAATTAAATAGTTTTAGAAAAATGTCTTCAGAACAGTTATTAGACTCTATGCGAGTAGTTCATATTCATTGTTATTAAGTGTTCTTTTTATATATATATTTATATTTGTTTGATTGCTTTGTTTTGTTTGTTTGTTAACAGTATGCGGTAATTAAGTGGAAGAGTAATAAAGTTGAGGAAAAACAGTTTATTGTTCTTGCTTCTTTATAGATCTCAAACTGGACACGTCTTCTTCTATTGCTTTTTTTCACCGCTTACTACTGGGATCTTGTTCTGTAACCAGATACAGCCACTTACATTTTATATAATTTTTTATATTATTTTTTTTTTTTGCATTTTTATGCTTTTGCATTTAGCTGCATATTTACAAGAACATTGTTTGTATGAAAACAGAACAGATAAGAGTTCATAAAGAAAAATACTTGGAGGAAATAAAACACTTTATAAAAATACTTTTTTGTCTTCACATGCTACAAGTATAACACAACAATTTATTTATTTACTTTATATTTCTTTGCCGTGGAACAATAAAAAATGACTAAAAAAACAAAAGCAAAAATGTTGTTAATAAAGTCGTTGTTTACCTGACACCTGGAGTAGTGGTTGTTGGTTAAGGTGAGGTCCATTATTCATAAAATGCGACATAATTTTTGTTGTTGTGCTTGCCACTTGGTATCTTAACGTTATGAAAAATATTTGATATTGGCTCAAGATTACATAGATTTAAGCTCTTACCATTGAATGTTGCAGGTTAACGAAAAACCAAATGTTTTAAAAATCCTGAAGTATTTGAACTTTTCGTAGAAAAAAATATAATTTCGTTACAAAATTATGGCTTTATTTACTTTCTTATGTAAAGCTAAAATACGCGAGTACTTAAAAAATATAACTTTGGGGAAACAGCTATCAAAACCATGATCAATTAATGCCACTGAAGGGGGAAAACAATTTACATACTTGTCTGGATACATCGTGTTTACCAAATATATGAAATGGTAAATCTATTGTTTTCTTTGCCAGACAATGAGCACTGTTTCGTAAATAGCTAGACCCTTGCTGTAGCAAAAAGCTTTAAAATTTCGTTAACTTATTATAACATTTTAAATTACTCCTAATAATTATTAACTTAATTCAATCTGTCCATTCTGCCAAAAGCTTTCTTTTTTCGCAAAAAAAATTTATATGCGTACATATTTTTGAAATTCCTTCATTAAAGAAATTAGGAAAAATTACAAATACGTAAAGGGATGAGTTCGGGGCTTTTAAGGCTCTTTTAAGTGCAATTTGTACCCTTTCTTTTTTTTGTTGAAATTTAAATTTTGCTTTTCTGATACTTTTGTTTTTATCTTTACCGAACTATTTCTAATAAAGGCCTAATACTGGTCACTAAGTAGATTAAAAAGCGAAAGTTATCGCATTAGTTGCAGTAAAGCAAATTAGACGGTCAGATTTGTATTTCTTTTATTGTTATGACAGGGCGATTCAGAATTGAACTCTGCAATATATGCGGGTTAAGAGCGAATCTTTTCTCTGTTTATGCTCACATTTGTCTTCATGGGCTGGATTTTTTAACACTCAGGTGTCGGAAAATGCTGATCCACTTATCTGTGTATCACCTGCTGTGGCTTTTTAATTTCCATCGGGGCCTTGCATTGTATATATGCAATGAAGTTGTGTACCAGTGCCAACAACCATTGGGCACATATGACCTCGAATTTAGCGGGTTCTGTGTTAAATTCAGGATCAGGGCACATCTCTTGCATTTCGGGTTTCTCTACAGAAGCACAAGCGCGGGAAGGGATAAAATTTTAGCTGGCTTCGATTTTTTTTTCGACTACATATCGAAGATTCTCGACAGTTGCCCGAACAGTGAAATTGTTGTTGCTGGTGATTTCAATGTTCTAGAACTGTTCTTGGCTTCGCCATTCCAGCCACACAACTACAGAAGGCCAATATATTGAGCTATTTACCGCGCTCAACCACCTTGTGCAATTAGTGAATGAGCCGACACTCATTCCTTGTATTGAAGGATACCACAGCAATACGCTCGACCTTTCTCAAACTTCATCCCCACAAGTATGAAGTTAGTGCTTGTGCACCTCTCGGCAACTTCGATCACTATATCAGGGAATAATGCTAGTTCTTCAAGTCCGACTCTTTTAAAGAATGATCAAATATTCACTAACCCGGTTGATAAAGCTAAGCGTTTGGCTGACAGAGTATCCGTTACTATGCCGCAGATATTCTTTCGAGCTCAAGAGGTTAACAACTTTTTAGCAGATCTTAACATCAACGTTTCCTGGGCCAGATTGGATACCAGCACTGGTCCTAGCGCGTCCGTTAGCAACCCTTTTCAGTATATTGCACCATGTCGGTGAATTTATAAAGTTTTGGAAAGTTTCTAACGTAACGCCAATCTCCAAAAAGGGTAAGGCTCACAAACCTGAAAATTACCGCCCAATTGCTATTTGTTCTGCACTTTCTAGGGTGATTATAGGGTAACTATCTAACAACTTACTTAGCGACTGACAGTATGGTTTCCGCAGGGGGGGCTCTACGGATGACTTGCTGGCTTTCATGCGGAACAATGGGGCAATTCCATACATCATTTCAGAGAGTAAGGTTGTGGCTCTAGATATTTCTAAGACGTTTGATAGAGTGTAGCATGACGTACTTGTATCAAAACTTGTTGCTTTTGGTGTCGGTGATAATTTTTACAGATTTATATCGAGTTTTCTCAAAATTCGCAATATTTGAGTTGTTATGGATGGGATTTCACCAGACGAGTTAAGGATTAATTCAGGAGTAGCCCAAGTCTCCATTCTTTCTCCTACCCTATTTCTTATTTTTCTAAACAACCATCTTTGTCAAACTTTCAGCCCTTTATACTCTTTCACAGATGACAGTATCATTTGTCAGTCGTATTCATTTGGTAGTAGACCAAACCAGTTGGAGGTAGAACATGAACGATACGCTCAATCAGGAATTCGCAACGACCTCCGGTATGGGCCGGCGCACAGTAGACATTTTATGCACATTTTACGAAAAGTCCTTTTTTTCATGGTCCCCAATTGTAAAATTTTAAAGTTCGTTCGAAAGTAGATACAAGTGTACCTCGGGAGCGAAAAAATAAAACTTTATTTTAACCATATCACACTGAACAGGGTGATTCAAAATGAGCATTTTCAGCATTTTGCTAAAATGAGAAATTTCTTAGTAAATTTTTGATTTTTAAACAACTATAACTCTTTTGCTCTACAAGGTTTTTAAACGAAACAAACTTTGTATAATAGCGTAATTTGTTAGCTATTAGTATGAGATATTTTTGATTGATTTTTGAGTTTTAGAAATTAATTTTTTAGAGGTCCAAATTTTTTCTAAATTCTCTTACTAAATAGAGCATAACTTCTAAAGTTCGTTAGGGAATGTAAAAGCACTGGCACTGTGTCATAGCCCTAAATGTCCCGTATACGTCTATACCCATCGTATACCCGGCACGATCCGATCGTGATCACAAGAACATTTTTTCTGACACAAGGTCGAAAAATTTTTGCAAAATGAAAATTAAAAAATTTTTTTTTTTTGTTTTGCTATTTTGTAAGCATTTTATTTATTTTATGAGAGACGATGTTTAGGTGAATATGGGTATTTTTAGAAAGAAAACAAACATTTTAAGTCAATTTCAAAGTCATGCACAATTGGTCATAAAAATATTTTGCCTACTTAAAATCACATAAATTGATATAATTTAGCTCACAAAAGTACTTTGCTTTTTAAATTGAAATACCCTCGTCAACAAAATATTGCAGACCAATGAAATTTACTTTCAAAAAAGAAACAAAAAATGTTATAACTGAAGAATTCCGAAAAATAAAAGATGAAATTAAAGACCTTCACCCTGTAATATTTACTGTTGATGAACAGGAAATTGAAGTAAATTTTAAAATGTATCTCACAATGATTGATGGAAAAGTTGCACAAGCTTTAACTGATACAAAAGCATCATCAAGCTGCATTATATTCCAAAGAACATCAAGTCATCCAGTCCCAGAAGATAACACTTTTAAGGCAACATACGAATTTGGATTGTCTCCTCTTCATACCAGAATACGTTTTATGGAGTAAATTCTTAAATTGGGTTATGATTTCGATTTTGGTCCGTTAGGCGAGGAAACAGTGAGAAAAAATAAGGAAATTAAGAAAAAAAACAAAAAAAAAAACAAACTAACGAAAAGTATTTAGATCATCGATCAGTCATAGCAAGGAGAAGGGAACACAAATGATGGAAACACTGCAAGAAGAATTTTTTCAGATCCAGAAACTGCAGCATCTATCACAGGAGTAGATTTGGAACTAACAAGGAGATTCAGTATTATTTCACAAGTTCTAGAATGCAGCCGAAAGATAAATGCAAAGAAATTTGGAAAGTTCGCCAAAAATACAGCTATTCTTTACAGCAAAAAAAAAATATTCTTGGAGATATATGCCATCAACAGTTCAAAAAATTGTGCTATGGGGAATAAATCATTCAACAAAATATTCTACCAATAGGAGATCTATCTGAAGACTATAGATTCTTTCGTAAGCATAACACAAGAAAAATTTCTAGATATTATCCTAATGAAGACTTGGTTGTTATTTTATTATGCACATCAGATCCCTATATGTGCAATATCCGTAGAAGCTAAACTACTTCTAAAAGACGAAAATCAAGACTATTTAAAAGAAATATTTACTAAAATTGTTTAACTGTTATCTGTATGTATTTCATCCTTTTAAATTTTTTTGTACATTAATAATGTATTAATCAATTTACAATAAAAGTTTACATATACGAGTAGTATTTATGCTTATTTTGGACTTAAATACCTTCTTATCTAAAATAAATCTGAAGCAATGAATATATTTTTTTTTTGTTTGCTACTTAATTAGCTAATTTTTAACTCAAACTGTTTCAAAAAACCAACCTTTGGCTTCCGTACTAAAAATTTCACGGTGGCCAAAATTTGGCCCTACCTGACTAAATCTATGTTTTTAATAAGTACAAGTTCTAAACGTGACTCAAAATATAAGACTTTATGTAAAACAAACTCTTTGAACAAGTTTTAATACTTTACTTTCGTACCAAAAATCAGCTAAAACGTAGAATGTATTTGCAAACCTATGACAACTTTTTTTCTAACCGATCGATTTTATATTTTTTATACCTTAAACGAAAGCCTATGATCTCACCTAGTAGACAAAAAACCAGCTATCAAAAGTATCCGTTCAAAAGTTATATATTTTTGACCGCCTTCTCGTAAAATGCTCCCACAGTGCCGCGACGCAAACTGTATTTTGAAGTGGCTCGACCGCATACAGGAGAGAGCCAAGAGGCTCGTTGGAGCGGTAGGGTATACAACTCTACTAATTCCCTAGAGCTCCCTCCGGGTGCAAATTGATATGTTGTGACGGAATCTCACCATTATTACTGATTGGCCCTGGTTGGCCCTTCGGGAGTATCGTGGTAGTGTGGGTCGGATGATTGCCGTTGTGTTCTTAAATTTTATTCAGCTTCATGTGTTTTGGACCAGGTATGCAAATAAATTTCTTTGAGGCTTTGACTTTATAAATTATCGGGAATGATTTTAAATACTTCTCTTTTGTTTCGATATTGATACTGTAGTACTTATTTAACTTGTTATTTTAAGAAGCCAACAGAATAGATGATGATGCTGTACTTATTGCAATTGTGTAGTTGTTAATTGACTTAACAACTACACAATTGCTAGTTTTTTTCTATTTTATTTATTTCTGTGTTATTTCTTTCATAAACTATTGCTATTTAACTGTATAAAAATAATAGCTGAAATAACACATTCTTCGAAAAATGTAGTAAATTCAATGAAACTAAAGAAAGTAAAAGTACTTGCCGTAGAAAGCTAAACAGCAATTGAACACAAGAAAGAAAACTATCAAGTTGCTTTAATAATTTCTTTATATTGAGGGAAAAAAATGTTAAAATTTTTTATTTTTGTTGTTGTTGTTTTATACATTTTTTGCTTACTTTGCTCACTGACTTTCAGTGAAAAGTTGTTAGTTTTTTGTTTATTCTCTAATTTTGTATGGTTTTCTTAAGTTTATTATAAAAAATTTACTTTTACTCTTTTATAAAAGACTTGCCATAGATGATTTTAAATGTGATGAATGAAGCCTTACCTCTAAAGAAAGTTTTACGTCAATAACCCTTAACATGGTATTTGTATAATTATATTGATTATAATTAAATTGCCTCATTCAAACATTTAAAGATAAGTTCTTGCAGAAAATAAGACGCTAATATATGAACTGTAAAATACTTAAGGTGACAGAAAGATAATTTTCTGCTGGTGTTCAGTAGCAGTATGAAATAGTAGTTATGTGAAAAGAAACTAGTAACGTTAAAGCGCAGAGATTGCCTTGCAAACCAGATTAAAGCCGTAAAGCACAAGTCCAAAGTTATGAAATCATTTGCGTTTTAAAATTTTTAATGTTTAATGTCTTTGTAAATTTTTTAAAAATATTTTATACAAAAGCAAACCTACAAAACTTTAAGAAAATTTAGCTGAGCGCCTTTAGCGGGAAGAAAAATATTTTCCTGATTATTTTAAATTAATAAAAAAGTTCACATTCTGCCAAAAACAAAATACCTTCATAATTTTTTTTATTTTTCTGAATATTATTTTCAGTTTTATTCGACATTTTTTTATTTCTATTAAATTTTAATCTTTTCACACGGTCATTTAAACGATTTTATTTTTTATTTTTCTCTCAATATTTTTCTTTCAATATTTCCTGAAGAAGCTTTCCACAGGAAAGCGAAATATTGAGAGAAAAATAAAAAATAAAATCGTTATAATTTAAATGACCATTTGTCTGAATTTTAAATCCTATAGTTTGTGGTATATAAATAAAATTAAGTTCTTTCTCTTTTTAATGTTTCAAAATTTTCCGGAGAGTTTCCTGAAAAAGGTACTTAATTACTGAAACTAATATTTATGCCCAATTGAGGTTTCTGAATTTTCGAAAGACACGAAATGCCGCCATATGATATCTTGTTGTGAGTGAATTTAATTCTACTTGCAATTACAAACTAAATTGTGTTTCTAGACGAGATTGAAAAAAATGCCGATTTGCTTATCCTCTTCAATAATGGCAACCGGAATTTATGTCAAAAAACTTAATCCTAAACTTACTGGATGCAGCGGGAACTGCTTTTAATTTAAATTTGCATAGAGTTTATGCATTAAATCAAGCATTTTCAATCAAAAGAAGAAAGCGTTTCCATCTGTAAAGGTTCACATGTATTGAATATAGGCAATACAGTGCCAAACATAAATAACTTTTTATTTTCTTGCGAGTTTGATTCGGCAGTTCATTACCTCTTAACTAATTTCGAAATTTTAATTAAATTTAAGACTGTGATAATGGACCTAGACCAGATTAACGTTTGTTATAAACTCCGATTTTTTTTTTGAATTTATGCTTCTCTTAGTTGAAATCCTGTCCTTTGGGCAGATAACCAGCTTAAACAAGAAGAATTTTACCATAAAGCTCTGTGCGGTTTTGCTAATAAGGTAAAAATTGAGAGTTATTCCAGCTTGTAAAAAAACGATAATTAACTATAGCTGATCATCCTTCTCTGTTGTTTAGATTTCACACTCAAGAAAAACTTTAGAGTTCTAGACTTTAATGTCTTACCAGATTCAAATCACTTAAATAAGTTGAGAATTTATATACTTTTTATACATAAGCCATAATGTCAAAAGAAATATCGAAAACAGAAAGTAATCGTATGCTAAGAACATTTCACTATAATAATTTTTATGCTCACTTCAATTTTACATTATACCATCAGATTACACCTAAGTAAATGATTTACAAACATGTGTTTGTAAATCACAGATGGTAAAGTTAGTGCCACTAGAATATCGAAATCTCATTTTGCAGCTTTGCTTTCCAAATGTTTTCAAATACCACTTTCAGTTTACCCTTTGATTTACTTCGACTTTAAAAATTATATTTGAAATTTAATTTTCTATCAACTCAAATACTTCTAATTACTGTGAGGATCCAGGTTGTCTAGTTATTCATAACTCCGAAATTGATTTTTCTATTTTTGGGGAAGCATTGAGTTTTTTTTTGTGTTTTCTAAAAAATTAAAGTATTTTTTTAATAATAATAAAAAAAATTATATTAACTAAGACTACCACAACATAATTGTGTTGATTTTTAAAGTTGTTTTTCGGTAAGCTCACTGAAGAAATATTTGGAAAGCAAAGCAAGAGTTAACTTGTGAATTATTAGGTAAAACTTGTTCAGAGATCAGGTTGCCGGTCTAATTTTGTTCGCGTAAGTGTAAAGCGGAGCACGGATAAAAGTAACCAGGTTGATATCTAAACTAGAGTGTGCATTATTCAGATACCAATTACCAGTTTTTATTTTTTCGTTTTTTTATTGTTGTAGTAGTCCTCTTGAAGAGTTTGTTTGTTTTGCTATAATGAATTAAAAATCCAGAAAATATCCACAAAATAAGGAGTAGTACTCTTGATATGTTTATAATGTGTCATAAACTTACAATATAAATGATAGTCTATAATTCTCAATTGGCATAGAGTGAAAACCTAATTCATTTTATTAACCAGCCTCCATTAAATTTTTATATCATTTCGTAGCAACATTGTTGCATGTATCATAGAGTGTCCTTCTAAGTTGGTAAAAGATTCTCTAGCGTTCAATGACTCGACTCGTTTTTGCTTGTTTCTTTGTCGCAATCGCCTCTACATTTTGTTGCAGCTTGCTGTTACCATAAGTGGAATTTTACACCTTTTTTCTACCACCATGAATGTAATATATCAGAAGAAATAAAAAGTTCTTTATAAAATAAAACCACAAAATAAGACAAAAAAAAAAAACTAAAAAACTTTAACAATCTATACAAACATGGCAAAAAAAAAACCCTTAAAAGGTTTCAATTTTTTTATTTTTTTTTTTTTTTGTTTTTGCAAAAATACTTAAAAAACCAACTGAATATTTAATACACCACATCCTCTGCTTAAGGTCTATTAGGAGCGATTTAAAGTGATTTTTAACTTAAGAATTTCATGAATCGATCTGATAACCAAAAACAGAAGTAAGGGCAAGTAAAAAACTCATCTCTGTTTCGAATTAAAATGGATGAAATCAATTTACTAATAAAAAGACTTAATAAAGTTTATGGTCAATATTGCTTATGATACTAATTTCCTTTTTAATTCTTTCTTTTCAAACAAAAAAATCAGTAAGCTCCACTAATATTTTAGCAGCAACAAGTGCTAAACCATAAAAGGCAGGAATACTGCAAATAAATACAAAATCATAAAATAAATAAAAAAATTTATTTAAGTCTTCTGAAATTGAATAAACAAGAAAAGAGCACATCGGAAATGCGCTTTTAAATATTTTTCTTTTATTTAGTTTAATGCTGCCATTGATTCAACTATTAAAATTCAATAAGCAAATAATAGCGAATAGTTCAAAAAATATATAGAAATAGTTAAATATAATAGTAATAACTGCATATAAAACCAATTTTTCAATTTAAAATGTTGTAAACCACACAATGTCAGTATAAAGAGAATAAAAACCTTTAATCATTGAAACCAAGCTTATTCGTCAACAAAATTAAAAAACTTCTCTAAGAAAGAATTTCTCTCATTTGCATAAATTATTCGATCGGGTAGTATATTTCATACTAAAAGCCATGTTCAGCTTTAGACAGTTATACAGCATTATTCCAGCATAATCTTTAAGAAGACTTCTGAGTTGGAAACCTAAAGGTTCCTAAAGTTTAAAATCTTAGAAATTACAAGAAATTGTGCAATGCAATTTTCTCTTTGAAAAGCAGCAAATGTGCAGAAATTGATGTTGTTCAACCGGAAATATTTGAGTATTTATGGAATATGGGCGAACTGAATTCTGATCTTAAATAACATATGTCTTATTCTATATCACCAGTACTTTAGCAGCCGATACAACCTTAATCTGGTTCAAATTAAACAAGCCAAATCCAGAATGCAAGAAATACAACTGCACTAAATCTGAACAACATACCACAGTGATGGAAGTAATAAATAACATATAAATAATATATAAATATAAACACTAATTAGGGAGCTCCGTAATAAATATAAATAACGAAATGAAACAAACAAAATCACCATTTGGAGCTCTGAGCTATACCTAGAAGGTGTCTTGATCAAACATATGGCCAAAGTAGGTGTCTGTTGCACTATGGGTGCGAAAATTGGAGTACATTTGGATGACTCGTTGGCAAAATTCTAGCATTCGTGCAAATAAATCGGAAAAATGCAAATGGATAGATCATTGTAGTGTGATTGATCAGCTAGTGTAGCCTTCACATAAGTATTGCAATATGCAACCTTAATTGCAATATCAAATATCCAAAATATTCAAGTGGGAAAGAAATAACCAAGCGCTGTTGATGCGATACATTTACAATATATAGTTCCCGTTACATTTCTCACTGCAATTATATAATAAGTGCCCTTCAAAATAATACATTACATGTTCTTGACTTAGTTGCCTCACGCACCGATCAGCACGTTTTATATTTCAACCAATTGTTTATATTTTAAGATTTATTAAAATAAAAATAATATGATTTAGATCATATTTTCCATGTATTTTTTTTATTAATTTTTCAACTCAATTATCATTTTACTAATAAATTTATTTAATAAATTAGCCTACTTATAGAAATGAGAGCTTAAGTATACTGTGAAATATAAATCAGCCAATATTATATTATACAGAGTGTTAAGGATAATAATAAAAAAGCGGAGACAAATAAAAGTTAAATTTATTTCCTGTTTGATCAAAGACTACATCATATATTGAAAAACTCGCGGGAAATATTGCAGAAGAAACCCTTTAGTAGAATCTCACAAGAAAGCCGACGCATGGGCAGACCCGCTCAAACTTGGAGATGAAAAATTTACAATAAATTAATGAAGAAAAGTTTTATTATGGCCGATTGTTTCAACCTGGAACTTGAATAATAATAATAATAATGCAGTGAAATTTATTAAACGTCCCATCGAAGAAACGGTTAAAAACCACTAGATATTGTTTTCTTTGTTCTTTTTTTAATTTTAAATCTAAATGGCAGCAAATGGGTTGGAACCGGTTTCAACGAAACTCCAAAGAACACAAAAGTCGCTTAATATTCCTTTTCTATGTTCATTTGGTTTGGTTTAGTTTCGATTTGCTATAAATGAACAAAGTATGAACCTCGATTGCATAATTTATCTGTAAAAAACCACAAAATTGATTGGTTCATAACTACATCAATACGTATGTACATACAAGTAAATATAAGAAAAATGGAACAACTGAAATCAAAACATGCTGCCAGCTCATTGACTTTTAGAACAACCTAAATCTTTAATTTTGTTTGGTGGGGGAAGATATTATCATTGGCCTTTGCAATTACTGTTTTAACTTCACGGCCGAAGCGTAAGCAGCAAAAATTTTTAACCCAAAACTTAAACTTCGAGAGTATTTTATCTATTTTGGCGATAAAGAAGGCCTTGTACGATACACCTCTGATCTCCAAAACTAGTAACAATATCAAGATTATGTGGGTTCCTCCGCACGTTAGAATATCAGTGAATGAGCAGGCCGATGCCGCGGGTGTGCAAGAAAAACATATGCCTTTACACTGTCTTCAGACTTTTGAAAGTCATGATATTTTTATTTAATTTCAAATTCCCAAAGAAGCCGGAAAGACAATGGTCCAACTTACCAGCATGCCTACATAAATTTAAATCCAAGTGGAAAACGGTGAAATTATCCTAAAACATGCCCTAGGAAGATTTCAAACCTTATAGCCAGAATCATAATTGGCCACAGCAGATAAACATATAAATATTTACAAGATAGATCCCAACGGCCAATTTACTCTACCTGTAATACACCACCATTTCCCATATATAAGACGAGTGCTAAACTTTTCACAATATTAGAACAAAACTCTTCTAATTTATCCAACCATCAAGCTGTTTCAAAAATATTTATGATCACAACAGTGAAATTCTTTTTAAATTCATATTAAATTGTAATCTTCTTTATAAATTGTAAAATTACTCTGTCTAATTTTATGATACGAAAGCCTTAGTAGCTAGTTTTCCTTTCCTATAATTTTATTATTGTCATTATATATAAATAAATAAATAAAATATTTTGTTTTAACTTATAAACTTCAACTTATAACTTTAAGAACAAAAACCTCGGGTAAGCGGGCAATTGGTCACAGGGACTTATGTTATTCGCGCTGGAAGCGTTTCAGAACCCCAGAAATTCACGAATCATTCCGCGTTGCACGGAAGTTGACAAACAGGTTAATTAAGAGATCTAAATCTGTTTATTACTTTCTTCCTAGAGCTCACAGCAAGTGACTCTAGGAAGAAATGGAAAGCAGTACGTGAAATTGGAATTGGCAAGTTTATTAATCAGGAGTTTTATGGCATTGACGCAAATACTCTGAATGAAAAATTTTTTAATATTAGTGCGGTTACACCTACCTCCAATTACTAGTGTTTCTCCAATGTTGCTTTATACAATAACTTTTATTTCAGCAAAGCTACTCGTAATTATGTGTTTTCTGGTGTGTTGTCAGTAAAGTCCAATGCAATAAATGCTGATGGAATTGATCCAAAGTTTCTTAAGATTCTCTTACCACAACTTGTACCAATAATAATGTTCATTTTCAACAAGATTTTAACTACCAACTGCTACCCAAAAATATGGAAGCTTGCAAGAATCATCTCTATAAAAAATCAAAATCTGATTATAGGCCGATAGCAATCCTACTATTCCTTTCGAAAGTTTTTGAAAGGTTGGTTCATTATCAGGTGACTCAATACCTTGAAAAGAATAACATTCTTACAAATTGCCAATCTGGTTTTCGAAAAGATCACTGCTGTATAGCGGCGCTAGTGGATGTTCCGGAAGATATTAGACAGCAAGGTGAGTGCGGCGATGTTACTTGTTTAGTACTTTTGGATCATTCGAAAGCTTTCGACACTGTTGATCATTACATTTTACGTAACAAATTAAAATCTTTTCATAGGTTTTCATCAACTTCTGCCGATCTGATATTCTCTTACCTATCTGACAGACGTCAATTTGTTGAAACAGGTACCTCAAAATCAACTACTTTGTCTTTGAGTCGAGGTGTTCCACAGGGCTCCATCTTGGGTCCCCTTTTTGCGCTATATAGTAATGATCTACCAACAAAACTTAAACATTGTAAAGTTAGATTATATGCTGATGACGTGCAGCGTTATATAAGTTGTAACATTAAATCAGTTCAGGTTTGTGTAAGAATTTTAAATGATGAACTTCATCGAATGGGCTGCTGCTAAGGGCCTGGAGATAAATTCAACTTAATCCAAATGTTTAATTATCAAGAAAAATTTATTGAAACTTAATTATCGAAACTATTATGAAACTTAAAATCGAAATTGTAAACGTTGCTAAAAATCTGGGAATTTACTTTAGCAGCAGCCTCACTTGCTCTAGCCGTATTAATTTTGCTTGTGGTCGTGTATGTGCTAAGTTAAGAAATCTGTGGCAAAGTCATCGTTGCACTCCTTTAAATATACGCATACTTCTCGCTAAGACATACTTGATGCCACTTTTACTATTTGGGTGTGCGATAGTATTAGCAAAATCAAACTAAATTTGACTTTCAATAATATGATTCGTGATGTATATGGTTTGAGAAGATATGGTCAGGTTTCTTCTTATGATAATAAACTTTATGACATGTGTCTTGATGACTACTTATAGATAAGGTTTTTAATCCTAATGCATAAAATTATATACACGCGAAAACCCGAGCATTTATATGAGCGATTGAACTTTTCAACCCTTAATAGAGGCAAAAAACTACTTTGTTTTAGATACAGCTCTCTCATATCTCAATTCCAATTCTATATTTATGCAATACGACTCACGAACGAGATTTCCAATAGCTCTCAAATCATTAGTAACGCACATCATTTCAAAAGAAATATAGTTTGTCACTTTTTAAGCTAGTGTTAACTAATTGTTAATATATATTTTTATTTTGATAATTAGGTTTTTATTCGTTTTGTTATTTTTTTTTTTGCTAAACTTTCGATTTACTTTTTTGTCTGTACTTGTACTGAGTTCCATACTGCAATATGAGACATAAAGTCTTGTGTGTGGGACATCGAAAATAAATAAATAAACTGCGCAGAGGCTTTTGTAACTCCTCTTACAATATTATTTAATTACTCAATTGAATTTGGTATATTTCCCGCAATATGGAAGACTTCTCTTATTATTCCGGTGTTTAAGTCTGGTAAAAAAAAATGATATTAGAAACTACAGAGGAATTGCTAAACTGAGTGTTATACCTAAACTATTTGAAAAATTAGTTACGGATCATTTGTGCCATCAAGTGTCTTCAATATTATCGTCTAGCCAACATGGCTTTCGTAGAGGATGTTCTACTGTTACTAATCTTTTACAACTCACAATTTTGGTTAATCGTGGTTTTGTCAATAAAGTGCAAACTGACGTTGTTTATACGGATTTTAGTAAGGTATTTGATAAGGTTAACCATAGACTACTTATCAGAAAACTACATTACATAGGATTCACACAAAATTGCTTAAAATGGATAAATTCATACCTTAGTAACAGGAAACAGAATGTTGCATTCAAAAATGCGATTTCTAAGCCAATCTCCGTTTCATCTGGTGTTCCTCAGGGGAGCCATCTTGGACCCCTTCTTTTTTAATTATTTCTCAATGACTTACCTGGTGTCATCAAGAATTCTTTTATACTAATGTATGCGGATGATGTTAAAGTATTCTTTACCTATAATAAATATGATGATCACATGCTGCTACAAGCAGATTTAGATTCTTTATACTCTTGGTGTAAATTGAACTCAATGAAATTGAACTTCGATAAACGTAAATATATGTGCTTCTTCCGAAGGAACCATTTAAATGTTAGATATTGTTTGAGTGGCAATGAGCTGGAAAATGTCAGCAGGATCACAGACCTTGGAGTTATACTTGACCATAAACTAAATTTCATTCAACATATTTCTCTAATTGTAAGCAAGGCAAGATGTCAGCTTGGTTTCATTAAACGTTGGGCAAAGGAATTTGAAGATCCTTATATCACGAAATATCTATATATGTCACTAATTTGTCCAGTTCTGGAATATGGGTCAATTATATGGGATCCACAGTACACAACTTATAGTAACGCAATTGAATCTGTTCAAAAACAGTTTCTTATATTTTGTTTACGTAGACTACAATGGAACCCGCTCTGTTTACCATCATATAAATCTAGACTTTCTCTCATCAAGTTACCATCTCTGGAAAGTCGCAGAACTATGCTTAATGCTATGTTCATCTTAAATATAATTAATGGGAATACTTCCTCTAACTTCTTAATTGAAAATATATCCTTTTGTGTTCCGTGGCGATCTACTCGATACTTTTATCCATTGGATATTCAATATTTTAGAACGAACTATGCAAACTCTGATCCTTTCATTAGATGTTGTAAACACTTTAATAAATTATACTATTGTATTGATTATACCTTAAATGAAAATCTGATAAAAAGTTATATTTTGTTCTCATTAAATAATTGCATATAATTGTCATATTTTTTCTTTTTTTTTCTCTTTCATTAGTTTTATATATATATATATATATATATATATATATATATATATATATATATAAATAAATTAAGTACTAATAGTCTGTAAGAATTATAAATTCATAGACTTAAATTAAATAAATAAATAAACAAATAAAAACAAAAAATAAACAGAAATTCTAGTGTCAGCATAATATAATTGACCTGTCATTTGCAATTAAAAGAACTGAACTAGTAAGATTATAATGATTTTAAAGAGCTAAAAGTTACGATGTAAGTAAGCTAAAACATAATATAGAACTTTAAAAAGGATTTAGATTGGAACATATATATAAATTAGAGGTTAAGTATAAATAAAATAACACATAGAACTATTTATCCATATACCAGCAAGCATTGATCATTGAGCTGAATTCAACGTTTGATAGAGATTATGGAGGCAACTGTAAGCAACATCAAGCAATTCCTGCGTTTGTCAGTTAAAAGATAGATGCCATAGAAATAAAAGTCAGCAAAATAAATGAATAATTACCCAGCTGTAAAAGTATACATTACATAAGCGATTACATAATCTATACTAAGTGGTAGTCAGTGGTGATGCGTTCGCTTATTTCGCCACTTACATTTAACATAGAAGTGTCATAGGCTGTTTAATCGATGCGCTCTCGCTTACAAAGTAAGCAACGACGTCATCAAGTGCCATTACAATTCAGTTTACATCGTAAGTGGAGTAGTAAGCAAAGTTGATTACAAATTTACTTGCGCATGTAAGGTAGGGTTAACGTGTGGTGCCACTATTGCAAAGATTTTGTAATTAAAAGAATATTGCATGGTTCGCTTTGAAGTCTATATGTATAAATGTAGAATGTATGTGATCTAATAAATTTGTTATTTATTTTACTGTTAATGCATTTTATCATTAGGGTGCATTTCATTTCTTAAAGTGCAATAATGCTTACCACAAAATTGCCCACATTACAAACCGAAATGCAGCGCAAACTTTTACACGAACATCTAAGTAAATATTATTTTTTGTATACTATATTATTGTATATTATTATTTTTGTATACATCGATTACAGCTGCATTACATAGTAAGTACTTAGATGCTTCGCTTACGAAGTCATAGTTCATTTACAGCTGGGTTCTTGATAGTGAGTGAAGCTATAAAAGTAGGTATAGAATAGAAATTTACCGATTTTTATAGAAACTCATACTCACTTAAAAACTAACCAATATTTCATATTTGCCGCCTAGAATAAAAATTTAGTTTCGAATCTGTAACTAAAACAAAGTTATAACATTGGCAACGTCACTTAATACTCAAAAACCTCCTAAGTTGAATGACTTTCGATCAGATTCTCATTTCTTAGTGCTTTTTACAATGTTTTCATTTCGCAAATTAAAATATTTACTTAAGATAAAAAAAATAAATAAAAGTCATTTTATTAGTCTTTTAGCATTTGCTGTCCAAAGTAATTTTAGCGTTTATAAAGCAAAAATTTACACAACAAATGAAAATCAATATGCAAATTTGTTATTCCTCTCTTCTATTCTGTTTTTTTTTGTTCTTTTTTATTTAATAATTATTCTCTTTATTATGAGCGAATTCATTTAAGTTGGCTAACAACCGCATGTTTTTATTATATGGTCGCTACAACTTTTTGTTACTACACACATTTGTATGTATGCATGTGTGTATATATGTATGTATGTATGTATGTATGTATAAAAGAAGAGCAAAAGAAATAAATATGTTCGCTTATGGAAATATTTACCTTTCTTGGATAAGTGTTTTTATGGTATTTAAATTTTTGCCATGTTTTCTTTTTGTTCGCTTGGTTTGCTTGTTTACAATCACGAAAACAGCCTAGACGAAAAAGAAAGAATCAAATAGCGATCAGAGCATAACTGAGCAAATAAAATAGAAAAATAAATTCACAAGCCATTCGCATATAAAAGCGTCTTGCATTCTCATTTTTTCATGTCGAACTTAAAGCACGATGCAAATAAAAATGTCGTCGACCCTAAAGAGAGGCAGACAGACAGACAGACAGGCAGTATTAAGAACTGAACTAAACAAAACATCCTGCATGAATTTTAAACTTTTTTCAACGGTCTGCAACGTAACGAAAAAAAAACTAGGGTAAACTGAAAAGAATTTGCAATAATTTGTATTTGGATATCAATAAAAAAAATATTAATTATTTTTAAATATGAGATTTTAATATAAATTTAAAATATTTTAGTAGGGAACGTTACCTAGATTTTGAAACGAAATTATTTTCAAGAAGTTTCTATAATTTTTGCAATAAAGCAAAAAATTCTTCTTGCACTACTCTCGCATATTATGCCGCAAGTGTATATGTTCTGCTAGCAATGTTACGTTTTAAGTGTGTGCTTACCAGTACTTGTATTCATGTATCTCATGTTGATTTTGACACCCACTACAACTATTCAACTTGCACTTACTTACTTAAAACACACACATATGCACGTACGTCATAGACACATAAATTGTGTGTAGTAGTAATAAACAAACTGTAGTTTATTAAGAATAAATTACAATATTAACACTCGATGACGCATAAACCAGTTAATTATTAAATACTTAGCAAACCTTTTACAATATTTGTTTGTGAAACCAGTCTTTTTCTACATGGTTTATTAATTTTATTTGTCAGTGTAAAATTTTGTTGCAAGGGTATCTCTCCGTAATAATTTTCGTTATTAATGCATTAGATATCAGGCACGTCCGCACTCACTCATTTCAATACTATGTGTATGTATGTATATATGTATGTATGTTTCTTTTTGCCAAAATTTCCACAATAGCTATTTATTCTTGTTTCTTCAATTGCTGTTACAGTTTTTTTATTAAAAACAAAAATAAAATTATTGGAGCTTTAATGACGGTTTACAGTACAATAAACGAACTAAAGAATAAAAAGAAAAGTAAAATAAGCGAAAAAAAGGAAAATGCAATGAGAACAAAAACCACAAACAATTCAAAATTATTCTAACATGACTTGCTGCACTGTGTTTTCACTTGCATTCTAGTTAGTTTAAAGCACTACTACCAATACTTAACCATAGAAAACTACATATAACAACAATAACACGTACTAAGATAGTAATCTATCAGATTTTAAAGCAAACAATTTTTGTATGAGTTTTGCTTTTTTTATTTACAGAATGTTGTTGTTTTGTTAAGCTTAGTTGTTATTATTAACTTATTGTTGTTGTTTTCTACTAACAAGAAATATTTGTTTATTTGTTTGTTTGTTTCTTGTTTTAGCACGCGCTGTTAGTGCAACTAATTTGCCGGAAAAGCGTTAATAATTTTTTTTCTTATATTTTTTTTGGGTCTTTTTTCTCCTTGGAAATTATTAAACTAATTTAATTTTAACCAAAAAAATGCTTAACGAGTTTTTTATTGCGGTCAAAATACATATTTTTTTGTTTTAACTTTTTTTGTTTTTGTAGAAGAGCGGTTTGTAGTTAAATAAAAGTCTCCAGCCATTTGTCAAAATTTAAAGCCAATATAATGTTTTTATTTATGCTAAGTTAAGCATTATTGTGATATGTTATGTATGAAAAGTGTTTATTTGAGTTACAAGACAGACAAAGCACCAAAGCTAAATTTAATTGCGAAAAATTTGGTTACAAACATAAAGGATTGTTTTCACATTTTCTATTTCATTAATTAAAAAGAAATATAAAAACAGTTTAAATTAAGAATTATGACAGTTAATTAATTGTCTTATTTATTTCGTTATTTCAGTTCTAAGATTTTTCTGAACAACTCTTTAATTCAAATTGCTAAATTCAATAAAATAAATATTTTAAAAAGTTTTATTTATTTTTTTGTTTTAGTATCTATCATAATTAAAAAATATAATAAACGTTATAGACTGAAGCACCAGTAGACTGGTGCTAAAGCTAAGGCTTTCGAAAGAATTAATCTTATTTTAATCAAGTAAAACCATTAATATAAGATTATAACGAAATTAAATAAAAAAGAAATAGTTTTAATAAAATAGAAGAACAAATATTTTCTTTTATTATGCGTTTAGTAATGTCTTAATAAGATTGTAAAATTTTGAATAAGGAAAATTAATTTAAATAAGCATTACTGAAACGATATTACAAATTTCATTTATCTGCAGTGAGAAATATTAAAAGTTCACGTCTTCAAATACGAAATGGCAGGTCATGCCGATAAATGGTAAGAGCCGTTTTTTCAATCACCACTGTTTTAATATTTTATGCAAAGAAGTTAACAAACCTTGACAAATAAATCAAAAGAATTTATTCAATATCAAAATACGTATGATTTAATTATTAAAAAATTACAAATTATTATTTAAAAAAAAATGTATGAGTTTAAATTTATGTTCATCTTTTTTATAAAATAGTTTGTTACTGTAGTCTCATATTTCAAACCATATTCGTTTCTTGAAAATGTATAACATGTTGCCTAAAGAATAAATGCTAAAATCGCTTTTTTATATAATTCAGCAGATTTATTGACGGAGTAAAACAAAATCATTCTAGAAACTCAAAAATTTACTAAAATTATTTTTGATTATTTTTCGGTCGTTAGACTCGAGGCTCTCTTATAAAGGTATGAGCAATACACGCAAGCATATCTATTATAACATCCAGCTTTTATTTAAATTTTTCTGGCTGTTTCTAGACAGTTTTTTTCTTATTATATTTGCAGCTGCATCTAGAGGGTTAACCGCTGGCATATTGATAATCTTGCGCTTTTGCCGTATTGATAATACATTTCAATAACCACCCTGATATCAACATTTTTAAAGCTAACTATAACATATTAAATAAAGAAATACGCTCTCGCAATTATTAATTAAATTTTTCGCTAGTTTTAATTATTTTTTTTTTTCGAAAACTCTAATTTCTTTAATTTTGTATTTCACACAATACGTAACAATCCTTTATTTACTTGTACTTTAAAAGAACCGGCAGTTAGTTCAATGATATTTTATATTAACAGACATTAGAAGTAAGCAAAGTTAAAGAAATGAAAATACATAAAATGGAAAGAACGTGATAATATTTACATTAGTAGCTAGCCATGTGGCCATAACCTGATGGTGGATCGAACCACTTTGGGTGACATGTAGCGTGGAGACTACCAACTCCTAGTCCAGAACACATGACATACCATGCTTATTGGATCTGGATTATTCATCATGTGCTGTTAGTCAAAAGTGAGATAATCCTGGCCCTCAACCTCAATAAGCAGTCAGAGAACAGCAAAAGTTGAACTCTTGGGCTTACTGATTTCCGTCGAAATAAATTGTAAGTTGCCCAGTTGGCTCCTGCAAGCCTTAAGGGGACTGGTCTCCCTTTTACCCCCAAATGACACATGTCTTAATGGTGAAACTCCATCAACGTATATCGATGTGTTCCCGGGGTGGCATAAAATAAAAAAATCTTATAAACTTAAGATTAAACGTAAAACTGTTTGGCTGCAATTGTTACTTATTAAATATTTATTTCTACGTTTTTTTACATCGCCAACAAATTGTTGGGGAACTGATATGGCTTTTTTCATATTGCCGATCTTCAGCTTAGTCATCAATTATTTTGCTTTCATGCTTCAAGGGTTAAAAAAATTTTTTGTTTAAACATGTCATGCGGAACTTCTTCAAGTGGTTTTTGAGCCTACCAAAACACTTATATTTTATTTATAATTTTGCAATAATTTTATATACTGACTAGTCTGTAAAAATTTTGTTTAAGTTTGATATTATGCAACATGCATTGCATTTCGCCCAACCAGCTATTATTCAACATTCTTAGTGATCATGGTAACATTAAATATTACAAATATTATTTTCTGTATTAAATACTAGAGAGACGACACCTGATGTTTGCGCAAAACTTGCATATAATTGTTAGGTTTAAGATGTTAATAGTTATTGTATTATAGATAGATTTCTAAATTATGCTTGATTTTGATAAAACAGAAAAAAACATTCATATTTATTATTTAATATTTGTAGTTTGATAAACGCTATATCAGCAGTTGTGGGTAAAAATACTATAAAGTTGCTCTGTTGATGTTCGTTTATATAGCAACGCTTCCCTTACTTACATAAGCGTGCAGTAAACCCGAACCGAAAGTTCTAAAAAAATATATTTTTATAAAATTTCCTCAGTTAATCGAAACTAAACTAAATTTTTCAATTTGTAAATAATTCTTATTTTAAACAGTCAAAACTGCAATTTATTATATCAAAAATAAAAGGATACAACCAAAACTATCCTGTTGTTATCTTGCCCTTTTAAATATATTCTAAAAAAACACATTTTTAATTAAAATTTATCAAATGCATTCCAATGATTTTCGAATTACAATAATAACGTAAAAATCGAATGTTTGCTGTAATTATTGCCGTTTCGTTGCTCTTTTGATATGACATTCTTGAAAAAATTCATCTATAGCTTAAGTCATATGAAGGAGCTTATGTTTCATTTGAGGATAAAATCACATGGTACCGTTAAACTCACCTAACTCACCTACTAAATATAATATATTTGATTTTTGAAATAAATTTTATTTTTAGGTTGAGCCTTTTTGAATGTTTTGTGCAATAAAGTTCGTGTTTTAAGTCTTTAGTTTACATAACAAAATTAAGCAAAATTAGTCTGTCAATTAAAACACATCTGGTTAATTAAAAAGAACAACTGAAAGAAAACGACTAAAATATACGAAACACATATTTTAAATACAATTCAATTAAAATTTTTTTTAACAATAGGTTAAGAAAAATTAAAAATGCAGCAATTAAATAAAAATTATTCGAAATCTTAATAACTATAAGACAGGACAGGACAGGACAGAGTATGAAATAGCATTAACTTGGGTCACGATAAGCTAAAAGCTAAAAATGTTTAAAAATAAATAGACTGGCTGTAGCTGTAAATAGATAGATTATGCTACAAGTATCAAAAATATTTTAGAAATAGTTGAAATTAAATAAATAAGGAATCTAAGAATGAATAAAAGAACATTAAAAATTATTTTTCTTAGCAGCTTATTTGTTAAAAAGAATTACAAATTAACCGAAAGCAAATGTTTCTTATGCAACTAGTTTGTATGGACAACCAAAATTTCACAAAGACGTTTTCATTAGATTATGTATCATCGTTATTTCCTGGCATACCTGTTATTCTAGCAATTAAAGCTACTGCAGCAAATTAAAATATCATAGAACTATATACAAACATAGACAAGTTTCTGCCCGTTCTTACGTCGGTAATGTTTTGTATTAATTAAATATTTTCAATACAAAAGTAAAATATATAAAAAAAACAGAAAGGATTACTGAGAGATCTTCTGCCGCTCCAAATGCAGCTGATATGGCTATGCGGAAATTACTTAGGACATACATAAACTGAAAATCTAGGCAATAGTCGATAGGTACTGACCGAATATATTGGTAATAGCTACGAGTTAGGATGTAAATTTACTTAATACACATTTGCAGCTTACCAATGCATAGTAGAATATGATGGTGATGTATAATGAAAAAATGTTTGCCAAAATTTTCAGGCACGTTCTGCAACACAGATTTGCCCATCTGGTTAACACAGCGCTGAATTTCATTTTTCGGGACGTCAGTTGTTTGTGGGTTGCTTACGTAAGCACGTCACCACAGAAAAATAGACAGCCGGAGTATTGCTTATGCAATAACTAAATTGATTGGGTGGCTGTGTGGCTTTTTTTTTTTAAGAGAAGAAGTAGCACTTCAGGCAACAATGCCTATTTAGTCAAGTACCGTGCTACATTCTTTAGGAAAGGGATAGAGAATAGATGAAACAGGTGGTGAAAGTAGAAGGATAGTCGGAAATTAACTGCCGTATATAAGACAGCACAGCGACCAGTGACTATGCCTTCATCGCTGAGCAGCCCCACCGAAAGTCATTTTATATTTTTGTAGTGAAAAAATACCAAGGTCTTCGTTGGGAATCGAACCCACAACCTACAGGGGCACCTCGTGGCGCCCTTGCTGACCAGATACCAAACATTTAACCAAAATATCTCTTAAATTATTGCGAACATCGACGAGTTGATGCTTCAGGCTCAATCTCAATAGTTTGCTCTACAGCTGCTATATTTGCATCACTGCGAGCGCATTGTTTTAGTATATTATCAGCAAACACCCGGTGAACCTCGGATTTACCGACTAAATTGGATCCAACACCTGCCATCGGCGGCAGGATCAAAGGTAAATATCTACTTCTATTTTTATTATTTTTGGACTGGTAGTCAGGGTATAGATGGAGCCGTGGTAATACCCAGCCGAATTTATATCCTGAGACAGGACAAGCTACGACGCAGCGATCACAAACAGAGCCGTGGTTATACTCAGCCGAGTTTGTGTTCGCAGTCGCCACCGACAGTGACCAGGCAGTGAACGGTGCCTTGGCGCTTGCGGCGATTACAGATAGAGCCGTGGTAATACCCAGCCGAGTTTGTGCCCGCAGTCGACCTAGACAGTGACGTTCGCCGAATACTGACCGCGTGACATAGAAGAGATTAACCTAAGCCGCCTGCACACACACCAGTGCACAAATACGAAGCCCGAGCAGTAGTCAATCAGAGAACCAGGAATAGGGAAATCCTTTCCTTAAATAAAGAATCGACACAACACTACCCATGGCTCTATATGTGACCGCTACGTTGCAGTTTGTCCTGTCTCAGGGTATAGATTTGGCTGGGTATTACCACGGCTCCATCTATACCCTGACTAACAGTCCTAAAGTAAAAATAAGTAGATATTTATCTTTGATCCTGCCGCCGGTCCAACACCAATATATCTCAAATCTATCAAATACCTGGTTACAATTGTGTTCATTGTTGCAGAAAGGATGGATATGGGGGAACATCAGTGTACATAAGAAATAATTTGCAATATATGTAGAAATTTATGAAAGCAACATGTTTTGTGAAGTTATTGCTCTTTCACTTGGACATTTCAAACTAGATGGCAGGCCATTAAAAATAGTATAAATTTATCAATCCCAAAAATGTAACTTAGATAATTTCTGTGGAATAATTAAACATTTGATACTTAAATTCGGTAGAAGTTATTGCATTTTTGTGTGTGTCTCGAACGTTGACGTTTTGCATAATTCATCAGCAGAATTACTGAATTTACTAGAAAGTTACGATTTTAAAAATTGCCATAACTTTATAACACGACCTGCGTCGGGAAAGTCAAGCAGCGACATAACAAGAGTGTGAAAAGGGAAAAGTGAAATAAAATAAAAGAGATAAAAAAGATCAACAGTATGGCACAATGGGCCGCTTTGGAGCCAAACATGCATAACATGCAATAGGCATTTTATATACATTTAAGTATAAATTTGAGGAGAAAACAAAATTAATACTATACCAGGCACTAATCCAAAGCCATTTGAATTATCTTCTAATGATATATGGCTGTCAGAAAGCTAAAGTCTCTTCAACGAACACAAAACAAGTCAATTAAAACGGTTTTTAATTTACCAATTAATTACCCAACAATCACATTATATACAGAAGCTTGCAAAAATATTTTGCCTCTGAGAGACATGTATAAGCTGAGGCTATTATTATTTATGTATAAATCCATAATTAATATCGGCCATATAGCAATACATTTTTCAAGGAATCAGACAAATTTTACAACAAGAAAAAATTCAAACTTAAGTACAGCAAGATGTAGATTTGAAACCGCAAAGCAAAAAGTTGAATATATTGGTTGCGTAGAATACAATAATTTACCTCAAAACTTGAAAAGTATTAATACAATATCAAACTTCAAAAGGAATGTAAAGAAATACCTACTTCTCGATCTTGAAATGCTTCTAATATAACATTAATATTTATTAACCAAACTTGAAATATAATCAGTAATTTTTATTTATTTAGTATGTATGTTAATATATCTAAAGTACATGTTTTAACACAAGTTTAAAGAATTTTGAATTATAAAAGCCAACTCGCCTCAATAATGTCAAATGACGCTGAGGCAATAGAAATGTAAATTATAAATTTTTAAGATAAATAGAATAAAGCAAAAAAAATGCGCAAACTGGTATCAGAAGGAGACTGATTAAGAGAAAAGGCTGCTCGAATTTTAAGAAGTCACAGTTGAATTTTCAGCATTTTGTAAGTAAATTTTTACAATTAACATTCTCTGCTCTTCTTTGTAACGTTCCAAACCCCTACGTAATATCAGTGGAGATTGGGCAAGAAGGGACGCTGAAAAAGGTGACTTATTTGCCGATTACTTGAAAGATGTATTCACCCCACACATACGTACTGATGATGTTAGTTTGCCAAGCGTAGTTGGATTACCCCCTCGACCCTTAAAGTTTAAGTTGCGTGAGGTACAAAAGCTAATTTCTGAAGTAAATCCGAAAAAAGCTCCTGGTATGGACGGCATAAGTAACAAAATGTTGAAGGAGCTCCCCAACATTGCAGTCAGAATCATGCTTTTCATTTTTAATGCCATTTTACGGCTTGAATACTATCCTGACCACTGGAAGATTTCTAAAGTTAAAATGATTCCAAAACCGGGTAAAGACCTAACCAAAACCGAGTCATATAGACCCATAAGTCTATTACCAACTATTTCAAAGGTTTTCGAAAAGTTGCTTATGGATAAATTGTCTCCAATGCTAAGGGATAGTGGGTGTATCCCAAACCATCAATTTGGTTTTAGAAGTAGACATAGCACAATTAAGCAAACCCATAGATTGGTTCAGGTGATAAGAAGGACTTTTGAAGAGAAGAAGTATTGTTCAGCTATTTTTATTGATGTTTCACAGGCTTTTGACAAAGTTTGGCATGAAGGTCTATTTCTAAAACTTACCGCTCACTTGCCTTGTAATATGAGCAACCTACTGAAAAGCTACATAATTGGACGAAAATTTGCTGTCGTTGAAGGAGACTTCGTAAGTGTATCCAAACCAATTTCCTCAGGTGTACCACAAGGTAGCATTCTTGGACCAGTTTTATATTTGATATATACCTGTGATATGCCTGTAAGTGAAACTGTCCACACTTCTACGTATGCTGATGATACAGCGTGTCTAAGTTCGCACGAAAACTCCTATCAAGCCTCAATAAATCTTCAGCAACATATAACTCAGTTGGAGTTGTGGTTAAAATTATGGATAATTAAAGTGAACGTTCAAAAGTGCATTCATGTGACTTTCACCCTGCGAAGAGATAATTGTTCACCCGTTCGAATTAATAATTACATTGTTCCTCACCATAATTATGTGAGATATCTTGGTATATATCTTGATCGTCGCCTTACATGGAAACATCATATTGACTCAAAGCTAACACAAATGAAACTTAAGCTAACACAATTACACTGGCTCATTGGCAGGAACTCGAGACTTGGCCTAGATTGCAAGCTTCTAATTTACAAGAGTATTCTGAAACCAATATGGTCTTATGGAATCCAACTTTGGGGCACTGCCTCAGCTTCAAACGTGGATAGAATCCAACGTATGCAAAATAAAATTTTACGGTTGATAACTTCCGCCCCATGGTACATCAGAAATTCAAACATACATTGTGACTTAGACATACCGCTGGTGACTACAGAAATCATCAAATACGCAGGCAAATACTTGATGAAGCTCGAAGACCATCCTAATCCCCTTGCTCGCAATATCTTGGATTATAGTGGACATAGCCGATTAAAAAAGAGGGATACCGCAGCTTTAATCCTCAATGCTACAGATGACACATCTTAGAAACATTTGTTTTGTTTTTTTTTTTAATGTCAATTTTTTTCTTTTTTTACCCAAAAGGTTAGTTCTGACATGGTCGGGACTAATGTAACTTTTTTTAGAATTTAAGATTTTAAAACTTATTGTTAGTTCTTTTTATGGAAGATACAATAAATAATTTTGTGAGTTAAAAAAAACAAAAAAAAAAAAATTTTGTAAGTAAATTTTTACAATTAACATTCTCTGCTCTTCTTTGTAACGTTCCAAACTCAAAATTTCCCTACTCTTTACTAAATAAACGACAATGGACGACAACTCAATACATGAAATTTAAAAATTTTACTTTCTAACCGCAAATTTTCTCAGCCATTAATTTGTTTTATATAGATAATATCCAAAATTTGATAATTTATTAATCAAGATTATTATAGAAAAAACTTTTGTATTTAAATAATTCACTTATTACGAGTGGTTATAACTTACTAATAGATTTGTCTACGGAAATCATCGTTTTGTGGAAGAGTCAATAACTACCATCCCACACACAGTGAATGACTTATAATAATAAACTCAGCTAAAAATACAAAAAGCTATATACACTAACTCTATTAAGTTCCACAAAAATAAGAATGAAGCGATAATTAGAAATATATTGTACGTAAATAATTTTTCTATAAAACTTACAAATAAAAACGTGAAATACAGAAAGTATGAGAGAGATGGTGGATAAAAATGTAAAAGATTTTTATTTTATGCACTTGAAATATCAAGCCCTTTAGAGAAATTAAAAATATCTGACTATATATAGTACAACAAATATATAGAACGGCGCATAGTGAGACAACGCCGGCATTAAATACAAGGAGTCATTGTAGAGCTCTGAAATTTTGCATAGGTTATTTTTGAGACAAATCAAGTTTTTTAAAAAAATTTGAAGAAAATTCGCTCACTATCACGCCCACCTCCCATTGACATGCAATAAAAAAGAACAATTTTTTTTGATTTTATCAATAATTTTTTAACATCATCATGGTATTCTAATTTTTTCAATTTCACTCTCATTCTAAATGAATTAATATAAGGATCTGACGATATTTGCAAATATTACATTACATCTTCATTTGTAGAAAAACGTTAACTTTTACGAGAATGGAATAGCGTACAGTTTCTATACCCCTTATTCATAGCTTCTTGCGTTTCTTCATTCATGTAGCAAAAACAAAAGTTAATATTAAATATATAATATAATTGACAATATATAACCTCAGATACCATTTTGCTGCCAGCCATAAAGCTCTACATACGATTTTGCAGTGTCCATGCAATACGTATGGAATTTACCAACCTCTATATTTCTACTAGTATTTAATATACACCAGTTACATTTACACCAGTTACGTCAGCGATTATTTCTGGATTTGCAAAAAATCTTCTAGAGACATTACTATCACTCCCATGCCTTGTTTCGCCACATCGACTTTTAAACCCAGAACTATTTTGAAATTTTTTTTACTTCTGTTTTAACAGCTTCTTTCTGTTCTTTTGTGTCTCTTTTTGTCCTCCAGGCCTTAAAGCTTTTATTATAACTGATATGTAATATACATTCCATGAATTTTATTCGAGCATGTAGCGGTGAAATTCCAAATTGCCAAATTCCAAATGCTGCAGCTGAATTTGTTCTCAAGATAACTGCTTCCAGATTATTCATTTCAGCAGGTTTTGCTCCACATATGAAACAAACAGCCATCGAGCAATTCTTAGCGACTATTGTTGCTACTTTTCCGTCAATCATCGTCACAGTTAAACTATGAGATATCGCAAACTTCTTGTTGAACATTTCGAATTCTGTCGTTTTTAAATTTTCTTTATTTACACGATTCACTTCATTGTTAATAACATCTGCTGTTTCTTTCACAAATTCGACTTTCATAGACCTACAAAGTCTTGTTGAAGATAGTTCTGAATTTGTCCAACACAAATAAGAGTCATTGTAAAGATCAGTTAACTTTTACGGAACAAGAGATGTTAAAAACATTTTTTTATCAGAAACATTTTTATCGTTGATCGGATATCAAATATGTTAAAGAAAATCTAATCTCTTAAGATCATTACAAAAACACCTAAAATCAATGACCTTCAAAAAAATTATCAATCAAATGAATAATGTAAATAAAATAATAACAAACAATAAGTGAATAGTTGTAAACAATTAAAAAATATAAAAGTAAAAATTTGTATGCTTACATACGTATAATGTATACTTTTGCAAACTTTATGTACTTTATATATACTTTGCTATATGTACTTTACTTCAAATGAAGCTGAGACTTCAATCTTTCATTTGATATAAGTCTGCATCTAGGGCGAGGGGCTGCTCTATATTTCCTAGTCCATTCAAAATGCAAAATGTTCAACTTTTACACCACAATTCTGTTGTTAAGAAATTTTTTTTGTGGTTTTTTTTTTAATTTATTTTTTCATCTACTCATTCTACAACAACTAAACTAATTTAAAAAATTCTTTAAAGTAATATTTATTATGTATTTTTTATTAATAAGCTTTTGAATATTACATATTGAACTAACATATTTTAAGCGCATTGGCAAACCTCAACTTTGACTTGCTCTAGACCAAAAAGTAATGAAGTTATGAGGCCGAAATTTTAGGGAATTATTACTTATATATCTAATAATAATATACTGTGAATATTTCGTCCAAATCGGACGACACGCCAAAAACCGCAGTTTTGCCGCAGTTACTATAGGGCTGTCTCACTGTGCGGCGTACATAAGTCATTTTGCTTTAAAATTTTTATTTTTATAAAATTAAAGACAAAATACATAATCCAGATGTATTACATTAACTCTATAAAATCCATACCAACGAAAACGGTAATGAGATTTTTAAATATAAAGTATATAAAGGTATGAGAAAAGTTCAATAAAGGAAACAAATATATTAAGTCACAATATACTACGCTAGATTAAATCGCTATCCCAATTATTTAAATTTTAGAAGGAAATTATAGACAACGTCAACAATGTTACAAATGTTATAAAAATTTAATACGCCAATAACGTAATTAATTGTAAGACAGAGGCAGGTAATGTACATCATATTTATACACACTGACTGTTAACATATCTATATATATAAAAGAAAGTGATGTTAGTTACTACGCTTATAACTCGAGAATGCCTGGACCGATTTCGGTGATTAGCACTAATTCGGACAGGTCTCCGGCCAAATAAGAAGAATACACAAGAAAATTTTGGAAAATTTCCCAAAAAAAAAAAATTATGAAGAAAATTCATTTTCACATACATTTTTTTTACAACGCTATCTTAACTCAAGAACCCATAAAAAAACATAGTTGTAAATGCTATATTGCCAGTAGATGGCGTTGTATGCACACTTGGCAGATGCAATGACATATGTGACTGGAGTTTTAGTAACATAAATATTGGAATTTTCTTCAGCTTTTATCAGCTTTCCTTATTTATTTAAATTAAATTTGATTTAATACAATATTTTTAAGAAAATTTTGGAAAATTTCCCAAAAAAAAAATTATGAAGAAAATTCATTTTCACATACATTTTTTTTACAACGCTATCTTAACTCAAGAACCCATAAAAAAACATGATTGTAAATGCTATATTGCCAGTAGATGGCGTTGTATGCACACTTGGCAGATGCAATGACATATGTTAGTAGTCAAAAAAGTCATGAAAAATGTGATTGAAGCAAAAATTTTAAAAGAAAAATATAAGGGCGATGTGTTGAAACCACGCATACCTATGATTCCTCCAGATTTGCCGTTTGATTTTAAATGGCTTCAGTTCCCCATACCTGTTGCTTTTCAATGATCCCTGTTTTTTGCACTTTCAGTTATATGTATCACGTTCACGTGCTTTGTTTTTCAATACCGCGAACCAAAATCGATCAAAAAATGTCGAAAAAATGACTTGCAAAGCAGTCACGGGCACGCTAGTTATATTAATAATTATTAATTTTTTTGACAAATAGCTCGTACAGGCGGTCTTTACATTTAGCTTGTAAATATTCCCTGATATCGGTTTTCAAAATAAGTCTTTGTTTTCCAACGATAATCAAAGTAGCGAAATATTTACAATTAAATGAAAAAGTGCTTATAAAATTAATTAAAATACTTTACGAAAAGTTTCAATATAATAAGCGTCTTGCTTAAGTTTTAAAAGAAAATAATTAAGTAACAAATTAATCAACTGGGTATGCTGTTTACTAACGGCTTAGTTTTCTAAGAAAAGTTATGCACACAAGACTACAACAACAACTATTCTAAAATAAATTCCAGGAAGATACTTTAACAGCAAAAAAACAAAAACGAAAAATAGAGACATCTATCATTAAAAGAATAACATAACAACAAACTTTGATGCAAAGGAAGTGGAAAATTTTTAATTTTTCCAT
The DNA here is from genome assembly GCA_030448955.1 of Trichopoda pennipes. NCBI lineage: Eukaryota > Metazoa > Arthropoda > Insecta > Diptera > Tachinidae > Trichopoda > Trichopoda pennipes. The sequence goes on from JASKUP010000064.1 coordinate 2,247,805, forward strand.
ATCTCTAGCGGCCAAAAATATTAAAGGCAGCATCTGAGTGGATAGTTAGTTAGTTAAATTGTTCTGTAGTGCCAACTTTGTGTGTACTTAAAGTAAATAAACTTGTAGATAATTAAAACTCTAAAATGTGGTATTATTTATTTTGCAATAAAAAACTCAGCAACAACAAAACTTTAATACAAGTTATAAATGTAACAATATTTTCAAATTTTCCTGAATCTAATAATTCAACTGCAGTGAATTAAGCCAATAATAGGTAGAAATTTAGAATAGTTATTTCTTTGTGAATTTGTAAGTTTAAACAATTTGATGTGCGCCACTGTACATCAGTTTTAGGGAAATGCATATAAAGTAATAGTTATCAATTTAAGCTAAGCTTCTGGCAATAAGTTATTTTGTTTGTTTGTTTAGTCTTTAAGGCCCAACTACAATATGCATATGCAGGCTTAAGTCAACTTAAACAACTGTGCAAATACCTAATAATATTTGGCGAACTATAATGTAGTTAACAAAACTTTTCGTCAAGTTTCGTCTAATGTAAATTGCTTAAGCAAAGTACGAAAGTGATCACACATTCCGTACGGAAACAGCTGATTTTGCATTGTTATAGATACATTAGTAAACAAATTCCATGGAGGGCAAAAAATATTTTAACTGAATTTAACAGAAAATGTACTGAGAAAAAATAGCTTATATGACAAAAGAGATGTATTTTATTATAACGGCAATTCAAAGGAACGAGGGCCTTGAAACATTTTACTTTCTTTTCCATTTTTTTAACACACAATTTGCAATAAGATTTAATTTTTTATCGTTTATAAATTCAGTGATGCACACAGTTGCATTTTTTTGTACTTTTCGCCCAAATAATACATATGTCGTAATTTTCTTAAAACTATTAACAAAGAATTTTAAATTTGTACAAGGACAGTTTTAATTTGTATAAGAATAGTATTTGTATAAGGATAGTATTAAGTACACAAAAAAGGCGTTTAATAATCATGCAGTTTCATTTCATTTATTTAGAATGAAATTATTTTTTTGCAAAAGTACGAATAAAACAAATGTGCAACTGTGCATAATAACAGTCTCTATATTGATGTAAGTACATTATAGCCACGTAAATGTCTTCAATGATTCGCTTAAACATTTGACAGACTATTCGTCCAACTTTTGACATTAGCTTAAGCCAGATTATGCATATTATAGTTGGGCCTTCAGTAATACACGTATTCAAATACTTTAAGAATTGTATCATTGATGTTAACCATTAGATAAAGCTAACTTCCAAGTTACTAAATTAAGTTGAAATATTTATTTGATATTTTAATTAATTTACAAAGGCCACTTCAAACGAACCATTAACGTTTTCTTGTTGTTGTAGATCAATAATATTAGAAATTACATACTCACAAACTTTCTAAAAGATAAATCACTTTCTTAATAACAGACTGCAGCTATAAAAACACTCAGCCATAGAGTTTTTAGACATCGAACTATTTACTCTCTGATTTGAAATTATGGGTATGAAATAACAAAGTTTCAATTAAACTAAATTCATACAATTAATAATGTTTGATTTTGGCTCTGTATGAGAGAGTTATAACTGCCTGATAAAATATGATCACATGTTTTAAATAATCTGGAGTTAGTTTATTACTCGGCGCATGCTCTTCCCATTCCAAAAAGTTGTCGTTTAAAGATTAAAACAAAAAAAAATGCTATTTCAATAAGTAGTGACGTTTTTATTACGTCTCCAAAGTCATTGCCAAAAACTCTATTCGAATTATAGTAACGTAAAGAAAATAGTCTAAATACGCTGTTTGGTTTTAAGCCAATTTGTTATTGGTTTTTTATCTCGTTAAAATTTTTAGCTTTGAGTTAAAAAAAAAATATATTGTTTTTTATTTAGTAAATCTTAATGAGAAAGTTCATTAATAAATTTACATTCCAACCAAATTGCTAGTGCTCCTGGTGGCTTCAATAAATCATTTGATATATTGTTTTTATTGTTAATCTTAAATGCAATTAAAATTTAGCTATTTTTGCGTCTGCTATTTTTCATGTACAATTCATCGTAAAGATCAAAAGCATTAGCATGACCTTAACCGCTAAAATAAGAAGAAAAACCAACAACCGTTAGAGATAAAATTTAAGAAATTTATTTTATTACCATAAATTATTGGTACCAAACAACTAAATAATAGACAGCAACAACAATAACAACAAGTATAACAGCAATGAAAGCACCACAACAAAGACAAAAGAATAAAAATTAACAAAAACTATTTATAGAAAAACTTGAAAAGAAAACAAATCTCGTCTTTGAGTACAAAAGAAGGAAAAATAAAATAAATGGAATAAGGGTGAGTTAGGGTGACTTTGAGGTGCACTACAACTGAATCTTTAAATTTTCAAGAAAACACCTTATTTTACAGGGTTTAGTAACATGTCTATATTAAAGTACATTAGAAAAAAAATGAAAATGTTATCACAAAATCTTTGTTAAAATTTATTTATAAATATAAAAATTTATTAAAAAACATACTTCTTTTAAACACCTTAGAAATACTACGATATACACCCTTTATTTTGATATGTTTACTTACGGTCTTCTTTAAGCCTTTTAAAATCCCACTCTAGCGTTCAAATATCAAGTATCGCTAGGCAATATAATACAAGACAGCAATTTGAATGCTATGCATTATTGTCATATTTTATTTCATTTAAGAGAACTCAACTACAAAAACAAAATGTGAATACTGCTGGCACCAATGATGCTGCGCACAGTAGTTTTGCAGGATTTAGTTTTTTAAATAATTTGGTAGTAGTTTTAGCCATAGAAAATGTTAAAATATTATCATAAACGTCACTTATTTGCAGTTTGGTACGTCTGTAATGGGCACATTTCATTAATAGTAGGTGGATGGAAAATTGTATCCTTTAAAACATTGATATTAAGAAAGTAAATAATTTTAAGTTTTTAATATCTATCGAACTTCGCCTGAACAATTAAAATGTAAAAAAATGTATGAGTTAACGCCTACAATAATTCAAAAAAGAAAATAAGCAAAGCTTTTTTGTTGCCAACATTCGCCTATACAGTGAAATTTCTTCCAACACTAAGATATGTTTTGTAAAATTGTTGTTACACAAAATTAAAATTGAATTTATTTATTAACTTTTACAAAAATTTCTTACACTGTATGAACTAACTAACTAAGCTCGAGTACTCGCCCTTTTATTTTAACTTTAATTTTAAAATCTTTAATTTAGATAACTAAATTATATGCAAATTTTGCGGAAGTTTTAATTTTTAAAATATGTCCTTAACATAGCCCCACAAAAAATAATACAGTGGTGTTATATAACATGATCTGGGTAGTCGTGATATTATGCGATCTAGCAATTTGGTTTGCAATAAATTAATCGTTTCATGGGCTGTGTGAAATGGGGCACAATCCTGTTGAATCCACATGTCAGTGATATCCACGTTGTCAATAATAGGTCAAAATTGGGTTGTTAGCTTCTCGCGATAGTGCGATCCATTGACCATTACAGCATTTCTAGCCTCATCTTAAAAAAACAAACGGCCCTATCATGCCTCCAGACCACATAGCGGACCACACAGTGACACGTTGAGCATGCAAAGGTTTCTCAATTATCGCTCTAGGATTTTTAGAAGCCCAAATATGGCAATTTTGCTTGTTGGCATACCTCAACAAGTGAAAATGGGCTTCGTCTGAAAAAATAATTTTTTCAGAAAAAACAGCCGGTTGTTCCTGAATGAATTGAGTGAATCTGCGGCGATGTGAACGGTAGTTGGCTTCAATTCCTACACCAGTCGAACCTTATAACTCTCTAATATCAAATCCTTATGCAGAATTCACCATGAGATGACTTTGGATAACCCCAATGAGAACCTCGAGGAATTGAGAAATTTGGATCTGCTTTAATATTGCGGCTCGCGGTTTTCAGGTTTTCAGTTAAACGACCCAGTTGAGCATGCATTAGTGTTTGCACATTTTGTATTGAGCCTGTCGACTCAAATTTAACGATCAAATTCTTAATAGCGGTCTCAGAAGAACAATTATGTTGCCCAAAAATTTTGCGAATTTTACGAAATGTAACTTTAATAGAAAATTTTAATGCGATATTTGTGCGAAATTGAATTAATTGTAACAACTACCAATGCATCTACCATGAATACACCAAAAACTAAATGTCAAAACAAACATGTTGTGGGTGTTGCCACAATTGAGAAACAAAACACAAACTTCTTGTTCAAAAACATGTATAAGCCCCTTCAATATTATTTGTAAAATTAAAAGCTATTAAACCACTGTAAGTTGAACATAAAAGAAAAAGTAAAATGTTTAAGACCACAGATACCGCAAAGAAATACCAACCATATCCTGCAAATTTTTGAGATGTTTTTCTTTCGCCTTCGCTGCAGTGCAAAATACTCGTAAACAAACCTGATACACATGCTGGTGGTTTAATTGGTTTAAGAATTTTTTTCTTAAGACTTTCTTCATTCTCATGTAGTTTTAACGACGTTTAACAATTGACAAAACATAAATAAATCAATATTAATATGCAGTCTTTAGAAATAATCTAGTGTTCCTAAGCCGGGCCATATGTTATAAATGGTTACTGATGTCGTTTGTTTCTAATTTTATTTTTATTTATTATTTCAAATAACACAAATCATTGAAACACAATCACTATTTTTTTTCTTACAGATTTGTTTAACTTCATATAGCAAAGGTAAGAATGTTTTTAAAAATTTTTTATTAAAGTTTTATTTTTTTGATAAAAAAAAATAGCAAAGAGCGAGTAGAATTTTTCTCTCTCAAATTCCCTTTTTTCCTTTTAAGTTTATCTTCTTCTTCGCAAAACCAAAATCGCTTAGAATCGTTTTTATGGAACTCAATGTAGTAAAGCAAATTATATGTTAGATTTCAATAACGTTAGTGAGAGGCTAAATAAAGCAATCGAGATGGTTTATATTACTTTTGAAGACAAAGAGTCAATAACGAACATTGCCTATTTTAGATACTACAGTAAAACGCATTTGTTTTAAATTTTCCGAAAAAAGGATATAAAACAGGCAAAATCTTGCATAATCTTGAAAGCTAAAAACTACTAGATAATGTACTTGAAACTATAACAATATCATGCAGAAAAACTTAAAACTCAATATTAAAAATATCTGAATAACTCTCTATTGGTCTGTGTTGTACACCATGGTAAATTATAGGCCTTGATGCCAACGAAGGGGCCTTTCCTTTTTCTCAAAGTGAAACGACAAACTGGTGAGTAATTCCGAAATATATCGTTTCAACACAGCTTCCAGGTAGTAATTTCTGTAAAAATGTTCTTCTACATTACCATTGTCCAAAGTTAATCCTCGCTCTAGAAATCGAATGGAAGAGCCAACTAAAAAGGCATGAATATTTCAAAGTCAATTAAATTATAAATAAATCTTTAATAAGGTCGGTAAAAAGGCCTTCATCCCAAACAAGGCAAAATCCTTTTCTACCATATCCGTAACCTCTCCAATTGAGAGATATTCCAAACGTGACTGGAAAAGCATAGCAAATAAGAGGTATGATGATCCGCCGTTATATGAGTTTGATCTGCAAACTAAGCCCCGCTCTTCGACGAACTATTGTATGATACACACAATAAATTTTTTTGCTCTTTCCAATATGAAATTCAATATTTTCCTAGAATACAACACCTAATTACATGATTCTGTCCGAGGATGCTATAGATTCACCTCCTATCTGCAAGGTAGGGAAATAGCCTAAAATCTCACACCTTTTATTAAGTAAAGAAAGCTTTCTTGATATTATAACCTGGTACTTAGTAATGAAATAATGAAACGAAATAATTTAACTAGAAAGCCAAAATCTAATTTCGTGCGCATACATACCTACAGGTGCCCCTGTAGGCTAGTAGGTAGTGTACTAGCTTGTAAATATGGGGGTTGTGGGTTCGATTCCTAACGAAGACCTTGGTTTTTTTCACTACAAAAATAAAAATTGACTGTCAGTGGGGCTGCTCAGCGATGAAGGCATAGTCACTGGTCGCTGTGCTGTCTTTATATGGCAGTTAATTTCCGACTATCCTTCTACTTTCACCACCTGCTTCATCTATTCTCTATCCCTTTCTTAAAGAATGTAGCACGGTACTTGACTAAAATAGGCATTGTTGTCTGAAGTGCTACTTCTCTTTAAAAAAAAAAAAAAAAAGAAGAAGGAACAACAAGAATTTCCTTTATTGTCCAATGGCAGAATTGTTGCTGCGGTTGTTGGCGTCAATACATACCTAAAAGCCATTTAAAAAAATTTTCAATCTCTAGAATCTGATTCAGGTTAACGGATGTTTATAACGAATGCCTCCTTCTATTTCACTGGAAATCTCAAAGGTTAATTAAGTAGTAATACTTTGCTTTAACCCGACCTTTTTTGGTTACAGAAACGAAATTAATGCTGTAACTGTCTATATTTGTTTGTTTTCAATATCAGTGCTGTTTTACTGATATCAGTGCTGTTTTACTGAAAAGAGCAGTGCTTATGAAATAATTCAAAAAAAAATAGTTTTTGCACATTTTTGGTAGATGCGTAGTAGTCTTGTTATAATGTAACAAGACTGCAGGAGTTTATTTGAAGCGATAGTGATGATCCAACTATAGCACTTGAACCCAAACACTTAAATTATAATCAAGTAGACAATTACTTATTAACATTAACTATAATAATTAAAATAGATAAAAACTATTGTTAAGGTTATTAGATACAACGTGTGTTTAGATGTAAATTTAATGCGACAATTTTAGTTTTGTAATTACGTTTTCGTGTTTTTCTGAAGTACTCTGTTATGGGTGACAGCACATAATTAAGAGAAAGTTTTTTTTGACATTAAAAAATAAAAATTTCAAGATTTAAATTGCTGTAAAATTGTGATAAATTAAATTAAATATCATTACATTATCTTGCTGGGAACAAAAGGTGCTATAATTATATCTGTTCATAATCACATTGGTTTACTTGAATCCAAAAAAAAAAATTAATTTTAAAATGTAAAATTTGAAAATAAGTGTACAATTATTTTAAATATATGTTTGTTCAAATTAATCTTGTCAATGGCTACGTTTGCTTTAAACTTAAAAAACATTGTAATAAAGCATTTACATTGCAACGCAAGTCTTGAAAGCTGCCAATACATTGAATATTTTTGTTAAATATTGAATAATATGTTCTCATTATACTTTTCGAACTGAAATTAATAGAATTCAATTTGAAATAATCAAATTGTATTTCTCGTTGTAAAAAAAATTGCGACATTAATAGTCTATCAAAATGATATTCTCTAATTTTATAAAATATTTAAAACTACATTCGACAAATTTTATCGGGGTTTTCAACAAGAAGTTTGTTTTTCAATAGAGGCCACACCAACAACAAGATAGTTTTGACATTTAGTTTTTTGACGTATTCGAAGTAGATGCATTGGCAACTATCGTTAAATTTCAGTCAACAGGCTCGATACAAAATCTGCGTACATCAACACGTGTTCGACCTTGCCGTTCAACTGAAAATATTGCAGTCGTTAGCCAGAGTGTTGAAGAAGATCCAAATTTGTCAATTCCTCAGCATTCCTCAATTGGGGTTTTCTAGAACCACAATATGGTGAATTTTGCATAAAGATTTGACTTTGAAGCATTACAAGCCGACCGACCATGCACATCGCCGTAGATTCCTTTAATTCATTCTGAAACAACACGCGGGTTTTTCTGAAAAGTTTATTTTTTATTTCGTTCGGACCAACACTCAGGGGATGACCTTATTCACGCAATGCATTGTACCAGAACTAGAAACTTAGGTTATGGGAAGGAGGAAAGAGGGAGTAGTGTTTGCAGACATTCGATTAGAATTTCCCTACTTTAAAAGTGACAGGAAAGAACTCTGGAGGGAGTTTATTCCACAGACGAACTCTTTTGCTATAAAACGACTTCTCCTTCTTATGCGTAGTGTGATTCAATGGCCAATCGACCATAAATCAACGAAAATCGAGTCGAACGCAAAAACGTGCGAGTAATGGGAACAAGTTCCCTAATTTCGTTGGAGCACTTACAGTCCCCAATAACCCTCTTGGCCCTCTCCTGTATGCGGTCGAGCAACTCCAAAATAGACTTTAGGGCACCGGCCCTTACATGAGACTTGTGTTCCATTTTCGGACGGATATAGGTGGTATAAATAATACGAAGATCGGACAAAGTGAATTATCTCTTACGCCGTTTTAAGAAAGAAGTTTTTAATTATTTACAAACTTTAAAAATATGCTTAGTCAAACATCACATTGAATTTTCATGCCAAGAACATCAAGAGCGTCCGATTCCGTAATACCTACATCACCGATAGTAACAGAGATGTAGCACCATTCCCGAACACAGATCTTTGCGTACGTATGAAACATTACACGACCCTTATCCAAGTGATTGAACGTATTATTCATGTTGCACCTTTTGGAACTCACTCCAACTTTTTAGGTCTATTGCCAAATACGAATTGCAAATGGTGCTGTCATCTGCGAAAGAGTAAATAGAGTTGACAATTTGACAAAAAAGATCATTTAGAAAAATAAGAAATAGGGTAGGAGAAAGAACGGAGCCTTGTGGTAGAACAATTCGTATAGTGCGATTCCTCAAAAAAAACTCGATATAAATCTAGAGAAATTATCACCGACACCAAAAGCAGCAAGTTCTGACAGAAGTGAATCATGCGACACTCTATCAAATACCTTGGAAATTTCTAAGGCCACCACCTTACTCTCCGAAATGATATATGGAGTTGCACCATTGTACAGATACTCCACTTTGGAAAGTGCAGAACAAACTGCAATTGGACGGTAATTTTTTCAGACGATGCCCATTTTCACTTATCATGGTATGTCAACAAGCAAAATTTCCGCATTTGGGCTTCTGAGAATCCTAGCGCGCTTATTGAGAAGTCTTTGCATAATCAGCGTGTCACTGTGTGGTGTGCTATGTGGTTTGGAGGGGCCCTATTTTCTTAAGAAGAGGAGGCTCAAAATGCGTTAATGGTCAATCGAGAGATGCTAACAACTCAATTTTGGTCAATTATTGACTGACATGTGGATTCAACAGGACGGTGCCACATGTCACACAGCCAATGAAACCATTAATTTGTTGCAAACTAAATTTCTCGATCGCATAATTTCACTACAATCAGCAGTTAAATGGCCAGTTAAATCGAGTGATTTAACTCCACTGGATTATTTTTTGCAGGGCTAAGTTAAGGACAGAGTCTATACGAAGCCAATCGTATCGATTTTAGCCTTAAAATTCAAAATCCATGACTAACGAAATCGGACTGCGATTTTGTCGAAAAGTGATTAAGAACTTTGATGAAAGAATCGGCATCTGTTAGAGTGGTCGTGGTGGTCATTTTCCAGATATCATTTTTCATTCATAATTGCCGAACTTTTCGCTTCGTAGTAGAATAAAAATTTGAACCATTTTAATCTAAATTTTTAGTTTTATTTAGTTTTGAAAAGCCCTCGATAACGGCTATTCTCACTGTTTTTTATACAAAATGCAGATATTTGATTTTTTGAAAAGTTTTACGTAAAATAAATAAATAAATTAAGAGCGACGCACTCATATACCTAATTATTTAAAGTTAATATACAAATTTAACTTTCAAATAATTTTTTTATCTTCTTAAATGTTGCAAATAAATGATGATTTTGATAATTTAAAACTTAAAAAGACTATCAATTTACTTGCATATAAAATTGGCCAATTAATTTTTCAATTTACTTCAAAATGCATCTAACGAGCAGTTAGAACAAAAACATTTGCTACAATTTAGATGATATGCCATTTAATAAATAATGAATAATAATAAAGTAATTTAAATAAAATGAACAAACAGACACACACATACACACATACTAAAAAAATTTAAGCATAAACTTTAATTTTAGTTGATCACATACTGTGGGGCATTTTGAAATATTTAGGATAGATAGAGTTAAGGTATTGGCAACATTGAACGTTTTACTTTAGGGTTAGAGCCACATAGCTATAAACAGAGCCCTTATGAAATACATATAATGTAATTCAGGTAGCTGCAATTTTAATAAATATAAGTATTTTTGCTGTAGTAAAATATTTCTAATATACAATTCCTTTAATAACTGAGATCGGATAATTCGGATACTGTGCGGTAGAATATAACTTTTTCTACACGTAAAAATAATAATATTCATGATAATTTGTTTAAAATGCAGACAAACATTATGGATATAAGTTAAATGTAATAGTTGTTATAGTTAAAAGCAAAACATAATTATTTTCCGCTAAAGTAAGAGATAAAATTATGTTTCATTCTGTCGGCATGCAAAAACTAGCCAGGCTTGACAAACGAAACTGCCAACTTGCATTCACACACTAATGCTCATAAACATATTTAACACATTCGGCTGAATTGCGGGAATTCACGTAATTCACGTATCTTTAAGTAAACTAATGACGGAAATTCCCGCTAATGTTCAGATCAAGTTTTCCAAAGTTTATTCCACTTTGTATGGAGTTAGAGTTGCTATATAGGGCTTAAATATAAAATTCGGCAACTTCCGTCATAGTAGAAATATCCGTCATTTGTTCGACACAGCTTAAAAAATTATTCATTATAAAAAACCGGAAATTCAAGCACTTCGTTTTTATATGAAAAAATTAATTGAGTCGCTGGCAGCCACCAGCTAAATTTAAGTGCGGCCGAATGTGTTAAATTTAGAGCCATAATTTTTAAATAATTATCAATCACCGCACTGCAGTGAGGCAAACGACCCCAATAAAAATTTAAATGCAACAAACTGTCGCAATTTCTGCTGAGTTCTTTAATCACATTTTTACTTAGTTCTGGTGAAGTGTTTCCCATATGAAAACTGCATGGTCTTTACCCACATATAGATCAGGTTAATAAAACATCAGCAGTAAAACACACACACACACATGAATACTCTAAGAACTAATGATGTAATAATGCGGTAGTATGTAGAAACTTACATACTCGTATGTGTGTTTTCATGGTTACGGTAACAAATATTAGAGAGAAACAAAATGTATTTTTGTTGTTGGTTGTTATTGATGTACAAAACAAAAAATAAATTCTTAGACGTCTGTCTCATGAACATTTTAAAAAACTTTAGCCAATTATGTTACGTAGGTTTTCTTTCTTTTTTTTTTAAACGTTTTTGTTGTTGTTTTTGTTGTTGTAAGTAGTATATTGCATAAATAACGGTAGATTTATGGTATGAGTGGCATAAGAGAAACTTTAAACTTGATGATGGTGGCGCAGGAGGTTGTGAGTGGTGGCAACAATTGGCAAATTGAAAATTACAACATTTTCTAACTTGAACTTCGTTTAGAAGAAATAGTAGGCATCAGAATGAAAACCTTAGGAAAGATACAACAAAACGCGGAAGCCAACCACATTTAGCATACATGCCACATCACCTAACACACATATACTTTTTGTTTTTTTTTTTTTGTTGTTGTTAAAACGTACTTTTAGTAACAATAATATTTACCTTGCAGCTTGTGTTTCTATTCTCTATTTTCCATTTTCAATTTTCTGTTCTTTTTGCTTATCAACGTTATGTATGAGCCCATCGCTATTAATCTGCCATCACTAAAGTTGTAGCTGTTTAGTTTAGTGATAATGATGCCAAGTTTTTGTTATTGCTTTTCTTTATCACAACATCGCCTTCGTCATAGTTCTCTAGCTAAAGTCTCTGTCATGGATTCATTCTACCAACTGAAAATATGTAAAATAACTATACATACACACACACACACATACGCAAAGCACACTTTGCATTACAATCGTTTCAATTTCAATCAAATTAAGATCTTGTACAAGTTGTAATAAATTCTGTTAAATCACAAAAAAATAAACAACGTAAACAAAAATGATGCGTAATTATTTTGCAGTATTTTCTTATATTGCTGCCATCACAATAATCGTTTTTATGCAAATTGACGTGCAACTAGCAATTACAAAATAATTATTTTTTATCTTGAAACGTTTACAGGAAGACCATTAATATATTTTCAGTGAAAAGAAGAAAATTAACAACTTAAAAAACATACATTTTCTTTTGTGTGTATTTTCGTAGATGTGGGCGACTCCCTAGAATTTTATCGTAAATAAAACCCCTTTCATTAATACACACACACACATACATACATACATGCATACATACATATATATATATATATATATATATATATATTTTATATTAATTCTTGCTAGAGAAGCTATTCAATATTAATGGGAACTTTGGAACTTAAGTAGTAAGCTAGCGGCTTTGAATAAAATAAATTGGAAAATAATTAACTCTATATTCTAGAGATAACTAAAATTTAAGTGATTAAGGTTTTTTTTCAATAATGAGTATTTTAACTCAAAAAAGAAATACAGATAATACGATAAGCTTGAAAAATTTTCAACAAATAATAAATTTATGTTTTTAATAATTTATTTGAGACGATAGCCTTAGTAGTCAGTTCTCTTTTGCTTTGTTAATTATTATAATTGTATTATTGTAATTAATTATTAATAAATAGATAAATAATAAATTATTTATTTATTTTGTTTTTCTTTTAAGAATTGTTAGACATTTATTCTGAACTTCTAGTAAACAGGATATTGACCAAGTTGTACGATTTTAAATCTGAACGGAGCTCACTCATGCCATTGCAAATGTTAAGAGTTTGGCTCTATATTTCAAGCTGGTGTTTGACATGGACACTTCTATCACACAAGATCATCAATTTGTTCAGTTCCTAAAAGAACGGTAACTATCATCCTTTTGCCTTCAATTTAGCAAAATGACTTAATAATCTAAGATTTGGTTGGCTTTAAGAGAGCTGACAAGTCAGTGGAAAATCTACAGTCAATGATTTTTCTTGCAATTTAGTAGATTAGAATAAAAACTCATTGACTATAGTTTTTCCACTAACTTGTCAGCTATCTTTAAGCCAACCAAATCTTAGATTATTAAGTCATTTTGCTAAATTGACGGCAAAAGGCTGATAGTTACCGTTCTCTACTAATATGCAAGAAAAATCAAAATATAAAGAATTTTGATAACTAATCGTATTTGTTATTGTGTTCAATAAATTCTGCAGAATTGACACACTTGTATTAGGTGGAATGTACTCGTAATATATAAACAAAATATCATATTTTTTAGGAGTGCTCCTATTGTCATGTACTGATATACAGGAGTAATTATTACCATAGTAAAGTTTTTACTCACTAAAAGTCGCTAAATTACTACTAAATATCGGCTTAAAATTATTTTGTTAAGTTATTCATATGAATTATTCATTAGTTAGATCCAAGTATGTTTTTATATGTGATAATGTTATCAGATACTAGAGTGGTATTCATATTTCCAATTGATAGATTCTTATTCACTGTTATTTTATACATTTACGAGAATTTTATTAAAAATCAAAAAGTTTCTCATCCCTTTCATTGCCATCACAATTCAGGACAAAGAGATGTTGCCATTACTAGCTCTACTTATTGGGAAAAACCAGTAGAAGGTAATGCTGGCATTCAAGTTAGCTGCCATTTCATGTCTGCTATTTAAAAGCAGGAATTTTTTGATATTAAATCTGCGATCGATATCGTTTTAGAATAATAGAGATATACCTGCTGCAAATTTATCACCTGCTACAACTTTTGTCTCCACGGTCAACAGTTCATATTATAACTAACGTCTCCATCTTTTGAATAATTTTAGGTATCGCATTCTTCTCGTTCTACCATTAGTTGTATTTAGCGGCGTTCTAATCCTATTGTAGACAACTTAAAGTTAACAAGACCAACTTGCTTCTTTCTTACTTTTGGTTCGGACTAACACTCAGGGGATGGACCCCTATTCATGCATTGTACCAGAACTAGGAAATTAGGTTATGGCGAGAAGGAAAGCCCTTCTCTGTATGTGGAAAATCGATTTGAATTTTCTACATTCAAAGTGACAGGAAAGACCTCTGGAGAGAGTTTTTTCCACATACGAACTCTTCTACTAAAATACGAGTTCTCCCCATAATGCGTAGTGCGATACATTGGCTAAAAACGTGCCCGTATAGGGAACAAGTTCTCTAATTTCGTTAGAGTACTTACAATTGTAGTAGCGACAAAACAGCGAAATACAACCTACAGTGCATCGATGTATCTCTTGCACCGTTTTAGAAAACCGATGCACTTAAAAGTTTCTTTAGATACCTGAAAAATATGTTTAGTCTATCGAACATCACACTGTGAAGAAAGCAAAGAACATCAAGAGCTTCCCATTCCGTAATACCTATATCACCCATAGTAACAAGTACAGCACCATTTCCGAGACCTGTGCCCATTCGGAGATTTTTGCGAAGTCATGATTGAGCGTATCTTTCATGTCCCGCCTTTGCGAACTTGCTGATAATAATCCAGACTTTTTAAAGGTTTACGAAACTGTATTTTTAAGCCAGGTCAAAGATTGGAGTGTTTTAGCATTAAGCATTTTATAGAATGACTGATGCCTCTACATGAGCTTTTTGCTTAAAGAAACTTAAAGAATAAAAAATCCAATTCAAGATTCTTAAGACACCGGTTATTGTAATCTTGCTATTGGAGAAAGTTATCAGTTTATGCGTATATTAATTATTATTTTTTCTACGTTTTTTAGTTATGAACTGTGTAGCTTTTAGACTAACTTCAATACATTTCTTTATCGGAAATGTTATGCTTACAAAACGGTTTTAATTTAAAAGAAGTAAAGCGACATTTTTACAGGATATCGCCACTATAACCTGTGCTCAAACATTTTTGTATTAATGTAGGAGGAAAAATCGAAGCAGACTGCTTTTTTAGTGAACCACTTTTCAATACCCTTTTATCCGCGGTGATTGTTTGCAAACCAATTTTAAATTTACGGCAAACCTTTTTATCATTGAGTCACGTTCTATCACCATCCTCTTCTTTTTCCAACTGTCGACTGGTAGCTGTCGGCCTTAGTTTTCATCACGCAGTCCTTAAACATTTTTGTCATTTGTCCAGTGGTTGTATCTTCGAAGGCATTCACATTTAATAAGCTTCTGCCTGTGGTCTCTAGCCTTGTGCTAGCCAGTGTTGGACCCATAAATTCACAGTATCTTCTTCTTCCACTTTCATCTTCGCTAGATAATATTTAAAGTTTTCATGACCTGTCACTAACGCCGTTACCCAGCATAGGGTACTTCTATTAAATATGAGCATCTATTACCTCCAAAAACTATGAGTAAGCAACAACAAATTAAATTTATAACAATCTGTCTGCTTAAATATAATGACTAGTGTTAATAAATTATTTAAAAATCGAATTTTGCTGCCATATCTTGTTTGTTTTTATTGTTGCTGCCGAAGGCCTAATAAAATGTATCCGGATCAAAAAATCACACACACACTGCTCAAAATATTACTTATAAATCCATTTAAGATACTCAGCGTAAAATTTCCAACTTTTCTCAGGAATACAAATTAAAAAATAAAAACGTTTTCTAAAGATGTCCAACTGTTTAAGATGATTAACTGCTGATTAAATGTTTGAAATAAGAAACAAAAAACGTGCTATAAAAATCTAAAAACTCTTTTTTATTTTTATTATTTAAAATGTATGTGCGTATAGATGTAGGCATGTATTTATGTGTGCATAAATGTTTTTATTCAAATTAACTTAAATGAGCTTTTTGAAATTTGCCGATTAAGTGTGGGAATGAACTGTTCAATGAACTCCATTTAGATTATTTGAATATTTGTATATCAAATAAGAATAAATATGTAATTGACCTCAATAACAAATTAAAATGGAAAATAACTTTCAACTCTGTATGTTTCATTTAATTGGTACTTCGAAAGTTGAAGGTAAAAGCAGTCAGCGTTGGTTGAATGCTTAACAAGCTTGAAAGAAATAATCAATCTATGTAATTTGTAAAACAAATGTGTAATTAACAATTTTATTTAAAATGTTTATACTTTGTTTTCTTTATGTATTTGTTACAATTTGTGTTATTAAGATTAAGTTATGCTCTAACAAAGTCTTTTGTTTACTAAGCTGTGCGAACTTAACTGAGATTTTATAGTTTGGATTTTTTACAAAAATAACAAAAACAGAAAAATTAAAAAATTAGTAATTTAAATGCTGTGTGTTTAATTATTTTTTATTTTACGGTCTAAAATAATTCGAAGTTTTAAAAGCTTCTAAAAACAAATCAGTAATAGACCTATAAATTCCGTTTTAATTAAGCGTTTAAATTGCAAAACTAAAAATTAATTTTGAAAGTTATTTTAGCCCCTTTTCTGATTTTTTGATACTTAAGGTATGTGCGATTTTAAATGTAAAAACATTGTATTTTATTACAACAAAATCTTGTTGAAATTTGGGGCTACTAATGAATTTAAGTTTTATACCAATTGTGATTGTAGTGTAGTCCAAACTAGAATTTTATTTTACACATATACATAAATATATGTAGCTAATAATTGTAGTTGTTAATTTACTTAGCAATTTTATAACAATAAAAAAATAAAAAACAAAATAACTAAATATCTCGTTCTTTGTTGGATAAAAATAAGAACAGTTGAGCAGATAATTATTCATCAAAATAATAATTTGGATTATTAATTATATACCTCATAATAAAATATTTTCAAATATTATTATTTTTTACTAATTGTCATTTTAAAGTATTTTAACTAAAACAAAATTAAAGACAAGATTGGCATCACATAAATTAGACTTAAAAACAAACAACAAAGCATTAAACCACAAAACTGCACTTACAGCCCACTGTGCAACAACGGGACATGAACCAGAATTAAGACGAGTAAGAGTTCTGGAGAGAGAAAATAATTATGCAAAGAGATACATGCAAGAGATGCTCCACATAATAAATATCCCAACAGAGAAACGTATTAACTACAAGACTGATACGGACAATTGTGCCCACATATATCGACATACAATTAACAAACACAAAACTGAAAAGAAAAAAGGAAAAAGAAAATTTTCCAATTATTAGTAAACAGTATGTGACAAAGTTTAGTAACGTACTCGAAGGTTTTTAACATAAAATTTTTTAAAATGTAAATATTCATTGTGATATGTGTTTTAAGGTTTTTGATTAGTTATAATTATTACTGTTAATGTTTATTGTAGAGAAGAGAAAAAAAAAGCCCTGAGGATGACCAACAAAGTTTGTCGAAATATTGAATTTTAATAGAAAAAATTTTTGAAAAATTAAAAATTAGCAATAAATTGTTTTAAACTTTAACAAATGTTTTAATTTTTTAATTTATTGAACAAGTCCTTAAGCCGAAAAAAAGAAAAAAGAAAAAGTATTTTAAGATTGTTATGATGAACAGAAAATTTATCAGATGTAGTTGCAATTTCTTCTCCAATTAATTATATGGAATGCTGTTAGAGTTCCATTCACAGTTTCCGCATTTCCCAAATATAGTTATTTTAACCCCTCCATCTTTATAAATTAAGTTTCGTAATGTACAAATACAAATTGCTTAACTTAAACCGAAGAAAGCTGCGGGTGTTATTTTAATTACAACCAGGAAGCTTATGGAGCTATCATATATCAAAATAGAACCCTGATTTTTATTTTTGATTCCATTAGGAGACTGTAGTATAATGAATAAAACTATATTTCTTTAAAACATATTTCAATTTCAAACAAATTTCAATACTGCTAGGAGCTAAAGTTTGAATTTTGTCGATACCAAAATAACTACTTGTAATGAACATAAACAACTAATTTAATTTTGTAAGAAATGCCCTTGTCGTCCTTTCTGAAGGAGTGAGGTTTCAACAATTGTTGTTACATAAATAAAATAATATTACATAAATACAGTAATATTTTTTTTTTGTTTGGCACAGATGAACAACCCTTCTCTCCTACATTTACACCAGAAACGAAAGAAATCAACTCTTAAATAGATTTAAAAATCGATCTTGCGTATTTAATGTTCTTTTAAATTTATATTGAAGTGTAAACAAATGCACAAATTAGATGTCAATTCCTTTAATAAATTTGTATTTTATTACAAAATGTTAACTAATATAATTTGATGATATTGCTATTTTCTGTCCTAACTGGCTGGTTTGTAGTCGAAGCGCGAGTCATTTCGATGCGAATGCATCGTTCTCAAGCCGCGTTGTAGTTTGTACTGGTGAGTCAGTGTTGGCGTTAAGACAGTTTTGTTGTTAGGTTCGTATCTATTCAGGTAAGCAGAATGCCAGCCACGTGAATTTATCGATACCTCTCTCTTTTATTATTATCTAGGTGCGTGTGTCCGTCAGAGAGTGTTTTTAATTTGCCCGTTTGTATGAGTAGTTTTAATGGTGTAAAAATTTGATCTGAGGTCGTGTTTACCTGTTCGTTTATAGTGTCATTGTTGCAAGTTTTTGTTTTGTAGATTTCCATGTTTTCAAGAATGTCTAGTCTTCGTCCTTTTTTGCTAGGATGTAGTAATGCCATACATTTATCTATTTCCCTTGGTGTGTCCGTGAGTATCAAGGTGTATTGCAAAGTTGGAATCTTCTCTTTTTTTTGTTTGTATGAGCGTATGTAATCTGTAAACCTTGTTTTTAGTGTTCGTCCAGTTTGTTTGCAGGTACATGTAAGTCTGTATACCCCGCTGGAACTAAATTTGCCAGTTGCTTCTGTCGTTGTTCTGAGATTATATCTCAGGGTGTTTCCACTTTTTACTGCTGTGAGTATTCCTTCTTTGTGAAAAACGGTTAGTTATTATTATATTTCTGGTCCTGTGTAAGTAAATGTGTGCCATTGTGTTTTATCGGCTGTCTCTTTTTGTATTCTTTATTTCTGTTCTTATAATTTGTCTATGGCTATAAGTTTAATAAATTTAAAGTATTTATTTATTATTAATATAAAAATCATTACCTTGAATCACATTTAATACTCTCTTTAATACATTAATTGGATTTAACAAAAAAATGTATTTTTATCGTAGTAAAACTTTAATCGTAAAAAGGTAGGATGTTAAAGCGTAGTGTTAGAAATATTCCAGGATCATTACACAAATGTGCATGATTCTAAAAAAATTGTATATATAAATATATACAAATCAAATTGTTTAGGTATTTAAAAATATATATTTTTTTTCAAATGTTTTCAAAACAAAAATTTCACCTGTATACTGGTTACGTTAAAGAACAAAATTTTTCTAAATATTGTGCTCGTGACCAACAAAATAAATGTGTATTTATCAAGTAAGTGAACTTGATTCTTTAAAGCTCAAATTCATATAATAAACTAGAGCTAAAAGTTTTCAATAAGCCAAAGTTCGGTTGATCATTTACCTGTCATTCAATTTTAGTTAAAATAATACCCAAAAAATTTGAATCCTAACTTTAACGGTCTACCGTAAAAGAAAATTTAATTATTAATTTATTAATAATTTAAGGAACGGAGAAAGAGAACCTACGTTATTAAGAAGCACCAAGTTGGGCATGTTGTTGAACACTTTTTCCCCTTCTTTTAAAGGAAAAATGCGAACTAAATACTTTTCTTTTCCTAAGTATTTTCTCATAATAATCTAATAATTCTTATGGAACTTGTATAACATTTGCCAGCTTAAGGTACGTAAAACAAAAAGGGAACATTTGTTGAGTGTTAATACTTCTTTCATCAGTATGCTGAAGAGTGCTTTTGATGGCATCAACATAAGTTTTGAAACGACTATTGTATTTTATACTTTATGTTCTGGAAGTTGATTTTATTAATTCAAAGGCCAATTTCAATAAATAAACAAAGAATCTTTACCTTACTATATTTTTTAAATTAATTGAGGTAAATTATACTTTAGTTTCTTGGAAATAAATATGTATAAACCTATTTCATTCGTATGAATGTTGCTTTGTTTTTCATTTAAGCTTTAGAACAGAATTTCATATTGTTTTAATATGTTTTACTAATATTTCAGCAAAACTAAAATATGAGAATAGTCAACTAAATATGATAATTTTTTAATTAAATTTTAAACAATTAATGTTAATAATGTATATCAATAAAAAATATTTTCTCTGCAGCAAATTTATTCTGAACGGTTACATTGATATTGTTATATTTTTTTGCTGTAATTGTCTGCAAACCTTCTTCTATAAGTATTTCTAAGGCTCTTACACTCCGTTCCCAGGATGAATGGCTTCTGCTTTTAAGAATCCTTGACAACTGGTTTGCGCGCTCTTTTTTAACATAATTCTTTACCTCATACTTAACAGGTTTGGGAAAAAGAACAGAAACAAATTCTGAGTATAAGGTTGTCAGGAAGTACTTACTTCTACAGAAATTTTTCAGTTTAACACTCAATTGTTAATTAAATAACAACTAGTACAATATGTCTAATAATTGCTTAACGTAGATGGGTTCTATTATTCAAGTTATTAGTTACCACCGGAAGGATTGCGTTTTTACATATTGCTTTAGCTATTCTCATATCGAAATTTGGTATTCTCGCATTTAAGTTTACTGTTCTTATTTTGAAACTAAAATTGTGTAGTTATTTTAAGGAGTTTTTTCTTGTTGTTTTATTACAGTATCATGTTGAATTAACATGAAATATGTATAAAGTAAAAGCTTTATTAAAATTACAAAGTTAATATGATAGAAATTGTGCATAATTATTGCAAGAAAATTATTATTTGATTTGATCACTAAATGTAAATTTTTAATTTTGAAATGTTATGCAAAAAAATATGATAGTTATCACACTTTTTTTTATTAAACTGTTTCATACAGATTAATTTATGCTCCAGCCCCCAATTCCGATCGATAGTGGCTTCGATTGTGGGACGCGTTCTTTAGAAAAAGATGAGCGTAGTCTATGGTGTGCAGAAATTTTCCACAAGATAATATAAAATCGTTCGGTGTAGCAAATGGACTATGCCGATCGCAATGTGTAAAATATGTTGCAATAACATTTTACTAGTGCAAATAATTTTTCAAATCTGAAAATTTCCAGAAGATATTTGTGGCATCGCAACCGAGAAATAATAAATATGATGATAGACATATTTACACTTGAAACTACTGTATAAGAATACATTATTTTCATTTTTCATTTTACAATTATTAAAAGCATAAGAAATATTTGTTATAAGTTTAATTAATATAACAAACATACTTAAATTATTTTTCCATACAAAAAAAGGGAAAAAAAGAAAAATAATTTACATGTTAAAAAATTTGATCATGAATTTTTTCTATATATAACATTAAACTTGCTCATTTGGCAACTCAGGTTCTGATGATAATGAGTATGCAAACTCTGCAGTAATTTGTTGTCTCTTCTGCTCATTTCAAACAAGAATAAGTTCTTGATTACAAATATTTCAAATTCATTTGAAACTTGTAGCATAAACTCGTATGTCAACAAAACATTTGTTATTTGAAAAACTAGCTCCACAGTTTCACTTACACTTGAATAAAAGAATATATGATCGTTGAGTCAAGGCCTAAGTCAAGATTTATGAAACGTGTTATTATTATTGTTCAAATTAAGTTGGTCGTTATATCAGTTTCATATTGGTATCAATTACATGACCACCAACACAAAATCTGTAATTACAAAGAAAATTTTGTACCAATTTTTATATTTACATATTCTGTGAGATGCCCCACCCATTAAAAAGAGGGTGATATTTTTTTTTTAATTTTTAGTCTTAAATAAATATTTTCCAAACCAATGTTTAACTTGTAGCACATATAGCAATAAATAATGACAGTTTCAATTCTTTTCCATAAAGTTATCATTACAATGCCGTTACTAATGTCAAAGTCATTGTTAGTTACAACTTGCAAGGCATAACTACAAAATAAAATCTTGTTTTATTTAATGTAAAACTAGTAAATAACAATTTTATTATAACTCTTACGCATACAAGATCACAAAAGGCAACAACAGCTACAGCTGTAGTGGTGAACTGAACCAATGCTCCATCCAGCATCAGCATAGAGGGAGACAAAATGAAAACGAAACAAATAACAACGACAACGATAACGATAGCGATAGCGCAAAAAACCAATAAAAATATTTTCATATATTAAAGACACTTAAACACCGAACGAATCATTAAACTCAAGATGAAATAGTTACAAGAAAGAATGCAAGTAAAAAAGGAAATAACAACCAAGTGCGTTTAAAGTAATGACAGCAATGCGATTAGTGACCATATTTGTGTCAAAAATACATGCTTAGATATCAAAGATAGATTGAAAATACTTACTAAAGCAACTAGCATAATACTAGAATATTATTATTATTATTATTATTACTATTATTGCTAAGACTATTATTATGCATTATAAGCGTATGTATTCTGCAAACATAAACATTTCTTAGTTTGTTAGTTGTTTTCTTTTATGCAGTTGAAACCTTTAAAAGGAAATCGAATAAAAATATATTTATGGTGTAGGAAACGACAAAATTTGAATTATAAATGAAAAACAGAAAAATTATAATAATAATAAACTAAAGAAAAGCACTATGCCATAAAACATGGGCTTTGCTGCTTTGTTTTTTTTTTAGTTTCTTGTCAAAGAATTAAATTGTTTTCTTTTTTTTGCGGCTTTAAGGAAAATTTATATCTAATTTAAACTTTTCTCAATTTTTTATTTCGTAAGAATTATATTACTTTATATTCTGTGTGAGTTTTTTTTAAATTAACATGAATAATGAAATACAGTACTGGCTACAGAAATTATAACAGTGTCTTGTTTATCTATAACACACTGATAGTCTAAGGGATATGACAATAAATAAATTATTTTTTTATAACTAGCAACACACGGTACGCTTCACTACATTTTGTAGGAGGTAGCGCACCCACTGTCCACTTTCAGCTATTGTTCCGCTGAACAGCACACATTAATATGGAAGTTACTTTTACAAAATTTCAAATCATAAGACTTTATGGTCTTTGCAAGGTGTTCACGCGTGCAAAATTTTAAGACCATACATCCGTATCATAGGTGCCTAGGCACACGATGATAATATCGCTGGTTGACCTGGTCTAATCTCACTTATACGCAAGTTTATTTGTAAAAAAAATTTCAAAACTATCTGTAATTATAATTTTTCATTTTATATAGGAGATACTATGCTCACTATTTCAATTCTGATAATATTTTACGCAACTATGCGATTTTTTATTTAACACTTTAAAGCTCTATCTATATTAGTTTTTAAGTCACATGGTAAATAATATTTTTTTATAAGGGAGATGCGAAGTTTGAGGGGTACTACCCCCACTATTCTAATCCAGCTTATTTTTTGCGAAACACTAATAAGAAGTCACACGCTCAAAATTTCAAGGCTCTACCTATATATTTCTACCTATTATATTTCGAATTGTTAATCATATAAGTGCATTAATAAATATAATATGCCATTACAAAACAAAAATTTTTTAAGCACTATGTATAATAAAAGTATTAATACTTTATCAAATTAAAAGCATTTATTCTATACTATTAATTCACTCATAACAACTTTTGAATAAAATTTGGGAATAATATAAAAAAAAAGTATTTTACAGGTACTGATATAGAAAATTAAATTAATGTGAGGAAAGCTATGGGAAGGGCAGTTACAAAAAGTAAATTGCTCTGCTACTTGTGATATCATTTGAACGGATAATCCGAATTGAATAATAAAAGCTTTTCTCCATTTTGGTTAGTTTGGAAAAAGGGCGTAAAAGTGGTCTGGATAAATTTTTCTGTTCTAAGATAGGTTATGAGGAACACTTGAAATAAAAATCAGACAAACCGTTCCAGCAGTTCTCCATTTGACATGAACTAAAACAGGTTTGGCGGGAAAGTGGGCGTAGTCAAAAAAATATAGCCTGTGTTACCCGGGAACAGTGTAGCTTCCCAATAGGTTATTACACAAACCGTTAAAGTCGTGCTCCGTTTTACATAAATTAAAAAAGTGGGCGGGGAAGTAAGTGTGGTCAAAAAAAATGCAGCCTATGTTACTCGGGGATAATGTGTTTTCCAAATGGCAAAAGAATTTTTCAAATCCGTCGAATAGTGTCGGAGCCTATTCGAAACAAACAAACAAATCTTTCCGCTTTTTAATCCGGAAATATTCTTTTCTTCAAAAATATTTAAATAAAACAATTGTACATAATTTAATTTCCTTCCACATCCTCTGACCTTTCTTTTACCGAAATCGAAAAAAAAAACATTTTTAACTTATGGCGAAGCATGCCAATGTGATAGACAATAGGAGAAGCTAGATCTTTATTAAGTAATTTAAAGCCTCCATATTCAACCGAACCAAAAATAAGATTTTGAGTTTCGAAAATGCCATTGTTATATCCAGCATAGAGAGTTCTACAGTTTAAAATGCAACTACCTCCGAATGCTAAGCATAAAATAATTTTCTTTACATCCTACTTAAGCCGAATATGAATGCGTATTATTGTGGTTAACAAGCGCATATACTTTAAACACCAGAAAGTCTGGTTTTCTAGAAATATATTACGAGCAGCATTTTTCTTTTATATCTTATATCAAACATTTAGCGGTCTTTGGGAGTGTTTTTATTTAATTATTTATTTTTTTTAATTATTTATTTTATTTAATTAATCCACATTTCTACAAACTTCTTCTTGGAGTACCACCCCGTCACTTCTTTGAAGTCTGTACAACCAGACTAAATAAAACACAAACCAGCAAAAACAAACATCATTGTTGTTAGATGTTCTATCAGTACAAAACTTGACAATTAAACGTAAAAATTGTAAAATCTGACCCAATATATCTTGAATGTACACTTGTACAGTTTCGATAATAAAATTGATATTTAAAATTTTGTCATAATCCTTTTTTCTTGGTTATCAACAATTTTTGATTTCATGTCTAAATCGAAAAAAAACAACGGAAAAATATCTTTAATTAAAAAAAACCCATTTTTACGAACCTTGGTATCCTGGAAAAGTGTTTAAAGTTAAAAAGAAACGCACAAACAATACCTAAAACTCCAAGTTTTGTAAGAATTATAGATTATGTTTATAATTATTTTAGCTTGGTTTTCTCGAAGTCATTGTCAACATAACGTAACATAACATGAACAATATCAGATTTTTAAATATATTTCTTTATTTGTCCTAGCAGTTTAATAGCCAATGGGATAGGGTCCAGTATTGCTGCTTATCAAATGTCGAGATGAGTTTACAAACAGAAAGACAGAAATCATATTAAATCCATCCTTTTTCTGTCAACTATCTAGATTGAAGTGGCGTTGATGTTCTTGTCATCTTATTACGATCTTCTATATTTGACTGAAATGGAAAAATTAATTTTTCAGTTTCGAAAATAAACAGAATCAGAAAGATTTTAATAAAAGACTGTAATGAAAGGAAAAGTTAAGATCAAGTACATTTCATAACTTATAATTTGGTTTTATCTTAAAGCCACTGTTTTGCATAAGTATCGTTAAAGGAGAACTTCTAAATAGAGACAAATTCTGCAAGCGTGTGTAAACATAAGAGCTTTCAAATGTGTTGCAATTTTTGTGTTTTTTTTCTTTTAATTTAAGTATGAGACATAACTTTGGCTTTGACAATGCAGGTAAAAAACTATACTTGGTTAGTTGGCTGCCTTGTTGTTGCTACTTATTTTTCTAAATATTATTAGTGTTTACATCTGGTTTGGCTAGTTTTGTGCATGACACTTGGCAGCTTTTATAGTTTTTATCGCTAGGAATGCATACAGCGTTTTTGGTAACAAGAATCTTGTTGTTTTCACCATTGTAATGATATATAATTATACAAGAATATTTCTGTTAATTTTTCCAAACATAGTCACATCTATTACAGTGGGGACCAAAATTAAAAAAGCAGTCACCAAAACAATTGAAGATTCACGAGAACAATTTTATTAAGTTAAATTGCATATTTTATTTTGGGTAACATAAGTTGAAAAAACTAAAAAAACAAACGATTAACATTTTACTGTTAAATCCATTTGCTGTACTATCATATTATATTAATGGTAGTATTACATTACGTGAAATTTTTTTAAATTGTTCCTATGCATTTATCAGTTTTCCTTAGAAACAATGACAAAACAAACAACTAAATAGCATAAGCCGCTTCTTAACTATACTCGTTATCTTCAGGTTATAAAGGATTCTGTGCTATTATAAATACTAAGAATATAGTTTATAATGAATTAATTTTTTTACAGTTAAATTCGAATTTTATATGAGATCATAAGAAAGTGTTTGTATCTAAAGAGAACTTATTTTGTGCAATTTTCATACACCATATTTCAGCATTCGTTATCTTTATAGTTAAAAAGAGAAATCTATTGAGGATATTTGTAGTTTCCAAAGCATAACAATTTATTTTATAGTCATCACTCTTAAGACAACTTCTGCTGACTCCTTTATCTTATAATTATTGGTTCCTTCAAATGAAAACCAACAAAGAAATGACTATTAAGTTTTATCCAAATATCTAGCGTTCACTAAAACAAAATAAAAAACAAAAGAAAGCAGAAAAATAACAGAAATTTTACTTACTTTAGATAAAAAACGCAAATTTTTTCAAAACACAAAAAAAAAGTATTTTATGGAAATAACAAAATAACATCCAGAACAAAAGTTAAAATTTGTCAATAAATAAAAATCAAAATAACTATACAAATAATTAAAATAGTTTTTATAAGTAATAGACTCTGATATTTCGTACTGGCCCCACTGTGCATAACTTTAAAATGAATAAAAAAAATCAAAGAAATTATTTCTCTCAGCAAACATTAAATACAAATCTTCAAATATTGCAATACTGCGGATAGTTTTACATGATGTTCGGTTGCTCAATGTGATCACGATTACCACAGAATAATTTTTAAAGTCAGTTTTTGTTGTGGCCATGCACCCTCTGTACACAGCATGCGTGTTGATAGATAATACTTAGTTCAGAAACGTTTAGTTATTTTGCGTTTGCTTGGATTTTTGTGTGCTTTTCGTATGGTAAATTTTTAGCTACTGCAATTTTTCGAGACTCATGCTAAAGTGTAATTAAATATAAAAACACTGACATAACCATAACTTTTAGCTTGAACTTAAAGTCTTTGAAGGCAATTTAGAAATAACCAGTTAAAATTTTTATTTCTTTTTCAACTGCTGCAAAAACAAATTTTTATTACTTCAAACTGCACAAATAACAAGCCAGCAAACAAGTTCTAGAGTGGCTTGATTATTTTTCTATTTTGCTTAAATTCTCTTTGAGGTTTTTGGTACGTGCTATTTACACAAAAAAAAAAAACAAAAACAAAAATAAAAACAAATATCCATAATAAGAACGTAACAACTTTACACCATCATGCTAATATACAGATAGGCAGACAGACAGCCAGACAGACTTATTTAAATACCAATGTTTTGTGTTTAAATAAAATTGATAGTTTGTTTGCATTTTTTCCCTATTTCGTCTCTAATTCTATTATCAACTCCATTAAATTTTTAAAGCAAATATATACAGAATCAATAAATATTTGGCGAAAGCCGCAAAATTTTTGAATTTCAAAAATACTCCAAAAGCACCACACTAGGATCCCAAGTAGCATACGGCATATATGAAGTATTTTTAAAGCGTTTAATTCTTATGATTTTTATCAGATTTTTCTTTTCTTCCAATTCAATTATCAGTCCAAAACACCGCAACATAATATCTTTACTTAAAAGTATAAATGTCGTTTATTACAAAGAAAAAGAAAATCCTTTGTAATATATTTAAAAAGGCATTTTTTTTGTTATTCAATTTCTTGTCTTAGGACTTCCTTTCCAATTAAAGCTCCTAAGACTTTTTTTGTTTATTGAATTGTCCTTATTTCTTAATTTCTACGGCTTATATACTAACAATGAGAATAACCTAGATTTTGGATTTGAGTGACATCACTCAATTCTTAGTTTCTATACTTAGATATAATTACATATTATTATTAAGATTGCCAGTCTATCAAAAAATATAGTGTATTAATATAAGTGTTTTGTGAGTATTTATAATATTTATAAACATATATACAAATATATCAAAAAACTCAAAACAATTTGAAAGAGGTTAAAAATGCAGGTGCTTAGGTAAAATAAAGTAACAACAATAAGAGCATATTGAAGTAGTGAAATTTTGCTGACGTTTAATATATTTCCAACACAAATATTTTGGTAATTAAACACCCTCTACTTATATGCAAATGTGTTTGCAATTAAGACTCTTTGTTACTCTACTTATGTGTTGATTACACTAACTGGTCGTTTGTACTACACCTTAATAAAAATAGCATTTTT
Organism: Trichopoda pennipes; assembly: GCA_030448955.1. Taxonomy (NCBI): domain Eukaryota; kingdom Metazoa; phylum Arthropoda; class Insecta; order Diptera; family Tachinidae; genus Trichopoda; species Trichopoda pennipes. The sequence continues at coordinate 2,276,268 of JASKUP010000064.1, forward strand.
TTATTGTTTAGCAAAAATTTAATTTCAATACAGTTAATAAAACTTAATTGAAGATGGATTTGATAGTAAAAATATTAAGTTCAGTAATTTGATTTTAACTCTAAAATATGCACATATCGCCTGTCACTCTTATTTTTAAGGTGAGATTATGGAGAATTTAAAATATTTCCTTACTCTCACAGCTTAAAAGCTCAATCGTATCAAACAATTTTTGAAGAACTTTTGAACTGATTCTAATTTGGTAACTTTTAATGCCATTACATATTTGAGATAATTACAAAGATTATTGTTGTTCACTCTAAATGATCAAATATATACAAGGAAAAATTTTCATAGGAATGTCCTTACAATTCAGTATACTATTGCACATCAAATATTCATTGTCTTATCGAAAATAAGAATTCCAGAACTTCGTATGAACTTTTTTATTTTGCAATCTTATTTAGAAGATGTATTTTTCAATTGAAAAAGTTTGTAAACTCTCCCATTATATATCATCCCATTTTCACAAAGTGATCAAAAATATTGCAAAATAGAAAAAAATTTTCTTTACGAAAATTGTGGCCAAGATTTTGAAAAAACTATTCAATTTTCAACTGTTTATGCTAAATGTTTTATCCATGTTATTTAAATGTGATGAAAGCAAAAAATTGCAAGACTTAAAAGGAATTATCTATGGATTTTGCAGAGCTTGGATGCACTCGAATTTAGAACTTGGCATACATCCTTGCTATAATATCACATTTTCTTTTAATATCTGCAGCTGTTCTAAAATAACCCTCTGTAAAGTTAATGAAAATTCCCTATCTTTACTTCGACAATATGACAACTTTTAAAAAATAATTATTTGCCTATTATCCAGAAAATCTTACGTGGTTGGTAAACATGCAGTGTGACGTAAACTTTAATCCGTTAAGTTCATTATTCACATTCCTTAACTCTATATAACGGTTCACAAATTGCCGACTTATTATTATTATTAAAGTACGAGTAAATAGCTCATAAAGAACAGTGCAATAACAAACAAAAGACTTTAGCAACAAACGTTGTAAGGTTTTCTAATGACACATTGTTATGGCTATATATATGCGTGTGTGTGTGTGTGTCGTCAGTATTGGTGCGTGAAATATTTATAAATACTTAATTGTTTTTCTTGGTTTTGCAATATGCATTTACAAAAAAAAGGTGGGGTTGAAAGAAATAAATCGTCAAAATGAATTAAAAAAATGGAATTGTTTTTAATTAAAAACACATTAATCAGTATTCGGTGTCAGTGTCGTTGTCAGTATCGTTCTTACTACCACATCATCAGTTTTCAAATACTTGTTGCATTTTATAAATGTTGCTTAAGTTTTTTTTTTTCATTTTTGTGTAGATAATTTTAACTAAAAATTTTTTGCTTAACATTTCCAAATAACTTGTTTGAAAAGATTTATTAGTGTCAATTTGTTAGCTTGAATGCGTGATTTTATCTGAAAGATACCAAATTATTTGTTTGTGCTTTTATTTTTTTTTTTCTAAATGTTCATATCATTTTTTCCACGCCAATCTATTAAATTAACCTGAAAAGGCCCATATGTATGTGTTAAGTTTTAAAGTGTATAATCAAAATTTTACAAGCATTTTTATAATATCTCTATTATAATATTTGACAAATCAAGATATGGAAATGTTTTCTGTTTGCAACAAATTGACTTATAATTAAATACTTATGTGCAACATATGAGTTTAGGTTTTCAATTCAGATTGCCACTATAAACCATCAAAATGGTATCTTGGTTGTCCTTAAAATATTTTTTAAATACAACCGAAACTCCAGACGTTCGTTATAAATGATTTGTATTGAAATAGAAGAAAAACTGAGCTGCTGGCGAATTATATTGCTTTTTTGCGACATTTATTAGATCTATTTGAATAACCGGATTTAAAATTATGCAGTCGTTTATATCTTAAAGACGATTTTTCATTACCATTGAATATTTCTTGGAATTGATTGAAATAATTAGAATAAAAAAATTTAATTACCATATAATGCTACCGACTCTTTTCAGTTATAATTGTGTTTCCTTATGATAAAAAAAATTTAGTTAAATTGATTAGTTAATAATTACAATTAAAAAAAAATAAAATTACGATAATACAAACCTAAAAAATGAACATAATGTATATAAACCTTTAAAACCCTTGTGGATAGATCTTTACATAAAAATCTTAACAGAATAAAAATTTGGAGAGAAATAGGTTTAAAATTTGACTCTACAGTCGCCTTACTTCAAAGCTAACTGTGTTAATTACTAATAGGAAGAAATAGTATGTTTGAGCGTTAAATTTTTTTTCTTTCTTTTTTCCGGAAGGTGAAACCATGTTTTTCAATGAATATCTATAATATAAAAATAAGTCGGGGTTTCCTTCTTGACGCTATAACTTCAGAACGCACGAACCGTTTTCCACGTGAGGTTTATAGCAAAGAAAATTCAGGAAAAATTTCAAGAAAAAAGCAAGAAAACAGGGAAAGTCATTTTTCACATGCAGTGCCATTTCTGATACATAGCATGTACTACAATGGCTCCAATACGTGGTGTGTGAGTATCCCTCACGAAAATAAATACGTTTTACTCTAAGTAGATGACGCCGTGCGCTAGGTCGCATGTATGCTGTTAATCCTAGAAATGATGAATGTTTTTATTTGCAACTGCTGTTGGTAAATGTACGTGGACCAAAATCATTTGCGCATTTGAAAACTGCGAATGGCCACCAATGCCAAACATATCGAGAAGCATGTCAACTATTGGATTTGCTGGAGAACGATTCTCATTGGGATTTAACACTTGCGGGTTCAGTTGTTTCATCAAACGCTGTTCGCTATTGTCATCACCAGATGTTGCCATTTACAACGAATTCAGTTATGGAACAAATACAACGACGACATATGTGAAGATATCTTGCATCGCTTGCGCATTCGAACGAATAATCCCGTCATGCAAATAACCGATGAAATATATAATGAAGGATTGTATCTGGTTGAGGATCAATGCTTGACTATTGCAGACAAGCTACTGATTGAAGTAGGAATGATTGCGCCAAATCGATCGATGCACCGTGCACTCAACCAAGAATTAAATCGAGAGCTGCAACACAATGTTGATACATTGCAAGAATTCGTTTGAAATAATTTGCCGTTGCTGAGTGAACAGCAAAAACAAATATACGAAACATTTATGCAAGCGGTGGACAATAATACTGGTGGTCTATTCTTCCTGGATGCACCTGGAGGAACAGGGAAAACATTTGTCATTTCATTGACCTTCGCCACTATTCGATCAAGATGTGACATAGCTTTGGCGTTAGCATCATCTGAAATTGCGGCGACTCTTCTAGATGGAGTACTGCTCATTCTGCGCTTAAGTTGCCACTCAATTTAAACACAATTGATACTCCAACATGCAATATTTCCCGATCCAGTACAATGGGAAAATTGTTGATGCAATGCAAGCTCATTGTTTGAGATGAGTGCACAATGGCACAAAAGAAATCATTTGGAGCACTTAACTTCACACTGAAGGATCTACGGCGAAATAAGAACATCTTTGGCGGCTTGATGATATTGTTGGCAGGCGATTTCAGGCAGACGTTGCCAGTAATTCCCCATGCAATGCTTGTAGATAAATTGAATGCTTGCCTGAAGGAATCACCTTTGTGGAAGAACGTAAAAACATTATCGCTAACCACTAATATGAGAGTTCAACTTCAAAATGATCAAAGTGCTGCACAATTTTCCAAACAATTGTTAGCTGTTGGAAATGGAAAAGTTCCAGTTGATGCGACAGCTGGATTTATTACTCTTACCAACGAATTTGCCGATTTGCAGGCTCTCAATTAACTCTTATTGAAAATATTTGCGCAAACATTAGTGAGAATTATCAGAATTATGCTTGGTTAAGTCAACGAGCAATTCTCGCCGCAAAGAATAATAATGTTGTACATGCACTTAATTTCACCATTCAATAAAAAATCGATGGCGATTTGGTGACATACAAATCCGTTTATTCCGTAACGAATTCCGATGATGCAGTAAATTATCCAACGGAGTGTTTGAACTCTCTGGAGTCACCAGGATTTCCACCACATAACTTGCAACTCAAAGTTGGTCCAGTTATTATGATATTGCGTAATTTGAATCCACCGCAACTTTGCAACGGTACTCGACTTGCGAAGCCGGGTTTGCTAGTCGTTAATAAGAAAGGCTTTTTAAAATAATACTATACATGTTACATATTTAATGAGTGGTGAGGTTTCGAAATTATTTAAGCATTAGTTAATTAGTTAAGTATTCTAATTAATTACCAATGAAATATTTGCACTACTACTAATATTCATTCTGTAGTTTTAAACAATATTTTCTTATTTTTTAGTATTTAATTAGCACTAAGTCGCTATTTAATAAAAAAATTTTTTAAAAACCTTTATTTTTTATTATTTCTTCGATATTGGTTGGCTAACCAACAACGGTGTGGCGAAATATCGAAAAAATAATAAAAAAAAAAATAAAAGTTTTTAAAAATTTTTTTATTAAATAGTGTAGTGCTTTACAATTAACTACTAAAAAATATTAAAAAGGTCAAAAAACTATAACTACAATATTTTCTTATTTTTTTATTTTGTGTACAGATACAGTCTTTATTTATAATATTTAAAGATATTGAACCTGATATATTTTTAAAACTCTGATAATAATTGTGTGCAAAATTAAATTTAATATCGTTAATTTAATTCATATCTCTTGGAACCAATTTATGTTAAACAATTATAATTTTGGTCTAATTTTTCGTCGCTTTGGCATTCTCTTTATAAATTTCTTTCCAAAATATTTTTTGAGCTACAGTCAAGGGCTTGAGTCTCAGTATTTTATCTTTAGTTTTTAATGATTTACGTTAATTTTTATGATTTACGAACCATTTTATATTTATCATTATCAAAATTGTTTGGCATTTTAAAACATCCGACAGATTTTGTTTGTAATATCTTTCATTATCTTAGAGAAATAGCGCATTCTAGTAAGCGCGAAAATGAAAGTTAGAAAATTAATTTCATTTTTTTTTTAATTTTGCTAGATTCTTTTAAAAATAATCAGCATTAATAATAAAATTTTTAAGTAGAACCAATCGACTGTTCTTGTTATTTTATTTTCTTAAAATATGTTTCTGTTTTTAGGGTTCCACATCCCTATTACCCTACTTAAATGTCTACTCATCTTTCACCATCTCTTCTATCTGAAAACGAAGTAGCTGGCTACTTAAGATTTTCATAGATTATGAAAGTTAAGCATTAAATAATGTTCCCGTAAAGACTTCATGCATGCGTTCTTATATATTCAGTCGTTATAGAGAGACATCTGAAATTTATCCTTTAATGACACATTTAAGGCTTTCAACTAAATTATGGCATTAATGTATATATAGAATGTTTTTATAGAGGTATACAACTTCCCAATAGAATAAAACAAAGATGACATTTTTTAATTGAAATGAAATTTTCTTCATTCGGAAGGTATCTTCTGATATTATTATTTAAATGTGACTTCTGGTATATGACCACCACAGCAGGCTTTGAAGTTATCTTATCTAATTAATATTCGACTATAAACTCGAGTAGAATAGCCTGCGTGCTGGCTTTATATAATTTGCATATGTTTTTCATTTTCTTCGAAGATAAAATCTAAGCGGCGCTGCTTCCTCAGCATTACCAGGTGGCAAAACAATCGTATTAGTTGATGTATTCGAAGCGAAAACTATTTTCAAATCTTCAACAAATAAATTATTCTTTTCGGCTATTATTTCATATCCAACCACCACATCATATATTCAGGGGTCTGCTGTATCTAAATTTCTGCTTCTACGGTAAAAGAAATAATCCCATTCTGCGATTGCTTTGAGTTCTCCCGGGTATTTTTTCAGGGATCGTTTTTCTGGATTCTGCTATATTGTTTTTGATTCCTGTTTTTGTCACTGTGTTTGTACTCGTCTTTTTTTGACAAAGAGACGTATAAATTATAATAATTAATATAATTAATTCATTTGTCTTCCTACCATTGATTAGGCAGTTTTGCAACTATCAAAATAAGTATATTTGGAAGTTATTTCATTTTGGCTGTGCATGCGCAAGCGTTTTATTTATCGAGGGTGTGTTCAAAATAGCTATAGTAGAGCCATATATGATATACTGTAGAGCAGAATGTTATTGCTCTCCATACGTAAGCGATACAACTTTGGAACATACATTGGGGTAAAATATTGGTCGAATAAATATAAATAGAAAATAAAAAAAGCGAATTATATTCTTTTGAATTCTTTTCTGTTATAGCTTTTTCTATAAAGAATTTTTTAATGTTTACATAAACTCTTTCACACTGTGCAATTATTGCTAAATTTCTGAAAATATTTCCTTTTGTCATTTGGGAATCATTTAATTATTTTTGACTCCGAAACCTTTTCTCTCAACTTTGATATTTATTTTATTGATAGCTGTTAGCTAACACTAAAAACTGTAAGACCACTTAGGTAAAACTGCGAAAAATAAACTATTTCACACAATGCAACAGGTTAAATTATTTTAAAACGAATTACTGTTGTGTTTGGAACATTTAACTATTTTCAATACGATAAATTGACAAGCTCATGGGAAAATAAATTTTATTATTTATTTATTCATCATTAGTGAAAGTGACGCCGGTGCGAGTGGTTGTATTTTCTCGTGTACGGCAAATCCGCAATAAGTTTTTTATAAGTGTTTTTTTTCGAACGATTGTGTGTGACAGATAGCATTTGAAAAGAGAAGGAAAACTTTTGTCTTTAAAGAAACCGATATACGTTACCTTCTTGAGAAGCGCATAGAAGGCTTGAATTTTATACTTATATTTGTTCATTTCATTGACATTCTTAGTGGATGAGTCATCCAAGTGAAAGCAATAAAGCAAATGTAAAGGCCAGAAATGCTTATATTACATTAACCGCTGAAGAGCCAGAAATTAATAAGCCTAGTATTAGTAATAATTTATATTTAACCGCGAAACCGGTATTTCGTTCTCGTACTCATTCATTGAATGATATAATTTTACCGAATGAAACTAGTTCTACGGTGATATCTTCACTAGGAAAAACAGCAATTAATATCGAAAATAAGGCTTCGACGGAAGCGTTACCCCAAATAACTCCAGCAACTACCTGTGACGAGCCATATAAAATTCAAACAGGAATGGACCGCTATATAACAGTCACAAAGCGCAAACGCAGCCCTAAATCGTCTAGAGTTGAATTGACCTCAAAATTTCCCAGGGATTCTGGAACTGATGGCACGGCTTCTAAAAACCGCTTTTCAATTTTGGATAGTGAAGTCATCGAAACTACAACACCTCCCAGGTCATTCAAACCCCCTCCTCTTTTCTTGAGAGAAAAGAATTCAAACGAACTGGTAAAGAGTTTAATTTCATTGAATGGAGCAGACGCTTTCTACGTTATACCCATCAAGCAGGGTAATATCAACCAAACGAAAATCCAGGTGCGAAACGAAAATGATTACCGCAAATTGGTTTCGGAATTTGACAAAGCTAAAAAAAATTTTTACACCTACCAGTTGAAAAGTAGCAAGGGACTGCAGGTCGTTATTAAGGGGATTGACCCATGTGTTGATCCTGAGGACGTCAAAGGATTCTTACAGGGAAGCGGTTTTAAAATTAAAAATGTGTTCAACATAAAAAATCGGGAACGTGTACCTCAACCAATATTTTATGTCGAATTGGAACCTGGTGATATTAGATTGAAGAAAAATGAAATTCACCCTATTTATAACGTAAAATACGTTTTACATCGTAAGGTGACTGTAGAAGAGCCTCTCAAACGGTCTGGCCCAGCCCAATGCAGAAACTGCCAGGAATTTGGTCATACCAAAAGATACTGCAAATTGACTTCCGTATGTGTGGTGTGTGGCGAGCTTCATGCCACGGCACAATGTAACAAGCCAAAAAACAATGCGTCAATTAGAAAATGTGGTAACTGCGGTGAAAATCATACAGCAAACTACAAAGGATGCCGAGTCTACTTGGCCAACCGTAAAATAATGAAAGCCAGCCCTTCTATTGCTATTACTACCCAAACAAAAATTGCAACAGAGCAAAATTTTCCCCAGTTAAGCCAACCTCAGCCGGTCGCATCCTTAGGTCACCAATTCTCGTATGCCAACATTTTGAAGTCCAGACATGGCTCTACTCAAAACACGTCCACAGCAAATACTAGTTTCAAGCCTAGGGAGGAGGTCCCAGTTTCACGTAACACAACTAGTCTCGAGGCAACTATAGAGACATTAGTTCAAACGGTAAATAATTTCACCAACAACATTACAGTTATGATGCAACAGATGATGCAAATGCTGCAGATGCAGTCCGAATTATTAAGGGCAGTCGTCAATAAACCATGAGCTGCCTAAGAGTATGTTTTTGGAACGCCAACGGCATCCGCTCACATAAGAACGAGCTTGAACTATTCATGAAGGTGCAGAATATTGACGTAATGCTAATTTCCGAAACCCATCTAACAGCCAGGAGTATTTTTAAAATTAATGGTTATACCTTTTATGACACCAAGGACCCTCGTGGAAGAGCTTGTGGCGGGTCAGCTATCCTAGTGAAGGCCCGACTCAAACACCATGTAATGGACGAATTTTGCTCGGGATATTTACAAGCGACAACTATTTGTCTTTTAGAGAACAATAGCAATTTAGTGATTTCGTCTGTGTATTGTCCACCGAGTTTTCCAATCACAGAGGATCAATTTTGCGGGTTCTATAAATCTTTAGGTCCTCACTTTTTGGCTGCTGGCGACTATAACGCGAAGCATATCCACTGGGGCTCACGTCTGACAACCCCGAAGGGTCGCACATTGTTTAATGTAATTTCGAGGCTAAAGCTAACTGTAATTTCTAGCGGAAGGCCAACTTATTGGCCCACCGACAGGCAAAAAATCCCTGACGTCATTGACTTTGGAGTCGCAAAAAATGTACCAGGTGAGTTTACGAATGTAGAGTCTTCATTAGACTTATCCTCCGACCACACACCTTCTATTGTTACGTTATGGAACCCGTTGGATTCTGAAAATCGATCTGCATTGGCAACTAAGACTCATATTAATTGGCTTAAATTTAGAAAATATCTAAGCTCTCATTGTTTGGAAAATATACCGCTGCGTACTTCAGGAGAAGTGGAAAAAGCTATTGACGACTTTAATGAAGAAATCAGACTAGCCACAGTTCACGCAACCACAAATGCTCCGATAAAAAGATACAGCAGAATATATTCAGTAGATGTACAACAACTCCTCCTAGAGAAAAGGAGAATCCGTAGAGAGTGGCAGGCGTGTAGATCACCCCAACTAAGAAACAGGCTGAAAGAGTGTACCAAACAGCTTCGTGATTTACTTGAAGTGCAAAGAATTGCTTCACTTAACAAATACTTGGAAAATCTTGATGCAACCTCGCATTCAGACTACTCTCTGTGGCGCGCAACAAAAAACATTAAGCGACCAACTTTACGCCAGTCGCCACTGCGTACCCCAAGCGGTGATTGGGCAAGAAGCAACGAGGAAAAAGCTTATCTGTTTTCCAACCACCTCCTAAAAGTATTTTCTTCTAATTTATCGACAGACCCTATAGTGTTACCTGAAATAACACCTATAGAAGCTGTGCCTTTGAGACTGGAAGTACAAGAGTTGAGAAAGGCTATCGCCGGCTTAAAACTTAAAAAATCACCTGGTATTGATAAAGTTAGTAATAGGATGCTTCTGGAGCTACCAAATGTAGCGGTGAGAATCTTATTGTTTATATATAACGCCATTTTGCGCCTCAGTTTTTACCCTCAGAAGTGGAAGATTTCGAAGGTGATAATGATTCCCAAGCCGGGCAAGGATCATTCTAAAATAGATTCTTACTGGCCAATAAGCTTGCTGTCCAATTTATCTAAACTGTTCGAGAAACTTTTAGTAAATAGAATGTATCCCATATTGATCGAAAAGAAGTGTATACCGGATCACCAGTTTGGATTTAGGAAAAAGCATAGCACAATAGAGCAAACGCATAGACTTGTTAATGCTGTTAAACAAACCTTTGAAAATAAACATTACTGTTCTGCTCTTTTTATTGATGTTTCCCAGGCCTTCGATAAAGTTTGGCACGAGGGCTTAATTCATAAACTAAGGCAGAATTTGCCTCAAAATATTTCCACATTACTGGAAAGCTACTTGAGTAGCCGTTTATTTGTTGTAAAGCACGAGGAGTTTTTGAGCCCACCACAGCCAATTAGAGCCGGAGTTCCTCAAGGGAGCATCTTGGGTCCGATTTTGTATTTATTATATACCTCAGATATGCCTACGCGGGACGACGTTCACGTTTCAACATTTGCTGATGATACTGCCCTTCTTTGTGTTCATGTAGACCCACACGAAGCTTCACTACGTCTTCAAAGTCATGTGTTCCAAGTCGAAAAATGGTTAAGAAAATGGCGAATAAAAATTAATGAACAGAAGTGCATTCATATTACTTTTACATTACGCAGGAGTACATGCCCACCTATCACAATAAATAATCAAACAATACCTCAACGTTCGGTCGTCAAGTACCTCGGTATGCACCTTGATAGGCGTCTAACATGGAAGCACCACATAGAAGCTAAACTTATGCAAATAAGACTTAAAACTGCTCAATTAAACTGGCTAATTGGTCGGAATTCTGTTCTCAGTCTGGACTGCAAACTTTTGATCTACAAGTCTATTCTAAAGCTAATATGGAGCTATGGAATTCAAATGTGGGGCACTGCCTCAGTGTCAAATGCCGAACGGATACAAAGAAGCCAGAACAAAATCCTCAGACTCATAACTGCTGCCCCATGGTATGTGAAAAACTCAAACATTCACAAGGATTTGAAAGTGCCCTCTGTAAGAGAGGAAATACAGAAGTACGCATCCAAATATTTGAGAAAACTGGAATTTCATCCAAATATTTTGGCACGTGATATATTAAATGATAGAGGCTACAATCGTCTGAAGAGGAGAGACGTTAGGGCTATTAGTATAAGTAATTTATAGTGTTTTCCTTTTTATTTTTTATTTCTTGTTAACTAAAACTTTTTGGCTGGCATTGGCTAGACATAAAGATAATTTTTACTTTTAGATTTAAGATTTATCTACTTATTGTTAGTTCTATTAATTTAGAAGATTCAATAAATAATATTATGAACCAAAAAAAAAAAAAAAAAATTTATTTATTAACCCAATGGGATTTAGACTTACACATGAAGGGTTCATCAAAATGTGTATGCGTCAAATGTCTTGTGGGTGGGCGGTTAAATATTTTTTGTATTTGTTACTTAAAGTTTCGAAAGACTATTAGGGTTCAAAAGATTAGAAAATCTATAAATTTTAATTTAAATTTTTTTAAATATTTTTTACGGCATACTGTGAATGTTCCTTAATAGTACGGAGCAATGGTATTCTTGCGCTCACCAATTGAACAAACATGATGTGCAGCAGCTGTGGTTCCAACAAGAGGATGCATGATGTCACACAGGACGTGCTACTATTGATTTATTGATAACCCTATTATTCAGGTTTCGGATAGTTGGAACTTAATGCTGCTACACTTTTTTTAGTGGGATATGTAAAGTCGCTAGTCTGTGCCAATAAGCTCGTAACAATAGAGGAAAACTTTTGCCGTGTATTGTGGAAAATTGATCATTATATTAGAAACAGAACAGAAATTTAGATTGAACAGACCCCTGATTATATGGTGTGGTCCGTGGATAAAAAATGAATAATCAAAAAAAAAATAATTTAATTGTTAAAGGTCTGAAAAGGATTTTCACTCCGAATACATCAGCTGATACAATTAACTTGCCACCTGTAAATGTTTAAAGTTCCGCTTAGATTTTATCTTCGAAGAAAATGAAAAATGTTTGCAGATAATTGAGAGCCAAGATGCAGGCCATTATTCTCGAATTTATAGTCGAATATAGAATAACAATTTTACATGAAGAATCCATAAAGGGCCAAAGTTGCAATTGAATTTTGTTATTGGCAACAGCTCTACGCTAAGAAAAGGTTGCAAATATTTTTTTCTTTAATATAAGATTATGCAATCCCGTACCCAACTGAACAAATAAACAGATACCTGGAATATAAAAAATTCAAACATTTAAAATGACTCGAACTTGCACAGTTTCTATTGGTTAAGACAAAGATATATCGTTTTCTATAACTATAAAGTATTAATTTTTGTCCAGCCTGGTGGACTTAAGAAGTAGAGCTATTGCAGGTTAGATTCAAGCAAAATAAAATAAATAATTTTGAACAAGAAATGCATGTTAAGTACAACGTATATGAGTGTGTAAAATTATTAAGAGTTTGTAGTCTTTATATCAGCAGAGATGTTAAGCAGAGTAATTTAATTATGTATGTTTATCGCTGCTGGATTTGCTGACAGAAACAAGGTCTGATGGCTGATATAGTTAAACTGTTGATATCATTTGTAATCATTGTTAACTCCAAAAACTTCTATTCGGATTCGGTAATAACAAAAGAGTCTTGCTTATTATACGCAGTGTATTAAAAAATTCCTAATTCAATGATTTGTGCAAGAACCAACAAATTCTATATTCTGTAGACAAATGCAGCCGGAAAGTATTTGTGACATATTGCATAGCATAACTATTTTATTTTATTAACAGCCTGTTCTGAAAAACGGGAATATTTTAATTATTTTAAAATCGTTTTTCACAACTTATGTAAATATTTTAAGTTATACATTAAAAACAGATGCTTAGATAATACTTTGGTAACACCGAAATAATCTTAAAAGCAAAAAAGTTTTCCTTTAAATGCAAATTAAATTTTTTTTAACATAAACTCTGGGTCATCTTTAGAATACACAATAAAACAAGCAAACCAAAATCATTTACTGCAGAAGAATTTATTTCAGAGACCAACTAAAAACACAATCGAAATACTTTTAACGAAAATATGTACATAAGACATATTTTTCACGATTTATTTAACAGTTTGTTTAAATCCCAAAGAAAGATCACTTAGAGGAGCAAAATATAAAACAAACAAGCAAACAAATTCCTGAAAAGCTAGAACATATTGCACTCATGGGGGAAATTTTTTATTTGAGAATAACTCAAATAACAAACGGATGATTTTAGAATTCTGTGACAAAGTACAGAAAAGTGGCAAAACAAAACAAGGAATAAAAGTTAAAACAAACACAATGACGCATACACATAAGCATGTACTGCTTATGCATGCATATTGAATGAATTCACCTAAATACAAGGACTGCTACCACTGATGCAGATGAATTGCAAACAAAACATTTCAAAGAACTGCGCCAAGAACTACAGAAACTCAAGTATGTTTTCCTTTTTGTTTTGGCAAAAAAGAACACCGTAATGCGGTAAATAAATCCATATAAAAAAGCTTTTATTCGGATTTTTGTGTGTTATTTTGGTATTAAGTAAAAAATGTTGTGAAAAAATCAAAGAAAACAACTATGACTTTTTTCGATATTTAACTGCATTTTTTAAACCGATGACGGTAGTAACAAACATGATGGTGATAGCGATGATGATATACATGATGATGACAAAATAAAACTGGTACCAGCAACATGAGTAAACCATTAACTACCATATCACTACTGCAGCTAAATCGCCACCTTTATAAATATTGGCACAGTTGGTTGGTGATGTGGCAGATATAATGTCGGATATTATTCATAAAATATTAAAAAAAATTTTAGGTGAGTAAGTAATACGGAGCTACAGACTTTTTTTCGAAATTAATTTTTTTTTTCAAATATTTTCACGTATCTGAAAACAATAGTGTGCAAATTTTATATGTTTTGCACGTATACTTTTCACGTAAATAAAAATTCATCAAAATAAAACTCGGAAGGGTGTACTTTGTAGTTCAGGAGATATAAATATGAGCACATACATATTTATACTCTGTGCAAAATTGAAACATTTCCATCAAAGATGAAATAACTTAACCCCCTGCGAACGGACGCTTCTATTTACGATCGAAGGTTAAAGCCATTGACTGTAAGGTTTAAATACACTGTAAAGACGACTTTATTATTATTTATTTATTATTAATATATTATTATTATTTTAACTCGATCTCGTTTTTTATTTATATTAAACAAATATTTTTTAATCTTTTAAACGGTCTTTTTAAATTAAATTAACCTATATATTTTTTCCATATTTCGCTTTTCTCTGGAAAGCTTCTTCAGGCAATTAATTTTATAAATATATTAATTATGTAATTATATATTATACATACATAATATATGCATTATATGCATGCATCTAAGTTTTTCATTGTCAATTCTGAAAATAAAGGCTGCTGCCAGGTTAATACTAGTAAGCTATCAAGCTTACTATTCAGGAATTTTAAAAAAGTATAATTGTTATTCGGTAACGAGTTATTTAAATCGAAATAATTACTATAACGTTTACATTAACACCGACTTATTTGCAGTAGTTCAGTTTTGATTTAAGAGATTGAAAATTTTAGATAGCAGCTGTCATTTCTAAAACTATAAAAAGTCAAAAATTAATTGGATGCAATCGTAAAGCAAAAACACATAGACTTTGCGAAATAGTTAAAAGCAGGAATTTGTTGAAATATCTCTCGAGAGTTTTGGAAAGGATCGATAAAAATCCGACTCCAAAAACAAAAATGACAGAAGCATTGCAAAAAGATTTATTTAAAGCGAGTGGTAGCAAAATTAAGGCAATTCTGGCATTGTAAACATTTGCGACACATACGAGTAAAAAAAAAAAAAAAGTAATTAAAAAAATTGTACTGTTTAGAACCAATAAAGATTTTTTAAGAAACATGGCCTGCAGTTTACAATTTGTGTACTTATTTCCAATAAATTAACGTTTAATTGATACCCTGTATGATGCGTTGACATGACATTGAGTAACGACGATTAAAATGACTTTCTACTGCATTTTTGTATTTTTGTTTAACCACAACTTTAATATTTTCTTGTTTGATGAAAAAATTATTTTTTTCAAACAAGCGAAAAATGTCATCACTGTCATACCCACTGGCACACTGCTGAAAGGTAGTGAAAAACAACAAAAATCCAACAACAACAAGGCTTACATTACATTACCTTTGAAATTTTCAAACTATTGTTGTTTTTTGTTTTTGATATTTTCGGCAAAAATGAAAAACAAAAACTCCATAAATTTCAGTTAGATCATTATTTCCAGTTTTTTGTGTGTTTTTCTCTCTTTTGTTTTGTTGGTTTTAGAGTTTCTGATGATGTTCAATATAATTTATGGGTTTATGGGTAAAACAACGGTAAAACAGTCTAACATATACATACCCACTATTCATTTTTATGACCATTTATTCATACTTTGTGCCACATGCCACACGACACGACAGCAAAGACAAAAATCCATAAATACCTTCAACCAAAAGCAATTGCTAACAAATCCATTTGGGATTTTTTATTTAAAATGCAACACAATGCTTCTCAGTACTATAAAGAAGAGATATAAAGGCATAAAGATATTAAACAAAGTTGAATGTATTCTTGTCACTGTCCAAATCGTTCATCAAATATATCTTCGCTAACGGATTTTTATGCGTTTTGAATTTTACTCAAATTATGTGCGCGTGATTGATACTAAAATAATAATTGTATAACCGTTAATAAATTATGGCCTTTGAACGTTGCCATATCTGCAATAAACAGACTTGAACGAAACAACAATTAAAGTATCACTATTAGGTAGACAATAAAAAAAAAATTTATAGAAAGAAACTAAACTGTTTCAAATGGCATAGTACAGGAATAAATATTGATGTTTCTCTAATACCGACAGCTAGCTAAGCGACTTACTAAACGCTCCACTGTGTATAGCAACCAGAGCTAACTTTCAAAACACCAAAACAAATTATTATTAGTTAATTATTATATAATTATAATTTGTGTAATTATAAAAAGTATCACTTTATTTAAGGCTTTTTGAAAACTTGGGCTAACCACAACAAACTCCAATCCTCAAAAGTCTTGAAAGCTAGGGATCCAAAAAGAACTGTCTTCAATATAGAACCATAAGTTCACACTGGCTTAAAATTACAATTACCAATTTGTTTATTAAGTGGAATTATGAGTAGTAACCATTTCTATTACAATATGATCGTATTTATCAGATTTTAACACCAAAAAGTCTCCTGGGGCAGATGGGATTCCAGCACTAGTCTTAAAACAATGCTCTTCGTTAGCAGACCTTTTCAGCACATTGTATCTTGCCGGCGAATTTACAAATTGTTGAAAGGTTGGTAATATAACGCCGATTACTAGAAAGGCTGAGGCTAACAACCCTGATAACTACCGCCCAACTACAATTTATGCTGTACTTTCTAAAATCATGAAAAGTAATGATCAATTTTAATGTTGTGAGGTACCTACAATCCAGCAGCTTACTTAACGACCGACTTTCCGATTGGAAGAATGGTGCAAGTCTTTACATCATTTCGGAGAGAGTAAGGTGATGGCTGTATGATGACGATGATAGTTTCTCCAGATTTATATCGAGTTTCTCAGGAATCGCACTATACGAGGTTTTATAGATCGGATTTCATCAGACGAGTTCAATATTAATGCAGTGGTACGGCAAAGCTCTGTTGTTTCTCACTTCCTTTTTTTTATTTTTCTAAGTGATCTTTTAACCCTATATACTTTTTCGCAAATGACAGCACATTTGTCATTCGTATGATTTAGCAATAAACCGGACCAGTTGGAGGTGAGTTCCAAAAGATAGAACATGAACGCTCAATCATGATCTCGCAACAATTTCGGAATGGGGTCATTTGAATAGAGTCGATTTTAATGCCAGTAAAACACATTGTTGCATGCTTTCGCATATATCAGTGTTCGGAAATAGTGCTGCATCTATTGCTATGGGTGATCTATGTATTACAGAATTGGAAGCTCTTGAAGTTCTTGGCATGAAGATTTAGTATGACGTTCGATTGACTAAACACATTTTTCAGCCTCAAGTGCCTCGGTTTTCTAAAAAGGTGTAAGAGCGACTACCTATATCCGTTCAAAGATAGAATAAAACTCTTATGCATGGCCGGCACCCTCTATTTTGGAGTTGCTCAACCGCATACAAAAGAGGGCCCAGAGCCTTATTGGGGATGGTATGGTATCCAACTCTATTGGTTCTCTGGACCATCGACACAATATGGGATAAATTTCAATGTTTTAGTGTTTCTATAATGGTAAGTGCTCTAACGAAATTAGGGAACTTGTTCCTGCTACTCGTACTTTTTTACGTTTAACTCAATTTTCGTTGAAAGCACTTCCATTTATGGTTGATTGGCCAATGAATCGCATTACAGCGAAAATTCTTTTTTTTTTTGCAGAACATTCCGTATGTAAAATAAACACCCTCCCCAAAATGTCGATTTCGTTTATTGAAAATAGGGATAAAAATTCTTGCTTTGGGAGTTATGTATAACAAAGTTAAAAATAGTTAGGGAACCTTTCGAATCGTTTCAATCAATCAAAGAAGATAATATTTAGAAATAATTATGTAGTGGAAGCACCCCTAAGAAGCATACTAATTTGGATTTTGTAACCCAAAAATTTTGAAGCAATTAGCAATGATGATCCAGGATACGTTAGAAATGATATTATAAGCGAAATTTTATTAAAACCAACAAGGAAGAAAATTTTTTCAAGCGAATAATTTTTGCACAAAGTTATTAATAATTTTTGTAAATATCTTATAAGAAGCCTTCGGGTAAAAGTTTCAAAATATCGAGAATATTGAAGACTCTCTACAATTATAATTAATTTTCCTTTATGTACTTTCAAATAATTACCAAATTAGGAAACAAAATAAAAATTAAAAAGTTCTACACAATGGAAAGAAAAAATATATTATTGAACATTTTGATAATGTTAACCAGTTTAACCTTAACGCTGTCAATATTAACTATAGCAATTTGACATATTTTTAAAAACGAAATTAGTTAAATGGGTTTACATTCAAATGGTATAATTTTCAAGTAGATTTTTTAACAAAGCTTCAAAATTATTGAATCAAATCCCATAATTAAGAGATTTTATTTTTAATTATGTTATTTAATACAACAATAATTTGGGACCTTTGAATCGAATGTCCAATTTGCGTTTAATACTTTCTCTACGTTAACGGATTTTTATTAATTTAAGGTTCCACTTTTTACGTGTTACCACTAAATACACAAGATAAATGCTGAATCTATATATATATATATATATATATATACCTATTTGAAACAAAACTTAAATAATTTACAGGCAAACCTAAAACGCTGTGCTAAATTAAAAAAATTTGTTCAAATAAACCTCCAAAAAATATAAACATTTCTGAGACCTTTTGTATTCATATTGGCAAATTATGTTAAAATCTTCAAAGCTGTTTTGCTGTTAGTTCTAAAATGTTTGAGCTTTTAGAAAATTAATGGATTCTCGCAAACTTTATAAACTTTAAATTAGTTTATGTTAGTTTATGGTCTTTAATAATCTTTTTTTTTTAATTTTTAAAGAAAAATATATATGAAAATCTTAAATAAATAAGGAATTAATTTTTAACTCAAATATGCAGAATTTACATATGCTCCGGCTATATTTGCTTACATCCAAGAAACGTAGTTCATATCATTATATTTTTTTTTAAATTTCAAAAGAAGTAAAAATATCTTAGAAGAATTCATTCCTTTATACACATACTTAAGTGTACATATGCACAAAACATTCTTAGTAGACAGTACTGCGAATAGAAAAAAAATATCCGTTATAGATTCAATTGTTACAAATTAACTACTCGTTTGTTTGAAGGTGTTAAAGTGCACAGTTAATTAGATTTTGTGTTACTGTAATCCTAAACGCAAGCAGTTCTGATGTTTCACATTTCATTCATAGCATTCTTTAAATATGTTTCATTACTTCTTTAGCATTGAATTATGACACGGACCTCTACAATTTTGTTTCCCTTTGCGATGCGAAATCTTGTCATAAAAGTTAATGAATTATTTGTAACTGAACATTAAGCACAACTACGGATATAACTTTTTATTTGGAAAAGAAATCAGAACCGTTGGGTACCTTTGCAACGTTACAATGTTTGACTTAATTATTATATGCGATTATCTCATGTCTGTGCGGAAAGTTATTTAGCTGTTTACTATTTACACGTTTTGTAGTTAGAAAAAAATCTCGATTATAACTTTTTTTTGCAAAAATGAACAACAAACAATAAAAGCGCGAATAAAAAGTGTTTTATGAGTATTTTTATTTATGTGTGTTGTTTATTGTAGTTTTTACTACTCCTATATTTCTTTGAATTTACTAGCCGAGATGTATTCCGACACAGCTAAAAATTAAGTACAATATACGTCCCATGTATTAAAATGCAATATTAGTTAGTGTTAATAATTAGTTAGTCAACCCATTAACCCGTTCATTCATTTACCAAATAAGTTTTTAACTAAACTGCTTCATTAGACTAATAAAATTCTTTGATTTTTGAGATTTTTAAAAAAGTAAAGTAATAGTAAACAGTTGAAAGCAACGAAAAAATAATTATTGGCATTTTAGTTCATCGCAAAGATAATGAATTCCAACGCTTGCAAATTTATAGCATTAGCCTCAGTTATGGCCAATAAAATAATTAAATAATTAATAGTGATTAATTCTTAAGCACTAAACAAATTTCTCTTTGGACAAGAATCCCCCAACCTTTTTTTATAATGTTTATATCAGAAGAGCAGGAGGGTGACTTTGTCTGTTGACATGGATCTGCATTGTTATGCTAGAAAGCAAAGTTTTTCTGATTATTTATTTCTAGTGAATAGTAACTGAAGTTCCAAAATTCCTCTCCCGAAAAAGCATGAAGCTACTTTCACCAGCAACACCTGCCTTTCTTTTAAAGGGTCCGCCAAACAACTTTTTTTTTTGTTTTAAATGCTACAAACAACACTACTGAATATTTTCTCAAATTTCTTTTTTTATTGGAAAGAACAATCCTTCCCGTTAATAACTGAAAAACAATTTTATTCAAATGGCTGCCTCTGCGGGCTATGTAGTAGCCTACACGATCGGTCCAATTTTTTATCACATTATCGATTGTGTGCAGCTGTATTTCACCAATGGCTTCACGAGTATTGTCCTTTAAAGCTTCAATTGTCTCTGACTTGTCGGCGTAACATTATCTTTGACGGCACCTAACAAATAATAGTCCAACGGTGTCAAATCGCAGTTCCTAGGTGGACAAACACCTTCAGCTCTGCGGCTGATAATGTGATCTTCAAAAATAGGGCGCAAAACATCGAGTGTAGCTTCGGCAACCAATTGTTGCCAATATCCTTCTCTTGAATTTTTGTAAACAAAAATTCATTCAACATGGCCCGATAACGATCGCCATTGACTGTAACGGCCACTCCTTACTCATTTTCGAAGAAACATGGTCCAACTATGCTTCTGGACCAAAATCCGTACCAAACTGTGACTCGTTTTGGATCCGTGGGCTTTTCAATGTATGCGTGCGAGTTTTCTATGCCCCAAATGCGACAATTGTGCTTGTTTATATAACCACCAAGATCAAAATGAGCTTCATCTGAAAAGATGATTTTTTTTTGCAAAATCGGCATCTTCTTACCGAAGCGAAAACACATTGGATGGTCATTTGACTTCAACTCCTGAACCAATTGGACTTTGTAGTGCGTCATACCAATGTCTTTATACAAAATTTGTCTCAATGATGTCTTTGAAATGTTCAATTGTTGAGAGCGACGGTGAATTGATCCTGATGGCGCTTCACGCGCACTCTTTCGAGTGTACGCACTGTTTTTGGCTTTTCTCGCTTCGGTTTATCGATGAGGATGTCAGTTTCTTTCACTTTTTTCACAAGAAAACGAATATACGAAGCTGACGGTGTTTCTCTTTTTCCAAAATCCGTTAGCAATTTTCGCACACTTTCTGCAACATTATCACGAATTTCGAATGTCGCAATATTTCCCAGCATTGTTCAAGCGTATACCCAACCACATTCGTTCAGCGGAAGGATAAAACTAATTATTTGTCAAATAAAACATGAGCTAAGTGTTACTATCCACGAAATAAGTTCTAATTGAAAAAAAGCGTTAAATTTCTATTTTATGGCGAAATAGTTTCAGAATTATCAAGAATTTAAGAAATGTCACCGCAGCTATTTCATGTACCAAAATATCTCTAACGGTTGTACACTCTGCACTTTATGAAAACTTTTTTAGACGTCCTTTGAATATTGATTCCGGGTTCCTAGAAAATAAAAGCCTGCCTTCCGAAATCTTTTAATAAAAGTAAATCTAACACTTTTCAACATGTTTTTTTAAATGATGTTACAGTAATCAGGCAATCTTCAACAGTCGTAATTTTAGTGATAAATCATTTTAAAATGTTGCTTTTATTTTTTCTTTTTTTTCACTACACAAACGCACTTTTAACAACCTTCTCTTAAAGAAAGCTGAGATGGAATTGTTTTAATAATCAAAGCAAACATTTATGGATAATAAAATAAGATCTTTTATTTATTAACCAGACTTAATTTTAAACAAAACTCTGAATGGAGGGCTTGATGAATTCGTTCTTGAATTGAGAGTTTTTTGCGTTACACTACACTACATTCTTTATTATTATTTTATTAAATTTTCAACATTTTGGCTCAGGCGGATAGTTTGATTTTATCAGATGAACAATTTTGCCGAAATTATGAGTTACTTATCCGTTTCCTTTTCATTATCATAATCCTAAATATTGTAATGGGCAGTTGTTTAACGATTTTATTTGTTTATGACGCATACTCGTTCCTTTAATAAAAATTATTTGTCGTTACAGGACATATTTTTGAGAAGACAAATCCTAATTAATTCACAAAATTTCAATGGGGAGTACATTTTATTTAATTCTGATGACGTATATGCATGTCATCCGTCCCATTAAAAAACTAATTAAGTTAACCTAACTAATCTGGCGAAAACGAGTTAACCAACCTTACCCCAACAGCAACATTTTTGATCAATTCATTCAGCCGCTTTCTGTAAAATTTCCTTCAAATACCCTAGATAATATCGGGCAGGCAGCTCTGTTTCATAGCTCCCATGGTTGTATTTGCTAAAATCTTTGTAGCAATTGTGAAGACAAAAAAGAAATATGTTAGGTTTGAATAAAGTGAGAAAATTAAAATAGAGAACGTATAAAGAAACTGTTATTAAAGGTTTCTTGCAGGAATATGCTTTTAACCAGCAAAATATATGGCAGCAACTCGTAATGAGTTAGGAAACTATCCTCAGATCCTTATTCAATTACCCTGGTTAAAATGAATATTAAAATCTAAAATCATTTGTTAGAACTCAAGTTTTGGATCTGCATAAGTGCCTCAAAATGTTTAGTCCTTATACAAATTCTTTGAGTCTTTGATTAACAGAATATATGTACATATATATATATATATATATATATATATATATATATATGAAGGAGTAACTTGAATTGGTGAATTATTTTGTATTCCTCTTTATTTTGCATCTATTTTTAAAAAGTATGTTTTAAATTAGGCTATTTTTAATCTTCTATAAAATTAATATCGTTTGTACATCTTAAAATTAATTTCAATTCAAGGCCATTGAATATTAAGTATCATATATTTAATCAAAGAAATATACTGCTTAACAAAAATAAGAACGTGTCACTACTAGAAAATGTCATAAATGAAAATAAGAAAAACACATTAAGAACCTTCTACAAAGTGCTACAAAAGATTGCTTTTAAGATTGTAATAGTTTTTATTTCATATCAAGTTGTTTTTAGTAGTTTTCATTAAACAAGGTTTTTTTATATTAAAATCAAACAAATGAGAAGATTTTCTATGTCGAAATGCTACCAAGATGTCTTGGGGAAAATAAAATGTAAATTCATCATAATGTTGTTTTTATTTTTCTTTTTTATATATTCTCGTATTCACGATAAGAGTGCATTTATCTATACGAAAATAAATCTATCAGCTATTATTTTAACACAAGCTTATTCGTGTATGAATATTAACAGCATTATAAACCTTGACTTGGTAGGTTGGTTAGTTGATTAGTTGCGGCATTCTTCGAACATAATACCAAGCACCAAAACAATAACCACAATAACACTTGAGAAATAAATCGATTTCAATTCTTAATATAATTTCATGCTGTTAAGTCTGGCATCATGACAAAATTTTCAGTTTTGTAAAAACCACTTCATTCATTTTTATTGTATCTTCACTCTTTGTATTTTATACTTTTCGCCAAAATCTAAATATTAAATTAGCAACATTTGCATATTTTTATTGTGTCTATTTAAATGAGTTACAGAATTCTAGTTAAATCTTTACTTAAGTATCTTCATAAACTCATGTGCTTTGTCTTTGTCACTGTTTCTGGTATTGGTTCAGATGCAATATAGCCCTACAGTATTAAAAATGGAGGTTAACATTTTTTATCAACTGCGTTTGATTTGCCAAGACTTATATTAACTCGCTGAATTTCATGGGTCATCTAAAGCTGGAATTTGTGTTCCTTTACGTTTATTAAATATAACCACTAAATACTAGATCCATTAAACTTAAAATAATTTTCTCCAGAACTGTAGGGCAGGAACTGTATTAGCGTTAGTAAGTTTCTTGAGTTTTTGAAAGCCTTGTAACGTTTACTTATGATGTAGATAAGCAACGGCGTCAGCGATTCTTAAACAGCTTATTTTTGTTAATAAAAATACCACTGAGTGGGTGTTTTGCTACCACAGATTTTAATAATTTTTACGTTGCAAATATAAAATTAAAAATTAAAGTCAAGATTTATTATAACCATTAAAAATGTGCTAACAATTAAATTAATGTTATCTGAGCGCTTCTATCTGAGCCGAATAATATTCTCTTGTATTCATTGCTCAAATACTTTCAGCACAGTAAATATATTCTTGCGATATCTAATGCGAAAAATACATACAAGCTATAAAGCTGATTCTATATTAGCTTTTCTTCTTCATATCATCCTGTATGCAGATCCGCAAACAATATTTCCCAAAATCGGCCTTTGTTGCTTTTCTGTGCATTCAGATTTAGTATCAATCAACAACAACTTTACTTACTCTTACTTTACTCTTTCTTCTTATTATATGTCAAACTAGCTCCCACCGGGGGCACATTGATATGTCTCGATGGAATCTCACCATCATTACATGTGTCACCGGGGGTAAAAGGGAGCCCAGTCCCCTAAAAGGCTAACAGAAGCCAATTGGACACCACCACTTTATTTCCACGGGAATCAGTAAGCCCCAGAGTTAAGCTTTTTGGCTTTTAAGCCTTAGCTGTCCTTGGACTAATTATTGAGGTTGGCCCTTCGAGAGCATCGTGGTGGTTGCAGTTTCGCGGCCCTCCGATCATCCACAATGTACACAATGAATGATCCCGGTTAAATGAGCATGCTTGCGGTTGCTTTTTAAAATTTTATTAAGCTTCATGTGTTCTGGAGCGAGAGTTCCATAGTCTCCAACTCTTCCGCAAGGAGTGAGAGCTGTGGGTTGCTCCGAGTTCTCAGAGTTGCGACCAGAAGTGACTGGAGGGTGAAATGATAAAGGGGTCAGGATCATCTCACTTTTGACCAAGAACATAGGGTGAATGATATGGATCCAGTGAGCATGCTTGTCATGTATTCTGGACCAGGATTTGGATAGTATCCAACTCTTCAACAAAGAGTGCAGGTGGCGACCTGCTCCATGCTCCAATGATATCCGACGGCTTCCTAGGGCGAGGGTGACGATACATATCACCCAAATGGTTTGATTCATCATCAGATTATGGCTTACACAGCCAAAACTCTCACATACACTTTGTACGTAATATGTAGAAGAAAAACTGGTTAATATTTCGATATTCATCATATTTCCGTTAAAAGCAGAATTTCTCTGCAGATCAATGTCAGTCAATAGTAATAAATGCTAAGACACTCTGACTTTCAGCATATGTAGTTTATTTCAGCTGCAACTATACAACTTTTGTTAAAATATTGGTTTAGTTGTAGCGTTGTACTGTAAACCAAGATAGATCAAATATTCATTACAGAATTTGTATGTCTTTTGTTGCTTTTATTTTTATTATTTTCCTCTTTATTTGTTCTGCCAGCATTGTGTTGTTGTATTGATTTATGAACACTTTCTTTGTAATGCAACTTGACACTATTATCGGATGTTAAACGACAATTTGTTATGACAAAAATAATTCAATATTTAGGTCACCAGATTGCAGAAAGTGATTCATGCACAATGCCAATCTAAACGTACAAAGACTACTTGCTTAAGAAATCTATTTATTTTAATGATACAAAGACTGGAGGTGGTCATGAATGTGTGTCTATATAAATTGAGTTGAATGCTGTGCGTCACAAGTTAAACATTCATATATAAGTTTCAAAGCTATAACATGGTGGTAAAAGGAATTGGAGCAGAAGTTGAAAAAGTTAGCGGGAGCAAATATCATCATCAACTTTAAATTACAAGCAAGGAAAATATAACAGTTGGAGGAAATGTTTATATGTGTTATAAATGTTTGAAATATAAATGTGTGTCCTGCTATGAATAGAACCTCAACATTTTGCTTTGCTTGATATGTGAGGCGGATAGCTTAAGTATTAAGAAGTTTATAACATTAGGCAAATAAAAAACAACAGATGAATACAAATGGCATATATTTGAAAATAAAATAATAAGAGAAATCACAAAAATAGAATAAATTATGTCAAAGATGATTAACAAAGATGAAAATAAAATTTGGTACACACACTTTCAGATAACGACAAATTAAGAAATAAAGATCCAACTATAACGTCAAAAACTGAGAAAAATCCTGCAGAATGCTTACGCAACAATGCACTTATACAGTTTTATATTTATTTTAATTCACACTATTGCAGAACAATTTTCCTTTTTAAATAAATAAAATTAAAAAATACAAAATGGCATTAAAATAACATATTTTTAATATTTAATAACACTCATATACATATTTGCATTTTTCCAAGAATTTTAAGAAAAATTCAATTAAAAAATTTAAATACTAAATTTCAAAATACTCTTTAATCGACCACGCTTTCTATTCTTTTATCCAAATTTTTAATTATTTTTTACACAAAAAAAAACACAAAAAATAATCCAGTGGTGTTAAATCAAACGATCTGGCTGGCCACTTAATTGCTGACTGTCGTAAATTTATGCGATCGGGAAATTTGGTTTGCAATAAATCGATCGTGGCACCATCCTATTGAAACCTAGGTCCTCTATAATAGGTTAATATTGCGTTGTTAATATCTCGCGATCGATTCACCGCTACCACATTTCCAGCCTCACCTTAAAAAAAAAAACACGACCCAATCACGCCTCCGACCACACAGCGAATCATACAGTGACACGTTGAGCATGCAAAGGTTTCTCAATAATCGATCTCGGATTTTCAGATCCCATATTCGGTAATTTTGCTTGTTGACATACCTTGACAGGTGAAAACGAGCTTCGTCTAAAAATATGATTTTTTCAGAAAACCAGCTGGTTGTTCCTAAATGAATTAAGTGAATCTGCGGTGATGTGAATGGTTGGTTGGCTTCAATTCCTGCACCAGTTGAACCCTGTAAGGCTTCAAAGTCAAATCTTCACGCAAAATTCGCCGTGTGGTGGTTTTGGATAACCGCAATTCTTAAGAACGTAGAGGAATTGATAAATTTGATCTGCTCGACATTGTGATTCACGGCTTTCAGTTGAACGATCCGGTCGAACACGCGTTGGTGTTCGCATATTTTGTATCGAGCCTGTCGACCTTAATTTAATGACAAAATTCTTAATAGCGGTCTCAGAAGGAAGATTATATTGTCCGAAAATATCTCAAATTTTATGAAATGTAACTTTAAGTTAAAATTCATAGTGGGTTTTAATTATTTTCATACGATTTTCGTGCGAAATTTAATTCGTTGAAAACAATTGCCGATGCAATATACGTCAAAGAAATTAAATGCAATACAATTAACGAGATTTTATATTGTAAACGTAATTGAAAAAACTATTTTAAATTTTGTATTAAAACAAACGTTTTATTATCGTAATTTAAAAATTTGTTATCTGTCTGTTTAAGAGTAGCTTTATTGCCTAAATCGAGTAAACTTTCAAATTTTTAAAAATATAATTACTCGTCGATTGACAGAAAAATTACACGTTTCACAAACTATCAACAAGATAGAAACTGTCTTAAGTACTATGATGTACTAAACGTTTAGTAAAAGAATTTGATGATTCTTATGCCACCAGGCAATTGTGGACCCGTTTTGTAAGTTACGTATTGCAATATCTTTCCGTGGATCTTTCCAAACTACTGTGACAATCTAAACGATTTTTTTTATAATTATTTTATAATTCATTATAATTTTATTTCGTGCTTGATTCCTTCAAATAAATATTTCGTGATATTCTCATAAAACATTTATTCCAATAAAAATATTTGAAACGTATTGTAGCGGTGGAGAGCATATTCATATTGCAATTTCAGTAAATTTTACCCCAATATTGTATAGAAAAACCTAAAAGTCTTATGTCCAAAGCCAAACTGATTCTATGAGAATTTTCATTATATGATGGAAAATAAACAATGTTTTTTTTTGTTGTTTTAAAACGTTTTGCTGTGTTTATATAGAAGTGTTTTTGAGTCTTGCTGTCTATGCTATGTTGATTTATATACTTTGTTTGCTTATAATTTTTTAATAAATGAAACAGAATACATGAAACAGAATATTTATAAATGTTTTATTTAATGTTGGGATGGCAATTATATATGGAATACAGTATCAGATAAATGTCCGCCTTTGTTAGCCTCACAAATGCGAACCGTTTAGAAAACATTTTTCATTAATTTTATCATGAATATTTTGTTTGAATTTCTCAACCGTTTCTGGTTTATTTGCGTAAACCGTGCATTTTAGAAGATCGGAGTAATCAAATCAGGCGATGGTGAAGGCCAATTAACATCACCATTTATTGAAATAACTTGTTATGGAAAGAGGTCTCCAAGTAATTCCATTGTTAACCTAACTGCATGCGACATTGTACCGCCTTGTTGATACCACATGTTAATCAAGCAGTTGTGGCGTTAAATAGTTGTCAATCATATCACATTTACATTTCCAAAGAAGTAAGGTCTAATGATTGCTCCTGACCAAACTGCACAGCAGACTATCACTTTTAATGGATGCAAAGCTGAAAATCGAGCGGCGTAAATGCTCTTGTGGAAGAAGTTCTTATGTCAACTGAATCTAAAGATGTTAAAGATGCTAAAGTTGTTCTTTGAAGACCAAGCACGGCATCGAATTGAGGTTGATTGATTGTTTTGAACACTTTCTTGAGTCACAGTAATCTTTTAAGCCGATCTTGCAGTACGTTGTGGTCCATGCTTGGGCCTGTCACCTACAGAAATCATTTACGTTTTTTCTTCGAAAAATTTTACGTAACATTCTCATCGTCACAGCAATCGATGATTGATTTTGACAAAACGTTTTAACGATTAAAACTGTT
Organism: Trichopoda pennipes; assembly: GCA_030448955.1. NCBI lineage: Eukaryota > Metazoa > Arthropoda > Insecta > Diptera > Tachinidae > Trichopoda > Trichopoda pennipes. The sequence goes on from JASKUP010000064.1 coordinate 2,305,005, forward strand.
GGTTTATCGAATATTTTTCGATAATATATTTGCCACGTGTTTACTTCACGACTGCTAAATATGTACTGCCAAGAATAGTGTTTACCAAAATAGCGGCAAAACATAAAAGTATAGTATAGCATAGTATAGTATATACAGTCCGGGCCGACAAGGTATCATATGATTAACTGCAGCAGGGTGGTGGCAAAATTAAGCAGATACACGTGTGCGTAAAGGTATATTAAAGCGGCATTAATGAAAAATAACAAAAATACATTAAAATAAAGGCAACAAGTGCCTTTTTGGCATATGATTTCCTTGAGACATTAGTTTTGGTAGGCGAATATAAATGCGCAATAATGTCAGTCAGCCAGTTCATAATGAAATAATAGTACTTGTGCAAAGTATAAAAGAAACACGCACAAACAAAAACAAACTTTAGTTCCTTTAATGTATTATTTTTAATTTTATTTATGAGAAGAAAATTTTCGAATGCGCAGCTTATAAAATATAATAAGAAAAATTAGACACTATCATATTATCCCTGACAAACATTATTAATATCTAGTAACCACACTAAACGTTTTCACTACTTTACCTAAAAGCGTCGCATACATTTGTTTTTCGTTCAGCTAACAAGTTTGACAGCAAATGGAATTTTTATTCTTAATACATGAAGCCGCATGTACTATGGCAACAAAAAAAAAGCGGGACAAATATAAATTCGATTCTTGCTAAGTATTAGTTAGCGAATGCTTCCGAGAATATCCTTCAAGACCAATTTGTCTTTTGAATACTATTTCGAAAATTTAAAGAAACCAAAATAAGTTTTAACGAATGAAAGCATTCGCCACTTGGCTTTTTATGAACGAATACACACATTTATAATATAAACAAAGCGTTCTTAAAAGCTTAAATAAAGAAAAAGAGTAGAAAACTTTAATTTGCTTGATCCCAAGGTAGAACCAGTTATTCGTAAATATAAGACACCGTCAACATTCTACTAAGAAGAACAGAGCTGCTGTTCCCTCCTAGACTCTAGAGATTTTTACAGAAGCTTTAACTTTGGATATCCTCCAGATTTTATTCAGTTTATCAGCTAAGATTTTGGCAAGTGTTTAAATGTCATGTTGTAATAGAGATATCACAGCAATTACCTGAACCAAATTATGACTGATGTATGAAAGGGAAATGCCAATTAACATGAGGGTACGTAAAATTGTAATAAATTGGTTATGCGATCACTAAATTATTTATTATTTATTGCAAATATTTTTATTTTGACTTCAATGCTAAAAAATTTTGCTGTGTTTCCCAAGTTTATAAATAATAGCAAGTTTAACCTGCAAACAAGATTGCTGCAATCACTAAAAAAATATCACTATTTTACAAATCAATGTTAACATCCTTTAGGCAATTGATGACATTAACCTAACATGAGTCAAAATTTATAAGATTCGTGTTGTGGAAATAATCTTTTTTTATATTATCGCACAGTATTCATATCTACCACGCACACACTCTTATTTACATTTTTATATTAAAGAGACGGAGCCTGTAAAAGCAATTAATCTAGTTTAACTACAGTTTGAGGCATTAATAATGAAAATGACGGAAAGAAAAAAATATTGCAAACAACTAGGCACTAGACAGACAACAAACACGCGAACAACTTGTGATATCCTTCGCTGTTGTCAAAATTGTATTGCGCTCAAAATCTATAAAAACTGCAACAGCCAACGAAAATTGCCAGCATATCAAAACGTAAGACTTCAGACACAAGCGTGTTTTTTGATAAGGCCGGTAAAAACGCATGAAAACACAATATTGAAATAAAAATTAAAGAAAACTTGACCGCAAGTATTTGCTTTATTAATACAAAAATAACTTTCAAATATAACAGCAAAAACAAAAAAAAAAAAAAAAACAAAAACAAAAATAGTTGGAATGTATCAGCAACTCACAGTTTTAAAAGGTTGTTTTCTTCTAACACATTTTGAGAAAAAGCTATAGTCATCGACTAACTTTAGAATACTTTTCTTTCTTTCATGTCAAAATTATATGTATTATTTCAAATATTCTGCTACGCCAAATCTCAATCTCTGAAAGACGATGAACAACACCAGACTAATATTTTTCCTGCACCCTTGTTCTAATAACTGCATTTTAGTTAAGGAATATAATCCATTTTACTGGATTAATCTCGGATATGAACTGTTGCGACGAGATTCTTTTTATCCTGCCACTTCAATTCGTTTTTTTTCTTCGTGATTAGAGGATGTAAAGAGTTATCAATCGTAAGTCTACTTTTTGCATTAACTGACGTGAAATGAATAACCTCAGAAATTAATTTCAGTCACATTGCTGCAATTTTTAACATCTTTCATTTTTTCTGATCTGCCATACAGACTTTACATTAAAGCCAAAAAGTGAATATTGAATTTGTTTTTTTTTTTTTGTTTTCTTGTTATAAAGAGAAAACATTATCTTAAGCCTCTGTCTCTTTAAATAGATGTATTTCTCGGTCTGTGTATGCTGAGCTATACAACATATTGACAAGACATTTGGTAACATGTTCTAGCAGTTTGTCATCGACAAACAAGACAGTTCGCTTAACAACTGCACCAGCAGCCACAGTGAACAGTTCGAGCTTAGCGAACAAAAAGAAACAACAATTTGGCTGCTGTTGCCTGTCGGCATAATTGACACAATTTGAATAAATTCAAGCATATTTCTTTTATCTATGTTAAATGTACTCTGTTCTGGGTATACAAATATTCGAAATACTCGTTCGTTGTTAAGAAAAAAGCAAAATTACTTTAGCACAAAAATATCAGTATATTTATCAAAGGTGCTTGATAATGCCGTGTTAATGCTTATAAATCAATATAAGCATAGAAGGGAGGGGAATATATGGCTGAAGTGCGACTTGCATGTAACAGTTTGAAATTTTTTTATGTAAATTTTTATAGTGTCTGATGTTTAAATTGTCACAATTTGATTTTTTTACTTTGATTTTCATTTTGTAACAATTACACTCTACGAATTTAAAACCCATTTTCATATTCGAATTCAATATATTTGAATGTATTGTAGTGACACTTGTACACACCCCTTACGTTACTTAAGGTGAAAAAATAAGTAGTGTCCATCTATAATTTCTAAGACAGCTATAATTTACCACTCTTATTGCTATACTTTAAGATTTTGTTTTGAATTTATTGACAGTAAAATAACTGGTATTGAAAATCCTTTTAGGAGCCGGTTTACTCGCACTTCGAATAAAGGAGCATTTTTGGTTTAGCCTTTCATTAACATTTTGCATTCTAGCACGAACACGTTAACATTTAATATGTGATCCACATCGATTCTGGTGGTCGTTTAATGTCATACAAAATTTAATAAATTCAATCTTAATTCTTTTCTCAAACTGTACGTCTGCGAAAATTTAAAAAAAAAAACATTAAAAGAAAAATCAAAACTAAGTTTCTTTATTGGCGAATTTCTGGGAAATTTAAAATAAAATTTGTTTTCTGATATTGAAGTTTAAATACTTTTGCTGTATTTTTTTAGCTCTCTTATAATGCTAATTAATTATTCTCGTTAATCTGAAGCGGCTTATGGATAAATTGTCTCCAATGCTAAGGGATAGTGGGTGTGTCCCAAACCATCAATTTGGTTTTAGAAGTAGACATAGCACAATTGAGCAAACCCATAGATTGGTTCAGGTGATAAGAAGGACTTTTGAAGAGAAGAAGTATTGTTCAGCTATTTTTATTGATGTTTCACAGGCTTTTGACAAAGTTTGGCATGAAGGTCTATTTCTAAAACTTACCGCTCACTTGCCTTGTAATATGAGCAACCTACTGAAAAGCTACATAATTGGACGAAAATTTGCTGTCGTTGAAGGAGACTTCGTAAGTGTATCCAAACCAATTTCCTCAGGTGTACCACAAGGTAGCATTCTTGGACCAGTTTTATATTTGATATATACCTGCGATATGCCTGTAAGTGAAACTGTCCACACTTCTACGTTTGCTGATGATACAGCGTGTCTAAGTTTGCACGAAAACTCCTATCAAGCCTCAATAAATCTTCAGCAACATATAACTCAGTTGGAGTTGTGGTTAAAATTATGGAGAATTAAAGTGAACGTTCAAAAGTGCATTCATGTGACTTTCACCCTGCGAAGAGATAATTGTTCACCCGTTCGAATCAATAATCACATTGTTCCTCACCATAATTATGTGAGATATCTTGGTGTATATCTTGATCGTCGCCTTACATGGAAACATCATATTGACTCAAAGCTAACACAAATGAAACTTAAGCTAACACAATTACACTGGCTCATTGGCAGGAACTCGAGACTTGGCCTAGATTGCAAACTTCTAATTTACAAGAGTATTCTGAAACCAATATGGTCTTATGGAATCCAACTTTGGGGCACTGCCTCAGCTTCAAACGTGGATAGAATCCAACGTATGCAAAATAAAATTTTACGGTTGATAACTTCCGCCCCATGGTACATCAGAAATTCAAACATACATTGTGACTTAGACATACCGCTGGTGACTACAGAAATCATCAAATACGCAGGCAAATACTTGACGAAGCTCGAAGACCATCCTAATCCCCTTGCTCGCAATATCTTGGATTATAGTGGACATAGCCGATTAAAAAAGAGGGATACCGCAGCTTTAATCCTCAATGCTACAGATGACACATCTTAGAAACATTTGTTTTGTTTTTTTTTTAATGTCAATTTTTTTCTTTTTTTACCCGAAAGGTTAGTTCTGACATGGTCGGGACTAATGTAACTTTTTTTAGAATTTAAGATTTTAAAACTTATTGTTAGTTCTTTTTATAGAAGATACAATAAATAATTTTGAGAGTTAAAAAAAAAAAAAAAAAAAAAAAAAAAAAAAATCTGAAGCGGCTAATTATGTAAATAACTCCATGTGTCATTGAAATAAATTGCTTTTTTATAATAATGGGACTTTACATGTTTTTTCTTTGTATTGCATTTAGAGAGAATTCGCCTTAAGTTCTTAGAATAATATACTAAGTATAGTATACTGAGCTCATTATCCCTTATTTACATTTTGTTGAATCAACTGACAATTAACATATAATACTCGTAGTATAAGCCATGCTACAGATACATATTCAATATTTTATTTCTTGCATAAACAATTTAATGAAACTAACTTAACATTGTTCTAGCAGTTATAAATTTCCTGCTTACATCGTCCAAAGCAGGATTTCAAATTTTAACGTATTATGTGGGAAATATTGTTTAAACTTAAACTTTTAGTTGTGTATCCTTAATAACATGTGCGAGAAATATAACAATAACAGAATGTATTCCAGAAAATAAACTTACATCTATCTGTTGCAGATCTTGCAAAATACGCAATTATTGTCATCATCATTTTCGGCTTTTAAACTTTAATATCACCAAAATACAGCATTGCATTAAATTGTAACACATTTGAATTATAAAAATTAATAAAGACAGACTAAAAAACCGGAATTATAAAAGTGATACAACATTTCTAGCACAATAAAAAAAAGGTGTGACTTTCATATTATTTTCTTTGTCAGTCTGTTATTTAGCTAAAATTTGCAGCAAAAAAGAAGGCTGAATTGTTCAACAAGAACACACAAGGTTCACTACCTCAATAAAAAGTAAAGTTTTTTTGTAATGACTGATCGAAATAGTTTTTATAATTTTTCATAAATAAATTTTTTGCTTGATCTTTAACGACTGTATAACTGCATTTATACAAAAGCTTAGCAAATATTTCTGAAGTCATTGATATATACATATGTCTTAAGAGTGTCTCATGGTAGTTTAAGATAGCAATTTAAGTCAACCCCATGATCATTGCAAATAATTCGGTATTTTTAACTTTGAATAACAATTAGATTTGCAAAAGATATAGACAAAATGCGAATAGACTGATTATAATCAATAATAAATCAATAACGCTTCACTGAATTAATTTTGTCTTTTCCGACAGTGTGCTAGTTACTGTAAATTTGTCTAGTTTTTTGACATTCCAAAATTTTTTGCGTTTCGCCACAAAGTTACCGTCTCTATAGACGGTAAACTAATTCTTCAGTAAACTCTTAATGTCTTTGAAAGCCTTCTTATCTGTAGTTATGCAAAAATAATATTAAAGCCCAGTATAACGGGCACATGAAAATAAATTTGTCTCGAGCGAGCATTCCACCCAAAAGGATAATAAAAATGTCAGATAATATTTTTTTCTTTTTTTTTTTAACCATAAAGAAAGAAATATAAACAAAAAATGTATACAAAACCATTTCCATTGAGTGGAAAAAATCAGGAAAAGAGTGAGAGTGAATGTGTGTATTAAATCTTTATGCACAAAAAATACAAAGCCTTTTAACTGTAGCTGAATGTTTATTATAAATATAAAAATATTTTACATGAAAGGCATGCAAATCTGAACTATACAAAATGTATATAACGATACATATTAAAATACGAGTGTGTGGTAATCAACACATAATTTTTATTCATTTGCATGTGAATTTTCTTAAGCCTCCTTTTTTGAGGGCAAAAACAAACTGCAGCCAGCAAAAAACAAAAACAAAAAATACGCTGTAATGGCAAAAATTATGTCATGTTTGACCCAATAAAATGAATACAAATTATTTGAAACTGACACCCAACTGCATTCGAAGTAAAAGTGAAGTAAAATTTCCTTGTTTATTTTTTTAGCTGCCAATAATAACTTTGCCTTTCAGCTTATTTCAGGGGAAAAAAGTGAAACTGTAATAATTGACCCAAAATCATATTTTATATTTACTTTGCTTTAGCTGTACAGTGGGCCAACACCTATTTCAAGAATTAACCGGAAAATAAAATTGGATTTCTTCGCCTTAGCCTTACGTATATAATGCCAAGCCTTTTTTTCTAAAAGAGATTGCTGTTCAAAATTTCACGGAAAACTTTTTTTAAATCAAGTAACAAAACAGGGTATGTAAAGCTCATCCAGTAATTTTTATTCTCTGCCAGCTATCATTGAAATATGAAAACCTGTGATTACTTATGTTCTGATGCATAAAATTTCTGCTTAAACAGTTTATTATAAATGGTTTTATACTGGCGCACAATATCCGGCCTTGTCTTGATCTAAATTTATGTCCCCATTATGAATTGGCTAACTTTTTTAGATTTTGGCCGTCCTGTGTTTCAATCCAATTCAAACAAAGCAAAAATATGTTTTCTAATTTAAATTGGTTATTTCGAACACAAGATATTTACAATTTGATCAACAGCTATATATTTTTATATTGATATCGCATCATCATCATAGTTGATAAACTTTTAAAAAGTTAAGGGATCTTAGCTTGTAGTTAATTGCTTTCCTTATAAATATAGACATTTTTCGTTCCATAAGATCTATCCTAATAATTACCATTCCAAAACTTCTCCTGCTATAGCGCTACGCATTCAGGTCATTTGTTAAATTTATTAAAATATTCAACCGATTTTGCTTATTAAAACAAAAACACGAAAAAGATTTTTGCAACTAAAAGATTTCACCTGCAAATAGCCTTAAATAAGTGAAGTCGGAGAAGAAAAATTTGTATCCAGCCGAAAACTTAGTATACCGTTGTAAATTTATTTTTATTAATTTTTATTCTTAATTTATTTAGTTGCCTCAGAAAATTGTACGAAAGCACGAAGCCCAACGGCATCTCACGAAATATTTAAACTATTTCTGCAGTTAATATACCTTTCCAAATAAAAGCATGCAATATAATTTATCTCTGATGTAAACGAACTCTAAGAAATTTTAAAAATACAATTCAACCAATCAAGAATTTCAAAATTTATTTAAATTTATATGCTCAAAGGAATACACTGAACGTATTAGGCTTGTTATTTAAAATGTGGAAGATTGCCTTTTTTCAAACAATTGAATCTTATTTTGAGCAAATTAAGACAGTTTTTAATTTGGTTTAATTTTCAAAATATATTTTCGCTTTAAAGAAAAAAGTAATTCTGTTTTTTTATAACATATTATGATGGCAACCATTAACGTCGCCATGAATTTTAGAGGTTTTTTATTTGGAAATTCTTGTAATTTATTTGCCTATCGCTTGAATGATTCTTTGATTCTCCAATATTTGTTTGAAGTATAACTGAAAACGAATTAATTGAATTGAATTATTTAACATAGGAATATTGTGGAATTGGAAATGTACGAATATTTATTAATTTTATTAAGTTTCATTACGTTTGGCGGTTATTTTGAAATTTATATAATAAGTGAGTAACTTAAAAAACCTATAACAGTTGTTTTACGCGAATCCCACAAATCTCAGAAAAATTAAAAATGTACAAAAATTAAGTTTTTTTGGATTCAATATGCAATTGCAAAGTAGAAGGGATATCTTTAAGCTTTTAAACCAGGTCTTTATAATCCATAAAGAAAAAAATCTGACTTAAATGTGTTGAAAATTAATAAAATATTTGTATTTTTAATTTAAATAATTAAAAAAGAAAAATGAAATTTTAGTCCCCAAAATATTTAATTTATTATCCTAAAGATTTTGAGCTAAAATAATTGTTTTAACAATTTTCTGAATACTAAAAACCTTGTTATTAATCGATAAAAATTATATTAAGAATCAATAGGAATCAATAATTCTTGGAAAAGAGCTATCGCAAGAACTTTGAAATTTAAATTTTGGTTAAAAAATAAAAACTTGGAAGTGGCGTCTGTCCTGTAAGTAGTATATCTAAATTTAAACTTAGACTCGACAACAGTGGCACTATAGAAGAGAAAATTTAAATATAGTCGAACCAGCCGTTAAGAAATTAAAGAATTATTCTCGTTTCAAATTTCCAACTGTAAGACGTGTAAAAAGTTATGTTACGTAAAAGAAAATGTAGGCATTTTGATTATTGTATTTTAAGGCATCCTGGTTTATAATGGGGGTAATTTTATCGGACTTTAAATTTAATTACCTCGTTTACGAAAAATCTCTGTACACATGTATATCTTATGTTATCTCCCTTTAAATTATAAAAAAGACATATTCGCTATATTGCAGTGTTTACATCATTTTTAAACTGATTTGACTTAAAGGATTATACATCATTACCAATGAAAAATAATAATAAAAAAATATTGGAAAGGATTTGAAACAAACTGCAAACAAATTTACTTCCAAGTATTTTTGGATATTTATTTTACCCTATTAAAAAAAATGAAAAAGCACACACACAAATTCTTGAGTGAAAGCGGCTCAATTGCAACTTCCTTCATGATTATTTAATATTTAAGGTTTTCAAAATATTTAAAATTATAGTATGAAATTTATAGTCGGCAGTATATAGAATAGAAATTAATGACTCCTATCTCGGCAATCCCTACACAAACATCAAATTGTAGATTCTGAGTCATACGTATACAGTAGAGGTTCGTAACTGTTAGGATGCGCTTAACTCCTCAAGTAGCTTCTGTTGAACCAGTTTGCTTTTTATTTTACTTTTCTCAATGCACTCAACTTTTGAAGAAATTCGTTGTGATAATAGGAACAGTCTATGCTACTTGCGAACTAAAATCTAATAAAAGTAGCAAAACCTTTTATTATCGCAATCAGTTATTAGCGTCCTAACGCATATATATAACGTTTTAGGATGATAATGCATTATGCATACGATTGTTAGGTAAAATATTAGATACACACGGGGAAACAAACATTGAACGAAACATGAGCATATGCTTCCTTATATTCGCTTGCGTGTAGCAATAATTCTTGTTGTTTTTGCCTAAAATATCAATGTTTTTGGATACTTTCTACCACGACGTTTGCTCTTCTATTTCGGCATTTGCAGTTTTGCTCGTATTATTCGATTCGTAAGCAATCTCCATATGAGTTATCTTATGATTGTATCAAATATTTATTAAGCCTTTCATTTGGAATCTGCTTTGGAAAATAGTTTTTTTATCATATCCACGTATACTATGTAGCTGTATCTCTTTTGTACTTTGATATTTCGCAAACAAAAATAATTGAAGGTATACTTCTTTGAGCGTTGCTTATTTTAATATTTTTGTTTTAGTGTTTAACGCATATAAAGCACACCAAACTTCCTGTGCGTTGCACTAAAAAAAGGAACCATGGTTTCCTACCCCTATTCCATGTAATGTTGTCTTGTGTGTCAGGATAAAGTTTATGTACAAATGTTTGCAACATGTAACACACATATTGACATGAAATATACTTTATCCGAAAGATAATCTTCTGGCATTATAACTAAAATAAGATTTAAGTCAGAGACAAACTCAAAAGAATAACAATTTCTCATTACCATTATTCAACCATAAACCCACATTACCATCATCCAATCTATCCAACAAACTCTGGGAAGGAAGAAATAAGGGTCTTCTCACGCCTACGATTAGGTCATGCCGCCTTTTCTCACGAATGGCTTCTTAAAAAACCATCCCAAGTACCAACGTGTTTTCATTGCAGCGGCAACCTCACCATCAAACACCTCCTCTTGGAGTGCCCAACACTTTCCGCACAAAGACGAAAAATATTCGACGACAGCTCAGTACTGGACATTCTTAGGGAGCCATCTCCCGGCAATATAAAAAAGATTTATCAATACGTAAAGCTTATGAAATTAAGAATCTAACCCCTTTTACCAGAAAATGTATATAGTGTACATAGCACATACCCATATAATTAAGTTGTAAATATTTATTATCCACAGCTGGAGCTGATGGCCAACGTAGCTAGTGCTCCAAAAAAAATCAAATTGAGTCTTAGAATTTATTTGTTTAAGATTAAATAAATTAATAATAACAATAATAATAATAAGATTTCTGGCATATGACCACCAAGTCTGGTTCAGACGGTAGTCTAATCTGAAAATCCAATTTTCGATTACTTTTTCCAACACTTGGGGAATAATGTTGTCCTCTAAGCAGTCAAACATTTCGGGCGTAACGACATAGATTACTGACTTTACATATCCCCACAGCAAATAATGTAGTGACTTGGGTACGACTTCACTGGTCCGAAACATGAAACTAGGCGGTTACTAATAGTTTCGTTTTACAAATCAATTGTTTCACGAGCTGTCTGACATGTTTAAGCATCTTGTTGAAACCACAGCTTTTGCACACCAAGGTTTATCAATTGAAGAGCGAAAAAGTAAGTAATTATGACTCTATAGCATTCACCATTGGCTTTTGGCCAGTATGGTTTTTAAAAAAGTAAGGACGAATGATTCCACCATTCCATAAAGCACACCAAACAGTGAGTTGTTCTGCATGTAATGGCGTCTCTACACACACGCGAAAATCAGCATCACTCCAAGTATGGCAGTTTTCTTAATTGACGTATGCGTTCAAACAAACGTGAACTTCATCGCTAAATCAAAATTGGCTTATGCAAATCGAAATCAATAGCATTCTAATTTCGGTCCCAATGTGTGTGACTTTAAAGCGGTGTTCAGGCAGCAGTCTACTTATGTTGAAATACCGAACCAAACATTAATCACCTGATAGCTGACAAAATGGTCGCCAGTTAAAAAAATTTATGCCACCTTAAAGTTCTATGCGTGTTTTAAAAACTCCCTATATAATGCTTAAATATGTCTACCGTTGATGAGAATTTTTATTTATGTGCTTCGTTTAATTTTAAACGTTTCTCATTTAATTGCGTCTGTGTTAAGAAAAAAACAACAAAAAAAAAACAAAAATAAATAATAAATGCTTTCTGTTTCTTCATAAATACACTTATTAACCTAAATTTAGATCACGACTTCTTGTCTTGGAAGGAAAGCAAAAATGTGCTTCTACCAGCAAAAACAACAAACAAAACGTTGAAATAAATGTTGTATAGAAAGTGACAAAATTTGTTAGTGAATTTTTTAATTTTAAATGGAATGACATGTCAAAATGCAAACAAAAATTAGAATTAAATCTATGTCCCATTAAAATGAAATTAAGGTAATAATAATAGGCGATTTTTAGCAATTTTATTTTATTTACAGTATTAATGATATGAAACCTTAAAACATCCCATAAATAATTATTAACATGCAATCTGAGAGGTATCTGACGTTGTTGTTTAATTCACAACTGACAAAAATTATTTACTCATCTTATTCTTGGGGTTCTTGTTTCTTTATTTTCTGTCTTAATAATTGTTGCGGTCAGTTTGTTATTTTTATTTCTGTTATTTCTGTTGTATGTTAAACATTTTCGTGGCATTGCTTTGTGATGAAGAACATCAAAATACCCATAGTTTCTGTCATCACCCAATATCAGCATGTCGCTACTCGAGCCATGAGACGGGATTATTGCTGTTGTTGCAAGTATGGGTACGTTTCTGTATTAAGACTTTTTTACGTTTTTGTAACACACCCAAAAATAGTCATGAAAAAAATGGGAAGATTAAGACAAAATTTTAAATCTTTAAGTAAAATTTTCATTTGTGTTGTCTGCGGTTTTCGTTTTTATTTTGTGTGAACAGAAATTCTACTGACCCAGAGATCTTTGACATCTTTGCTCACATTATACGAGTATATGAGAATAAATGTAAAAAAGATATTTCTGTTATTTTTTTTGTTTTTTTTTTTTTTTTGTTTTTGCTTTTAACTTTTTTATTTAACATTGAATTTTAATAAATATTTTTTACGATCGTTGGGGTTGGCTGAAATTTAATTTTACTCCTGGGAATTAGGTTTGTTCTTCACTTTTTTGCTGGTAAAATTTTACCTGTAAAAATGTGTACGTGATTCAGCATATGAGAATGCCTTAACTTAAAAATGATAAATTAAATATTTACACCGTGAAAAAGAAATTCAAACTAATTTAAAGTTTAGTATTTTATATGAAGTATGGTTTGACATCAGTTAAAGGTTGTTCTATTTCAATTTAAAAAGTATGTCACGTTCTAGCCATAGATTAATGTTATTAATGATGAACGCACTATTTTTTACAGTAATGCACGGTTATGAATACTTCATTTTCAAAAGTTAAAAGAAGTAACATGCATGCATACCATCCACAAAGAGCGCAAGGGCAAAACCAATTACATATTGTATTTAGAGTTATATTTCATTCCAGAATATGTTGTGAGTATCCGCTTTTGTTGCGATGCAGCAACGCCAAGCAAGCAACGCTCTTCTTTTTCTAGGAATTGCTTGAGTATTGTAATGATTTAGACTATTTTTATTATTATCCAAAGATCCTGCAAGTTTATATAGTTCAGAATAGTAAGTTTCGCAGCCATTAAGAAGAATGTATTTTATGTCTTAAATGTGCAAAAAATTTTTTCATTTCCGATCTTCATGTGGTTGATTTCCTACATCATGAGCCAGTAGACCCGTCGTTAGGTTTCTAAAATAACTTTTTGAGCTGCTGCTTTAGATTTGGATAAAGTAATTTTTATACCACTTTAAGCTGCTGCTATCTACATTGTTTCAGCTTATGTCTAATTTTTGTTAAAGATGTAGATTAGTAGGGCAAAGTCATCGGCTTAGTGGCGGTTTAGGCGCCGCTCTTTTCAATATGTTTAACCAAACAATCACTAGCATAGTCTTCATAAGTAGTACGATATTTTGCATTGAAGTATAATCCTTTTACAATATAAATATTCTTGTGCCTTACGAAAATACTGTAAAATGGCTTCTCAAAATCGATGAGCTCAATTTAAATTGCAATAGCAGTGGTTTTTCTATTGTAACGTTTATTCCTTTTAATAAACGTTCTTTAATTGCAAATTAATAATGACACAGTACTTTAGAGTGTTAAATTAAGTAAAACGATTTATTTACTTTCAATAAACACAAAATAAGCACGATGGTAACGCTGTTGTCTTTACTTACTGATGACTCAACTTAAATTGTTTTAATTTGTACAGCAAGTGGTGTTTCTATAGTTGTTTTAAGCTGTTCTCGTATATACAAAAATATTATACTTTAACATCACCACATATCATTGCTGTTTTTATCATTCAGTTTAGGCGCCTGCTTGGCTATGTATTTTATTTTGTTCTATGTTAGTTGCTTATCTTATTTGGTTGAATTTCTTAAAAGCATGTTGTTGTTGTCTTGTGTTTATAAGATTTCTTAGAAAACTTCGCAGTTTGTAAAATACACAGTGAGTCGCTTCGTTTACTTACGCCTTATACAAGCAAATTAAGAGTTATACTTTGTATACTAAGTTCCGATTATATTCAACAAATTATAAAAAGATAAAATATAAGAGTCTGAATTGTAACGTTGTGTTGTTAACGTTGCTTTAGTTTTTTGAAGCCTCCAAATTATATTCAGGTTAGAAATTTTAATCCTTTTTTTGATATAATTTTCTTTCGTTTTGAAAACAAAAAAACTTTCGAAAAATATGAATTTTATATGCTGTGATCCTAAATTAAAGAAATACTGGAAAACGTACTTATGTATTGTAATTTGTTTTTAAGACTCGTTAAAGGCTGTGTTTTGTTTTTTTGTTGTTGTTGTATATATTGATATCTGCCCTTTTTTTGTTTTTAATCAGATTTAAAAAAATTATTATAGGTTCAAAGCTCCCATTTTTTGATCCCATACTCCAACATGGTAATTTACATCGACGTCTCTAGTCAGGTTAAAGATACTTTAGAAAAGGAACTAGGTGTTTTGGCTGTGGTAACGCTGAAGGCCGGAGCAAGTGCGTTTTCATTTCTTTTCAGTTCCGTATATGCCGGTATTCAAAAAAGGAAAGTCGTTGCAGACTAAGCACAGTGTAACATCTAACAATTTCAGCTTTTAAAGAATATTAGAAATAATTTTAAGAAATGAGTCCAACCGATTAGATATTGAATTGATTGAATTGAATTTCAAAATTATTTTCCTTTTTAAATATGCTTGAAGAAGCTTGGCTATGAAATTTAAAGGGCAAATAACACGATACGTATGTTGCTGTGAAAAAATCAGTTAAATTATATTTACACTTAAATTTATATTAAGAAGGAAATACGATTCTTTTCTAAATTACATAAAAACGCAAAATTTCCACGCGTTTCATCGTAGATAAATGAATATTTTCTTTAAATGTTGAGTATCTCCTAACACGCCAACCAACCTTCCCATACCTACAAGATTTTGCAAAAAAATTCAAGTTCTTACTAGTGCAGCAAACATCTAATGCCGGGGTGTTGAAAACTAGAGTTTTGTTGCTGTATTATTTGTTGTTGTGTTAAATTTAGAATGTATCAATGTTCTGGTACTTAGAAGAATTAATAATAACTTTGTATTTATTTCCTTTTCAGTTTATTTAATATTTAATTGCTGAGAAATATTTCCCTACATTTGAATATTTTCAACTGGGCAGTAGTTAGCTTTGCGAGATTAATAGGACAGCATTTACTCAATAACCTGTGTTAGTTTTTTAATAACGAAATAAATTAGTAACGAGATAAATTAATTTAAACAAATTAGATTAAAACAAATATCTTTTAACTTATTTTCTCAACACTACTTCTAAATTTATTTATAGTAATGCAGTAACTATTTCTGCTTCTTAGATAACAAATAAAACCCTTTTCTTTTGCTTTAATTTTATGCAACTTGAACCTGACTCATACCTAAGCTTTTCCGTACCACCTCCAATAACTAGTCATTTGTAGTCTTGAGTGTTGTCATTTGAAAATACTTTGTAATGAAAATTTGCTTCAAAAATTGAAGTCTAAAATATTACACAATATGTTGACCCTAAATATATTTATTTGCTTATAAAGTAAATGTTGCCATTGATTTTATGATGAAAACAATTTTGAACACCTGGGTCCTATTAAATGCAAACCAAGTACAAACGTGATTAGTCAATGTAAAATCTGTGTATGTTATTATTATATTTTATTGTATTCTAAATTGCTATGTTTTATTTGATTATGAATTTATTGTTCTGTTAAAAAAAAAAACAAAAAACACACAAAACGTATAGTTATCGTTAGCTGAAATGCATAATAACTAATTAGTATGTATTCTTTATAATTAAACAAGAATTTATTGTAAATTTTTGTATGGTCCTTATACAGTTTCTATGTTTGGTAAGTTTAAACTTTTCGTAAAAAATGTTAAAAAAATTAATTTTTTAAATATTTCGCTTGTCAACTGTAGGGGATCTTTTGATTTTATTCCTCCGATAGGCTGTGTTCTTTATTGCTTCTATTTGCTACTTTGGACATCTGGTTGGATTTAATCAATTTGTTGCTTACAAGACATTAACTTGAGAAAGTCCTGCATCCATTTACAGCGTAACATTGTGTGAACCCATTAAAACTTCTTTTGATGTCTTTTGATATCTTATAGGTAATATGCTTATACCTGTGATAGAATACTATAAAACTCCGGCAAGATTGGAGCTCATGATCTCCACTAGCTTAACCTATTATGTCCAATCTAACCAACTAAGATACAATTGTCATACATTGTTGTTATGTTGTTCCTTTTGTAACTATCAGATGTTCGATTAAGGTTTATACTATGAATTTCTTGATATGCTATCCAGGGGAACTCATCAGCTTTCCTTAAATTCTGGGTCAGCTATACCGAAAGTTTTTTCTTCCCTAATTTACTTGACTTACTATATAGACGCATCAACCATCTAATTAAATGTTTTAATATTCAGGCTATTTCACCAAATAACTTTTGTGCGGTGAATACCCAACAACTGCTTGTTTTCCACTAACTAGTTTTGACGATTTTGACTTTAGTTTTCTATTTATTCATCTTTAAAAAATATTTCACCCGCAGTGAATTCTAAATAACATTTATCTTGAATTATACTCAAGACTGTATTAGGATTTGAACTCATGATCTTCTGTTCTACATACACGCGTATACATTTAAGAAAGTAGCGAACGTGGATGCTAACCATGTTTTGACAACAACAATATAAGCTTTTTAAATGGATTAAGGGCAACCAAATCATATTAAATTATAAAAGAAATTATTATGCTGAAATAACCTGCGATTCCGGCATGCCGATTTTAAAATGTGGGATCTATTTTGAAATATTATTATATTTGAAACTAAATTGAAAAAACGGCTTTGTTTTTCCCCACTCACTCTCTTCCACTCACGCTTCATAGAATTTCCCACACTTTGCTGTGCATATGACGGCAATTTAATCTTGAATTAAGTAGCCCCTTCAACTGAAGTTTCTAAGTAAAATTTAAAAACAACTTTAAATTCAAAAGTATCTATTGCCAATATTCAATCCTAGCAAAGTTGCAAAGAAATTATTATGCCCTTGTTTTTACACTCTTTTAAAATGTGTTTATTTAATTTAATAACTGAGCAAATATTTTTGAATTTTTTTGGAACTTCTTTATTGCTAATTTACTGCATGCTGATATGTATTATTTTTTGATCACTTATTGGAAATAATGATTAAAATGCAGGCAAAAATATATTCATTATTATTCATATTTCCATTATCTTGGCATATGTGTGGATTGTACAAGAATTGCTCAGTACGACGATTGCAAATCTCAAGTTAAAAACGTAACATTTTCTGTTGTTGTGCAATTATTTAATGCCTATTTGATGTTCACAGAAATAATATTATTTTTAATTTTTTAATCGATATCTAGATCTCAGTTCCGCCGACATTAACGCAGAACAAGATGCATATCGATTGCTGGCCTTTCTTAGTAATTGCGTATTGGTTGATAAGGGTTCCTGAATTAATTACCAATCAATTAATTGTAACAGTTTTGCCTGAAATTGATATAAGAAACTTATATAAATAAAAAAACATGCTTTTCTTTATTCCCACGATATCTTGTTTAACTAACATGAGCTATTCAACATATGCTTACATGATCAGGTTACTTGCTTCACAAACATAATTCCTTAACCAGCGCAACTATCTAATCATACTATGTCGTGACTCTGACAGGGAGGATGCGATCCATAGACACCCTGTCTTAACAACCAAGCGAGCCGTTATCATGTCAGCAGCTACACACAGTTTTGTAATGTTAAATTTGGGCCACTTTTTGTTTCCTTTACTTGCTTTTTATTATTATGGCATTTTATTTTGTTCATACACGACACCCTTTATATGCAAAAATATGGGCAAAATCAACAAGATTAGCTTTTGTTATTAGTGATACATATACCTATATCTTATATCTTATCTTTTGAATTAAGTCCTCTTATAAATAAAAACCCAGTATAAGTAAGCAATTTTGAGGCGATAAGATTAGTGAAGCACCGAATAGCTATTTGGATTTCAATTTTTTTTGGTTTACTTTCTTTAATCTATTTTTAATTGAATAATACATAAATAACGCTACACAAATAAATCTAATTCACAATATTTCTAGCAGTTATCTAACTTCTTAAATTACTTCAATCTCGATGCATAAAAACGTGGGGTAACTTTTACTTGAACCACAAAGAAACCATCCGCATTTAATTATTGTTTTTAGCGTTCATAAAATTTTACCTTAAGTTGAAAAGTAGAAAAACAAATGTTTAAATAAATTACAGCGTTTGTTTTATTTATTACTTTATAATTTCAAAATTTACGAGCGAGTAATTTTTCTTTAAAAAGCACAGCAGTTATTACTCTATCATTAGAAGTAGTAAAAGTCTTTTTAAAGCTGTGTAAGTAATAAACATCGTTTTATTACAAAAATTATATTTAAATTTGTTATTAAAAATATAAAGTTTGTTGTTATATTAATATTTTATTGTTGAATTTACTATATATAAAATAAGAAATTTTGAAAACACAAAGAATTGAAAAATATAAAAGTTTATTTTATATAAAGTTAGCAAACAAAACTAGATAAGGTTAACGTTTGGATCAAGTTAAGATATGCCTTTGATTGCGCCAAATAATTAATTTTCATACTTGGGATTAATTTACGTATAATGTAAAAGATTTGTTGTTCATAGAATTTCAAATTAGTTCGAATTTAATACAATACGAACAATGAAGTGAAAAACAATAAGTTCAGCTTTAAAATTCATTACTGCGAAATATATCCACTACGCTGTTTTCTTTCTTTGTGAAATAATATATATTTTTTAATGTAAGGAAAAATAATTGAAGAAAATTAAATCTTTTCAAAACTGGTGGAACTTTTATTTCTACAATCCAAAACGCCACAGGTCTGCAATTTTTCGTTTATTTTACCTCACATATATTTTGTATTAATTGGAGGGCGAAATGAATATGATATAAATACATACACTGCTCCGCAGAGAAACTTTACTTCAAACAAATTTGGAGAATATAGTGTGTTTAATAGCTTAATAAAAAAATATCCTTTCACTCTTTTCCATAACGTGTAGTTTTTTAAATTCCATCAGTTTTTTGTTTATTCTTGTTTAGTCTTCTATTCTTTGAGGATGTTTTAAATCACGGTTCCAGATTAAAAAGATTATTCTCTCATTATTAGAGCTTAAAACATAAAACTTAGGAGCACAAGTTAAATAACAACTGTTTGATTCATAAGCGTAAAGTGATTTTAAACGACACTTCGTTATGTGACCTTATGGACACGTAAGAGCTATTGCGAAGTTTATAAACGCTAGGGTCATACACACAAACTTACGCTTATACTCGTATTTTATTTTACATATAACTATAAATTATAGCTTGAATTGCATTCAAAAATAATGTAAAATATTACATTATGCACCACATATATGTACGTATATATATACTTACTTTTAATATGACTTATGAATCGTCTTACAATTAGAATTCAGCTATTTTGTAGTCACCAAACTAAAATTTTCCTTAAATTACATTTTTTATACAAAGACCACAAATTGTTTGGACTGTGTAATAAAAAAGTCCATCAAATTTGATTCACTTTTCTTTAAATCCAAAATATTTTATATTTTAATCTTATGTAAATATGTAATGAAATACGAAAAAAACCTTTACCTAATAGCGGGTGTGTGTATGATAGGATTTACATCAACACTGAGCCATGGGGCCATAATTTGATGATGGTCTTACCACTGGGTGCACACACACCTGGTGCATATACGCCTTAGTAGCAATTTTAAAGTGCATGGTAGCAAGGCCATGCCCCCACCCCTCAGAATTGGAAACTATCCAACTCTAGTCCTGTTACAAGCGCAACTAGGGCATTTATTTGGATGTTAACCTTATTTTTTCGTTATCTTCTTTTCGGAACTTTCTTTAAAGCCCGATTAAACCACAGCCACCACGTTACTCCCAGAGAGGCCTCACCAACTACCAGAGCAGGAATGAAAACCTGTGGACAACTGCCTCCCGTGGTACCAGTGTGTGCATAATAAGTCACTGGTCGGACTTTAAGAGTGCTATGTCTCTTCCAGTATCGGGCTTCTATTAGTCCAGGCGACTGACGCCACCTTTTACCACCGAAGGCACAAGTAAAGCTAGGGATGAGATCCATCAACACTGCATGCCTCCGGGGGGCTAATAGGTTGTATATAAATGAAGGAGATATAAAGTCAACAAATGTAGCCTTTATAATTGCGGAGGTGATACGAAAAAAGGTGGAAGGTCTGCAAAGAGGAAGGTCAATAATACCAAGTATTGCTGGATGGCTCAGTTGAAGAACCTATAACTCTTACTATAATCTAAATCAATTCTTGGCAGGCCAAGGCGAGTTAATGTAGAGGTTTAAACATAAAATTTCTTTGTAATGTTAAAAGTGTCTGTGGAAAATGCAACACACAACCAGCATTAATGTGAATACAGAAAAGTGGAGTGAAAATGCAACTTCTACTAAAAACTTTATTCAGAATGTTAGCAGGGACCACTAAATCAGGGACAACACGGGTAGAGCCAATTTCCACATAGTCAAAGACCTTAGAAAATTAAAGCAAACCAGGAAACTCTATGAATTTGCCAATCAATGCCTAGCAGCAGTAAAATGGAGAATCATAAATCTTTAAGTGATGCAACTTATTAAATCATACTGTACATACTTTTCCACCTGATTTTCTAACAAAGTTTTTAAAAATTGTGTTTAAATGAAATATTTCGAAATAAAGATATAAGTTTTCACTAATTTTGCCACTACTGTATCTAATAAATAATAAAGTCTGTATTTTATATTCTTGAAGATTTAAACTTCTTTTTATTCTTTTATCATTCTGACGGCCATAATGCCGGCATTTATTTTTTTAATGTTTTCATATTTAATTTATTACGTGAGACATGTTTTTTTATGGCTGCATTATTTATAATCAAGACACATCATTTTTCTCTTTTTATTTAATTTTTATTATTTTATTTCTTTTGTTAAAAACTACTGCTCACCTGCAATTTGTTTCCATATTTTGATTTCTTTACGTGTTTTTTGGTAATTTGTAGGTGTTATTTTGTTTTTTTATGATTTTAATTGTACTAATGCAGTCATGCTATTTTAATTTAATTAAAAAACATTTGATTTTTTTGCCAGCGGTTGTTTTATTTTGTTGTTCTTTTTATGCGGCTATAGAAGCTGTGTACCTTGAAAAGGTTGTTTATTTGTAGACAATTGGACTTATTTTTTCGCCCCAAAAGAACGCATTTGTTGGCAATATTTTATCGCAGGAAAAAAAGAAACACAAAATTTAATGTCAACAGGTGTTTTATACTTAAGTATGCCTTTACATTAGCCTCGTATCACTTATCTAAAATCGAAATCCAAAATATTTATTCGAAAAAAAGCTTTTACAACTACGTTTTAAAATTTTGTTTATTATTAATGAATGTGTAAAATCCATTCTGAAGATCATTATTACACGCAATTTACTATAATACAAATAATCAAATTCGTATTTGCATACAAGGAAGTGTCATTTACATTTTCATCTAAACTTCAACTTTAGAATAAATAGTAGGCTTCATCTTCTGAGTTATTTTTAAACACTAGCTTTTAGGTTACTCTAATATTTATACTTGAACACAGCTGTAAATTTCTTTGAAGTCGAAAAAATAAAATAGCACCACTTTTCTAGATGTATCTCGTAAGCCTATGACCAAATTAAAATTAGGGATATCTGCTAGGCAAATGCAGATAATAAAATAATACAATAAAAAGAATATAATAAGGAATATAAACAAATATACTGACATACACAAGAAAGATTATGCACGATAGAGTAAAATGAATTTATTTTAATGCAACTAATCTGAAGGAACAATTCTTAGGATATATGCTAATCGTTATAAGAAAGTAAATATATTTTTAAATCATATGCTTTCTTAAAAATATAACTTGGAAAGGGTTTTTTTTTTGAGGAATTTTTTCCTCTTGCAGAGAGTTAAAAATGGAAGGCAAAACTAGCACATGATTCTCAAAATATTTGCACTTTCATTCTTTCTGTTTAAAATTTCATCGAAACTGAGGCTTATTAAGGACATTTTACTGGACTTGGTATATTCCACTCGTATAAAACTAAATTATTAAATTAGAGCATTAAGACTGAGATCAAAAATAAATTATTAAATTAGCGTAACACACAATACAAAAATGAACATCTTTTAATTTTTTTATACAAACTTTAAATTTGCACGCTTTAATTATTCAAATTTTTTTTCTATTTACAGGTGCCCGCATAAGTATACAATTTGTACATTTTAAAATTTTATTTGATAAGATTTGTTATAAAAGTTGAACTATTTGAAAAGTAATCTCTCATCTTATAATTTCGCTTTTTCAGTTTTTATAACTTTTTTTATTTTTTTATTTAATATGGGTTCCTTACAACTAAAAACGACTTTCCACTTAATTGACAAAACTAATTTTTCGAATTTGTTTATTTATATTTTGTTTTTATTTCTACTGGCACTACAAAATGAAACAGCGAAACAAAATAGAAATATAAATTTAAATTGTTACATAAAACTTGTATAGTTATAAATCTTAGCCGTGTTTGATTACCTGATGCAAATTGCGATTTTTACCA
Organism: Trichopoda pennipes; assembly: GCA_030448955.1. Lineage (NCBI taxonomy): Eukaryota > Metazoa > Arthropoda > Insecta > Diptera > Tachinidae > Trichopoda > Trichopoda pennipes. The sequence continues at coordinate 2,327,950 of JASKUP010000064.1, forward strand.
CATGAACTATAAAAGCATTCGAGAACTCTAAAAAGCTCTTTAACTACAATTTAACTACATTTTGCTTGAAAAGTTTTTGTAAATATTAAGAAATAGAATCGTCTGAAACATAAAAACTAATTAAAAAGAAATGCGTGAAAAAATAACTATTAAGGACTTTACACGTTTTGCTGCAAAAACGGCCATCAAATAAAATTAATAGATTATTAACATTAAAAACCAAGGAAATTTAAAAATCACAATTTTTTGTTGTTGTTAAATTTTGTATGTTCTCTTACTTCACTTGCTGTAATTGCATATTTTATTAAAACTAAATTTTTTTATTGATATTGTTTTTTGATTTTATCTCTTTTAAGAAATTTTTAAAGCCATGTAAGCAATACAAACAAGAATAATAACAGCATGGGAAAAATGTAAGACATATAGAGACTTTTGTCAGTTTTTCCCACAACTCCATAAATTACTAACACACCAATTTCGAATTGAGAAATGTTATTCTTTAGTGGAGCGTGACTTCCAATTTCACAATTGAACTGTATAAATAGGTGATGTTTACATCGAACACAGCTTTTAATAACATAAACACAAATAACAGTGAAGCAGTTCAAAAAATGCATTATATTTTGCAACTCTCTAAAATTTCTGTTTTTTGTTTTTTTTTTTGTTTTCTATAAAAATATACAGAAAATCAGTAGGAATATTTTTGTTCTATAAGAAATCAGAAATAAAAAAAGGCTTGAACAACAGCCTGATTAATAATTGTTCATTTGGATAAACACAAATATTTTTAATTGCACTTGCACGTTATCTGAAATTTATTTCCAGAACTATTTAATTCTAAAGTCTAAAAAAATACCAAATTTATAAATCAATTAAAAAACTAATGGCAAAACATAATTTTCAGTAAAAATAAAACTTAAAACGGCACAAACATTAAGACAAGATATGCGGGCAAAAAAATTTGCTGTGGCCATGACCTTGACTTAGACAGCAGACAGTTTAAATATTAAGCAAAGGAAAGTTCACAAAAAAATCATCATTAACAGTCAGAAATAAAAACTTCAAATACAAATTCATATATTTTATAACTACAAAACATGAAATTTGACAGACTCATCTGGGCAAATGGTTGTCTACACAAATAATAAAGAATTAATGACAACAGAAAAGGTGAAGAATTCCATTTCTAGTTAATAAACACTAATTGTAAAATATTATTAAGCATTTGCCAAGAATTATTGTCAAGATTACGTCATCATTACTTATTTCTATGGTTGATTAAATTAAAAAAAAAGCAATAGAATGTTTAAAAAATTGTTTGAACATGAAGATACTGATGGAGCTGCTTATCAGCTTATTAAATTTCTTAACACAATATTTTCTAATTAATGTTAACAAAAATTACAATTACTTCAACCTTTGTTGTCTTCGCAAAAATTTATTGGTCCTAGAGTTTTGACAAAAAAAACTATTAGTAGACGTTATTTCAATAATGAAGTGTGAAACTTACTTAGCCCGATGATAATAATTTAAATGATTTTATGTCTTCTAAAGTGAATATTATACTTTCAACTACAAGCACAGAATATCATTTTAATTAAAAACAATTCTTTTTACTGCAGCATGAACAGGCCTATAGTCGTCTTATTATAATCCTCGTTAATTTGTGCTAGATTGCTTTAAAAATAAATATTTTATGATATTCTCATAAAACAATACTGCGGATGAAAGCATATCCATGAGGCCATTTCATTACTGCTCATATAGCTCTTCAGTGGATTTTACCCCAAATTTTGTATAGAAAATTCAAGAGTCATATCGTAAGCCAAATTGATTAAATGAGAGTTTTCATTTAACCAACAAAGCAAAAAGGCAACAAAACTTAAAAACACTTCTTTTAAAAAAGAGCACAGCAAACATTTCGAAAAGAAAAGCAATTTATAGTTTCAATCTTTCCTTTGGTTTCCTTTAGAAGCCATTCATATGTAATTTGAAAAATAAGAAAACAAAAGATATTTGTAAAGAATTTTACAAAAATTAACGTAGATTAAATTAAAAATTAATCCATGTATGTAGTTTTATTATTTTAAGCATTTTTGAGTCTCGAAGATTAATTCTAAAGTCTTTGACTCTTCAGTTTTATCAGTAGATATATTTTGGATAAAGATATTTTTGAATGTTCTTCAAAAAATTTACCCTTTTAGTGGCTTCCCTTACATAACCCCTTTACGAAGGCCTTTTAAGAACTTTACTTGCACACTGTGCGAATAATCAAAATGATGGGTTGGGCCGTTCTAATCTAGGAATGTTTCACGCACTCTTGAAGTGTGCTTTTAAGTAAAAGAAACCATTGTATATGACGACTTCTTTAATCAAAGCAGAGACCTTCAATATTTGCAGACAACACATTAAGTAGGATTGCATGTCTCATGGCAAGCAATTACATACTTATATCAGAATTTGTAATATCAGGCATAGAGGCTTCTGCAAAAGAATAACCCATTTTTTATAGTTCGAAATTTTAAAATGCAAGTTTTGTATTTTTTGGTAAAAAATAAATGTCCTAATTTAATTAAACTTTTCATTCATGCAATAATACAATCCATCAATATTAAACAGCTTTATTACACAAAAAACAAAAAACGAGTTATTGAAACATTTTTTATTTATTTACTTTTCTTCTATTGCAATAAAAATTATAATAAATCTAATGGGCCAAAGCACTAGTAAGTAGGGTTATTGGCTAAAACATTTTGTATTGTATAATAAATAACCAAGTTTTTTTCGTTAAATTCAAAATAGTTTAATTTTAAACATATATTTCAATTCCATTGAAGAACTGATTCGATTTTCGCAAAATTGTAAATTGTTATGTTATTTTGACTATAAATATTACAGCAGCACAAGAGTATTAAAAATTTGATCCAAGTTCTGTTACACTTGCGAAATAGGCATCACTAAAACGAGATGAGTTTCAAAGACATGTCACTGAAAAAAAGGTATAAGTTTTAAAATTGTTATAATTGTATGTTTCTGATTCTTTCTACAGTAAGTTATTTTATTGATATTTTTACTGCAGTTTAATGAATAGGATGTATATTAGCTTTCTCTATAAAAAAAAATAAATTCACATAAAACTAAACATCTCATTACAAGATTAACAAGTGCAAGAGAATTGGTAAAGATCCTACGGACGAATACCAAACGAAAATTAAGGAGATTATATAAAAAGGCAACAAGGATAATAAAACCAGACATATCGCTCACATTAACAATGATGAATCCGTCCGCACCATCTATGATAGCACTACCAAAAATACACAAATCAAACACACCGATGAGACCCATAATTAATTACAAATCTGCACCAGGCTACAAACTTTCAAAATATATAAAAACAATACTAAAAGACACCTTAGACCTGGAATATAGGCATACAATAGCCAACACTACAGAACTGATTGATAAACTGGAGAATGTAAAAATAACGGAGAACACAAAACTCGGCTCTTTTCATGTAAAAGACTTGTATCCATCAATTTCAGTAATGGATACATTAAGCAATGTTTATAAGACAGTAAAAAACAAAACGGAAAACAAGGAATTGGCAACATAACTTACAGGCACACTGAAAGCGACACTGGAACAGAATTACTTTAAATTTAACAATAATATATATAGACAAATAACAGGACTAGGGATGGGAAATCCAACATCTGCCAAATCCAACATTTATGCAGAACTTAGAAGAAGAATACGTAAAGGAATTAAAAACCAACTTCGGAGTAATATTCTATGCAAGATATGTCGACGACATCTTATGTATACTAGAATAAAATAACGATGAGCAAATTCTAGATTACTTGAATGGAAGACACAAGAACATAAAATTTACAATGGAAAAAGAAGAGGAGGGGAGAATTAATTATCTAGACCTAACGATCAAGAGGAACATAATCGCGAACAGAATCGAATATGAAATATACAAGAAACCAATAGCAACGGACACAATAATACACAACTCATCAAATCAACCCCAGCAACACAAAAACGCAGCAATCAGGCAGTTAATAACAAGACTCGAGAGAACACCATTAACACGGCAAATGTATATTAAGGAAATGAAAACAATATACACCATAGCGGAAAACAACGGATACAAAAAGCGCCTCGTAGATAACATCAAGAAACAAATTAGAACGAACACAGAACAGGAGAACGAAAGGAAAAAATGGGCTACATTAACATATATGGGAAAATCAACGTACAAACTGGCTAAAATTCTTTGGAAAACACAACATCAATACGGCATTCAGAACAAGAAACAACCGAGACAGAATACTACGGAATAGAACAACCGAGACAAATACACTAAACAAACAAGGAGTGTACAAATTAACCTGTACATGTCGTTATAGTTATATCGGGCAAACAGTACGAAAAATTAAGACCAGATTTAGGGAACACAAATCAACTCCAGAATCAAACTTTGCGAACCATATATTCAACAATAAATGTACACCAGGACATATAAAAACAACGTTTAAACTGCTTCATATACAGCATATAGGAAGGAGACAAACAAAAAACATTTGACGGACGAATAAAAAATGAGCAAATAAACACTGCTTCGGACACAATATTTGAACCATTGCAACATTTTTACAAGAAAACAAACATTACACCAACACAAACTCAAACACCTTACGCACGTGCACAAGACCAAAACCATAAAGAACATCATAAACGTACAATTACTGATTATTACATCATCGAAAAAACCCAATAGGCTCACACATAAACACAAACGGACAACAAGCATGATCGTAAAAGGATTTAGTTAGGAAGAGAGACGATTGAAAAGGGAGAGACAAATTAGGTAAAAACTGACAAACGAAAAGGGAGAAAGAGATACAAACAAAAAGGAAAGAAAGTGACGAATGCAATAACACGAAGGGAAACACGAACAAGACGAACTATATAAACACAGCTGACAATAGAACGCAACTAGTACGAAAAGAACACTGAAGATGGCAAACGGCCGAAACCGGTTTGTTCACAAACCAAATTTGACGAAGGTCGACGGAAAACCGTACCCAAATAAGACAAGATTAACACTTTATTATAGTTAACAACTTAGTAGAATAAAATAGTGTTACGTTTATTAAGCGTTTGGTTATTATGAGTACTTTTATTGTAAAATAATAACACAGTAAAATCATACCCAAATAACACAGTACTTTAGAGTTTTAAATTAACTTAAAAGATTTATCTATTTCCAGTGCACACCAAAATAAACACAATGGTAACTTTGTTGTCTTATGTGATTGTTTTAAGCAGTCTTCACATACACAAAAATACTATTTAACATCACCCCATATTGTTGTTGTTATTATCATTCAGCTTAGGCGCCAGATTGGCTGTGTGTTTTGTTTTGCTCTGCGTTAGTTATTTTTGTTTTCTGTTCTTATCTTATTTGGTAGAATTTTTTATAAGCATGGTATTGTTGTCTTTTGTATATAAGATTTCTTAGAAAACTACGCAGTTTGTAAAATGTACAGTGGGTCGTTTCGATTATTTTTTTATTTTTTTGGATAATTATTTTCTAGTAGTTAATTATAAATAATGAACACACATTATTTTTGTTTTTCCTGATGATGCCAACCAACGGTGTGGCGAAATATCGAAAAAAAAAATAATAAAAAATAAAAGTTTTTAAAAATTTTTTATTAAATAGTGACATAGTGCTTTATAATTAACTACTAAAAAATATTAAAAAGGTCAAACAACTATAACTATTATATATAATTATTTTCTTTTAAAGCTTAATAAATCATCTTCGTAACATCATGTTTATCTAATTTACACAGTTGCCTACAATGTTTATTGGTAATAAAAAAAAACAAATTAACTAATTCGGCCTAAATTCATTTATATTTTAATTTCAGAGTTATTTTATTATAACACAAAAATTATTCATGAACTTTTGTGGACGTTTTTATAGAAAATAGTAATGCTTTCATGCCTGACAATTTTTTGTTTATAAATTCCTTAAAAAGATATTCCACCTCATCACAAATATTTTTTTTAATTACTTTTTATTGTTGTACATATTCTTCTAAAATATCTGTTCAAGCTTTATTTTTTAACTATTGCCCCTACGGCAATAGAGATAGCGAAAGTAATTACCGAGGACTCCCAACTGCTTACCAAAAATAAACCGATTATACCAACTGATGTCAGTAACATCCCAGCTGCTAGTGGTTTATCGACTAAAAGCTGTAAATAAAAAGTTTAGCTCCAGAAAATTGTAAATCTATCAAAATATATCTTAAGGAACTGTAAGTCGACTTTGGACAATATTGACTTGCCTTAGTCGACATATAATTCAGATGCTATTCAATAGATACAATATTGTATAAGTTTAGATATTTTCATAATCCACATTCGATATACCCTTTTGGCAGTTGTAAAGTATTAAAGTGCAGATAAAGCAGAGTTATGTCTAATTTCAAGGAACATTATTTTTATATGAAGCCATGAGCTTTAACTTCGATTCAAGTTTTTGACATAATTTTAATAACTTTAATATCTTACAAACAAAAAGTTAATGATGGATGACTGTTATTCAAATAATATATAATGTAAATATTTTTCTTGTTTTGCTTGATTAATAATATTTATTTTTAAAGTTTATGTATTATGTATTTTTCCTGTAACTAATAGACATACAAAAGCAAAACTTATTTGCATTATAATTTATAAATAATTTAATTAATGACAATAATTGCAAACAACTACAAATTTTACAAAATGTTACAAGTTACTGTCAAAAAAAAAAAACCTAAACATATTCGCAAGTTTCTTTCGCAAAAATCGTGCAAAATTCATAATTTAAAGATTTTATTAGAAAGAGTTTTTATTTTAAACGTTTTTTAGTAAACAGGCAAAAATTGTAATTGCTATCGTACAATGTCATCATATTGCAGGGTTGTACTAACACTTGCATATTGTTTTTTTTAATATCTCTTTCTAGTTGATCACTGCATAAAAACCCTTGTTATTTGCAAGTAACTTAAGTATTTTCGTGATATATGTTTGTTTCTAGGAAATTAAGTTTATTTTATATAAAACTACAATTAGTTAAACATCATAAAAATTTTATTAGTTTGACTTACTGAACCGTAGCAAATAAACAAAAAAAAGCAAAATAAAAGAAAAGAAAACCAAATGTTTAATAAATGACATAAAAATATTAAAAATAAACATATTTTACACTTGAAATGAAGGTTTTGAAATAAAAAATACTTGCTAAGTACATAGCAGTTGTAAAATTTTCATTATCATATTTTTTTATAATGAAAAAGGGCGTCACCAGTTTTTTCAGATACTTAACTTCAATTTTTATTGCAAACTTTTATTTATAATTAGTATGCATTTTTCAATTTAACTATTTGTTATCATAATTATAAAACACAACATCGAAAGTTTAAATTACTGAAAAGAAGCGATAACCAGTCAGCTGCTTAATTTTGATTAATTATCGAGTTATTAAAAAAAATAATAAAATTTAATAATAATTATTTGCAGTTAATTGCGACCAATCAACCAAAATGTTATCCTTCACTGGATAATTTTTCCCTTAATTCTTTAACAATATTAAAGTTTTATTTTAATTTAAGGAAGTACACTATCAACTATTAAATATTTATTATTTTAAATACTTTTGTTTATATAATTAGTGTCTAGATTTCTTAACTATACTTTCTGTAACTTATTTTTACTTTGTCTTTCCAAACCCAAATAAAAACCCTTCGACCACTGAATCAAATCTTAGATTTTGACGCTAAAGGTGGCAAAATAGTTGTATTATAAAATAATTTTAACTCCTGCTATTGACTAATATTCTAAGCCACCTTAAATACGTCAGCTAGCTTTCTGCAAACATTGCTACCATATCCATCTTATTATGTTATCTTGACTGCACAATAAATGAGTCCATGTAAGTACACAGCCATCAGGGACGGATATGTTTACAACATAGTCTTTATCTTTAGGATTCGGAGAAGGAGAATAAGTTATTCACTTTCACTGGAGCATTCCTGGATTAATATACGCATGAATTAATGATATCGGATCACTCATTATCGAAGTCTCTTTCGCTTGAATAATAATAAAAAAAACTGTCGCCTTTGGGATAATGATATTTTCAGACACCATTACATTGGAAAAACTGACTGTTCCTTTTGGTCTGGTCAGAAAGTTACAATCAATGATGATGGACTTTTCCGTTCATCAATTGAATAACTATGATGTATAGGAACTGTGGTTTCAACAATATTGCTACAATACTGCGCAACATATCATACAAGTCGTACCACGTCTTTACATAGAATATATTGACATCGGAATAGAAGCAATTAACATATTGTTACGTTTATACCTATTACTATAACAACACAAAGTTGTTGACACTACAGAACAATTTACTTAAGATGCACGTATTTACTTCACGAGGTTTAGTTTTACACTCACTAGCTATCCACTCAGACGCTGCGTTTTTATATTAGTCCACTAAAAGTCTAGAAAAATTAAGAATATTCTACTGCCTTTGTATCTTATTTTGTTGTTGTATGTTGTGCATTTATAGGCGCCTGTTTGTCTGTGTGTATTTTTGTGTTTGTTTTTATACTGATAAAGTTTCTTCTTAGAATTTATTTTAAGATATTTGTTGTTGTCTTGCGTATATAAGATGTCTCAGAAAACGAAGCAGTTAGAAAACAGCATATTAAATTGTTGTTGTTAGTGTGTATAAAATTTCTACGCAGTTTTTACTAGAAATTTGTTGATGTCTTACGTGCATAATATTTCTAACCAAGCCACGCAGTTAGCAAACAACACACCCAGTAGTTTACTTTAATCCTTAATTATTTTCTTTAAAAACTTAAGCAAGTCACATCCGTAGGAATATTTTCCAAATAATTTAATTTTATATTTTTATACGCATCGAACTTTATTTCTGTTGCCTATATATATATAGGTTTTGCAAAAGTTGTTCTTTGGGATTATGGATCATTGGTGCTTTTTTATAATCATCGGTGCTAGGACAACATTCATTGGCCGTTACTAAACCATTTTGTTTTTGCAGTCTATTTAAGTAGTTGAGTATTCTGGCACTAGCTAAATATTAACATTTGCCATAGCATTGAGTGATGTTGATAAGGCTGCCTGTGGTTGTTGTTTCGCTAAGACATTTTTGTACCTCTCTCATCTTTGCTGGCAATTCTTGTATTTCAGCATTATTCATTTTCACCTGCTTAATAGGAGCAGACCAGCTGGAACCCAGGCCTATACCATGTATAGATTAAATTGCCTCTAACGCTGCTAATGTCTACATCAACCGACCTCACAGTACAAGGGTTTTTTACAAAAACAGTTTAATAATAATATTAAACATATATAGAATTATACTGTTTGTAGTGACAATAAAATTTAACATACAACTTTTATCAAAGAAACCTAACGAGATTTTGACTGCAAAATTATTTAAATGTGAAATTCTCAAAACGAGTTGTAATTTCGCAGACAGATATTTAATATGATCATTTTTGATTTATTTTGAAAATTTTCAGTCTATGATTAGTATATGTTACTTCGAAAACTTTAAATTAAAACAAAAATAAAAAAAGTTGCAAACATAAAAAAGTTATAAAGTTTATACTTTCGTGCACTGTACTGCTAACAAATCAAATATAACCAATTGGTTGTTTAAAACGGAAATAATAAGTTGATTTAATGACAGGTTTATCAAATTTTCATAGACAGTAATTATAAAAAATAACCTTGGCAACAATCGTATTGAAGCAAAACTTCGATTTATTAACTTCGTATGCAGCAAACTTAAAACTAATTAGGAACTTTAACGATTTACGAAAAGAAATATAAAAAAACAGAAAATCACAAGAGCCATTTGCAAGCGTCAAAAACCAGCTATTACCACTGCTTTGATCAAATAATTTTGTAAAAAAACGTAAAAGAAGTAGAATTCATTCAAGACTGTGAATAAATATCATGTGTGTGTTTTATTATTATAAAATAGTTGTAGAAGAAGCACAAAATGCTGATTTAAATCTTTTCCATCACTTGTCTAGATCTTAACTAAGCAAAGTTTTCAAATCTATTTTCAGGAAAATGAAATTTTAATTTTCATCCGTAGCACCTTTTACAATGGCTCTAATCTTTGGGCTTTTGAGTCCAAGATTTGGAAATACTTATTATATATTAAAGCCTATTAGTACTAAATATGCGAATTTTATCTTGCTTAGAATTCAAATGCCAAGGCGATATGAACATCGCTCTACAATCCAATTTCCGCCGTAGTTGCATCGATTAATTTAAGGAAGAGAATTAAAAAAAAATAAAAGGGTAGTACACAATGTTATCTTTAATAACAACCACAAAAGGCACAACGAATTGTTGCCGTGCCATATGTAAAGAATAATTCTTTCAATTGTTCTCATTAATTTATAGATACAAATTTAGCGATAGTTATCCTCTTATACATCCAAGGATTTGTAAGAATCAAAACAAACCATTAAAATTCACGGTGAAAACCACAGATTAATATTGCCTAGAGAATTAGAAAAGTACTGACGGTTTTGGCAAACAGAAAAATACTTTTTGAAGTCAAATAAAAGATATGTTTATGTTGTCTTTGTTATCTATAGGAATTTAAAACAATTTCATATATTGCATTTGCATAAGTTCCTAAAATTCTATTAGGCAAACGACCTTTATTTTAGTGATTATTAACTTAAAGAACCTTCTTTCAATCACAAGCAACCTACACGTTCCTTTACGAAAGAAGAAGGTGGGTGTCTCATTCTTAGTTATTTTTTACAAATACTGTACTGTACCCTGGCTATCCAACAGTTTTCCTTCCAACTATTAATTTGTTTATTTATTTTGTTGCTTCTAACTTGCGTACAGAAGACGTTTATCATTATAAAAAAAACATTTTAAACAGCACACGACAACGTGATAAGATTTACATCTACGCATGGCTATGGAGCCTTAATCAAATGGTGGTCGAACCACTATGCATAAATAGGGACGTCATGCTCGTCCTAGGAAGCCGAAGTCTAATTCTAGCAACAGGTCTTTCCTAGTTGCAACTTTAATGATTCCAGAGTAGGGCTGCAATTCATCACTCCTTGCTGAAGAGTTGGAGACTATCCAACTCTTGTCCAGAACACATGTCTAGCATGCTCACTGGATCTGGGAACATTTCACCAGGTAGGTGTTATTAAATGTAAAATTAACCGGGCCACCATATAAAAACTGAACTGTCTGTTATGGGGCCGCGAAACCATAACCACCACGATACTCCCATATAAGGGCCAACCTCAATAATCAGCCAGAGAACAGTTAAATGTCTAAAGAGACAAATAACGGAACTCTGTGGCTTACTGATTCCCGTGGAAATAACGTGGAGCTTCCAGTTGTACCCCTGCTGACTTCAGGGGAATGGGCTCCCTTTTTCCCCCCGTTGCACAGGTCTAAATAGTCACTCTCCGCAAAGACAAATAATGTGCCCCGGGGGGTAACAGCACACGACTATGTAATTTATAAAGTCAATTAGTTACATGTGGTTGCATGGAAAAAACCCCCGCATCTCGACCACAAAACTGAACACAGTTGGCCGCCCCTAGAAAAAACCGACGTTGTCGCGCGAATTGTTTTTTAAACCAGAGCTATTTTATGAATATTTTATAAATGCTTAAGATTTAGTCAAAACCATAGAAAACAGCCGTTAAAACCAATCTTATGGGCAACCCTGTAGTCGATTATTGGTGAAATCCCATAACGGAGTTATTAACTTATTGTTAAAATTACTGACCATAACTAAATTATACTAGGATTAGATCTGTAAATTAAGTAATGGCAACATTACATTCGACCTGGCAACACTAGATGCGCTGGGGTTAGAGGGACGTCAGAAGAACATGTGATTTGCTCTAAGTGCGAGTTTTGCATCGCTCAAGTCATTTGCTCGTCAGTAGCGATTTTTTGGTGACACAAATTTTTTATTGTGTTCCAAAAATGAGTGACTCTTGCTAAAATTCAGCAGTCCCACGGAGATAATTTTTTATCAAGAGGCCCAGTTTTTCGGTGGTTTAAGCCATTATCAGAAGAAAGAGAATTGATGGAAGATGAACCACGAAGCAGTAGGCCTTTATCTTCAAGAACCCATGAAAATGACAGAATCCGGGAGCTTGTGCGTTAAGATTGTCGGTTGATCGGGGAAGAGTTAAATTTAACACGCACCACCGTGACTAATGAATAGGGGATGAGAAGAATTTGTGCAAAAATGGTTCAAAAAAACCTTTCGCAAGACCAAAAGGACTTCAGGGAGGAAGGGTGCCTTGATTTTTTGCATTCGATTGAAAATGGCCCCCATTTTCTAGAAGGTGTCTTTACTAATGACATCTTGTGTGTTTGAATATGACCCAGAATCCAAGCTCCAGCGCATGGAGTACCACACTTTAACCTCTTCAAGTCCGAAAAAAGCAAAGATGCTGATTTGTTTTTTCGATATCCATGGAATCGTTCAAAAAGAGTATGTACCTCAAAGCCATAAATGAGTTTTTGGCCAGTAAACATATTTCTGCTGCTCCTCAGCTTCCATATTCGCCTGATTTAAGTCCATGTGAGTATTTCCTCTTCCCAAAGTTGAAATATTCTCAAGGGAACTAATTTTGAGACAATCGAAAACATTCAAGTGGCTGTAGCCGACCAGCTGAAGGCAATTACAATATCGGAGGCCCAGCACTGCTATGAGAAGTGGAAGAAACGTCTAAAGCGCTGTATGGCTTCAGAGAGAAATTGAGAGTGACGATATAAAATTGTAATTTTATTTGATTATGTAAAACGAATTTAAATAATCAGCATCATTATCTAATTTACAGACCTCGTATATGCTTAATACTTTGTTTCCATAGATGATTTGAAAAATATCAAAAATCCTTTAAAGTTTAATCCTAAAAGTTTAAAATTTTAAATTTATAAACTTTAAAGTGAAAAAAAAATAAATTCTTTTTGTTTTTCAGAGTAAAAACTAAACTAATTTTACTAATTGTGATTACTTCTGGTTCCATAATGACTAGATGTTTTCCAACATTAATTTGAATTGCAAACGAATATTTAAACAACGAACAAAGACTTTATTTAAAATGAAGACAAATAAAACTACGGAAAGGAAAATAAAAACTAAAATGTTTTCCTTAAAATCAAAAATAGGGCAAAATAAACAAAGGCGGAGAAAATATAAACCATTCCTCAACAAAACAAAATTCTGTAATGCAATGAACAAATTTAGAATTACGATAAAAGTATAAAGAAAAATCAATCACTTCAATTAGCATAGAACAAAAAATGGAAGAGCTAAGAACGTTTCAAACACACAGCTTTCAATGCTTACATAGTCACTTTTATTTGAAACCCACATCAATAGGAACTAGCACAATTTGATGTAGTTTTTGTTTAACTCGTTTTGGAAAATAATTCTTAAAAAAGTAGCATTAACTATAAGAACAACGAAAAGAAAATCCAATAAAAACAAGTACAGGAAGAAACAGCAACCACATCACCGATGAGGGTTTGCAAATGCACAAACAGTTTTATTTCATACACAAACACATTTCTTTAAATCCAAGTGCACTTTCAGATTGTGAATTTTCTTTACAAATATTGCTATAGAAGTCCACTTACCCACTTGATCTTGGTCACGGAAATAATGAACATTCACAGAAAATAGCAGAATTTTCAAAATAAATGAAATAAAAAAATATACATTCTTCAACAATAAGGAAATGTGTAAAAATAAATCTTTTCTTAATTTTTGTAACAACATTTTTAGTCCACATCAAAAATGTATTTATTGAAATAGAAAATTATTTAGAATTTTCTTAAAACATTGAGAGTTCCTACATTCCAGAGCGGTTGAAATATATTTTGTTTAAACCTTTAACTGTAAAATGTCACCAAAAAGCTATTACGGCTTTTAATTACGGCTGTAGATGAGCTCAGAATGCGAGTAAAAGCCACTTACGTACTTGGATAATTATTCTGAAGTAGAATATTGCTCTATAACGAAGAGACAAAATTTGATTAACCCTTCACCCAACACTCATATCCACAGCAATGCTAAAGGTCCAGAAGGGCTTTTCCGGTCCTATAGAACACAAATTTGAGTATGATCCAAAATGACAAGTTTTACTTGAATTTTAAAAGCTAATTAGTTGGTAAAATTCCTGCAATGAGATGTGTGAACTCACCGGAAAATATATGAACAGAAACAGTTTTTTTTTCTAAAACATTCTTAACTGCTTAAGATGAACTAGTTTAACGGTTAAAAATTGTGTGCCAAAAAATTCGTATTGCTCTTATAGATGTGAAACTTACCTCGGTTATTATTTGTCACTCCCATAAAAGAACTGCACGAATGTCCTCTAAACAATGATCAAATTAATGCAAATTTTTCACCATTATTTATAAGGAGCAAACATTTAGAAATTATCCAATGTCGTTAGCAAATCACCGAAAGCGGAAGTTTTTTGGAAATGTTTTGTATGCAAAAGTTGTAATTAACTAAAGTGTTGGTCATGTGGGTAGAGAAGAATTTATTTATTCTTTTACTTAGTTGAACTAAAAGAGTTCATTGGCATCTACACCTTCAACTTTTGTCTGGAAACAAATCGCACCAATGAACTAAGTGAAAGAAAAAACTTCAAAAAAAAAACAAATAAAACTGAAATAAGAGTGATCCGTACATTTTTCTGCTGGAAACAGATATTTAAAAGAATTTGTTCTAAAAGATTTTTCAACAAAAAGTTTGTTTTCAAAAAATTTTGATTAATATGATACAAATTTCTATTGTATTACGAAGAGAAAAGTTCGACAATTATGACACGCTGGCAGATCTCGATTCTTTCATTAAAGGCTTTAATCACTTTTTGGTGAAATGGCGGTCCTATTTCGTTAATCACATCACCGATTTTGAGTTTTAAGGCTAAAATCGATTCGATTCGATTGGCTCCGTATAGACTCAGTCCTTAACAGTCCCAGCGGTGTTAAGTTACACGCCCTGGCTGGCCAGTTAACTGCTGATTGTCGTGAAATTATTCATCGGGACACTTGGTTTACAACAAAATGATCGTTTCATTGGCTGTGTGATTTGTGGCACCTTTCTGTTTTTTTTTTTTTTTTTTTAAGAGAAGTAGCACTTCAGACAACAATGCCTATTTAGTCAAGTACCATGCTATATTCTTTAGGAAAGGGATAGAGAATAGATGAAACAGATGGTGAAAGTAGAAGGATAGTCGGAAATTATCTGCCGTATATAAGACAGCACAGCGACCAGTGACGATGCCTTCATCCCTGAGCAGCCCCACCGACAGTCAATTTTTATTTTTGTAGTGAAAAAAAACCAAGGTCTTTGTTTGGAATCGAACCCACAAGCACCATACTGACAAGCTAGTACACTACCTACTAGCCTACAGGGGCACCTTTCTGCCAAAATTAAGTTATTAGCATGTCGCGATACCGTGATCCATTGACCGTTACCGCATTTCCTGCCCCATCTTCGCAAGAAAAAGGCCCAATCCCGCCTCCAGACAACATAGCGTACAATACAGTGACACTTTGAGCATACACGGGCTTCTCGACAATCGCTTTAAGATTTTCAGAAACCCAAATGCCGTAATATTGCTTATTAAATTACTCTGACAAGTGAAAATGGACTTCGACTGAAAAAATGATTTGTTCTGAAAAACCAGCTGGTTGTTCCTGAATGATTTGAGCGAATCTACGGCGTTGTGCATGGCCAGTTGGCTATAATTCCTGCACCTGTTTAACCTTATAAGACTTTAAAGTCAAATCCTTACCCAAAATTCGCCATGTGGTGGTTTCGGTTAACCCCAATTGTTAAGAACGTCGAGGAATTAACAAATATGGATCTGCTTCAACACTGCGACTCACGGCTGCGATGCTTTCAGTTTAACGACCCGGTCGAGCACCAATTGGTGTCAGCACATTTTTTATCGAGACTGTCGACTCAAACTTAACGACAAAATTCTTAATAGCGATCTCCGAAGGAGGATTCTGTTGCCCCCAAATATCACGAATTTTACGAAATGTAACTTTAACAGAACCAACATTTTCATAATGGAATTTAATTATTTTAATGCGATTTTCGTGTGAAATGAATTTATTTTAGCAACTCAAAATGCATTTGCCAAAAACTAAATGCCAAAATTCTCATGTTGTTGATGTTGACGCAATTGAAAATCAAACTTCATGTTTCTGTTTTTATTTTTATTATTTTGGTTGCAAGGTTCGCTAAGAGTCTATAATCTATAATAAAACGGAAATGACAACAATCAAATACAAATCTGACAAATTAATTATTTAATTAATTATTCTTAAAATCTCATTTAAAAAGATTGTAAAGTGGTACATTATTTGAAATATTTACAACTTTGTGATTTAAAATATATGTATATATTTACAATATTTACTTCCTTTAAACTTCTGCCATTGTGACTGAATTTTTCACACTGCATCAAATAGAATGTACGACTCCACCAGCAATGAAAAGAACACTTCTTTTGCCATCAATATAAAGGAAACACTCGTACCGTTGTATGTTTTGTTCTCGTTTTATGATTTGAAAAACTCCTTCAATTTTTCATCGACAATGCCAATGTAAAAGACACAAATAATGCATTAAAAAATACAAAAAATAATTCAACTTTAGGAGACCTTTTTTTAAAGATTTCGTTTTCTTCGTTTGATTTTGTGCAATCCATCTTAAAATGTCTTCGATGTCTGGTTAAATATTTTTAAACTATAATATAACTATGGGCCGATTTTTATGAAAATGGAATCAACTAACAATGAAACAAAATTTGGTTTTGAAATTATATCACATTGAAATGAATTTCCACATTCGTCATTAGCATTCTTAGCATTTATCTACCCTAGGTTAAGTGCTCGGCACACATCATCTTTTCAAGCATTCTGTCTTAATACATTTTAAAATTAAAATAAGCGAACTAAAATTTATTTGCAATAATTTGAACGACCTATTTTAACAGTATGTTATAGTTGTTTTGTACTTAAGTTTAGATAAGAAATTCAAGGCATTTATAAAATAATTAAAATACCGATGTAACAAAATAAAAATTTGTTGAATCGAATAATGGTTTATTGCAGCACCAATGGCTTTAGGTTCTACAATTTCGTTTTACAGCGTGAAATTATTAAAAACTGCACTACTTACCACAGGCAAAATCCTCACTCTATAAAATTTCAAGCAACTAAAATGTAACAAACTAAGAGATGCAATGACTCTTTAAATAGCATAATAGCATGAACTATTTTGGTGAACACGTATCGAACTATTGTATAACTTAATATTTCTTATTATTAAAACTACCTTCTTAATGCCATATTTATGAAAAATATTAAGGTTCAGATCTAATTTCATATGAATTTCGTATAAAAATTTTATTTTTTTATTTTTTATTCATTTCGAATAGAAATTATTTTTGAAAAATTTTGCAAAATAAACATTTCCGTTCGGCATTTCTAAATTTATATACATATGACCTACAGTGCTAAGCAACACACATACACACACCCATATACACATTAACGTTAAGTAAAGAAACGATAAAGTTATATAAATTGCAATACTTCTAGATCGTTTTTACATATCATCGTCTTAATCTTCATCCTCTGCCACTTTGCCCATCACTGTCTTCTTTATCATCTAAAATCTTCACGGTTTTTATTTTTCCGATTTTTCTTTGTTAATTTTCGATTGTTCGTTTAGTTTAGTTTAGTTTGCATACGACTACAACTTTGATCACTTATTGCACTTTTCTATTAATTTGTTATTTTACTTTTTCTTCACACCAAGCAAGAACCTTTAGGGTTTCTTTTGTACTCTGCAGAGTTTTAGTTTAGGAAAGAGCTAAACATTGAAATAAAAGACCATTATCTTGTGATGCGAAGCATTAACAAAATGAAAAAATGAACCTTCAAAAAAACATTAAATTTATTTTGCTTCATTTGAATCACTTCCGTAAACAAGAACTTTAAAATGAAAACATTTTGCAAAGAAATTGGTTTTAAAGGGAAAAGATAACAAAATGAATTTATCCAGCTAATGCTGAGATCAAGAATGAAACAAAGGTTCTGTTAAATTTAACAAATATCTTGTTAGTAGTTTGTTAAAAATCTACGTACGATTAGTTATTTTGAATTAAATAACTTATTTGAATACAAGTAATAAGTTTAAAAAGTTCGATATAAAAGGACATACGGATGTGGTTTATAATGATAATTCGAGTTTATTTAATGTGTGTAAATATTTTTCTTACAAATTATAAACCAGATATTAAACAACTTATTGATTAAATGAATTAAAATATAGTTATACATCAGCATTCTTCACATCTACTTAATTTAGTTTAACCAACAAATTTAAGCAGTTAAAATACGAGGAATTTTCGTGATAAGATTTACATCTGCGCCTGGCCGTAAGCCTTAATCAGATGGTGGTCAAAGCACTGGGAATGAAAGGCAATGTCATTCACGCCCTAGGAAGCCGAGGACTAATTATAGCAACAGGTCATTCCTAGTTGCAATTTCAGCGGTTCCAAAGCAGGGTTGCGAACCACTACTGTTTGCTGAAGAGCTGGAGACTATCCAATTCCTGGTCCAAAACACATGACTAGCATGCTCACTGGATCCGAATCATTCACCCGTTGGTGTTATTAAAGGCGGGATGATCCTGGCCCCCAAAATCAAATTCATGCGGGGGCCGCGTAACCACAACCACCACGATACTCCCGAATGGCCAACCTCAATAATCAGTCGCAGAAACAGCTAAGAGGCTAAAGAGACAATTAGCGGAACTCTGGGGCTTACTGATTCCCGTGGCAATAACGTGGAGCTTCCAGTTGATACCCTGCTTGCCTTCAGAGGACTGGGCTCCCTTATACCCCCAGCAGCATAAGTCTAGATGGTTGAGTAATCCATAAAGACTGATAAATGTGCTCCCGGGGAGGCGAAAATACGAGGAATAGCTTATTTTCAAGCAGTATTAAGTTATTAGGATGCAATTCATACACAACCCAAAGCATCTTTTTCTTTGCTCTATTTATTCATCGCCACACATATTTGGATATATTTAAAATCAACCATCGGTCGGCTAGCTGTGATTCCATATATAATTTTGTATACTCACTTTTTTATAAATTAAACTGCTTTTGAAGCGGGCAACATTATTTTAACATGATTTATCCTATGTACCTGCATATTCTAATTCCGTCAAAATCGTTTAATGTGATTCAGATTCTATATAAACAAAAAACCGTTAAAGACTTCAAATGGTCAATCATTTCGTTATAGTGTTCTGCCTAGCATAGTTTTTAAGAAAGCATGGGCCAATGATTACACCACCCCATAAACAGCACCAAAAAACCAGCTTTTATGGATGTAACCTAACATACACTCAAGGATTATTATCGCTCCAAATGCAGCACTTTTGTTTATTGACGTATTCATTCAAATAAAAGTGGGCTTTATCATTACACAAAATTCGCTTATTAAAGTCGGGTTCAACTTGCAAACGTTGTTTAGGTGTCAGTCTACAGAAATGTTAAGCCAAGCTAAACATAAATCAATTGGCAGCTCCAAAAATGCTTCATTTCAAAATGTTGCCTCTCTAAAAACACTCTTTATAAATAAAGGATACCGAAATTGTTATATAAAAAGAAAATTTATAATATTTTCGTTATGTGTTCATTATAAACTTTGTAAAGTTTTAAATAAAATTTCTATTTGTACAACCAAATTATAAGGCCTTGCATGCAAAATGAAATTAATCTAAAAAATGCTTCGGTAGTATATTTATTATTTTTTGTTGTTGTTGTTGTTTTTAACCCGCAAATTGAAATCTATTACCAAGTACAAGTACGTTAAGGCACATGCATATTGGCAGTAAAAAGTAAATGAATTTTGTTTTAGGTTTTCCACTAGATAGATTCGTGATTTCTTTGTTTATAACAAGTAAAAAATTTGTCATGCAGTTAATATTCGGCAGCATTGACAGTGGCAATATTTGCATGATACTTTGTACTTTAAAACGAATTTACTTACAACAACAAAAACGTGGCGGCAACAGCAATTTTTAACTACTACTAACTTAGATTAACATACTAACACACAACTAAATTCAAATTGATATTTTATAAAAGCACCTTAGAGATACTCTTATATGTTTATACAAACAGACACACACACATATACAGATATATACATTGGGTTTTTCAGCAAGAAGGTTTTTTTATAGGCAACAATGTCTATTTAGTCAAGTACCGTGCTACATTCTTTAGGAAAGGGATGAGATAGTCGGAAATTAACTGTCGTATAAGACAGCACAGCGACCTGTGACCATGCCTTCATCGCTGTAGGCATGGTTTTTCAATTGTAGCAACACCAACAACATGATAGTTTTGACATTGACTTTTTTGACGTATTCGTAGTAGATGCATTGGCAATTGCTAAAGTGAATTCAATTTCAGATGAAAATCGCATTAAAACAATTAAAGTCTACTATGAAAATGCTGGTTCTGTTAAAGTCACATATCGTAAAATTCGTGATATTTTCGGAGAACATAATCGTCTTTCTGAGACCGCTATTAAGAATTTGCTCGTTAAATTTGAGTCGAGAAGCTCGATTATTATTAGTCTATGCATATTCAACATGGTACACGCTATCGCGAAATGCGAACAACTCAATTTTGGCCCATTATTGACGACATGGTTTCAAGAGGACGGTGCCACATCTCACACAGCCAATAAAGCGATCAATTTATTGCAAAACAAATTTCCCAATCGCAGTTAAGTGACCAGCCAGAACGTGTGATTTAACAGCACTGGATTATTTTTTGTGGGGCTATGTTAAAGACAGAGTCTATACGGAGCAAATCGTATCGATTTCAGCCTTAACACTAAAATCCGTGATGTTATAAGTTTTTAATTACTTTGCTAAAAAGTAATTAAAAAGTTGGATGAAAAACTCCACATCTGTCAGCGTGGCCGTGGTGGACATTCGCCAGATATAATTTTTCATTCATAATTGCCGAGCTTTTCTTTTACTCGTTATGCAATAAAAATTTGAATCATCTTGACATAAATTTATTGTTTTAGACCACCAAACTTCTTGTTGAAAAACCATTTATATAAAGGAGAATTTTCATTTAAAAAAAGGTGGGAAATTTGTGATAGTGTTTGTGTGTTAATGCAAGTGACTGCATTCATTTTTAATTTTACAACCAATTGTGACTTTATATAAATATATATTTATATGTACATATTTACAGTCGATTAGTTTGATTGAAATCAATTTCAATAAAATTTTGTTCTTTGCTCGAAATGGAATTTGTTTCTTATATTAAATATTTGTATAAATAGATTTTGAACTACACCCATGAAATTAAAACATTTGCTGTGCTATTTTGTTTTATATTTCACTATATACGGGTACATATACTTTTTTTTTGTTTTTTGTGAAATTGAACATAATTCAAGGTAACACCCATAATTTGTTGTTGAATCATAAAAAATATCAAAACACCACACTCCTTTGCAATTATTTTGCAAAATATTTTACAGAAATTATTTATTAAATAAATTTGCATGAACTATTTTTGCTTTTGGAATAGTTTTACCTCTTTGTTTGATTTAGCAAAGTAAATTAAAACATGATCTCGTAGTTCATCATAATTTATGGTGCCTCTTGGCATTCTTTGTGCGAATATATTACACCGTGCCAACATTTAAATATTTCGTTTCTTTTAATATTTATACTGAGTGACAATCTAAAGCTAAAGCATTTCTTTAGCTTAATATTTTACAAATTGTTTTAAATAAAATTTTTAAAATAATTTTTTTTTTTTTTGGTTTTAAGAGCGACATATCGTAATAAGGCATAAAAAAACGTATTTCGCAGATAAGATTTAAAATTAGTCTTAGAGAATTGAAAAATGTGTCCCTTTAAAAATACCTTAAAGAACTTAAAGAAACTCCACATCAGATTATTCGCTTTATCGTGCAGTCAAAAATTTTCAAACCCCTTCGCTGTGTGTGAATGGTGGATAAAAATTGCTTTCAAGACAGAAGAAAGTTAAGTTTAATATCAAGATATTGAAAAAATCAATTTCATGTTTACTCTTTAAGAAAGTGACTTGGGTTGCCGAAACCGGACACTCACAAAGTTTCCATAGCCATTACTTAATATTACACCCGACTTAAGTACTGTTTTACAGAATTAAAGATTTCATTTTTATCACCGAGATACTGATATCACAAAAACATTACACAGAGGTCTTTCCTATCACTTTCAATCTAGGAAAGTTCAAACTGTATGTCCACAAATACTACTCTACTACTCCCTTTTTCCTCCTCCCCATAACCTGATTTCCTAGTTCTGGCACAATGCATTGCATGTGTAGAGGTCATCCCTTGAGTGTTGGTCCGGAAGAAAAAATTAAGCAAAGAAAGACATTCCGTGCCATCGATTCTGTTTAAATGGCAACATATGAAAAGTTGGTAAATATGCTAAAATTTCATTCGAGCGAAGAAATATTGTTCATCAAAGTGGAACCGAATATTAATTATAAAAAATTCTATGGATTAGTTAATTTAAAGCCAACACTTATACTGACTTATACTAGTCTTTAGTGAAAATATAGGCATATTGCGAGTAATTTTTTTGGGCGATAATTTTCAGCATGTTTCCTTACAATTGAAGTAACACCCCCTTAAGCAACTAAATCACTTAAGCAACTAGATGAGGTTGGAACAACATTCCCACCAACTTACTTTTATTCTTCATAATACTTAAGAGACAATTCTCATTTAGTCAAAATGAATTGAGATAAAGCAATTATCAGTTTCTATACAATACATACACAGAATCCGCTAAAGAGTTATTGGAACATGGTTATACTTTACCCCTAGCAATACTTCTTATATTAATAGTTTAATGAATATTTTAGAAGAATGTTTATTTTTAATGGATTTAAACACAACTAACTTAAATAATGTGATTCCGAATCAGAACTTTCAATCAGCTGTTGTCAGTTGAGGTATAGCACGAATGGTTAATTTATAACAAAACCAATAAATATAATACAAGACACTTTTGCTTAACAGCCAGCAATAATATTTTTAAACTCTCATAAAACATTAGAACAAAATAACAATATAATATTAATGCTTATCTTGTGAACTCTCCAATGTTAAAAATACATGTAAAAGCAAACGAATCGCGTTTTAAGTGTTTAAAAAAGAGTTACTGACGAGGATAAAAGAAACATACTTTCAGTAAAGAAGACGTTTTATGAAAACTTTTATTTTATATTTTAATTATTTTTCGAAATTATTCTTTAAGAAGTTTTTTAATTTGGTTTTAATGTTGATTTTTAATTTTATTTTTTTTTGTCTTTTCTCTCACAAATAATTTTTAACACATCAATTCTTTACCTCAGGTTAGTTAGTTAGTTTTAAGTATCTATTTAATAGTGTCATGTGTAAAGTTGTAATTGCCCGTTAACTACTCAACATAAGCACCCGGGGAAGTTTTTTTTAAATGATGTCATTAAAATACAGAAAGAAACTTTTGGTTTTTATTTATAGACTTTTAATAATTAAAAATGTAAACGTCTAAATACGGATATGACCGCCACATTAAAAGAAGAAATATTTACACCGATTTAACTTACGTATCCCGTCCTAAGTAATTTAAACAAATTGAAATTGTTGCCGAGAATCGTGGATGCAGCAGGTACTTTGTTTATAATTTATTTTGATGGGTTTTTGAATTATTTGAACACAAAATTATTATTATTAAGTAACAATAAAAAAAACCTATTAAATATCATGAAGTTGTTTTACACATAAAACTACTACATGTATAGATATAAATGGAATCAGTTCTTAGTATGTGTTTTTTCTACAGGGTGATTTTTTATGCTTTAGCTTTCGCAGAAACATTTTTATGATTTCAAACATGTGTTTAGCATCTAAAATGGTTAGTTATAGTTATCGTTTTATAATGCATAGTGTTGCTCATATTAAATTTAAATTGTTTTTCTTTGAACCAGCACTCATTGGATGACCCCTACATATGCAATCCATTGTGCCAGGAAATACTTTTGGAGGGAGTTTATTCCACATGCGAACTGCTCTACGAAGAATGGAATTTTCCCCGTAATGCCAAACAACCGCAAATGGATGCGCTATAAACGAAAATCCTATTAAACGCAAAAACATGCGTGTAACGGGAACAAGTTTCCTAATTTCATTAGAGCTCTTACCATTGTAGTAATGATAAAACAGTGAAATAGATCCCACATTGCGTCGATGCCCTAGAGAATCAATAGAGTTGAATACTCTGTAGTCCCCAAAGAGCCTCTTGGCGCTCCCCCGTATGCAGTAGAACAACTCCGAAATAGATTTTGAGGCAGCATGAGAGTTGAGAGTGAAGTATGTCTTACACCGTCTTAGAAAACCCAGGCATTTGAAAGCTTCTTTAGAAACCTGAAAGATGTGCTTAGTCCATTGAACACCACACACTCAATTTTCATGCCAAGAACAAAAGCTTCCGATTATATAATACTTATATCACCCATAGATCAATGCATAAGCATACAACATTGCGCCTTACGGGCTCCATTCTATTATCGATGCAAGACCGTGACTGTTTCGCCTTTTGGAAATCACCTCTAACTGGCTCGGTCTCTTACTAAATGAATGCGAATGACATATGATGCTTTCATCTGCGAAAGAGTATACAGCGTTGAAAGTTTAACAAAGAAGGTCATTTAAAAAAATAAGAAATAACGTAGGAGAAGGAACGGAGCCTTGCGGTACCCCTGAAATAATGTTAAACTCGTCTGATAAAATTACATCTACAACAACTTGTATAGAACGATTCCCGAGAAAACTCGATATAAATATGGAGAAATTATCACCAACACCAAACGCAACAAATTTGGCAGAAGTGCATCATGCCACACTCTATCAAACGTTTTAAAAATATCTAGAGCCTTAGGAAAGCCTAAAATTTTCTTACAGTTTATTTATTTTTGCTGGAACTCTATGAGTATAACACATACTATCAATATGATTTAAAAAAACTGCCCTGTATAAAGTTGTTTCGATTTGTTCTGCCACTGAATGTTTGTATTTCCCTCGGTGATAACCGTCTTTTCCTCGTCATTTCTAGATAGTACTACCTAGCCAGTAATGATGATTTTCAGCGAGGGAAATGAAACAGTAGAAACTGTCCTTTCTGCTATTTGATTAAAATCCGAATTGATAAAAATATATCTTAACTTTAACTCATGAATTCCAAAGTATAATTAATATTTTTATTAGCACAAATGTCAGAGCATGTCAAAAAGCAAAATTGCCGCATTGGGGCTCCTGAAAATCTTAGAGCGATTATTGAAAAGCCTTTGGATGGTCAACTTGTCATTCTATTGTGCCTTTTTTTCAAAGATGAGACTGGAATTGCGGTAACGGTCAATGGATCAAGCTATCGCAAGATGCTAACAACTCAGTTTTGGCCTATTATTGACGACGTGGATATCACTGACATGTGGTTTTAACAGGACGATGCCACATGTCACACAGCCAATGCAGACCAAATTTGCCGATCGCATAATTTCACGACAATCAACAATTAAGTGGCCAGCCAGGTCGTGTGATTCAACACTACTGGATTATTTTTTGTGGAGATATGTCTAGCCTTAAAACTTTAAATCGGTGATGTGATTAACGAAATTAGATCGCCATTTTGTCAAAAAGTTATTAAAAACTGTGACGAAATAATCGAATATCGTAGTGGATATTTGTCAGATTTAATTTTTGATTCATATTTGCCGAAGTTTTCGCTTCGTAATACAATAATAAGAATTTTAATCATCTTAATCTAAGTTTTATTTTATTTTATTTTAGAAAACAATCTTTTTGTTGAAAAATCGTTTATAATTAGAATGAATTTATTTGTTTAATGCATTATTTTATAATTTAGCTATTACAGCCATAAACAAAAAGTTTAGTTATTATATTTTAGATATTTTGTTGTTGCCATTTTGTAATTAAAAATATTGCTGCAACGGCAAAACATGAACAGGTTATAAAAATGAGAAGTGAAAAATTTGGTTACTTTGTAGCATTTGTAAAGAAGATTCAAATCATAGAAAAATCTGATTAAGTCAAATGGAATTCGTAATTAAAAATAACGCTTTAACTTTATTCGCAAATTTAAAAGAGAAATATATTATGATGTATCGAAAGTGCAGAAGAATTTTCGACAAGTAGTGATTGGGTTCACCGCCTTAAGTCTCGTAGAAGGGCGAAAAACAGGGGGAGATTTTAAATTTGGCAAATTTTTAATTTATTTCTGTGAAAATGCAAGATTTTTTCAAAATGATTAAAAGATTAGACGGAAACTTCTGTTACCGAGCTGCGAGCTAATTGTTAGTAATAAAATATGAATAAGTTATGCTTAATTAAATTTAAAAAAATAAATAAATTCGTACTTTTTGTGCTATTTAATGTCAAAAATTTATTGGTAAGCGTAAGTAAATTTGGCTTACAATTGTGCTAACCCTATAAGTTTAAAGTATTTTTATTACCTGGCGATAACTAACGAAATTTTGATTACCCTTCATTGTAATAATGCGCTAGACGATAAAACACTTCTGTTATAGCGCCAATAAAGAGAAGAACAAAAACATACCGCTACTAAAATTGCTGAAGCGATAAAGTTAATACAAAATCAGTGGAAATTTAGCAAAAAATTACCCGGACGAAAATCGATATCAATTAATAAATTCATTTGAAAAAACTCGATATAAATCACCAAATTAAAACAAAATTCAGGAAAATCAAAAAAATCCTAAAGGAATAAAAAAATTGAAAAATCATTGGACATTTATACGAATAAACATTTATTTTAATCTAAATATTTTTCTTATGTTTTTTTACGCTTTGCGCGAATTGCGATATTTTAATTTTAATAAGAACTGACGAATGCAAATTATAAAGTTCTAGTTTGATAAAAAATATTATCTATGAATTTTTACTTATTGTTGTAACAGTTATAACAGCCAAGAAATTGCTATTTTGTTATTTATTTTTAATAAAAAACCTAAAAATAATATATAATTTGTATGTAAATATGAACTAAATTAAAATCTGTGGATCTGTAGTCGTTTGTGGTACACAGAAAAATATTGGTATTCCATTGTAAAATGTCGCTTGCTTAATTTCAGTCGTTTGTGGGGAACTTTTCAAACTATATTGATCTATTTATATTGATTTTATATTTATTATGTAAATATATAATGATAAAAGAAAAAAAATTATTAACAATAAACTAAAGCAAATATTCCTTATAATACGCTTTACTATCACAACATTTTTTTAAGCTTAAGAAGAAAATTTTATATATATAAACAATTTAAAAATATTTTAAATCAGCCGTCAAGCATTTTCATAATGTTACGAAGATGTTTAGTTTATGTTATAAAAGAAGATAAATATCACTAAAAAAGTAAATGAAATGACCTATTATGTCTGTTTACAAAGCAAAAAGTTTCTAAGAAATCTTATGAACACAGGACAACAGCAACAACATGCTTCATTTAAGTTCTACGAACTCAATTTTACATAAAAAATAAAATGAACTAACACAGAACAAGGTACCGCTATAGGCTGGTAGGTAGTGTGCTAGCTTATATGACTGGGGGTTGTGGGTTCGACTTCCAACAAAGACCTTGGTTTTTTTTCACTACAAATAAAAATTGGTCACTGAGCTCTCTTATACGACAGTTAATTTCCGTAACTATCCTTCTACATTCATCACCTGTCTTATCTCTTCTCTATCCCTTTCCTAAAGAATGTAGCACAGTGCTTGAATAAATAGGCATTGCTGCCTGAAGTGCTATTTCTCCTTATAACAAAAAAAAAAAATGAAGACACACAGCCAAACAGGTGCCTATACTGAAACATGATAACAACAGCTATATGTGATAATGTTGAAGCAGAATTTTTAAAAACAAAATACATAAGCTGCATCTGTTGGGGAATAAAACACTTGAATTGTGAATATCGTCAAGAGAAAACATAAAGATAATAACGCTGCTTTTAGGCGTCATAGGGGTAAAGTTAACACCGTCTGCTTTTGTGTGTATAAAAGTAAACAACTCGTCTAAATAAATTGTGCAATTTAATTTAAAACTCAAATTATTTTACATAATTAGTTTTCAATAAAAGCACTCAATACAAAAAATCTTTATTAAAGGAATAAAGTGTAAAATATATATCTTCTACTTTCAATGTAGACGCTTATTGCAGAAGCTATAAATAAAAAAGTATATGGTATTTATTGCTGTATCTACAGCTTTGGAGAAAATTAAAATTTACAAAATGGTCGAAATAATTCCAATTTTTTTCATTTCGTTTGGAAAGCTCGATATATAAATAATAATTTAAAATATTAATTTTAAAAATTAACATTTTGCTTTAGAAGAGCAAATTTGACTTTCAGAATATGAAAGAGGATGGGACTGATTTTTGTTCCAAATGTCGTGCTTAATTAAGGGAATCCTAGGCTTACAAAAACATCCAGAAAAAATGACTAAATTTATGCAATTTACATGTAATTGCCACTTACAGCTTAAAACTGAAAACAACAAAAACAACGTATTAAATATATAATTTATGAATGCAGCATATTTCATTATTTTATTATTTAAGTTTAGGAAAAACAACCTCATCAACATCATCGTAAACACTATCATCAAAATAATAAATTGCATGTTGTTGTTGACTTTATTAAATATCTGCCTTTTTGTTGTTTGTCAATAGTGTAAACATTTAATTTTTTTTTTTTTTTATATTTTGTCATTCTGTTAAATTTATTTTCGCCCATCAGCAAACAATGTATTGACATCTCGTCTCTAACTGTGCCTACTAACAGCGACATTTGTTTCTGCCAGCACACGCTCCAACAAACAACAAATTCAAACAATTCGCCTATAATTTGTATGTTCATGATAAATTAAAATGCATTAAATGTATTAAATTGAATTCAATTGCTGATTTTTTAAGGAATTATTTGGTTTTTTAATGATGTTGATGATGGTAATGACGGCGATAGCAAGTCAACGTTGATACCATTGACGATGGGAGTGTTTTACAGCAGTGTAGGAGTGTAAAAGTTTTTCGGTTTCGAATCAGACACACAAAAAGCAAAAAAAGAGGAAAGAAATCAAAATTGTTATGAATTTAAATTTTGTGATTTCATTTTCATATTATACAATTCTGATTTACAAATATTCAGCACAGTATTACTTCTTAATACAATACAAAGTTTAATGTAAGAAAAGTAATATTCAATCAAATTAAATTCAACCCAAGTTTTATAAAAGATTTACGACTAAAATATGTTTATTGAGTCATTTACTTTAAATAAAAATTATGCAAGAAATAAAAATTGGAAAAGAGGAAGATCGCATTTTAACTCTGCAATTATTGGAAATAAATTGATGATAATGATGGTGAAATACAAAATTGGACAATTTCTTAACATTGTAAAATATGTATTAAGAACGAATAAGTAAAATTATAAAATAATAATGATCGTCAAAAAAATCTGGGTTCCTAAAAATCTTTCAAGAAGCGTACAAAATTCTGAAAGAGTTTTTGCACAATTTGTTCAGCTGGCATTATTTCTGAACCAATCAATTGCAGAGAACGTATTACATTGACTCCACTTTTCTTTTAAAACTTCACCATGTGAAATTCCCAGACACTTTCACACTCCACTGCTCGTATATTACATCAGTTTAAAGCTGGGAATACAATACCGTTAAAATATATTTGATACCGGTACTTCGTTATTTTCGCGCTTTTAGAACCAGTAATACTAACATTAGTATTATTTAAAAAAATGTAAATAAATTCAATCGTCGTTTGTGTTCTTGAAATATATTGGATTCCAAATTCATACTCTTGATCCTAAAACTATTATTTTTATTAATTAATAATTTTAAAAAAGTGAATTTAAGTTATTAAGTTTTATTAATAGGAAATTTATTTACCTGCCCCATATTAAATAGCGCTGACGTTAATGCAAATAACATTTAATCGATATTGTATATAAATTTACATTAATTCTCAGAATTTAATGCCAATAAGTTTACTTCCAAAGAGAAGTGAAGTATTCGAAATGTGCGTAAACAACAAATAATAATAGGTTTTGTAATGATAACCATTTAGTTAGCGAAAAACAATTTGGGTTTAAATATAAGCATTCTACAATAAATGCAATACATTTTCTAACATCAAACATTAATTGGAATTGGAAGAAAGGTTTTTGCACAGGTGCATGTCTCATTGACATGGAGAAAGCATTTGATAATATTTGGATATCTGGATTAATATTTAAATTAATTGAGTATCATTTTCCAATACATTTGATTGTTCTCATATATAATATGATAACAGACAATACATTCTTTGTATCATACAAAGATTTTATTCACCCAAAACCAAAACCCAAAATTAGAAACGGCCTTCAACAAGGAACTTTCAGATCTCCTTATTAATGTAGAAAACATTATTTCTTTTGCTGATGATGCTGTTATATATCATGCTGATAAAACCTATTTTCCAAATTATCGATAAGTTACAAAACTTGTTTGATATCGTAGAAGGGTTTTCAGTGAACTGGATGATGAAAATTAATTTACGAATATGTGCAGCTATCTTATTTAGACCTCCAGTAGGCCAATGTAATAATAATGTAAAACGGAAATGGAAATTATTTGGCATCAAATCAAAACTAAGTAATACCGATATACCAAATAAACAAATTGTTAAATATTTAGGTATTTATTTGGATAAATTTTTATACATATTTTAACACACATGTTACTCAAACGCTTAGAAAGGCAACGAAAACTTTTTTCATGTATAAAAGAATGTTTTATTCCAAATATATTAATACAAAAGTTAAACTTACTATACCAAACACTAATAAGACCAATAATTACATATGGATGCCAAATTTGGTTTAACATATCACCTTCTTATATAGAAAAAATCAGAGTCTTCGAGCGAAAATGTTTAAGATCTTGTACACCATTATTTAGATCAAAATCAAGTAATTATAGAAAATATCTCTAAAATAAAATTGTATACAATACTTCAAACATAATACGAATTGATAATTTTATAATTAATCTTATAAGAAATCATATTCTAAAATGTATGGCACATATAGAAAATAACATCATTATGGCATCATACTACACAAATGAAGAATATGTAATAAATGCCCTGCAAATTGGGTTTGTACCGCCAGAGGCATTTTTATACCTCAATAAAATTAAATTTATCCAAAATCAAAATGCAATTCCAATTTTTTACCATAATTTTAGAAGGGAAAATATCAAAGCTGTAGATTTCAGTATGAAATATAATAATTTAAGGTATTAAAGAAGTATTTCTAAATTTTTTGTAAAGACAAAAATCGAACAAATTTTGGTGGTTAAATGAATAAACAATACTATACCGCTTTCACTTCCTTGTTCTTACTTTTAACCGCCCCCTTTTTTATTTATGAAAATATTAATGTAATGTTTTTGAAACATACAGAGTATTAAATACACATATTCTTCATTTGAAGTATGAAATTTAAAAACAAATTAAAAATTTATTAAAAACGTGAGATTACTGTATATAATATTTACTTGAGTGCTCTGAGAAGGAACTGTATGTATTTGTGAATATTATAGTTAAGTCTTTCAATATTGTAAATTAATAAATGCAAAAAAAAAATTACAATCAAAATTAACACTAAAATCGTTCATCAGTGCATGTGTGTATGTAGATATTTTTGAGAATAAAACGTAATTGAGAAACTTTAAAAATTGAGCAAAATATTAGTTGCCCAAATTACAAGACAAATATTTATTTAATCATATCTAGGATACACATGTTTCATGTTTCTTAAACTCTAGGACTAGCAAATTTACTAACATATGAATATTAATTATTGCACAAGCACAAATCTAAAAACTTTCACTCCCACCTGTCATCACCTGAAGAAACAATTCAAATTGATTCTAAGTAAATGGAGGATTCCCCTAATCAAGTTTTCATGTAACGTGTGTCAAGTAGCGCTAATGTTGCAATACCGAAAATAGCGGTATTTTTAAGGTGAACATCGGCATTAATACCGATGGTATCCCGGTGTACGGTATACCTGTATACCGGTATTGCATTCCCTAATATTAACTATGTCCATGTCAAAGTATACCGGTGTCGCTTGACGCTTTACTTAAACAAAAAGTAATTCTAAATATGCTACTGCACATCTTATCTTCGCCCAATATTCTTAAATTTGGCCTCTACCGGTGCGATCGCTGATTGTTGATATACATAAATTTCTCTGATATATTTTACTTTCCTACCACACTCTCTTTCTACGCTACGGCATTATGTTGTTTAAGATAAATCACTCATCTAAGCTATCTGGCTTCACTATTTTAGCCTTTGTGATGAAAACGTTATGCGGTTAAATAGTAGTAGACTTCCTCAGAAAAATACAACAGTCTACAGGAATTTTAACGGTCATAGCTGTTGAAATGAGCTATTCAGCTCATACATAAAGAGGATGTAGAATCTCACATCGATGTCGACACTACTTTCTTTCTTACAAAAACAAAACAAAAAACATTTGACGAATAAACTCTATAGGGGAAAAATAAACTAGGAAAGTGGCCCAAACAAATGCCAATGAAATTTTATTTAATGTGACACACACATTTTTTATATATTTCATTTGAATTTCTCTGTTACTTAATTTTTATACATTCTCATTATTTTTACTTTACTTTATTTTTAAACATTTTTGTTTTTACTTTTATAAATGTAATTTAAATTAGTTGTGAATGCTACTTACCTGTAATATTACGAATCTTCTGTTTAAAAAAAAAAACTTTTGTGTATTAATTTAATTTGTTTATATTTTTAAGATTGTTGATTATTTTTATTTAAATTGACAAGTAAAAGTGAAAATTAACAAAAAAATTTCTCTTAAATTGTTGATGTTCATTATATAAAAAAACATTTTTTATGGTTAATTAAATATTTTTTATTTAATACTTTCTTACTTACTACTTTCGAAATATCCCGGTGTCATTTTAAATTGTTGTTAAAATAATTATTAATTTAGTTGTTTTTTAATGTCTTAACATCATAAAAAATGCAAAACTTTCATATTTATTTTTTAAAAATGCGATGTAAAAATAAATACAAATTGCTTAAGTTGGCTGCTGTAACAATTTTATAGCTTTCGTAAAACCAAAAATAAAAATTGCTATTAAATAATTATTCAATAACGGAAATCGTTAATTGAAACATCCTATAATAATTTGGGATTCCAATGTATGTGCGTAAGTAATTCTTTCCCATCTTTTGTTTAGATAAAATTGTATTCTAAAATGTAAATTTTTTAAATGGAACAAAATGTTGTATAAAATCCGCAGGAGAATTTAAATTATAAAAAAAAATAATTCTGAAAAATAAATTAAATTGTAATTTAAAAACCAAAAAAAAAATGATTAGCAGACTTATTAAAAACAAAAGAATAATGCATTATCCTCTTTTATTCTTTTATTTATTGTTCTGAAAAACAATTTCAAAGTAGAATTGATATATTAAAATAAATAAATTTAGTTGGTCAAATCACATTTTTCTTTAAATTAATAACTTTTTATCTTTAAACCCTTTAAAAATAATGGTTCAATATTCTCTCAAAAGCATTTTTAAAAATTTAATCAAAGTCAGTACTAAGTTATCATGGCGAAGAATAAATAAAATTTACTTTTTTTTTTTTTTTAAAGAGAAGTAGCACTTCAGGCAACAATGCCTATTTAGTCAAGTACCGTGCTACCTTCTTTAGGAAAGAAGGATAGTCGGAAATTAACTGCCGTATAAAGACATCACAGCGACCAGTGACTATGCCTTCATCGCTGAGCAGTCCCCTCGACAGCCAATTTTTAATTTTGTAGTGAAAAAAACCAAGGTCTTCGTTGGGAATCGAACCCACAACCCCCATACTGACAAACTAGTACACTACCTACCAGCCTACAGGGGTACCTACTTAGAAACCTATTGCAAATATAATGTACATTAGCCATAATAACACGGTTCTACTTAAATAAAAAAGCACTTTAAAAAATGTTAAATTTGAAAATCGTAAGAATTAGGGAAAATCGCCAGATGCTCAATATTGTGTTTTTGTCAGCTATAACGGTGCCCCTAAATACTTTTTATCCTAAATTAATCTATCGAATGGATAGAAACTCTTTGTAACAGTTTTATATTAAATTGCTGCCATCAGTGTCGCCACTGTTGTGCTTTTGGTACTAAATTTTGCAGAGCATGTTTGCAGCATTATATGTTCTCCGCTATGTTCAAAACACAACATATAACACATTTTATATTATATCAGTTTCACATTAAACCGGAATTCTTTCTAAATTAATTTTTAACTGTGTTTTAAGAAAGATCTCTCTATCTTCCATTTACAATGCACACATTTGACGCTTCATTTTGTCTTTAGGTCCTAATACATAATATAAAGGGTCCACGATCTAACATTTTTTTCCAACTAGTGCTTATTTCGTGAATATTAGCACTTAGCTCATGATTGATTTGATAGATAATTAGTTTTATCCTTCCGCTGAACGAACATTACTTTGAAAATCATGGTAATGTTACAGAATTGCGTACAGATTTTGGAAGAAGAGAAGCACCATCAGTTCCGTATGTAAATTATCTTATGAAAAAAGAAACTGGCATTCTCATCGATAAACCAAAGCATGAAGAGCCAAAAACAGTGCGTGAAGCGCCATCAACATAAATTCACCCTCGTTCTCAACAATTGAAGATTTCAAAGACATCATTGAGACGAAGTTTGCATAAAGACCTTAGTATGACGCCGTACAAAGTCCAATTGGTTTAGGAGTTGAAGCCAAGTGACCA
Organism: Trichopoda pennipes; assembly: GCA_030448955.1. NCBI lineage: Eukaryota > Metazoa > Arthropoda > Insecta > Diptera > Tachinidae > Trichopoda > Trichopoda pennipes. The sequence continues at coordinate 2,363,155 of JASKUP010000064.1, forward strand.
TCCAATGCGTTTTCGCTTAGCTAAGTGGGCCTGCGATCGACTTAGAGAAGATGCCGATGAAGCTCATTTAGATCTTTAGATCTTGGCGGGTATGTAAACCAGCATAATTGTCACATTTGGGTCCAGAAAACCCGCACGCATACATTAAAAAGTCGACGCACTCAAATCGAGTCACTGTTTGGTGCGGATTTTGGTACAGGGGTATAATTGGGCCATTTTTCTTCGAAAATGAGCAAGGAGTAGCCGTTACAGTCAATGGCGATCGTTATCGCGCCATGTTGAACGAATTTTTGCTCACAAAAATTGAAGAGGAGGATATTGGCAACATTTGATTTCAACAGGACGGCGCTACGTGCCACACAGCCGAAGCTACACTCGATGTTTTTCGCCCTATATTTGAAGATCGCATTATCAGCCGCAGAGCTGTTGTCGTTTGACCACTTCGGAGCTGCGATTTGACACCGTTGAACTATTATTTGTGGGGTGCCGTCAAAGATAAGTGTTATGCCGACAAACCAGAGACAATTGCCGCTTTAAAGGACAATATTCGTGAAGCCATTGGTGAAATACAGCTGCACACATTCGATAATGTGCTTAAAAATTGGACCGATCGTATAGGCTTATTCATGGTAACCAAGGCAGCCATTTGAATGAAATTATTTTCTATTATTAACCGGAAGGATTGTAATTTCAAATAAAAAAAGAAATTTGAGGAAATATTCAGTAGTTTTGTTTATAGCATTTAAAACAAACAAAAAGTTATTTAGCAGACCCTTTACTATTATGAGTTTCTCAGTATATAATACTCCCGCAGTTATTCATTGCATAAAATTATTTATGCTTTAATTTTTAGTTTGAAGAAGACCACACTTCTTTTCATTCTTTTCATTGCTCTTTTAAGTTAACGCCACAAATTTGCTTTCAGCTAAATATCGGATGGATTTAAAAAAAGGGACCTTGAATTTGTATAAAAAATATCTAGAAGTTAACCAAGACTTAAAATTAACGAAGTAATAAGATAATTCGTATTGCTCAATAGTAAAGCAATTGTTTCAGTCACAAACAGCTTGTTTTAGTCCACATTTCCTAACCAAATGATAAAACGAATAATGATTAATAATGTCAGGTTTATACATTTCAAAAATAAATTTACGCTTCTAAATTTATTATTCGTCGAGTATCGACAAGCTTGTTGTATATAATAGTGGTCATTACTCATTCCACAAAATATTAGCCCTTTGCACTTGAAGCTTTATCTTCTTGCTAATACCATAAACTCCGAACAATTTAAATCGTATGATGTATAACCAAATGGGTTTTATAAGATTTTATTACTTTATCTCTAAACTACGTATAAAATATTTCTAAAATCATCTCTATAACGAATTTCCAATTAGATTTAAATAGCTGCGCTGAAAAGCTCCCGAGAGCAAGGGGTTAACAGATTTCCTTTTTTCAGTTATGCTTTGAAAGAAATAGTTAATCATGTTATTGATCACTCAATTGAATTAAGGCGTGTATTGTTATTATTGATTTAATTTATTTTCTATAATTTAATTATTAACAAAATAGACAACAGCTTCTTAAAAAATGTTTTAAAGAACAATATTTGTTGTCAAGCAACAAACAAGCAAAAATAAATATTTTGCCGCCTACGCCAATAGCGAGAATATAAATGTGGATCTAGACATTTTTTTAACATTTTCATTAAAATGTTGTGTAATGAGTTTTTTTAAAGTGACTTTTAACGTCACACTGCCTAATAAGTAGAAATCGATTGAAGTCTTTATGGCATTTGTTGTCATATTTTTGTACTCTGTTGAAGAAATTCTCAATTAGTTATAGACCACTTTCTGCTTATGTCATTTTGTTGGACATTTTTAATATCGTGTATATACTCAGCCATCACTGCCCCTGACTGAGTAGAACATAAAAATATTTAGTGGTCAGGTTTTTGGTTATTTATTATGCAAGTGCGAGTTTTATAATAATAATTAAAACAATTTAAATTTATAAGCAACAAAAAAAAAATAAGCAACAGTATAAATCATTAAGAAATTTAGCAATAATAAAAATATTATATCTGCTATTTCCCTAGTATTTATTGTGTAAGTTTATTATCTAGTGCTCGTTTATTTAAATACATCTATGCATTAAGCAAAATAGTTTTTCTACACAAGAAGTTCATCTTTTTATTTTAATTCAAAAAAATATGCCCAAAAACTTATCATTTAAAGTGATGTTTTAATGTTTTCTATTAACAAAAATCTCTTGATTTAAAAATTAAAAACTAATAATTAGCATTTGTGTTACAATAAAGTTTCTAGCCGCAAAATTCTGAAAAACAAATTAGGATGATCATTAAATAAAGTATTACACCGGTAACGGCCATAAAACTTTTTAACTCCTTTTAATGAAAATTTCTCCGGCAACTAGGAAGCGCCAATATTGGCTTCCAGAAAATAAAAATATTAAACCGGCTAAAAACAAACTTGCCAATACTACTTACTTCGTAAACTATACTTGGCCCGGGTTTTCTTAAAACTTAAACTTAAATTTTCACGTTTCATTACGAAAGTAATTTAAATATTTATTATCAAAAAATCTGAACAGACATTTCCTTTTATTAAATTTAAAACAAAGATGATATTTAACATTATTCATCGGCTTTTTAGTGTAGTATATGATGGTAGAATTAAGTGATTCTATTGTAAGCCGCGAAGACAAAATAGCAAGAACTGCTTTCGCACCGATTCCATGCTATTACTTAAAAATTAGATCCCCAATTATTGAGCCATATTCAAAATAGGTTTGACAAGAGAAGTACAAGAACTGCACGTGCTTTGTAAGTGGCTAACGAAATATGCGGTATAAAATTTTATTTTGCATCCAGTAAAATACCAAGATCTGAAACCTTATTGAGTTTCTCAAGTTCGTAACCATTTAAAAAATGTTGCACATTTACACGACATCTTCAAAAGAAACACATGTATTTGCACTTTTTAAGGTTCAACTCCGTTAATTTAATATTAGACCAGGAATTAAATGTATCTAAGTCCTTTTGCAGAAGAATATGATCAGCGTGACGGATGCGTCTTGCTTAAGTTTTAAAAGAATATAATTAAGTAATAAAGTTAACAACTGGGTATGCTCTTTACTAACCGCGTAAAAGGATAAGAAAACTTATGCACGCAAAATAACAACAACTTTCTAGTTACAAACTCCCTAGAAATGTTTTACACGCAAAACAACAACAATTGGGAAGGTAGTAGAAGATTCTTAAATTTTCTAGACCTCTAGTGGACGAATATAAAAGGCATCGTCGGAGTGGATAGTTAGTTAGTTAGTTAGTTAAAACATAAAGCTCGTGACGTAAAGACTTGCATCTATAGTTAATTGTTCTGTAGTGCCAACATACAAATTTTACTTTGTGTGTAGTAAAAGTAAATAAACTTGTAATTAATTTAAAAGCTCTAAAATTTGGTGTTATTTATTTTGTAATAAAGAACTCAGCAGCAGCAAAACGTTTATAAAAGATGTAAACGTAACAATATGTTCGAAATATCTTTACGTCATCTACATATAATAGAACATCAGTGCTAAGCAATGTAAATAATAAAGGACCCAGATGGCTACACTCAGGCATACGAGATGAAACAATAATTTCCTTAGAAGTAAGCGCGTTAAAACGAAACCCTGCCCTCTCATCTTACATTCTCTTATTGCACTTATATTCATCTACTTATGTTCATCTACTCTCACCCGTTATGTAACATGAATATCATCTAGGTTAATAAAGTTTAGTTCACAATCAACAATTGTCACGTTCACTACATGGTGTCAGGTGTGGGGTTTAATAAAATTAAAAAAAAATGCCAAATGAAGGTGAAGAAAGGTCATCAAATTCAGCGTCATCATTTGTAAGACCTCCCAAACCATTGCAAGTCACGGGCAACAATGCATCAACGGCTTGGAAAAGCTGGATACAGCAATATAAATGGTTTTCCACAGCTGCACAGCTTGACAAAAAACCGGCAGAAATTCAAGTGGCGACGTTGATGTCGTGCATAGGTGCGGAAGCTATCAACATTTACAACTCGTTCTCGTTAACACAGGCAGAACAACTTAATGTGAAAAAAATAATAGAAAACTTCGACGCACACTTTGCTCCAAAAATAAGTGTTACTTTTGAGCGATATACATTCAACACAATGTTTCAATCTGAGGGTAAAGCGTTTGATGAATATTTTACAAAAATAAAGAACCAATCAAAAAAATGTGATTTCGGTGTTATTGAGGATTCTCTATTACGGGACAAAATTGTGGTTGGGATAGGCAGTGATTCAGTGAGAGAAAAATTACTTGCTGAAGACGATATCGTGTTGGAAAAAGCTATTAAAATATGCAGAGCGAGTGAGATGGCTACACAGCAGCTTAAAGAACTCCATAAAAAAGACGAATTGAAAGTAGAGGCAATTAGCAAATATGCAAAACCCAAACGGTCGGCAAACAAATGGAACGAAAATAACAAAGAAGTCTATGATTGCAAACGGTGCGGTCAACAGCATGAGAGTCGTAATTGCCCAGCATATAACAAAACATGCAAAATCTGTCACCGTAAAGGGCACTTCTCTCGATACTGCTTTCGATCTAAGCGCAGCGAACATAAACATGTTAACGCTCTGCAACAGAATTCAAATACTGACTCTGACGCCGACAGTGATCTCTTTGTTTTGACTGTTAACATAGCAGAAACAAACAAAGACGAAAAAGAAAATTGGTATGAAGAGATAATGGTGGACAACAACAAAATAAAATTTAAGCTGGACACGGCTGCTCAATGTAATGTTATTCCTCTAAGTCTGGTAAACAATATAAATCAAATAAAATGCGAGCTGTGAATAACAAATTAATTGCGTTCGGAGGTGGAAAAATCGATGTGTGTGGTGAAATCGTCCTAAATTGCGTTGTGCGGAATAAAAAGTTCAAAGCAAAATTTTTAGTGGTAGAAGATTTTCCCAACTTTGAACCGCTTTTAGGCAAACAAGATTGCGAAAGTTTTTCACTGATACTTAGAGTAAATGAGCTCAAGTTTGATACAAACATATTTGACGGATTAGGCAAAGTAAAAAACTTTGTATATGACATCGATTTGGTCGACAACCCGTCATTTGAACATTACGCTCCAAGGAAAATACCACATGCACTAAAAGAAGCGGTCAAAAAGGAAATAGACAATATGGTAAAGCTAGGAGTATTAACAAAGACAGACGAGATTACCCCTGCAGCGTCACCGATGGTTATAGTTAAGCAAAAAGGTAAGATCCGTGTTTGCATTGACCCAACAGACATAAACAAGAACATACACAGACGATATCATCCACTAAAAACAATCGACGAGATAACAGCAAATATTGAAAAATCTAAATGGTTTACTCTATTAGATTGCAAAAAAGGATTTTGGCAGATTGAGGTCACAGATCGTACACGAAAATACTTAACGATGGCAACACCATGGGGACGTTATTCTTATCAAAGGTTACCATTTGGACTAGCATCAGCGCCCGAGGTATATCAACAGCTAATGTCCCAACTATTAGAAAATGCGCAAAACACAGAAGTGTCAATGGACGACATTCTGATACACGCTGAAACAAAAAAACAGCTTGAAAGGCAAACTGAGGCCGTTATTAAAATATTAAAAGACGCAGGTTTGAAGCTAAATAAAGATAAATGTGTGTTTAATGTAAACAAAGTTAAGTTTTTAGGTCACATTCTAACCTCTCATGGCATTGAAGCAGACCCGGATAAGATAACGGCCATAAATCAACTTAAGCGACCAGAAAACAAAACGCAGCTTCAAAGAATATTAGGTATGGCAACTTATTTATGCAAATTTATACAACATTTTTCGGAATTAACGGCCCCACTTCGATCACTTTTAAAGAAAGACGTTCGTTGGACCTGGTCGCCTGAGCATGAAACATCATTTAAAAACCTCAAAACCGCATTCTCCTCAACACCCGTGCTCCGCTATTTCGACCCGAATCTCGATGTAAAACTACAAGTAGACGCTAGTAAATCCAGCGTGGGCGCCGCACTACTTCAAAATGACCAACCTGTAGCTTATACGTCAAAATCGCTGTCGAAAGCAGAGCAAAATTACGCGCAAATCGAGAAAGAGGCGACGGCGATTAGATTTGCCTGTGAGAAGTTTCACGAGTACATTTACGGCAAAAAGCTGATTATCGAAACTGACCACAAACCTCTAGAATCCATCTTTAAAAAACCTCTTCATTCAGCCTCTCAGAGATTGCAAACCATTTTACTACGCGTTATACCATATTCGCCACAAGTAATATATAGGAAAGGGACAGAAATTAAATTAGCCGATACTCTAAGCAGAGACTGCGAAAATAAACTAAATGCAGACACCGAAGAAGTAATTGAAGTCCACACCGTCGCTAAAGTTACCATAACTACAATACATAAAATATATGCCGAAACTGCTAAGGATAGCAGATTACAAAAGCTTATTCAATTCATACTCGACGGGTGGCCATCATCTATATCTGAGTTACCAACAGAAATTCGCGAGTTTTGGAATTTTCGAGACGAACTAACATATTTGAACGGAACAATCTACAAATCCACCAAAATACTAATACCAAAATCACTACAGACTGATATTTTAGCAAAAATTCATTCAGGGCATCAGGGAGTTCAAAGATGCATAAGCAGAGCACGATCTGTCGTATTTTGGATCGGCATGCACAAGGATATTAAAAACTTCGTTGACAAATGTGCCATCTGTCAGTCGTACCAACCATCAAAACAAAAAGAACCATTAATCATAAAACCTATACCTTCATTACCATTTGAAACCGTGGCAACTGATATATTTCATTTCCAAGAAAGAGACTATTTGTTGATTGCTGATAGCTATTCTGGGTTCATGGACTTTGCAGTGCTTGAACATTCAACGTCATTCGAAGTTATAAAACTGTTAAAAAACTGGTTTTCCACGCACGGAATTCCAGTAACATTGGAGTCCGACAACGGACCACAATTTAGTTCTAAAGAATTTTCAAACTTTACAAAATCTTGGGACATAGTCCATCAAACATCAAGTCCATATTACCCAAGATCAAACGGCCTGGCCGAAAGGTACGTGCAGACAGCAAAGTCTATTTTGAAAAAATGCTCAAAGGACAATAGCGATATTTTTCTTGCCTTACTGAATTATAGAAACACACCAAGAAACGACGAATTAGAATCCCCCAATCAACGTTTAATGAGCCGAATCACAAGAAGTACAATACCGACATCAAACGAAGTATTAAAACCCCGAGTAATCACAAAGGTACAAGCCAATATGAATAATCTAAGGAACACGTACAAAGCAAATTATGATGAAGGTACAAAACGTTCTCAGCCAATTCAACAGGGTGATCGTATCAGAGTACAACGCGGACATCGTAACTGGGTATCCGGAACAATTGAAAACGAAAACAAAAATACGCCACGCTCCTTCTACATTAGAACTGACGACGGTAAACTCATAAGACGTAATTCAATTCACATACAACCCACAAAAGCATACATACCAGTACCAAAAACAATTGCACCAGACATACCTGAAACCACAGAAACATCAGACCCATCTCTTACGATAACGGCGGATTGTGAGATGACCAAACCATCATTACCAGCAGTTAAGATGTCACGCTATGGCCGTACCATTAAAGAACCAGATCGCTATAAACCTTAAAATGGAAACTATTCTACTCACACATACTTTACATATTTATATTTAACAATGAATTGAAGTCATTTTATTTTATATCTAACTTAAAAAGAGGGATGTCAAAGGGTAGGAAACCCTGCCCTCTCATCTTACATTCTCTTATTGCACTTATATTCATCTACTTATGTTCATCTACTCTCACCCGTTATGTAACATGAATATCATCTAGGTTAATAAAGTTTAGTTCACAATCAACAATTGTCACGTTCACTACAGTAAACCTTATCAAACTTCTTAGTAGCGGTTAAACAATCCCTTTTAAAACCATGCTGAGCAGGAACCAATATTGACAATACTTAATGGAAAAGGCGATCAGTAACCATTTTATCAAAAAGTATAGGTATAGAGCTAAGTTTGGCAATAACTCTATAGTTGGCAACATTATTCCTACAACCAGATTTAAATAAAGGAATAATAAAAGAATCCTTCCATATTTTAGGAAAATAACTAAATTTCAATCATATGTTAAAGATGATTGTAAGAGGTTTTGCCAATAAAATAGCACATTTGCTAATTATTAAGCTCGGAGTACCATCCGGACCATATTTATATGAAGATTTAAGAATTTTTAAACTGTTGATTCAGCAAGAAAAATGGAATTGATAATCTTTTTTTGGAGTTGACAAACTTGTAGAAAGCTCTTGGATTCCATTTAAAATTATTCGAATTTAATTTAAGTAAGCACAGTAATACGATTGATTAATCGAATTATATTAAGCACGAATAGCTGAATACTTGACATAGTCAATAAACCAATCAGACTTTCTATACCTTTTGTGTAGCTTGTTCCTTTTTTAGCTCTAATCAGACTGACCGGTAGGTTTAAAGTCGAAGTTTTTAGGAATACATCGATTCATATACAACTACAATTTGTAGTTAAAACCTTTAATTATATTTTTAATATCGTTGGTTGTGCTAATTTAAATAGAGTTTAAAACCAGGTTCAACCAATTTATATTATTTAAAACCACGTTTACCATTTTAAAATTTTTTTTTTGAGACAAAACAATTTCTCCCTTGAAAAAATATGAGACAGCAGAACTTAGTGACATAGATAAATTAATTTCGATTGTAGGATAATAAAAATCTCCCGAAACGGAAATTGGATGAGATCGATTAATAGTAATATCAACACAATCATTAACAAAAATTAATTCCAGAAATTTTAAATTTGCTTGAATATATACTCCATTTACTTGGGAAAGATTTAAACCAACTAGACCTACAGGGGCACCTTTCTAAAGAAAGAAGACCATTCCTATAATATAAGAATTTAACGTAGTTTTAAAATGAGTGACAGCTTCAGTTTTCACAGGGTGTGCTTCGCCTTGGCGTAAATATATTAAAATAATTAAAATCCACTATAAAAATGATGGTTCTATTAAAGTTACATTTCGTAAAATTCGTGATATTTTCGGACAACATAATTGTTCTTCTGTGACCGCTTTTAAGAATTTGGACATTAAATTTGATTCAGCAGACTCGATACAAAATGTGCGAACACCAGTACATGTTCTATCTTGCCGTTCAACTGAAAACAAATGCAGCCTTAAGCCAAAGTGTTGAAGCAGATCCAAATTTATCAAGTCCTCGACGCTCTCAACAATTGGGGTTATCCAAAACCACAGCATGGCGAATTTTACGTAAGGATTTGACTTTGTAGCCTTACAAGGTTCAATTGGTATTGGAATTGAAGCCGATTCGCTCGATTCATTCAGGAACAACCAGCGGGCTTTTTGAAAATATCATTTGTCAAGGTAAGTGAACAAGTAAAGTAAACTTAGAGCGATTATAGAGAACCCTTTGCATGCTCAACGTATCACTGTATAGTGCGCTATGTAGTCTAGAGATGTGATTGGCCATTTTTTTAGAGATGAGTCTGAAATTGCGGTAACGGCCAATGGATTACGCTATTGCGAGATGCTAGCAACTCAATTTTGGCCCATTATTGACAACGTGGACATCACCAACAGGACGGTGCCACATGACACACAGCCAATGAAACGATCAATTTATTGCGAACTAAATTTCCCGATCGCATAATTTAACGACAATCAGCAGTGATTTAGCAAAAATGGATTTTTTTTAAGAGAAGTAGCACTGCAGGCAACAATGCCTATTCAGTCAAACACCGTGCTACATTCTTTAGGAAAGGGATAGAGAAGAGATGAGACAGGTGGTAGAAGTAGAGGGATTGTTACGGAAATTAACTGTCGTATAAGGCAGCTCAGGCACCAGTGACCATGTCTTCATCACTGAGAAGCCCCACCGACAATCTTTATTTTTGTAGTGAAAAATAACCGAGGTTTTTGTTCGGAATCGAACCCACTACCCCCAGTCTTATAAGCCAGTACACTACCTACTAGCCTACAGGGGCATCTCTTACAAAACTATAAATCTATAAAACCAATTTTTTTTAGAGCTATGTTAAGTACAGTATCTATTCAGGGTCAAAAGAATCGACGTCAGCCTTAAAACTCAAAATTTGTGATATAAATCACAAAATAAGACCGCCATTTTGCCAAAAAGTGATTAAAAACTTTGATGAAAGAATCGACATCTGTCAGCGTGGTCGTGGTGGAAATTTTCCAGATTTCATTTTTCATTCATAATTCCCGAACTTTTCTCTTCGCAATACAATAAAAATTGAAATCATCTAATTCTAAGTTTTTGGGTTTTATTATATTTTAGAAAACAAGCTTCTTGCTGAAAAACCCATTACATTAAAATTCTACTTTAACATCATTGCATATTGTTGCTGCTATCATTATTTAGTGTACGCGCCTGTTTCGCTGTGTATTTATTGTTTTTGTTTTCTGTTTTATTAAGTTAATTCGTGGAATTTTTAGCAAGCATGTTGTTGTTGTCTGATGTCCATAAGACATAAAATTATATCAATTATATTGAAACCACATATTTTCTACTATTAACAATCTTAAGGTATCAAAATTGAATACAACGATGACTTTGAAATTTAAATTAAATGATGATTTTCAGCATTTGCCTTCAACTTAAATTTAAATAATTAATATTTTTATTTTAACGATACTTAAGTACTTTAAGTACGAAAAGAACACTGAAGATGGCAAACAGCCGAAACCGGTTTGTTCACAAACCAAATTTGACGAGGGTCGACGGAAAACCGTACCCAAATAAAAGTTAAACAAATAACGTTGCTAACATATTTTAGCTTATGTTGGTGGGATTAGTCGCTGATACTAGTAAAAATTTAGTTTTTAACCATTTGTATGATTTAAGCCGCTTATATCTGTCTGTACAACTGTATAATGAGTATCGGCAAAACAATAGTAGCCGAAGGAAGTTGTCGCTACTCACCAGGTAAGAAAGAGAATAAAAACTTTATTTGCCACTGCTATGATCGTGAACAAAACTATCAGAAAAAACACTTCTCAAAATTCTCTTAACTAACTTTTATTTCGATTGTTTAGTTTAGCAAAACGAAACATATTTACAGTTTTCGAAGGTGACCAACAAATTAGGAAAGTCCAAATAAGGCGTCACAGAAAATAATATATTACCAAGTGGCGTAGTGCTGGAAGCCCAAACAAAACTGTGGCAATATTTTATTAAAATATTAAACTTGTAGGGAGTTTAGAATTTTAAAATATTTATATTCAAAAATCTCTTGCTTCTTTTACTTAAAAAGAAAACTGTTCACTTTGGACTTCCATTTAATAAAAAATACTAAACACAGCTTTAGTTATCATACAAAATTAATTAAAATTCTAAAACTATAATGAAGTTGAAGGAACTATTTTAAATTAATTAATTTTAAAAAATTTGAGAACAAACAAATTGTATTTAGTTTCTTTTCAGAAGCTAAAATAAGAAAATAACTAAAGAAATTTTTATTGGTAAAATAAAAACAAAAATTAAATCAACCAAATAAATATATTTTAGGAGACTGACCATTAAAACTAAACTAAAGTCTGAAACATAAACACGTCAGTTTTACTTTATTTGCAAACAGTGATTTGAAAGAACTCAACTAGCGAATATAAAACATCTCTATAATGGAAACAAAATCTGGAATCAGAATAACTCTATTGAATAAAGTTTTTTGTATTGAGCATAAATAAGTAAATAAGAAGTTTAAATAATATATTTTATAACATTCTATTCAGCTTTATGTCACTTTGTTTAGGGTTCCAATTTGGAGACTAAATTTTGATCGCTGTTGAAAAATTCTTTCGATATTTAATGCATTTTATAAGGAAAAATAAAATTTGATTTTCGATAGTCGATGGTTTACGATAAGAATAATTTAAAATTATGTATTTGATAGAAGTATCTACAATTTCGAAACCAAACCAAATTCGAATATAAAAAAATCCTGAGTTATAAAGAGGTTGAATAATACAATAACAATTTCGATTAAAATGATTAAAATTTTTATTGTATTACGAAGAGAAAATTTCGGCAATTATGAATGAAAAATATCTTGCAAATGTTCACCACGACCATGCTGACAGAATTTTTCATTAAAATTTTTAATCACGTTTTGACAAAATGACGGATTTTAAGTTTTAAGGCTGAAATTTGATTCTATTCGATTGGCTACGTATAGACTCTATCCTTAACAGGGCCCCACAAAAAATATTCCAGTGCAGTTGAATCACACGATCCGACTGGCCACTTAACTGCTGATTGTTGTGAAATTATGCGATCTAGAAATTTGTTTTGCAATAAATTGATCATTTCATTGGCTGTGTGACATGTGGCACCGCCCGGTTGAAACCACATGTCAGCGATATCCACCTGGTCAATAATTAACGTGTTGTTAGCATCTCGCTATAGCATGAGCCATTGAACGTTACCGCATTTCCAGCCTCATCTTCGTAAAAAAACGGCCCAATTCCGCCTCTAAACCACATAGCGCACCATACAGTGACACTTTGAGCATGCAAAGGCTTCTTAATAATCACTCTAGGATTTTCAGAAGCTCAAATGTGGCAATTTCGCTTCGTCTTGTTGTTCCTACGCCAGTTCTGGATAACACAAATTATTGAGAACGTCGAGGAATTAATAAATTTGGATCTGCTTCAACACTGTGGCTCAAAGTTGCGATGTTTTCAGTTTTTCAGTTGAACGACCCGGTCGAACGAATTGGTACTCCCACATTTTGTTTCAAGTCTATCGACTGAAATTTATCGACTAAATTCTTAATAGTAGTCGCAGAAGGACGATTATGTTGTCCGAACATTTTACGAATTTTATGAAATGTAACTTTAACAGAATCACAATTTTCATAATAGATTTTAAATGTTTGAATGCGTTTTCGAATAAATTACAACAATTGCCAATTCGTAGATGAATACGTTAAAAAAGCTATATGTCAAAACTATCATGTTGTTGGTGTTGCCACAATTGAAAAGCCTGATATAATCAGTAGTAGTATTTTCTGGTGATGGATATTTTCTAAGATTATCCCTAAATTGTTAGTCATTAAACAGTTATCATACACGAATTTTGGTAAAATTTTTAATAATTAGAATACCAAAGTTGCTCGTTATTCCACAGATCGTGCTTATATTATGATTTATCCCTTCTAATTTAATCTATAAAATAAGTATTCGACATGCAGGTTTCATTTGCTCTGTGTTCATACAATTATACAATTATAACAACTTTACGAGTAGCCAGTATTTACCGGCACACCAACACAGTGTAATGTTTTTATTTAGACGAGTAATTCTTTTTTATCCCCGACTTATATGTTGTATGGATTACAACTGACACACCTGAAATACCTTAAAGTCCACTTGATGACTCTGTTTTTTTCAACATCGATTTTAAAAATTGTTTACTTTTTACTAAGTTTTTATTTCTCTTTTCCTGGTTTTAAAGGTCCTTTTATAGTGCGGAATTAAAACGATCAGTTTTAGCTTAAGTGTTACAAATATATTCAGCAGATATAATGAATGGAATGCAAAAATTTCGATTAAAGTAATATGTTGGTATGTGCTTGGATTCTCCGACGGGGTAAAAATTTCTTTTGTTTGGGTACGGTTTTCCGTCGACCCTTGTCAAATTTGGTTTGCGAATAAACCGGTTTCGGCTGTTTGCCATCTTCAGTGTTCTTTTCGTACTAGTTGCGTTCTATTGTCAGTTGTGTTTATATAGTTCGTGTCTCCCTTCATGTTATTGCGTTCGTCCCTTTCTGTCTTTTTTGCCTACATCTCTCTCTCCTTTTTTTTTGTTTGTCTCTTTTTACCTAATTTGTCGCTCCCTTTTTCATTCGTCTTCTTTCCTACCTAAATTCTTCTACGATCATGCTTGTTGTCCGTTTTTGTTTATGTGTGAACCTATTGGGTTTTTTCTTTTTTCCTCTTTTATGTGACATAATAATCTGTAATTGTACGTTTATGATGTTCTTTATTGCCTTGGTCTTGCGCACCTGCGTAACGTTTTTGTGCTGGTGCAGTGTTTGCTTTCTTGTAAAAATGTTGCAATGGTTCAAATATTGTGTCCGAAGCAGTGTTTATTTGCTCATTTATTATTCGTCCGTCAAGTGTTTTCTGTTTGTATATTTCCATGTTTTCTAATACATTTAGTCTCCTTCCTTTGTGCTGTGTATGAAGCAGTTTAACCGTTGTCTTTATATGTGTACATTTGTTATTAAATATATGGTTCGCAAATATTTGATTCTGGAGTTGATTTTGGTTCTCGTAGTTTTTTGTTATAGTCTCTAATGTGTTCCCTAAATCTGGTCTTAATTTTTCGTCCTGTTTGCCCGATGTAGCTATAATGGCATGTACAAGTTAATTTGTACACTTCTTGTTTGTCTAGTATATTTGCCTCGGTTGTTTTATTCTGTAGTATTCCGCCTAGGTTGTTTCTTGTTCTGAATGCGGTATTGATGTTGTGTTTTCCAAAGAATTTCGCCAGTTTGTACGTTGAGTTTCCCATATATGTTAATGTAGCCCATTTTTTTCTTTCATTCTCCTGTTCTTTGTTCGTTCTAATTTGTTTTTTGATGTTATCTACGAGGCGCTTTTTGTATCCGTTGTTTTCCGCTATGGTGTATATTGTTTCCATTTCCTTTATATACATTTGCCGTGTTAGTGGTGTTCTCTTGAGTCTTGTTATTAACTGCCTGATTGCTGCGTTTTTGTGTTGCTGGGGATGATTTGATGAGTTGTGTATTATTGTGCCCGTTGCTGTTGGTTTCCTGTGTATTTCATATTCGATTCTGTTCGAGATTATGTTCCTCTTGATCGTTAGGTCCAGATAATTAATTCTCCCCTCCTCTTCCTTTTCCATTGTAAATTTTATGTCCTTGTATCTTCCATTCAAGTAATCTAGAATTTGCTCATCGTTATTTCCTTCTAGTATACATATGATGTCGTCGACATATCTTTCGTAGAATATTACTCCGAAGTTGGTTTTTAATTCCTTTACGTATTCCTCTTCTAAGTTCTGCATAAATACTTCCATGAGGGTGGCAGATGTTGGATTTCCTATCCCTAGTCCTGTTATCTGTCTATATATATTGTTGTTAAATTTAAAGTAATTCTGTTCTAGTGTCGCTTTTAGTGTACCTGTAAGTTGTATTGCCAGTTCCAGCACAAAAACGTTACGCAGGTGCACAAGACCAAGGCAATAGAGAACATCATAAACGTACAATTACAGATTATTATGTCACATAAAAGAGGAAAAAAGAAAAAACCCAATAGGTTCACACATAAACAAAAACGGACAACAAGCATGATCGTAGAAGAATTTAGGTAGGAATGAAGACGAATGAAAAAGGGAGCGACAAATTAGGTAAAAAGAGACAAACAAAAAAAAAGGAGAGAGAGAGAGAGATGTAGGCAAAAAAGACAGAAAGGGACGAACGCAATAACATGAAAGGAGACACGAACTATATAAACACAACTGACAATAGAACGCAACTAGTACGAAAAGAACACTGAAGATGGCAAACAGCCGAAACCGGTTTGTTCACAAACCAAATTTGACGAGGGTCGACGGAAAACCGTACCCAAACAAAAGTAATATGTTGGTCTTTATTGCATGCTGAATACCACACTTTGATGTGTGAATTGTGTCGTTTTTTTAGGCACATAAAAATTTGTCATTTTAAATGGGAATTCGTAAAATTTTTAGAAATTGTAGAATTCGCCGTCCACTGCCTGCATTTTCAAACATAAGCACCGTGACCATAATTCAAAATAAGAACTATATGCCGACAACATCCGCAGGAAAACCTTTAAGATTTGAGAAAAGAATAAACGTGCTGAAAACGAATTTCAGAAGACAGCTGAAAAGGAGAAACAAAACAATTATTTTTTAACGATTTGTTCAATTTTTTCGCCGTGTTTGTGACATTGTGGCAAATCCAACTAGATATGAATGCTTAACGGGTTCTCCAGAATGTGTCTATCAAAACGTGCTGCATACGTACATGGCAGCCAGCATTTTCTCATGTCCAGATCGCTTAAGAAACTGTGTTGTATTCAAAATTAAGACTCATTTTCTAATATTTTATCCGACATAATACTTTCAAACCAATATTACCACGACCGGCGAAGACGTTCGAGTTAAATTTGTATTAAACTGAAATATAGCAAAAATATTTATGAAGCTATGTCTTCTGCAAACAGTTTTGAATGCACGTACATATATAAATACATATACAACTCATGCGTATAATTTAATTTTACTGCTGAGTCTACCATAATGCAACGAGTGTCAACAAATTTAAATAAAATTTTGTCGTTTTATATAACAACTAATAGAAATCACATAATGTTTGGTATTAAACTCCTCAATTTGGCTTCAGATGCTTCATGTTTGCTTTTAAAATCCATAATCAGATCTAGTATCTATATTTTCAAAATAGGGCCAGTTTTGGAAAATATAGATACTAGATCTATACCTAACACACTAGTGCCTTAGTGTGTTAGGTTAATGGATTACTGGCATAGTTACATTTTAAAGTATGAGCTTGCCTTTGTTATTTTACACACAGAATAATAGGACATTTGTGGTTTGGTCTCAAGAACAATATTACGTATTCTGTAATAATATATATAGTTATGCTGCACAAAGTGTAGTTAGTTAGAATCAAATAAATTTTGTTCAGTTAATAATCAGGATCAAATTTTTTTAACTTTCCAAAAACGAAAAATTAATTCCAAAAACGAAAAATTAGTAGCGGCTATTTAAATCAACTTTTCATGTTTATGGTTTTGTTTTATAGTTGTCAAAAAATATTATAAAATTAATGCCAGGCATGGGACAATTTTTAGAATAATCGCAACAAAATTACATACAATAATATAAAAAGTGAAAGTAATATGTTCACTTTTAACTAGTTTTGCAAATAAAGCTATTAAGAAAGTCATAAAAATGATTAAGTCTCGGATATGATCATCAAGCATATGAAATAAAATTGTGCACTTAAAACAAATTTTTATTGCAATTTATCAACAACAATCAGAAAGTATTAAAAAAAATAACTTGATAAATCTATAACACAATAACAAGGCTTGTGAATTTATAATTATTTTGTCTAATTTTTAAGCTTAATTAAAGTCTTTTGTAATAAAAAATATAATTATTTTTTATTTTTGTCGCAAAACAAAATGACATAAATATACAACACACTTTCAAGTATCAAATAATTTTTTAATTTCATGGTAAATAACATGTTTTTCAAAAAAAACGGTGCACCCTGGAATATTTTCCGAAAATAAATGGGTTGAAACCTAAAATTTCTAAGCTGCTAGTTTGATTATTTTAAAATTTGGAATTCGGAATATGGAATAATGTCCTGAAACTTGTTACAGTTTCCGCTATTTAAATTAATATATTTTTTTATTCATTTAGTTTTAACTTTTTAATTTTTGGCCTGTTAATTTGTAATAAAAACTTTAGTTTCTTTCATTATACAGAAAAACATATTTTAGCTCATTGAAATCTATTTTGTGGAATATCTCTTTTGTGTCTGAAGCTAACTTGTAAGGGGTCCGCCATCTAACGTTTTTTTTTCAACTAGTGCTTATTTCGTGAATGGTAACACTTAGCTCATGTTTGATTTGATAGATAATTAGTTTTATCCTTCCGCTGAACGAACATTACTTTGAAAATCATAGTAATGTTGCAGAATGTGTGCGAAAATGGCGTACAGATTTTGAAAGAAGAGAAGCACCGTCAGTTCCGTATGTTCATTATCTTGTAAAAAAAATTAAAGAAACTGGCATTCTAATCGATAAACCAAAGCGTGAATAGCCAAAAGCAGTGCGTATACCCTAGAATATTGCTGCTGTGGCAGAAAGTGTGCGTGAAGCACCATCAACATCAATTCACTGTTGTTCTCAACAATTGAACATTTCAGAGACATCATTGAGACGAATTTTGCATAGGGACCTTGGTATGACGAGTCCAATTTGTTCAGGAGTTGAAGCCAAGTGACCATCCAATGCGTTTTCGCTTGGCTAAGTGGGCCTACGATCGACCTATAGAAGATGCCGATTTTGCAAAAAAAAATCATCTTTTCAGATAAAGCTCATTTTGATCT
Organism: Trichopoda pennipes; assembly: GCA_030448955.1. Lineage (NCBI taxonomy): Eukaryota > Metazoa > Arthropoda > Insecta > Diptera > Tachinidae > Trichopoda > Trichopoda pennipes. The sequence continues at coordinate 2,381,508 of JASKUP010000064.1, forward strand.
TGGCGCATTTGGGGCACAAAAAACCCGCACACATACATTGAAAAGCCGACGCACCCAAAAATTTATTTGGCGGACCCTTTAGATATTGATTAGGAGAAAGAAAAAACTGGAATAAGCTACCCAAAAAAAGTGTATCCCCCTTTTTTTGGTCAAATAAAAATTCACAAATTAAAAATTCAGATTCATGTTACAGTTGTTATTACACAGAAAATATGAGATTTTTGATTGCTATCTATACGTGGCAACAAAATTTAGAAGATTTTCAATTATTGTCAATATCCATTCTCGCTAAAGTTGGCACATGTGGGTTTGGTGGTCTTGTTTCCTTCGTAGGTTATTCATATTCAGTGTGTCCACTATTTTCCGTGTCGTCTTCGACGCTTTTAGCCTAAAACTGCATAATTCAACAAACCTTCGCAAGCAATGCATAGATTTTTTTATTTTTAATCGCTTTTCCTTTGGCTTGGTCACCTGATGGAAACTGTTTTCTTGTTCATCTGATTCCTGAGGTAATTGTGCCAAAAGTATTAAGCATTGATTTTTTTAAAATAATATAAAAACAAGATTTGCTTTAGACGTGAAAGGATATTACATACGATATACCGGAATATTAACCTGATAAAAATCCATAAAAAAATTCGTATGGCCATTTAATTACTAATGCAGGTTATTTGACAAAACGAGTGCTGCAGAAGTTCTTAGCGCTACTTTCATATGAAATTCTCAGAATTGAGTTCCAAAATCCTGTGTTGTACTGCGTTATCTCTATACATTCAATATTTTATTACGAAAGGCAATCCATTGGAGATGTGTCTAGGTCTCTAAGCAATACGTACAGTAGTGGTGGTAAACCGTGAGTTCTGAAAGTAGTTTTTATGCTTGAGGGTTAAAAAACTTATTCACCCTTATTCTGTTTGGCAGCGGCAATACAAGACGGTATCGTTTTTTAACGTTTGTTGTAAATCCGTATTCTCGTCAGCAATATTGCCTTTTATCGATGATTGGCAATACATGTTTGGTATTCTGTAACACAATTTGATGTTGATGTTGCCTTAAATTGCCGTTGATATTGTCGTCTGCGATTTTGGTGTCGTGCTGTTATAAAAGAAAATTTTAAAGATTATAAAAACTAATAATAAAAATTAAAATATAAAAAAGTAAAATTAAAACAGAAAATAGAAAAAATTAAAATTACCAACGCCAAACAATTTAAAAAATTAGTGGAAGCATTGGGAAAAAATCCATCACTTGCCAGGGGATTTCGAAGAGGCGTGTTCCTTCTAATTTTAAGGAACAATGGGAAAGTGTTGCGAATGCTCTAAACGCCCTTGGCTCACCAAATAGAATGAGTGATGGATGGCAAAAGGTATACTATGCAGTTCTTTACAAATACATGTTTCACAAAATTCTTTTTACAGAAAAAAAAGATGGTAAAAGACAATGTGCTGAACATTTTGATTTTAATTTATTTTAGATTCAATTTAATACAGATGTGTGTTTATCAAAAATAGTACACAAATGAATCTGCTAACTTAAATATTAGATATGTGTGTTATATTTTATTCAAATGATTAATAAACTGGCAACGTTTTCATAAGACTGTTAGAAAATTAGTATTGATGTTGTGTTAAAGTAATGTGGCCGTCGCGAAACTGAATAAGGGTGATTATAATTAGATTATACTTTCAACAACGTGGATTGTTTTAAGAATCCATATCCATAAATGTAAAACCCCAACTGTTTTTCCAAAAATAATATATTTTTAGAGAATAAATATATTCAATATATATATAAAATTTTATTTTCTCAAATTGTCATGTTTCGCTTCTATATGAACCCCTATGTAATGCTGTGAAAAAAAATTAAAAAATCTCAAAAAAAAATTAATTTTCTTGTTTTTTTAAACTCAAGTATTTTTTTATCTAAGAGAGATAAAGTAACAAAAGTCAGGACAGTAATTTTTCAACATTTAATAAATTTACAAGCTTCGCTATTATTTTGAGCTCGATATGGTGGCTTATTTTATGGGTTTAACAAACAGAAGATTTTTGATAGATGGCATTGAGTAATGATGCCTTCTAGGGTATCGCAAAAATAGTGATCGGCTACTTTGCGACAACACATCACTCTGAAGAGTTATACTCCATTTTTTTCTTGAACACACTCTACACATCCGCTGATTTATAATTTTTGTTCAAATAAATAGGACAGCATTGCATAGCACATAGCGTGGGAGGGAATAATGACAAAACACTCTTTTTATACTCTATAAATGTGGACTGTTTTTTTAGTTAATGCTTGCACAATAAATGTTATCTGAGGCAGTGCTATATCTGATATTTATTGACGGAAAAGAATGCTGTTGCTTCCATAAATTATTTTTTAACCATAAAAAGAATATTTTAATTGCTATTATGCCGCAAGTACTTTTTTTTTAAGGAAAATTAAAGACAAGACCAAAGAAAGTCAATTTCGAAAGAAGCATAAAATTAAAAACAAGGAGAGTTCGTTTTCCTTCAAAACAACTTTCCTTAAGAGTTTACTTTTCGCCTCATGTTCTTGGCTCCACTTGCTATGTTGCCTCAATTTATTTTAAGTTGTTATTGTACTCCAACTACAACAAAAAATTCTTTGTAGAGGAGGACGGTAACAGTAGAATTGAGTTAATCAGGAGTTTTATTTATTTTCTTATTTATTCTTGTTGTTCTTCTTAATTTCCGATAACCGTATCTAATCGTTTTGGTTTAAGACCATTTTTACTTCTATTTTGCCGTTTGTGTTTTTTCTATCTGTTTTGGCTTTAACTAGTGCAGGGTATGTTATTCAAGAGTAAGTGCTACTATTTAAGTCATTTTCCATTTTCATTTGTTCTGTAAAGTGTATTAAGGCTGCCTTTAAAGTATCTAATCATTAAAGCGTTTTATTAAATTATGTACGAATTAAACATTATATTGTTTTTGTTGTTTCGTTGTTGTTTTGCTGTTCACTTGTTTTATTGGCTTGATTTTCTTTGTTGTTTTTAGGTGCTGCGGTTGTTAGCAACTGTTTGCAGTAGCTTTTGTCTTTGAAACACTTGCCAGACTTGGGCTTGGGGATACCAGCAACAACAACAAGTATAACAAAAAGTAATTTAAATCAAAGTTGTTATTGTTACATCATTGTTCAATTTGATTTTATTTCTTATAAAATTTGTTGTCGTTGTTGAACATTTTTTGCTTCCATTTTTAACTTCCATTCCTGCTGCTTTTGCTGTCTGCCTTTACTGGCTATTTCTACAATATGTATGTTGCTGTTGTTGTTGTTGTTGTTTTATTATAATGTTTTATTGGACTTTTTCATGTTGCTGTTTTTATTGTTGCTATTGTGGCTTAATGGTCCATGACCTTGTTGGGTGTTTCCATTGTGCCAAGTTCAAGGCCAATTTTTCTCTTTTGAAAAAGTTCATTTTATAATTAAATTGCATGCGAATTACGTGAAACTTCATTCGAGCGTATTCGTTTAATTTCTTTGATGAATAAATTCTATTATACAAAAAGATCAAGAGCGGAAACTTAATTATGTTGTTAAGTAAAACCGAAACAATTGCATTAATAATTGTACATGTTTATTAATTTAAAAAAGTTTTATGGGAACGACTTTAGCAGAATATTTTTTTTTGCAATATTGTTTTAGGAAATGTATTTCAAACATTTGGAATCGGATTGTATATCGGATATATTATGGAATCGGAATATAATATGTTGCACTCTGGTTTTCAGCCAAAATGTTTAAGTTTTTTTGTGTGTCTAGATTAATAATTGTAAGCCCATCATGAACAATATCATATTTTTCCATTTTTGTTAAGGGTAATTTTGTGGTTTTTGGTTTATATAAACTCTTATTTTCATCTTTTGGCCATTTTCATTCAATTGATGACGCGAGTTAAATTTTACGCAATTTTTTATATATTGTAGTAATTTTGTTTCTTTGTATCAACTGTAAACAATAGCAGCATAAAAAAACCAGTAAACAGCATGATTTCGACTGCAGAGTATATAAAAGCCATTCTACCAAAATCTGAATTAAGGATAGCCTGGAGATTGCTGAGCGCATTTCCAATCTTTTTTTAAATTAATTTAAAATTTTGAAACATCAAATAAAAAAATAAAATGTAGAACAGGAAACGTCCAGTGTCAGCACTACCAAGAACTTGGGCAACTAGAGGCGTATTGTGTGTTATCTAGTGCTGCGAATAATATGTTACAGCTGAGTATTAGAAGCCTAAAGATGACTAAAAGCTCAAAAATGCAGTTATAGCGAGAAAATAACATACTGCAGTTGCTGTCCAGTTTATGAAATTGTCAAACCCACTATAATGTATAAATATATATTTCTGCCAGAGAGATGCAACATCACCAAAATGCTAACTGCTTCTCTTAGGTACAGCCAACTAGCTAGCAACGTTCTTACGCAAAATTATCTGCCAATCGTGAGAAAATGCAACAACCAATAACGGCGCTCACTTTCAGCGCTAAACCTAAAGAACACACTCTTGTTTTCAATTTAGATCATCTCAAAGCCACCATTTAAACTCACGTGTATATAGTTAACAATTTCACCGGCATAATGAATAGCATGATGCAGAATATGCTGAATAAAATATATCCTTAAGAAAGCACAGATTTCTTAAAATATATTCCTGGAATGTTAAAATTAAAAAAATCGAGAACTATTTTCAGTTTTATTCGACCTTTTTTTATTTCTAATAAATCTTAATCTTTTAAACGGTCCTTTAAATTATAACGATTTATTTTTTTCTCGAGGAGAATAAATTTCAAAACAGACACAGACAATTTAGCGCAGAGTTATAGGTACTTAATACAAAAGACACATAATTTGTTATAATTATTTCATAAGAAAGAATTTGTTATTTAGTTTCCGTTTCCTTGCTTTTGTATGTTTAAATATTTTAAATTTTAATTTTTGTATGTTTGTATGTATGAAGAAAATTATTTTATATGTTTTGTCAAATGTTTTTCAAAAAATTTTTCTTTTCAAATTGTTATAATTTTTGTTTTTGAAAATATAAGAAATAATTTCCTGAAGAAGCTTTCCACAGGAAAGCGAAATGTCGAGAAAAAAATAAATCGTTATAATTTTAAGGACCGTTTAAAAGATTAAGATTAAGATTTATTAGAAAAATCGAGAACTTAATTAACAGGAAACAGCTAATTTGTCTCCTTAATTAAAATAATGGGAATATCTCAGTAATGATTGTTCAGAAAGTTTATAGCTTAGAATAATTAAAGACGTAGAGCTCTGTGTTATTGATTTTGATAAAAACCTGATTTTTTTCTGTTGAACATACAACAATAAGCAGACAATATAAAAGATCAAATGTATTCTATATATTTAAAATGGCTATTGACTGAAAAAATGAAAGTTAGAAGCGAGGGACACACAAATCTCCTCAGCTGAAAAGTAGAATAACAGGATGCACTAAATGACTAAAAGAGCACCTCTAAGAAGTCATATAGAAGATATGGCCCAAATTCCATAATCATATTACTCATTATGCGCATGAAGAAATAAAAGACTAGTTACACGTAAAATAGTGCCTCCACTGCGAACTTTAGGTGGAGGTAAGGTCAGATATCTAAAACATACATTTACGCCAAATATAGCGAGTTGTATATCGATGCCGATGCAGATTTGCCAATAAGATTTGAACTTCGCGATATTAAAAGGGCAATGCCTACTTTAAACCCGAAGAAAGTCCTTGGTTTTGATAAAACAGTTAAAAAATGTTGAGTTACCGCATACATATTTATCGCGCTAGTTAGAGAAACAACTACAGCCACAACATCTACGGATCCATTAATAAAGCCAACTAGATTAAGTAGCTGCATTAGCAGTTGTTCAGCAGTCAAAATAAAGAAAGCTAATAATTTTAATCAATAAATTTCAATAAACAAAATATTTCCAAAGAAACTAAACGAATAAGCACATTTAAAGTTTAAATTAATAAATTTCATACATATATTGTGATATCGTTTAAATTGAATTCAGAATATTCTTGAATTTAACATATGTTTCATTTAAAAGAAAATGATAAATAAAATCAAATAAAATTTGGAAGAGATGTTTTTTTAACAGTAAATCGAGCCATATAAAGACCCATAAGGCTGTTTTCAAACTTCTCAAAATTTTAATAACTAAGCTGAACCCAATTCTAGACGAGGAAGGCTATAACTCAAGACTATTAATTCGATATACAATCGAAGAATAGATAAAAAGACATTTGAGCAAATAATATATTAATTTCTTCTTACTGTTTGATATGAAGTAACCGCGAATAGGACAGACAGCCTTCACATAATTTAATTATATTTTTTGAATATATTTATTATTTATTTTTATAAAATATAACGAAATAAATCTCATGGTTAAACTGTCGTGATATTGTTAAAAGTTTCTCTTTTAAAATATAAAAAATTCTGCTATGACCAGCTCCGAATGCACTAAAACAATAAAATTACAGGGATCTAAATATAACAAAAGTTCCAAATCTTTTTGGTACTAAGAGAATCGACGAGAATCTAGAATGATTTAAAAATATGTATGAATATGAAAATACCTACAACTGATTGCAAAATTATTCTGAGGGACAGAAATTTGTTAATTTCAAACAAATGAACGGGACTTGTTTAATGTTGCATCTTACCGCCCAAGGTATGTCATTTCAGTTAATTCCAGACACATTATTACGGACATTTTTATGATGTAAATTTAAAAATATTAACTTGAATAATCTTTAGTTTTAGCAGAATGGCGCACCACATTGCACAGTTCATGAACCAATATGATCTGCGGTAGGTTTTGCTTACACTTTTTCTTGTGCGGTGTCATATACTAAGCAAATAAGCTGTAAAAAATCTGCAGCCTTAGGCATAATGTCATTAAAGCCACTGCTGGGAAATTGCACTAACAGGATAAGTTACTGGAAACCTGTCATGGCAGCTGCATAAAAAAGGGAATATTTGTTTTCTGTAATGAAAAGTTAACATACCAAAGAGAATTAAATTTAATTTAATATTCAACAATTATTTTTATTTCGCTCATACGAAAAATTTTATCGAATAAATTAATTTTAATTTGTTAAAGAAAAATCTCTGCAAAGAAGTATATTGGTTTTTTCTAACGGAAAATTGTACTAAATGTTACATGTCTGCTATTTAATTAAATTTAAAAGTTCACACCACTGCAACTCAAATTGAGTTTTCTTATCTTCACAAAAGGTTGCTTGACCCTTTGCGTCTTTTCTGGCTAAAGAAGAAATTAAACAAAATTCGTTTAAAAAGCAGCGTAGTAAAGATAACATGCAAAAACAGTAAAATTTACTTAGAATTGATTCTCTTTGTGTGAGAATGATTGTAGATGAAGAAAATTTTATTTGAGTTGGTCATAAAAAAATTTATATATTTTTTATTATTCCTCACACATGATCAGTTTAATTTATTTCTTTTAAACTCATAATGCTTTCATAGTTTTCACATTTTCATTCTAAAATTCTTGTGAAGCATTTTTTATAACTTTTTTAAACAATCGCGTCTTCATCACAATATATGAAAATCTTGAGTGGTGTATGCACTTACAATTGCAATATAACGCAAACTTGAACTTAAGCATTACTGAAATAAACATCTAAGTAAACGAATACCTCAGATACCTCAGACAAAATTTTGTAAAAATATAAAGATATAAAATAAAACCGGGTTTTTTACAATTCAAATAGAATTATAAATGACTTAATATCGTTTGAGTTGCAACTCAAGTTTAAGTCTTATTTTTCTTGTAAATTACTTCAGTGACTGAGAAGGGATGTCGTTTTCCTGTTGTAAGACATATAAATGGAATGTGGAAAGTCACAAAAAAAGAACTTTTTTATAAAACAACTGTTTTTACTGTGAGCTGTAGGAGATTAAAAACTTTATTATTGCTTTGTCCTGGGTAACAACAACTATAACGTCACTTCGAAATTTAGAGATAGATAAATCAAATAAAATTCATAAAAATCTAAAATTAACATCACAATGTTTCTAAGCCTCATAAAATTTCTTAGAGATTGCAGAACTTGCCAACTTTATGACATAAAACAAATAAAGTTACAAGCAAGAAATGATTTGTAGGTGGATCCAACAGGCATACTATTACTAATGTTTAAAAATGATATGACAAATCGTTTGGGACGATAAGAACACCTATATGTGTCACATCTTACAGCAATAGTAAGATGCTACTTCTTCTTGATTTATATTATGTAAGAATGATGGCAAGAAGTGTACCCCAGCTTAATGAATCAAGGTTGGCGGCGTAATAGTAGAATAGTGTATTAAAAACGATGCGAATCGTAATTTTATATATGGAAGAAAAAGTTAATATGCGCATCAGTACGGAGTCCACATTCTAGGAACTGATATGCCCAACACGTTCAGGCTTTTAATTTAACTTAGTGTAATAGCAGTATTATGAGCTGCAGTATTGGTCAGCACTTGAGAGAGTTCACTTTTCATCCATTGATCACCGGCGCTTTTACCTTAGAATAAAGCACTACTTTCAAATTTAATAAGTGGATACAGAAAGGGCTGGCCTTGCTAAGAAATAAATATCTTTTTGGGTGGTAGACGAGGGTAAAATGGAAAGTCTGGTGACTATCAACTTGAAGGGAATCCACAATAGAAAACCTTGTGTCTTCAAATAAAGATGCCGCTTATGGGAACAACTTATGTAGAAAATTTCTGGTATTGGATTCACCACTTGGAGCTATTATATATACCCAAACGGATGGCTATTTCCGAAGGGCTATTCTGTTGCCATAAGTATCTGCATTATGCATCGTAGCGTAATTAAACATAAAAACAACGACAGTTAAATGATCAAGCTGAATGCGTTTGTTTTTTATGATTATTAGAGTTAAAAGTTACCAATAAGCAGAAGCAAATGAATATTTTATGGCTTCTTTTTTGCTAAAGCTATCACATATGCGTTGCGTGTTTCGCTCGGATTCTTTTGTGACTCCAATTAGAAAGAATCATCTGTTGAAAAACTGTTTAATTTTAGTTTGCTTAAGAAGGAACTATTGCCTAGTCCTCGTAAGCATAAAACTTTCGAAGAATGCAAATAGTTATATCTGCCACAGGCAGTTCGACGGTACGCTTCACTCAATCGGCCAAGTTTAATAAAAGTCGAAAATATAAATATTTAGTAGAGTGCCAGGTGACCTTTTTAAGATCACACGTAAATCTTACCGTAAACACAGTTAACGCTAAATTAACCAATATTTTGAAATGAAGGTGAGGAAGTGAATACATACTTACAAATTTGTTAGTTTAATTTTACTAACGTAAAAATCGTGTGCGGTTTTGTGTGTGCAAATATGTATATTTTTTGCTTAATTTTCTCATTTCTAAAGTGCCGCAATATCCGGTTGTAATCAAAAAACATATTTTATTTTTATTACGAGAAGCTTTTAAATATTTTCAACTTGACTTAAGCATAAATAGACAGTGATCAGTTTAGATAAAAACCTTATGAATTTTATGGTCAAAAATGTTTATTTTCAACAAGTAGCACAAGAATTATAATTTTTTGCAAATGCAACAATGTATACATGTGTGTGTAAATACACATATATAAATATATATATGAATGCATATGTATAAAAGTGCGTATTATATAGAAGGCAATATGATTGATTTAAGGTCTTTAAAGAGGGCTTCTTATTGTAAATGTATGAAATGTTTTAAAATTCAATGAACAAATCAGAGAAGAAGACGAAGAAGATGTTCGTTTGTAATGCGTTAAATGTTGAATACCCGTTTATTTTAAAATTCAGATTCGGTACAAAGATTAAATGTTTTCTTTTCCTCATTTCTTTTTTCTTTCTTTCTTTCTTTACTTAGAATTTGCCGGCGTATTTGTGTTTATGTGTGCTTGTGGTTCTAAATCTTGTTGAGAACATTTAAAATAATATAAAAAAAAACACAACAACTTTTTTTATAAAAATAAATTCTTTGCAAAAAATGTTGTAGAAAATTCATTTTTAAAATTCCTTACACGTATTGATTATTAATTAGCTTTATTTTTGCTGTTAGTTAATGTTAGTTATTGTTTAGTATGTTACACCCTACAATAGGTGGGACAGGCACGCATTTTATTTTGCGGTATGACATTTTTTGCACGAAAGAGGTGTAAAAATAAACAGAATAATACAGTTTTTTTTCATTTGAAATTAAGGATATTTCTCACACAAATTTAAGAAATGAACCTGTTGTTTCTCAATTTTATCATGCAACTTAAAATTTAACCAAAATCTTTAAATATATTTAAATTTTTGGTTAATTTACTTTAATATTAATTTAAAAAATTTTTTTAGTTTAAAACCTCTTTTTATTTTTACTTCCTACAATAAATAAAATTTTTTACGATTTATTTTAAAAATCCAATAAGTAGAAGTGAAATTATCCCTTGAAGACATTTTCAGTTTTGAGTTAGTTCAGATGTTGCAGTTGAATATATTGAATATGAATTTATTAAACAATTGAAAATATGTTGATTTATAAATTAAACATTTTCAATTAAAAGCAAAAAACTGTTTACTTGCGAAATAGTAATTATATAAATTTGAGCGGTTTCAAATATCTAGACGTACATATGTATTTCGAATGTGTATACTATATAGGTATTCAGGAAATATATAAAAACTATTATATAATAAAGGTTAAAAATGTGGAGATGGAAATAGGAAGGAGAAGTTTTAAGGTTTATAAATGAATAAACTTACTTGGTGTAAGAAATTCCAGCTTACACAATTTTTATTTTATTAATAAAAAATTCAGTACTTTAATTAAAGCAGACAACTACTTTCGTCGTTGCGAGGCACACAGCAAGTGACTAACAGTTTATAAGGTAAATTTCTATTGAGTTTCTTTTGGTCTATTGGTTTTTCGTTAACCATGCTTTGAGACCAATTATATTCAGAAATGTTAATTACTTGCAAATTACAAAGAAAAATATAGAAATTCGATTCAATATGTTAATTCAATAATAAATGAATTAGAATTTTAGAATATGAGTAATCAGTTTTATATACATAGATTACACATTTCAACAAAGCTGTTAAACCTTTTTGGAGCTGTTTAATTCATTTAAACAGTAATTTAATTTTAAATTTATAAACTCTATGAAATATTGAAAGTACAGATAAATATTGATATGTGCGTATATTTTTCGAAGGGGTTTAATTTATTTGGGTATGATTTTATCTCTTTATAAATAGAACACAGATAAATATTCTCGATTTACAAAATATGACTGATGAAGGAAAAATAGCTTATTATTAAGTTAACAGTAGAAACACCATCTCAATTTTGGTTTTATGCGATAGGCTGCTCTAATTGGCTGCAGCTGTCAAGCAAGTTAGGTGCCCCTGAAGGCTAGTAGGTAGTGTATTAGCTTGTCAGTATGGGGTTTGTGGGTTCGATTCCCAACGAAGACCTTGGTTTTTTTTCGGTACAAAAATAAAAATTGACTGTCGGTGGGGCTGCTCAGTGATGAATGCATGGTCACTGGTCTTTATACGTGCTGTCTTTTTACGACAGTTAATTTCCGACTATCATTCTACTTTCACCACCTGCTTCATCTCTTCTCTATCCCTTTCCTAATGTATGTAGTACGGTACTTCACTAAACTGCAAAATATTTTCATTGTTAGGAAGATAAATCGCAAGGTTCCGGTTTGGGATTAAAAGCCTTTGAATAAGAAATTTTATTATATTTAATATTGACATCATAAGAACTAAAGAAGACAAGACTTCTAAGGCATTTATATATATGAAGTTAAAGATAAATTTAAATAAACTACTATTGTATATTTAGGAAAATCAGTTGGGCTCTCGTCCATTATATTCCCTTATGTTCCCTTTTTTCTTCTTGTAAACCCTACAACTGCCGCTAACAATTACTCACTTAACATTTTTTAATTTACTAAAAATTATTATGATCCACTGTTAAAATCAATCACAGAAGTTTTCATTCAATATAATATCTTGTTAGGCTATCCAAAAAATTATCGTAAAAAATATTAACAACCGAATTGAATTAAATAAAATCTAAAAATCATTTGCTTCGCATAATATTAATATCGTTTTAAAATTGTATGCAATTTAATAAAAAACAAAAAAATGTTATAATTTTAAAAATTAATTAATTTATAGGGTTATAGATAGTCGACCTTGAATACCCATAAATTATAAACTGATTTTTCTGTGCGTAAATATCCCAAAGGTATTTAAGGTTTTTGTTTGTGCGTATATCTTCTACACTTTACACAAGTACTATTATTTCATTATGGACTAACTGACTGACAGTATTGCGTGGCATTTATATTCGCCTACCAAAACTAATGTCTTAAGGAAAGCATATGTTGCATTTATTTTAATGTATTTTTGTTACTTTTGATTGATGCCGCTTTAATATGCCTTTCTGCACATGTGTATCTGCTTAATTTTGCCACCACCCTGCTGTAGTTAATCATATTTGACAATTGAAAATTTGCTACGATGGTGAAACATTGAAAATGCATTAATTATTTTGCTTGCATCAGCTGAAGTAATAATGTAAAACAAAAAGATAATTAATATTAAATAAATATTTTATTAAACTAATCAGTTTATTAATCTATCATAACCTGTACTAAGCGAGAAAATTTATGGAATGATGATGGGTTTATATAAAGGAACTGATAATAAAATTGCAATAAAGCAAAGGTCCTTTTAACAAATGTGTAGTTGATGTGTCTTTTAATAAAAATATATTCTTTTCAATCAGTACATCTTAGACTACGATTGTCACATTATTGAGCATCTGGGGTTGTGTTTCGAAATCTATCTAATTATTGTTTTTTAGTTTGTTCGATAAAAAATATAAAAAGAAATTTTCCGAAGAAAATCCTTAACAAAATAATTTAAATACAAAATAATAAAATGTCTTTGTATTGATTTGTTTCGGGTGTTTTTTAAAGAGTTATAAAACTTGAAGTTGGCAAAACTTTTTTAATTAGCAGCCATTTCGTTAGCTGATTTTTGGTTAGTTTGATTTGACATGTCAACATGAATGGATTTACTTATCAACAACACATCCAAATTGTGCAAATTTGGCACAAAACAATATTGCCATTTATCCCGATTATTTTTGTTAAGCAGTAAATCTTAGTTTTTGTAAGATTGCAAATAAACAAAACGGCCGTATTTTTAGTGATGGTAATCCTCAGGTGTATGTTGAGGCACCATTATATCCACAAAAACTGACTGATGTCTTTCAAAACGATGATGGTTAAAACGTTACAGTCAATAATGACTATAAAACCATGATTAAAAACTTCTCCGTTTATCAATTGAACAACCATGATGCATTGGAACTATGGTTCCATAAGGCGGCGCAACATATCGCAGAACTTATTAAACGAAATATTTGGTAACCGCATCCTTTCACGTTACGGACCCTTGAATTAGCCTCCAAAATTGTCCTTTTTAACGTCTCTACACTGTTTTCTGTGGGAATATGTAAAGTCTAAGCAGATAAGCCTGCGACGATTAACCACTTAGAGGACAGCAATTACCGTATTATTGTCGATATACAGCCATAAATGTTGAAAAAAGTTATCAAATGCGCGAAGATTAGCTTTCGAATAAAATTAATTTCATGTCAGTTAAAAACATGCATCTTTGTTTTATTCCATTTCAAAGCTTTATACCTCTATAAAAACACGCTTTATATACTATTGATCTATATAAATACGCAAGCGCAGCAATACTTTTAACAAGAAAAATACATCAAAAGGAAGACATTTGTCAAAATATTTCAAAGCGACATTATGCTCTTTTATTTATCAAACATGCACTTCACGGCAAGTCACACATAATTCTATATGATTCATATACAATAAAGCTAAAGAAACAATCAGAAGTTTAACAACTCTAAAAAGAGCAAACAAAAACGTCATGAATCAATTATATTTCGGTTTCGAAAACCGTAACAGCCGTTTGACCTACTTATTAAATTAAATCATTACTCACGTAAAAACACTTTTTGAGATAACAACAAAAACAAAAACAAAAAAAGACAGTTAAGAACTTAATATATTTTAATTTGTGTTTTTTTTTTCTTTTTTATTTTGACAACTGAAGTTTGTTTTTTTTTTTCTTATGGAAATGCTTTTGTGCATGTATGTATGTTCTTCTATAGACCCCTTTCAGACAGGCAAATTTTACTTTGCAAAGTTTTGATTTTATGTGAGAGCGAGGGAGAAAGCATGATTGAGAGTACAGACTTTGATATACTCGCAAAGTTGCTTTGTTTTTCTTTCGTCGCTTATACACAGTTGTACTTATACACAGATTACATTACAGATTACATTGACTAAAACAAAATTTGTAAAAGAAAACTTTTTGTGTTTGAACACCAAAGAAAGTTTAAAAGAAAATTAAAAAAACTTTGTCAAAGTAAAATTTGCCTGTCTGAAAGGGGTCATAGCTTGTTATTTAACGTGTAGATGAACGTACTCTAGAGTATAAGACGCAAAACAGTTAAAAAAAAAAACAAATTATCTCTGTACACAACGAAAAAATAGAACATGTTTTTCAACATAACCCTTTTTAATTTATTTTTTAATTATTATATTTATTGTTGACAATCTGCATACACACACACAACCAGCAGAGAGTAAAAGCTGAAAGTATTTAACACATTTGACTTATTAAATAAATAGAACAACTTTTGATTACATCTTTTGTGTCTTTATTTCTTTAGCTTCAATAAACATCAATTTAAACCAGACACGATGCTATGCTAAATAAAAATGGTGTCAAACTCTTATTTTGATTTGGCCAGTTCACATTGGATTAATATTTGTTTCGCACAACTTTAGTTCTTTCCAAAACAAACTAGACTAATTATTTTAGCACAAAATTCTATGCGTAAACACATCTTTGTGTGTATTAGTGTGTTTTATTCATTTCATGTTTGTTTTTCGTTCGGTATACACCACAGTATACGCATTACAAAATAAATATGGCTGTAAGTGATGATGAAATGTTTGTTTCTAATTTTATTTTATGTAAAATTATTTTTATTCTCAATCAACCTTTTTTATTTTAATTAAATAAAAAAAATTTTTCAATTTGTTAATAATAAAATATTATAACAAAAACTTGAATTCAATAATAAAAAATAAATAGCATAAAATCTATTTATCTACTTTTGAATTCATATTCATATTTACACTACAATAGCCAACTGAAGACTAAAAATCGCTCTGCAAAAACAAAAACACACAAGACCTGTGTTTTCATAAATGCATGTGTATTAGTTTTGTTTTCGTTGTGCGGCGTTGAAGCTGATAGAAAAATTGTTTCAACCAAAAACTACCCCCCTCACCGAAAATGCCAACAAACTGCCAGCACAACTAATCCAATGTGAACTGGCTCATTGAGTTATAAATTCCTTCACTTGACATCTACAAAAATCTTTAGGCGATATGTGTAAGGTAAAACCTATTATGGAGGGAAGTACTATAGCTGTGTTTTTACTTTCTTAGTAATGCAGGAAACTATATAAAATTGATAAATCGATTACACAGAAACCACGTTTTCAATTATACTCTGCCATTTTTCTTTACTTTATTACTATATAAAAATCGAAGTGCAAAATCAGTTCTTTCCAAAAATGGAGACTTTTAGTATTTATTATTGTGTTTTGTATATTGATAGTTGAGCTAACAAACTTCCTTTACATCGCTGTAAAATCACACATGTAAGGCTGTCGAAACCTGCTTAGAAGAAGAGGTTTTCTATTGGATAAATGCCAATTAAGAAAATCTGGGTTTAAAATCCGATTTTAAAAAAACCAATAGTTTATTGAGCTTTTATGTTTTAAGTCACTTTTTTTTTAAATATTCTTATCATATTTAAGGATATTTTGATACTCCAGATCAAACTGATTAAATTATTTCTTGTTTGCAAAATGTCTTTAAATCTGATATATAAAATAATTCTTCATGATATTGAAATACTTATTATTTCACTTACTCGTATAATATTTGTAACATATAATGTCGTTTATAATTATTTTCTGTGTTTATTACTAAAAAATTTTCACAATAAATGATAATGCTTTCGATTATACTTGGCAATTCTAGATTCTATACTTCAATCTAAGTTTTACTAAATAACCTTTTTAATGTATAGTATCTTTTGTGTGTCAATCTACGAGTATGCTTATTATTATATTATTATTATATTTATATAGTTAGAGATATAACTAAAATTAATATATTTTTTCCTATATTTATATAAATCTACGTTGAATATGGAACGTTCCTTTAAAAATAAATTTTTATATCATAAAATATGATATTATTTTAAAATATATATTAATCAAAAATGGAAATGCATTACTATGGGGAAAGCATATCCATACGGCCATTTCACTACTGCTTAGTGGATTTTATTATCGATTTTACAAGTTCTTTATAAAAATTACAGTTATAAGTTGCAATACAGGAGACGCCATTCGTAGTGCTTTTATTTTATTATTTTAAATAAAATTTTACAGCACGAAAGAACCTATTTATATATCCTTATAGGATATTGTGTTTCCATCAGAATCTTATTAAATCTTATTAAATCATCTTATTAAATTAAAACGAGGACAGAAATATTTTATTATTTAACTTAAAAGAAAATAATGCCTCAAAACTTTTAACTTAAAAAATATTTCTTAGTAAAATTTCTTGCTGAATACACGTATGTTGAATCAACAAAAAAGGTGTTGCAAATAACCACGATTTAGTTTCAATGTTGAAATGAAATCTTTGAATTCTATTACTTTAGAACATAACAAGTTTTTTTTGAGGAGCAGCCCCATCCTTAATATACAACATTCAACTTAAATAATAACATATTGTTAAAATCCGCTCACTTAATATTAAAATTTAGAATACAAAAAAAAAAAATCTTCGAAAGCACTTGTCTATTTAACTGGCATCTTGAGATATAAGGGGTTGTCATGGAATCCAATTTAATTGGAATTGGATTTAAAACCGACAAACAAAACGTGTTGGTGTTATGAAATCCAAGTTATCGGTTTTGTATTCGAACTTGAATTTTCATCGGTTTTAGGTGTTATAGAATCCAACAAGATAAAATAAGCAGTTAACAGCTGACGGAATTAACCGGCAAGCTATTGTTTTTACTTATTTTAGTTAAATAATTTGCAAAAATGTAAGTAAAAAAAAACGTTATCATAAAATATATATTTTTTTAAGTTTAATAAGTAACATTCGAGTGTTCATTTTACTTAAATAATCTTTAATAAATTGGAACAAAATTGTGATTTACATAATTAATAGCAAAATAGGGGAAAACACAAAACGGCAGTCTCCTGGAATTTATAACAGAAGGGTTCACAAAACGAAGAATACGCTATGTTAAATTTGTATTCCACGGATTTATAAGATGGATGTCTGTACGGCGTTAATAGAAAAGGTTCAGTGCCATACCCACAGTCCACTAATAATATTGATGTTCGGTCGCCTACCTCATAATTTCGAAGGAAATGCTGTCTTGCGCTGCTTATATTCCATACAAAAGAATCATGGCTGGAGCTGGGGTACCGTGCATCTACAGCCCGAATTTTCATGTCACCATCACAAATCTAAATAAAAAATAATATATTGTGTAAATAAAAATATAAATGCGATGACAAATTTAAAATTATGATTTACTTACAATTATTACATTCATACTGAAATATCCATTGCGATTGTAATAAAAATGCTCGTCAATACTGGGAATGGAATCCATGCCAACAGACCTCTGATAAGATCCTTTCGCTAAAAAGCGTAAAGTGGCTGCTAACTGCAACAAAGTTGGTATTTTTGTACGTTGCAAGTGCCGTTCAATAGTGTTAAGTACTTCTCGAAAAGCATCTTTGTTTAAGCAGTAAGAGGCTAAGAACCTGCACAACATTTATATATATGTATGTAAGTACATATTAAGATCTAGTAGCCAATAAAACATAATTACGCTGTCTGCGGCACTTCAAAAGGATTGCTGCAGTCCCTCAAAATTTTCTTGCCACCTTTTCAGAGTGTCCTTCTTCCAATAACAAAAATTCTGCAATGCCGAATACCAATTTATTTACTTACGAAATGTAGTCACTTTTTTTCTTTGTTTTTATTTAGGAAAAACACAACTTTAAGCAATATTTTAGTTCAATGTGCAAAATTTAAAAAAAATACACTTAAAATTGTAAACAAAAGAGCAAAAACAGAAAACAGCTTATTCGAATCGAAGTAACAAAACTGACATGTTTTCATGACACCAAATGAATCCAATATCTGATTTCAAAAGCGATAATTATCAAATCCCAATTGAATTCCATAACAACCCCGATAATTCGATATTTCTAATGGATAGATCTTTTACATTTTAACATGCTCACCGCCATTGTATTTTACCAGCCAAAACCGTGTTCTGAAAACGTTTTTTTTGTGTGTGAAATAAATCACATTTAAACTAAAGCGATAACATTTTACTTTCAATTCAACATCAACAGAACGAAATAGATAGAAAGCAATCGACCTAATTGTGATTTATCTACAACAAATTAACAAATAAAATTTAATTTTAAAGCTTTAAAAGCTTCAAAACAAAAAAACTCTGTATATTACATTTATACTTATTTTGTCCAAAATATGGAATAAACCGTAATAACAACAACAATAAAAACTAAATATCATCAGCAAAAGAAAGATGGTCTGTCAATAACCTCAAATCAAAAACCACATTAACAAATGTACTCGAGTAGAACTGTAGACAAATAGTCAAATGTGCAGACAAGCATACACAGATAAATTTTATATGTATTTGTAAGTTTCTCATACCAAAACAAATATTTATAATTGTGAACACTTTTCAACGAGCATGTACTCCAAAGAATGTTGTTGGCAATTTCTAATGACAAAGTGAATTTTTTTCCAAGTTTATTCAGTTTTTCTATTGTGTTATTGTAACGAAAAGAAAAGAAGTTTTGCTTTTTTATGCGGGTTCGATAAGACACGTAAGTAATTTATCATCTTCAAGGAAGTTAAAACTTTGTTTATTTGAAACTAACAACGAAAGTATAGGAAAATTATAAAAGGAAAAATTCCATCGTTTATTAGAAATAAAAAAATACTGACGCTGATAAAATATGATGGTTGTAAAACTTTAAATTGTAAATTTAAATAATCGCATTACGCGTTTCTACGCGACCTACAATAGTAACTTCTGGGTCCAATGACTTTGACTGGTGAAAACTTTGAAGATGTCTTCAACAAAAGTACAAACTCTTCTACAATTTTGTCTGGTAGTCGTCAACGAAAATGAAGTTGCACCCATGTACTTGGTGCAATAAGATGGCACAAGATGGATATAATCACGACTTAAGTCCCTGATTTTCTGGCGTGACATTTACAGTAAAGATGTAAATGGCCAAGTTTTTTTTTGGTTTTAAACGGTCCGAACAGATTATTGAATCTAATGGCAGTAGTCATCTTTAATTGAGGCTTTCGAAATGTTGCGTTTGTCTCAACTAACAAAACTAAAAATATTAATTTATATTTTGGTAGCAACAAATCCAAACACTACAAAGTGACCAAATATCTACATCAACTGGCACTGGTTCCTTGACCAATATTATTTATTAATTTTATTTTATAAGTTTTACATATTCAAATGCCCTTTTTCAAACATTAAACAGGATTTTTGTTACGCTCTACGAAAATTATGGCGAATTTATACTATGGCATTACTTTTTCTCAAACCGATTATTTTGTTATACAAACTTTGTGAATGCAGAAAAAGCTATAAGTTTTCATAATATTGCCATTTCCCGTCGTAACTGGCCGGTTTGTATTCGATGGCGAGCGCTTTCAATGCGTATGCATCATTTTCAAGCCACGGTTTAGTTTGTACTGGTGAGTAGTGTTAGCGTTCAGGCAGTTCTGTTATTCGGTTCGTAAAGGGTGTTTTTTTAAGCCCGATAGAACTTAAAATTGTAAAAAATAACACAAAAAATTAAATTGTATTCAAAATTTCTTTTTTATTCGAAGGATCAATACGTGACATTAACATTTGAAAATGATTTCGGCATATGGGCACCGCGGCTGTTCTTGACGAAGCGCATTCTGGACGTCCAATTTTGGGCCACTTTTTCGAGCACTGCTGGGCGTATGTCACGAATAACAAGAACAATGCTGTCCTCCAAGGCGTCAATTGTTGCTGGTTTATCAGCATAAACCAGTGACTTCACGTAGCCCCACAGGAAATAGTCGAGTGGTGTCAAATCGCACGACCTTGGAGGCCAATTGACAGGTCCATTTCTCGAAATCAACTTATCGCCAAATTTTGATTTCAATAAGTCGATGGTTGCGTTCGCTGTATGGCACGTAGCGCTATCCTGTTGAAACCACATCTCGTCCGGATCAATGTCATCCATATTTTCAAACAAAAAATCATTGATCATGGTGCGGAAACGATCTCCATTGACCGTAACGCGAGCTCCGGCCTCATTTTTGAAGAAATAAGGTCCGATGATGCCACCAGCGTGAAAACCGCACCAAACGGTGCATTTTTCTGGATGTAATGGAGTCTGTAGGGTCTGTTGTGGATTGGTCTCACTCCATATGCGGCAATTTTGCTTATTAACAAACCCGTTAAGCCAAAAATGCGCCTCATCGCTGAACACAATTTTGCGATAAAACAACGGGTCAGTTGCCAACTGCACTAGAGGCCAATCGGCGAAAGAACGACGCATATAATGGTCTCGTGGCTTCAATTCCTGCACCAGCTGGATCTTATACGGGTGTAGGCCGAGATCTTTGCGCAAAATTTTCCACGTAGTGGACGGACAGAGCCTCAATTCCTGCGACCGACGACGAATTGATAAATTTGGATCTTCTTCCACACTTTCGTTTACAGCGGCGATATTCTCTTCAGTACGCACATTCCTTCGACGTGTTGGTGTTATTGCATCCTCTAGAGAGTATGTGGTACGAAATCTATCGACAGTTCGACGAATGGCTTGTTCAGATGCACGATTATGTACGCCATAAAAATGACGAAGTCGTCTATAAGTTGCGCGAATCGACGACTGATTTTCAAAGCAAATTTGGATTATTTTGTAGCGTTGTTCAAGCGAGAGTCTATTCATGATGATTTGTCAGAGTATACTGAAACAAATAAAAAAAAAATGTTTCATCAAAATTTCATTTTTTGTGTTACTTTTTACAATTTAAAGTTCTATCCAGCTTAAAAAAACACCTTTTATATATTCAGGTAAGCAGAATACCAGCCACCTGTCATTTGTATGCAAAGTGAACCTAACGATACCTCCGTCTTTTATTATCCTGTAGGTACGTGTGTCCGTCTGAGGGTGTTTTTCGTTTGCCCATTGGCATAAGTAGTTTCAATGGTGTGAAAATTGTGTCTGAGGTCGTGTTTACCTGTTCGTTTATAATGTCGTTGTTGAATGTTTTTGTTTTGTAGATTTCCATATTTTCAAGAATGTCTAGTCTTCGTCCTTTTTTGCTAGGATGTAATAATGTTATACATTCATCTATTTCCCTTGGCGTGTGTCCGTGAGTGTCAAGGTGTGATGCAAAGTTTGAATCTTCTCTTTTCCGTTTGTATGAGAGTATGTGTTCTGCAAACCTTGTTTTTAGTGTTCGTCCAGTTTGCCCTATATAGGTTTGTTTGCAGGTACAGGTAAGTCTGTATACCCCGCTGGAATTAAATTTGTCAGTTGTTTCTGTCGTAGTTCTGAGATAGTGTCTGAGGGTGTTTCCACTTTTTAATGCTGTGAGTATTCCTTCGTTTTGAAAAAGGTTAGTTAGTCTGTATATTTCTGGTCCTGTGTAAGTAAAGGTGTGCCGTCGTGTTGTATCGGCTGTCTTCTTGTCTTCTCTATTTCTCTTCTTAGTGTTGTATTGTCTATGTAGTTTATCGACGGTGGTGGTTTTGTAGCCGTTATACATAGCTATGGCGTAGATTGTGTCGAGTTCCCTCCTGTACTTATCTGAAGTAAGTGGAATTATCCCAAGCCTGTGTATCATATGTCTAAACGCTGCTAGTTTGTGTTGGGTAGGGTGGTTTGAGGTGTTGTGGATGGTAGTGTCCGTTGTTGTTGTTGGTTTTATATAGATGTCGAATGTTAAATAGTCAGTTCCTCGTGTTATAGTGATGTCAAGATAATGTAAATTTCTGTCTTACTCTTTTTCCATTGTGTATGTAATCTTATAATGAATTGTGTTTAACATTTCTAGAATTTGTCCGCCGTTATCTTGCTTGAGGATGCATATAATGTCATCTACGTATCTTTAGTAATGAGTTATTTTGTGTTTTTCCATGAGTGTTTTTACGTGTAGTGATTCGAGATGTTGCATGAAAATTTCCATGAAGATTGCGGAAGTTGGGTTTCCCATACCGAGTCCATCAGGTAATTTGTAAAAGTTGTTATTGAATCTAAAGTAGTTTTGTTTTATTATTGCCATATCTATAATATCAGCGATGTATTGGCTTTCGTACAAATTGTCTAGTGTGTTGCGTAGAATATCTAAGATTTCATGTGTTGGTATTTAAGTATATAGATCCTTGATATCAAAGGAAACGAGTCGCGTGATTTCGGTTATTTTTATGTCCTTAAGTTTATCAACGAGGTCTTGTGTATTACGTATAGTATATGTGTTTTGTAAATTTATCCTTTCCTTAAGTACGCTGGTGAGGTGTTTAGCTAGGTGGTATGCCGGTGTAGGTCTGTAGTTTATAATGGGTCTCATTGGTATGTTTTCCTTGTGTATTTTTGGTTGTGCTTTGAGCGTCGGTGGTCCTGGATTCATGTTCATGTACATGTATACCTTTCCGTCAGTAAAAGTTTTGCTGCGTTTTAATAGGTTGCGTATTTCCTTTTGGAAGGACTCAGTTGGGTCATTCTTGAATTTGGTGCAGTTGGTCTGCTGTATAAATTGTTGTGTTTTGTCTATGTAATCTTCTTTGTGCATTATTACTGTCGTATTTCCTTTGTCAGCCTTTGTAATTATTGGGTCATTGTCCCGTAATTTTGCCCTTATCTGTTTAGCAGTTTTTTGCTCCTTCCTATTGTCGGTTTGTTTTGTTAGCTTTGTAAATTTACGCTCCATTCGTTTGTATTTGTGTAAAAATGGTGGAAATATATGGAATAGATTATGTTTAGTCAATATGTCGGCTACCTCTAAGTGAATTCTGTATAATTCCTTGTTAAGTTTGTCTTTTTTGATATAAAGTGAGCGTATTTTAGCCTTTATCCACGTTAGTTCTGCTGTACGTTTAGCCTGCTGCGAAGCGTAGGTTTTTGTGGTGATGTTAACAGTTGCGTAGCGTGGCGTAATGTTGTTGTCAATATATTGTTTGTCGTACCGTATGTTTGCGATCGTCTTGTGCAGTTTTCGTTTACGCTGATTCTTATAGGCAGAAAAGCAAAAAGTGAGATACCATCAGAATTAACTGTATGGTTAGATTTCTTCAAATGTGGAGGAACTGAGTACAAAAGAGATCAAGTCAAAAGAGTGAAATAAAAATTGATCTGCTGGTACTTGCTATAAATTACAAACGAATGGAATGAAAATGCTTATAATTAGAACCTTTTCTACTGCAGAAATTCTAAATTTTTAACTTACAAGTGAACGCTTTTTTATATTTATATGAGTACCTGTACAAATAATGGGCCAGCTGGATTTGTTGTTTGATCTACAAGAAATGTTTTTTTACGAAATTAACTGGTCCCTTTGTTACCTGTTAAATACCGTTTCTCACTCGATCTAATTTCCATTCTCACATTCCTTTTGCCAAGTAGATTCTGTACTTCAATCTTAGTTTTACTTTTAATGTTTAGTGTATTTTGTGTGCCAATCTATCAGTATATTTATCCATAGTCAAGGAGAATATATTTATGATTCTGGTACTCGTATTTTTGTTAAATAAATAAAATTAACATATTTTTTCCTCATTTACGTTAATCTATATTAAATGTGCTAGATTCCTTTAAAGTTAAATATTGTATGATATTGTTGTTAAATGACATTATCATAAAATATTTATTATTCAAAAATTAAAATTTATTACTGTGCGGAAAGCACATCCATATGGCTATTTCACTACTGGTCATATAACTAATCAGTGGATTTTACTCACATTACTTTTGCCAAGGAGATCAGAGCAGATAGCATAAGTATAGAATATTTCACAATGAAAATCTCGAAATTTCTTTTTCGCAAGTCAAACCCAAGCATCTTTAGAATAAAACCAAAATGTATTTTCGCAATCTGAAATAACTTCTTCTTAGTAAAAAAAATAATTGTTAAAGATAAACATCATCAAAGTGCAACTCAATCTGGCATTAGTAGTCTGATACTCCGGCCATAGCACTGGAATATGAAATTGAATTTTAAAATCTGTTATTTAAATAAAAAATCTGCTATTTTCGCTCTATTTGCTACATGCATGTAGCAGTGCAGTGGAAATACTAAAGACCCTTGATAAAGGATGGAAGTGTCATTAAAGCAGTAGTAGTTAGTTGGATAGGATCACTGGATGAGTATGCTAACTGCTAACTTAATTTAGTGAAGATTGATACGAATCAACAATATTTATTTATTATAAATATAATGGTTGCTTATTAATAAAATAAAATTAATACTTTTACATAAAAAGTTTCAAATAAATTTCTTCTTCTTGTTGTTTAAAAATACGCCGCCAGACATTGGCAGTTGTAAAAAATTAATAAAAAAAAATAAATATAATGAATATATTTTTCCTAAAGTTCTTTAACTAAGTTTTCTTCAAGCTTTCGCTTTAACACTTTCGACAGTCATTTGGGATAGAAAAGAAAAGGCTGAAGACACAAGTTAGATTTCAGCAAATGTCAGATTTTTTAGAGATGGTGTTGTCTGCTATTCCTATTGTTGCTGTTATTGTTTCTGTAATTGTCGTTAACCTTAGTTTTGATTTCGTTAACTTTCCTTTAGTGTAAATGTTTTTAGGGCTGTTTTCTCTCCTTTGTACATAACGTACAGTACAACAACTGACAAGATCATTGAAAGCACACCCAAAGCAAAAACAAAAAAATGGCTTTACAAATCTTAATAAGAACAAATAACATAAAAAAAGACCTTTAAGACATTAACTTTAATAAAGATTTTGTATGTAAGCAAGCAAGCAAACAAGTTAGTAAATGTTGTTTTGCTATTTTTACTCTTAATGTCATCTATATCCCGCATTAAAGCACAATTTCTATTGTCTGACAAAAACGGAAAAAATCTATTCGGCAGAAAAATCCACCAAAAAAAAGAAGACACTTTTAACCAAGTAACCGAATAGAAGTGTCGTGGAAACGTTAGCAACTAGAAAACGTAGACAATAGGAATACACACACACACACACACAAATACTTGTACGTTTCATGATAAAAAGGACATTTTTTGTCAGACGTATAATGAAAAGGTAAAGTTCAAAATCTAAAAGCGTTCATAACCAAATAATTTTTGTTGTTGTTGTTGTTGTTATTTTTACTTTTTGTTTTTATTGTATTTTATGCCAGTAGTGTCAGTATTTCGGTCCAAAATATGCTTGAAGCTATAAGTTTTTTGGTGTTCAATTTTTTTCTTTAAATCAGCTTAGAAACTCTTCTTCTTCTTCTTCTTGTTATACGATTTGCTTTTGTGCCTGCATTTTGCTTTTGTGTTAGTGCTAGTTTTTTTTTATTTTTTTAGTGCATGTTTACCGCGAATTCGTGAAACGTGATGCAATGTTACGCGTTCCAAAATATTCATTTGTTCTGCCATTTGGCTTAAAAGGAACCTTTGTGTGTCGTTTTCTTTTTTTGTCTGCTTCTCTTGGCTTTTTTCTTTTGTTTAAAATAAAGTTTGCTGATTAATATTTTTTGCTTTGTGCTCAAAAAATCACAGATATTAATTTAAAAAATGTTTTCTGCTTTGTTTTTGTTTTTCGTTAAAATGATGCTACAAAAAAATAAAGAACTTTAGTAAAAACGAAAAGTAAATGTCAACGTAATAGATTTGATTTTTGTAAATATGTTTAGCAAATGGTATGGGATAATAAACACTTGGTAGTTGCAAAACAAGATCTAGCATTAAGATAATGAACATAAAGGCTTCAAATTCAATTATTGAATAGATTATAACTGGAAAGAATTCAATATATTTCCTCCAATTCGGTTTTCGATACACGTTTCGTTTAGTGCAGCGTAGAGACTTTGAAATGAAAATTTTCATTTATTGATTTTATAAAGGAAAGAGGAGGAAAAAGTCTCATAAAGAATAAGAATTTGGATCTGTGCTATTTTCAAATGTTCTGTTCATTTCACTTTATAACGACCTTTTGACATTTTTGATACCGATAGATGACAAAAACTCGCTGGTGTGGACAACAAAAAATGTCTAGTTTTCTGTCGATTGAATTTGTCGAAATTTTTGGCAAGAGAAATAATGGGTGTCCTGTTTCTTTTCCGCAAGTTATGATTTTACTTACATTCAGTTATTAACGTCCCTCGGATTTTTCAACAAGAATTTTGTTTTTCAATTGTGGCAACACCAACATTACAGTTTTGACATTTAATTATTTGACGTATTCGCAGTAGATGCATTGGCAATTACAGGGACTATGAAAATAGTGGTTCTATTACAGTTACATATAGTAAAATTCGTGATATTTTCAGACAATATAATCGCTCTTCTCAGTTCGCTATTAAGAATTTGGTCGTTAAATTTGAGTCGATACGCTCGATACAAAATGTGCGAATACCAACGCGTGTTCGACCGGATCGCTCAACTGAAAATATCCCAGCCATGAGGCACCGTGCTGAAGCATATCCAATTTTGTCAATTACTCGACGTTTTCAACAATTGGGGTTATCCAAAACCACCACATGGCGAATTTTGCATAAGGGTTTGACTTTGAAGCCTTACAAGGTTCAACTGGTGCAGGAATTGAAGCCGACTGGCCATTCACATCGCCGTAGATTCGCCTTATTGAACCAGGAACAACCGGCTGGTTTTTCTGAAAAAATCATCTTTTCTAACGAAGCTCTTTTTCACTTATCAGGGTATGCAACAAGCAAAATTGCCGATTGCTCAACGTGTCACTGTATGGTGCGCTATGTGGTCTAGCGGAATCATTGGGTAGTTTTTTCCAAGATGAGGCTGAAAATGCAGTAACGATCAATGGATTACACTACCGCGAGATGTTAACAACTTAATTTTGGCCTGGACGTGGATATCAATGACATGTGATTTCAACAGAACGGTGCCACTTTTTCGATCGCATAATTTTACGACATCAACGACAATAATCCACTCTTCTGGATTATTTTTTGTAGGGTTATACGGAGCCAAAAGAATCGATTTCACTCTGAAATCTCAAAATTCGTGATGTGGTTAACAAAATACGACCGCCATTTTGCCAAAAAGTGATTAAAAACTTGGATGAAATAATCGATATCTATCAGCGTTGTCGTGGTGAGCATTTGCCAGATATCTTTTTTCATTCATAACACAATAAAAGTTTTAATCATCTTAATCTAAATTTTTTGTTTTATTTTTTTTTAAGAAAACAAATTTCTTGTTGACAAATTCTTTATTTTTAAATACTAAAAGTTCTTCTTAGTTGTCTCAAAGGCTGGTATGATTAATCTTCTTAAATTAAGTAAAGAAAACTTGATTTTTTAGTTGACCCTGTAAGGACTGAAGTCTTTACTATTCCTGACTGGACTAAGTTTATCTGCAACTGAGAGTTAGTAAAACTTGTAGATGTAACATTACGCAGTAGGTATAATACCCATATTAAATGAAAACGTAAATGAATATATTATGACCTGTCGCTTGTTCCAACAGTTTTGGAAATCATTAAAGTTTGATTTGGTGTTTGATTTTTTTTGAATGTTAATATCTATCAGCATGTGATCCTTATTCTAACGCCAACTAGAGCTTGTCAGCTACCGTCTCTGCCTCGTCTAGCTATAGTTTGGAAGTATTGTATTCTATTTCGCTTTTAGTATTAGGCCAGTTGATACTAGTAGTAACTTACCTGCGGAAATGGATCTTTCCACTGCTCTGAATTATATTCTTGTGTGTCTACTGACAACATCAAACATACAATTTAATAAACAAAAAAGTATCATAATCAGTATGTGGCTAAAAAGTTTTGTGAGACTAGTAAGATGACAGTATAAGAAAACAATCCCAACTAATCGTGAAAAGCTCATCCGAGAACAGTTGACAATTAATTAAAGTCCACTCAACTTCCTAAATTAATTTTATTTTTATTCTAAAAAAAAAGTTGCCTGCCTGCATATCGTACCATATTGATAGCTCTAATGAAGATTGAGAAAAGGCTTTGCAGCTTTAAGGACATTTAAAAATAAAAATAACTGACAACTTTTCAAAGCAAAATATTCCTCTAACTCCGTAAATCAAAAGATACGATTTAATTTTTTTAGCACAGCTCGATTTGAATCCAAGTTAAAATTGACAGTCAATAAATTTGTTTAAAGAATAGAAATTTCAATGAGTTTACCAAGTATGAGTTGGATTTACATAGTTTTTATTACAGCGATCAAATACTTTTCTAAAAGTTTTAACGCTCCATCTTTTATGACAAAGAAACATATTTTATGTTTTTTTTTTACTCTTTGGAAATAGATCATTTCCTTCCAAATAAAGGAATTAATGTAATTGTTTCAATTTACATTTAAACTATAATTACGACAATATTAATTTCAAAAAAATAACAGGGTCAATTTAGTAAATAGAACTTGATTACATGACCATATGGAACAACCCATATTATCAATGGTATTCTTTTCAATTTATTTTAATTTGGTTATTTTTATCTGGCTAAAGTCGGTGATTGCTTGTATTTATTGTATTTAAAGGAAAAGAAGGAAAATAAACAATAAGAAGAAATCCTTTGACTGCAAATGCTACAAAATTATATTAAAAAATAAAAATAAACAATAAACAATAAAACCCTTCCATTAACAATAGCAACAGAGGAATAATAACAACAATTGTAAAGGAAAAGCCCTTTGTCTTTGGTTCCTTCAAATGCAGTACAGGTATGTTGAAATGTAGAACTTTGCATGTCATATACACCAAACAAACAAACAAGCAAACTAACAAATAAACAAAATGAAACGATACAAAACAAAAGAAAAGTGAATTGATTTTGCAGTTGAAACCAAACAACAAACCAAACAATAAGTTTTGCATTTTAAGTCTAAGACGAAGAATAATCCTGAACTTTTGAATGCAGAAACCAAAAGAAGCAAAAATGATAAATGAAAAACACATACACACTACATACACACACAGAAACAGTAACACAACACATTATAATGAGGGTTTTGTTGCAGTTGGCGATGCAACAACTGCCATTTAAAATGCTGCTGTTACTGCTGGTAAAAATGGTGATGATGATAACTATAAAAGACGACTGACTAATGGCGGGAGAAGTTGAACTTTTAGAGACTTCTTCAGTTGCAATTGCTTTGCTTCGAGTGTAACTCATTCTTCAATAAAATTTACTAAAAGTATAAAGAATCATCATCATTTAAAGATGATTTTAACTTTGTTATTAGTATTTCTTTTCTTCTTCTATAATTTTTTTTTTTAATACAAACCTTTCATTTTCATTACACAAGCTTGAAACCAAATTAAATATCAAACAAACAAACAAACAAACAGATAAAAAAAATAGACAAAAAAGAAGCAAAAGACAAAGGTAAGCAATAACAACAACAACTAATATTTAAATGGCCATAAGCTATAAGTAGATAAAAAAATAAATAAATATTAGCATTTGGTTATTGTTGGAGCAAATTATAAAAATAATTGAAGCCTAACCTCAATAAAAACTATTTGTCTCTAAATGAGAGCTGAAAGGTTTAAGTCAGATATTAATAAAATATTAAATTTCATGAGCATAGAAACATTTAATGTTCTTTACAAAAAAATTTTCTTTTATAGGACATAGATAGTAAACGACGATGTGAAGAATCCAAAAAATTAACGAAATTCTTAAGGCTATAATTACGGACATATTTTTTTTGGTAGGCGCTGCTAACAGCATTTGTAAAAGTCCAGTTCTTTTACAATTTCCTTTCCTACTTGATTGAGTCGAACATATAGCATTATGGTCTCTGGTTATAATGAGAGTTTCTTGATTAAGTCCTAAGAGTTTGTTATATAATTGTGAAATAAAAAAAATTAATAATACACTAGCATTTAGTTAATATTGTCTATTATCTATTGAAAATTGTTAACATTTCCTATACTCTGGTAAGATCTGATTCAAGCAAATGGTATACATTTCTCGAATAATAATGGAAAAATTTTGATTTAATATAAGTAGCACGCCTACCATACCATTCCAGATACTATTGCTATGAACTGGGCAAATTAAGAGAGTTACTTGTTCAAAAGTTCCGTAACTTTATAATTTCCTACTTTGTACGGATGGTTTAAAGCCTATTATCTAATTTGGCTAGTTATTTGCTAGAATGGGAGTTACTTTTAAAAAAATGTTAAGACCCTAGATGGTATAGTACAGCAGTCTAGTAGTTTGTAAAATCTTGCATGGGCGACACAACACTCACAGTCCTAATCTAACCAACAAATTTTCAATTACTACTATTGCATTAATAAGATAATTCCAAGTGTTCCAAATTTATATGATATAAAACCCTAACTTAGAGTACAAAATGCCATGCCCACTTAAAATGTATGTTCTATTTTATCTATCTGTTCGCTGGTGTTCAAATGTCACAATTTCAGGAAGAGCGGTTCAGTGGATTAAGCTGCTATCTGTTTCCGATAAACACACAACATATTGACTAACTAATTTAAATTATTTTAAATAAAAAAAATATAAAAAAACAGAAAACGCACGTGCTACACGCAATCATGCAATAAGCACATTTCAAATATTAATCGCCAAGGCGACTTAAATATGTAACACAACTACAGAAGAAACTTTCAACAAAAAGCCCAACCCGAATGTCGCGATTCATGTTCATTTGTAAAAGACACATTGGATTAATACAACATTCCGAAAACACATAAAAATCATTAAATCGAAAAAAAAATTATTTGATTCAGTTAAATGTACAGGACAACGTATACGATTTACTAATTAAAGCTCAAACCTTAATATCAATATGAATTTCAATTAGAGAGTTATCATCGATAAAAGGTGTTAAATCCTGAAATTAATCAAACCTTTGGCAACAACAGCTTTTGGTTTCCTAATTTTTTTTGTAACAATCCATTATTATGAGCCAGTTTTTTAATATATATACCTATATACACCTATATCCCGCTCTCCGGGAAAATTGTATTAAAATTTATAAAAATGTTAGTGTGAATGTGCTTATTTATTTATTTATTTATTTTTTGTATTCTTTTTAACTGCCAATAATCCAAAATGTTTATTGCTATTAGCGTCATTTAAAATTTCCTTCATTCCACACATCGGTCAGAGATATATGTTCCAAGAACTTGATTACTTCAGGGACAGTTTCGCGTTCTTAGCAATGAGCAATCCAAGAAACATATATAATCTGTACTAAAATATAGATCACTTACTGTTTACCTGTTAAATAAAAGTGCCTCGAACGAATATCTGTTCAGCAAAGTCTGATTAAATAAATCATGCAAGTGCAAGATTGTTGTTTTCCATCCTTTCATTCTTAATTTTATTTATAATTTTTGTGATTATAGAAAGCCAACAACGTAAATAATTTCAAAGTCTGCCCATAACAATTTAAAAGATGAATTCCAAATTCCAAACTAGAAATTTAATAAGCGTCAAGAAGTTGCTTCATATACATTTTCGCACCTTTTTACTTAAACCGAATGTCGTTCATATAAGTATCATCCAGCAAAAGCAAAGGGAATTTGGTTTTCATAACAACATATCGCGCACGCATAACAGCTATTATTGAGAATGTGATTTATACCATAGAATTTTTTTCATAGAACGTCGTTATTCAGAAATTTTCAGAGAAAGAATTTCAATATAAAAATTAATAAAAAAAAAACTCTTTAATTTACGTGCCTTCCGCAACGGAAAAAGGTTTAAAGTTTACGAACAAATATATTTTCTTCTGAAGTTTTTTTTTATTAATTTAACTGTTCTATTGTTTATAGCTCACGTCTTAATTGGTCACTTAAAATTATGTCTATAGGTCGCATAATAAAAGGCTTGGCAACTAACACTAATTTTACAGCAAGAACTGCCGTCAATTTATTAACCAATTTTAAAAATTTTTATTTTATCACTGTTTTATGGCAACGTTACCAAATAATTATTTGAAGAATATTCTAATATATTATTTCATTACATATAAAGAGTTATAAATAATTTTTTGGTAAAAATTTTTTTTGTTTAAAAAGTACAATTTGTTTGAAAAGCCAATGACAAGCTCTTTAGACCAGTTATTGTTTAAAGATATTTGAAAAATTTTATTTTTAAATTGTAATTATTATAAAATGTTTTCATTAGAGATAGCTTTAGCTAATGAAACCTTTTTAAAAGTAATTTCAAAAGATGTTCTTTTTTAAAGTACTACTTATAAAAAGTATTTCCAATAACAGGTAGTGTTTATAAAAATTACTTTCGTGAAAAGTTCTTCTTACAACATAAAACATATTTGTACTTTTTCGTTTTAGAAACTTTTTACATCAACATATTTCTGGAAGGGTTGTTTTTCAACAAGCAATACTTTTTCGGAAAGTACTTTACAAAAAAAAAATTATTTGTGTACGTTTTAAAAGCAACAAGTTGTGCACTATTTTTTTTATTTATTTAACTATACAACTTTTCACATTAAACAAGAAAAGCTAAATAAAGATTAACATTTCTTTTTTATTATTACTTATTTACAGGTATTAAAAAGAAAATAAAATATTTAATAAAAAAAACTATCATAAAAATGTATTCAATTGAATTGTAATTAAGAGTATGTTTCTTATTACAAAACGCAAATATTTTATTTTATTTTATTGTTTTTTTACTTACAGAATTATACCATAAAAATACCCAGGCTACCGGTTATCGTACTTGTAGAAAAATCAAAAGGTAAGAATTTAATTAAACTGGATCATAAAGTTGCACTAAAAGAAATTAAAGCAAACAAACAACAAACAATAATTTTCTTTCTCACACATAAACAACCAATCAGATTATTAAATTAAATGTTTTAAGAAAAAGTACTGCTCCTCTATCTTGATGAGCTAATTCGGGGAATAGAAGAAAGGAGGCAGTTTAACACATTTAGATTTGTTTTTAGATTTGACTTAGTTTTAAAAGATAAAAAAAATATAATAGATTTACTTTTATTATGTACACAGTTGTAAGTTAAATACGAAATCATTTCACTTTTTTAACAGTTATAATATGTATAACAACAAATCATTAAAGTAGCAATGAACTCATTATTAGTTTTTTAAGGTCTTAAATAGAAAAATATGCCAAAGAATTTTTCAGCTTAAATTTTAAAGAAATTGAGGTTTGTTTATCTCTTTAAATCAAGTATTTAGTTTAAAAATAATAAAGAAACACAAAAAAACAAAAACAAATCTAGTCAACAGGAAGCCTACAGTGGGTTTGTTATATGACTTAGTTTATAAAGTTATTATTGATTTAAGACTTAGCTGCTGAAAAATTTATCATTTCCGAATTATAGCATTTAAAGCAAATACTACCATGCTTATATTCCTTTGTTAGAAGCGGGCATTTAAATGAAAAGGTTCATTTAATTTATCTTTAGTTTTTAGGTTCGCCTAATAGTCTGGTAATAATTTAATTGAAAATTATTTGTGAACTTTGTATGATTTTTTTAGCTTGGGGGGAAATTTTTTAATTTTTTTTAATAGCAAGCGTTTACACGACGAGCTCTCCTATAAAATGCTTTTAGGCATTCTGTGGAATTAAAACCTTTCAACATATTTTATTTATTAAAATATTTTATTCTTTCTATATAAACCTACTGAACATTTATTTAAAAACCTTTAATGGCTTTGAAGTAAAAAATAATTTAAGGCTAGCAATCAAATCATATTTACCCTAAATAAAATCAATTTCTGATTGTTTTCAATAAAGTAAACTTGCTGAAAAATTATATGTTTCGTGGCCACTTTTATTACGAAAAATATTTTACAAAATATTTGATTTAATAACTAATTTAAGAACTTCCATAATTGTTAGCTTCAAACTAAAAAAAGAACTTCAGGCAAGATATAGATTCTATTTCTCAGACGGTTTAAAATTAATAATAAATAACGTCTATATAACAATTATTTAATAACTTAAGAAAACTTTTAGAATATCACTATTAAAGACTTATGACTTTTATTTTTACACATCTCTTACCACGCGATAATAAATATTTCGCTACCTTAACAAAGTTAAAAGAGATCATTAAAAATATATTAAGAAATACTACTAATGCTACACTCCCATAATTAAAATGTATAGCGACTTTATATCTCGCTTGCTTGTACTATTTATTTATATTTATTTTAGATGCCTGTTATTCTAAACTACCCAGAAAAAAGGGCCGTTAATGTTTTTTTTATATATAATTTTACAATGTATTTTACTTTGTATAAGCGAATGCTAATCTAACTCTTTAACATATCTTAACGACACATTTATAAAGATCTCTGAATCTAAGACATTTAATATTAAGGTTGATAAGTGTTATATACCACTTAACAGCTGAAGTATAACTATAATCAAATATATGTTGCAATGTATGGTGATTATAATTTGTAGTTAAATTCCTTGTGGTTGCCCCTATTTCAATAAAATTTTGGTTCTGTATCAGTGCTCAATCTTATTTCAGACAGTTTAAATAGCGCTGTAATAAGATGCTTTTAGCTTTTCAAAGAGCCGAAAAAATATATTCATTTATCTTTTGCCTTGAGGTGAACATTTTTTAATTAAAAATTTTATAGTCAATATTTAACGTTTTCATAAAAAAAACAGTAAGAAGGCATAAAAGATATTATAAATATATAGACATAAAATATATTATTCTCTTTAAGTTATCCTTATAAGTAACCACTTATCTACATTTATGACGCATAAACCGTAAAAGCCTTTTACCTGACAAATTTTATGAACAAACTTTTATAAACTCTTAACCAATTTAACCCCACTATGCATCAGCATCTTGAACATAAATTGGTTAGACTGGTTTTCTAAATAAGCATAACATTGCTCTGTTAAACTTAACAGTGTTAATGTTGAATCTTTATCATTTATGATAACAGCAGCGACGCCAGCAGATAATGCATAAGCTTAAGCAATGTCTGTCCATTTGTATCTGAGTCTGTCTGTCTGTTTGTTTGTTTGTTAAGATTTATATTTCGTTAACAGTCTAACGAGTTGCTAAAAGTAGTTGTTGTTGTTGTTTTAATTCACTCTTTATTAAATGGAATAAAAACGACATGACTTGACATTCTTAATTTGCTGTAAGCTATTACTACTCTCGATACTTTTGCTCTCTACTTCAGTTTGTCTCTTCCCTTCATGTTTTTTATTACAGCTACTCAGCTGGCTTTATTCTTTGTGTAGATGTGTGACTTAACTACTCAGTTGTTCAGTTGTACATTTCAATAGTGAGAAGTTGAAGCGTCATTGATTCTTAAGTTATCGGCAAAAAAAGTAATAAAAAATTAAAAAAAAAAAAATTTAATTTGTGTGAAATTTTTAATTTCTTCCAGCCCTGAAAGTTTATTTATTCGTTTGTTCGTCTAAACGACGATTGTTAAAACGTTTAATTGTTCCTTCTAAACCGTTCTCTCTTCGTCATTGAAATTGTAATTAAAATAAAAACAACAACAAAAACAACAGTAACACCAACAAAAATATCTCGTGCTTATTTTTAAACAACTTTTTGTGTTTAATTCTTTTTCCATGCACGTCGCTAATGTTGTAGATAACAACAACATGGGAAATTTTAATGCTCTTGGTAGTCGTTGTTGACGTCGTCGTGACAACGTTGCTGTCGTTGTTTATAAAAAAGAGAGTAAACAATTTTAGCAACAACGGCAGCAGTACAAAAAACGTTGAAACGAAATAAAATTTTGTTAGCCACACTAATGTCAGTACGGGTTTGGTAGGTTTAGTCTTCACTCAGAATCCATTTTATTAATGTGTCTTTAAAACAGTCATTGCGGTTGCGGTAAAAAACGAAACAAAATATTCAAGAATAAAAAAAGTACGAAAGCAAAACAACAACAAGTTAAAAGAAGTAATCTAGCATGAAATGTAATTAAATAATAAAAATAAATTTAAATAAAAATTCCTCTAATTGAAGGTTTTAAAGCAAAACAAAAAGTGTTTGATAAAACAAAAGACTTAAGACACAAATGCCTTTTATACAAAGTTCTGTGGAAAAAAATGTGAATAAAATTAAATCTCTTAGTTAAAATATATTGCAAAATATTTTGAATAAACCGTTATAAAATTCCCAGCCAAAATTAAGTGTTTAAAATATGCAAATCAAAATAATTTTAAAATATCATTAATTAGCTTCAGTTGCAGAGAAATTACTTTTATTAACAGTCGCACAAGCTGCCCCCGTAAAAACGATTGTGTTAAGTACTAAATAAAATAAAGTTAAATAAGAAAAAAATAAATAAAATAAAAATCTTAAAAAATAAAGGTGTTGTTTTATTTATTTTTGTTTTTCGGGTTTTAAAAACGTAACTACAATAAAAATGAAAACGAAGGTTTTATTACATCTAGAGTGCTGAATGAATGAATAACTTTTATTGTTTGTAAGTATTACAATATATTTTTATTTACTTTTATTTTTTACATTTTAACAAAATATCTTTGTTTATATTGTTAAGTAATCATAAAATGTTTTAAGCAAAATTAATAAAAGAAAGTCCAAAAATTTAGGTGAAATTTATTCGTCAAAAGTTTTAAAAGAAAACGAAATTTATTGTGACATTGGTAAGGGAATATGTAGAATACACGAGTAATATTATAGCAATATTTTTAAGATATTTTAAATTTAAGAATGTATTTTGAATAAAACTTAGATTATTAAAAAAAGGAAAACTTATCAAATTTCAATCGGAATTATGGCTAAAAGCACGTGTCACAAAAGCTTATTTTTATTAAAATGTTATTGAATTTTTATAAAAAATTATAATTATTTTTTTAAACTATAAAAAATAAGAATTAGATTTTTTAAAATAGATGAAAACATAAATGTTTTTGTTGTTTGAATTTACATATATCAAGTATTATAGGTATACAAATTTATAATGTCGATTTTTTTTACTTAAAAAATATATTTTTTATAACAACAAAATGAGTTGATACACTATTCAAAATATTGTTTATTGTTAGCCAACTTAACGGCCTCGGTTTTACAAGTCTCTTATAGCCTGCTCTGAAGTGAAGCGTATTCCTGTAAGGATATTCTGGTAGTTAGAAGGAACAAAGTCTGCACTGTTAGGAGCGTAAACTAAAATACGAAATTCACTGCTTTCCAAGTAGTTTCTGGACGGCGATATAACATCTGGCCGAGCGCTATCATAATGGAAGATTATAGCCTTCGAATGTTCTGATCAAACGAATCGTCTGAACCGACTTTAACTGATTATAATACAATACACCCTTCCGATCCCACCAAATATAAAGCATTAGCTTGGCCTCATGGATATTCGACTTCGGCATTAATTTGGCTGGTTGACGGAGTTTTGTATCCATTTTTCATCACCAGTTGCAATACGATGCATATATGACTTCTTTTTGTAGCATTCAAGCCTCATTCCAGCATGCATAATATTCTTTCAACGTCTCACGGCTTCCATGCATATGGGAGCTAATTTTCTTGCTTTTAAATAAATACCAATGCTTCTAAACGTAGTGAGATGGATTGTTGTGTGACTCTAAATGATAATGCAAGTTCTTCTTGCGTTTGAAAAAAAATCTTTGTCGAGTAATATTTCCAATTCCTCATCTTCAAACTTTTTCGGCTGACTAGGCCACTCTCTGCCTATTGTGTCGAAATCACGCGAACCACTGCTCACAAGTTTTTTAAGTTGGTGCTTATTGGCGATAAGCTAACTTTCAGCAGTCCTTTTCTTCAAATGAAAAAAGTTTTTTCGCCATTATTAAAGCGATTGAAAATCTGTGTGTTTACACTTTAGTGTCTATCGAATGCTGAATGCTGTGAATAGCCACAGACCTTTACCCTCCAAAATATCATATTTAATATTATTGACACAAACCATACATTGTCCAAATCGACATTATTAACCTGTATACCAATTCATTTTTAAAAAATTGACTTAGTTTCAACATTAAACCCTTAAAGTATATCAACTAGCGAATTCTGAGTCAAAAGTAACTAATGTGACTTAGTCTAAAACAAATTTGGGTTTCGCATAATTTTATTTACTTATTAGAAACACACCAAATGGTATTCATAAAAAACCATGGCAATGTTTTAACTTGAAAACTTAACAGTACTCAGTTATAGCTTCTTGTTTTCAAAGTGTTTAATAACTTAAACATTTCTCAAATTCCTAAGGATATGAGAGTCATAGGTTTTATAGAAAAATTGAAAAACGAGTTAAATTTTAAATATTTAAAGTTACATGTCGTTAGGAGTCTGTAGAAATGTATATAAAAAAATAAACAAAATTTGTTCAGCTGAAAATAAGATAAAAAACAAAAAGATACAGAACTGTCTCAAATGATCCTTTGGTTCTCCATTTCTCTCTTTATCTCTCTCTCTCTCTCTCTCTCTCTCTCTACGAGCAAATTTTAATTAAAAAAATTTTTTTTATATTTTTGATTAATAAAAGATTCTAAACTCTTTACAAACACAATTCGAATTCTGGTATATAAAAAAGTTTTGTTAACTATTTTTTATTATTCATATTGAGCTAAGAACAACAGTAACAAGAAGAAAGTCGCTGTCATGGCATGTAGTTTTTTTTATACCCAGAATTCTCCTTATATTGATTTTTTGGATTTTTTCCATAAATGCCAGTGTTCTGTTTTTCGATATCTAAATATACTAAATTCCAAAACTACTCGTTTTTGTTATTCGATTTTGTTTTTATTCATACAAACTGTTGTTATGGCAAAAAGCATAACGAAGAAAAGATTTTTTCTTGCCTTATACTCTTCAATATATTAATAACTAGCTTGTTATATGCGGCGCTGCCTGGCTTAATTTTAGAGCCTTTCTAGGCATTTAAACATATTAAAAGAGGCGAAATCTATCAGATCCAACCAATCAAGTTAAGTAACCAAAGCTATTCAAATACTATTTAGATTGAGATTGAATATGCTTGTTTGAATTCTATCATGAAGTTTGTATTGTTCTATTCTTAATTTTAACTCATTTTTAAAAGATTTTTCTTCTGCAACTATGCATATCAGAACGAATTGATTACAAATGATTTAATAAGCCACAGAATTTACCATCGTACGCCTAATTTATGTTTTAACACAGGATTTTACTCCGGAAAACAATTAATAGAGTGAATGTTAAACAATTACGTTAGTTGATAATACAATTTTGTATTTGTCATATTAATTATATGAAGCTTAAAAGCTTCACTGTTATCTCCGACAATATCGAAGGCAGATCTGTAAATATATGAAAATAAAAAAATAATTTTGTGATTGCTGTTGGTTAAGATATTAAGCTACCGTTTTTGTCCATCAAATCGATAGTTTTCTTTAAAAGAGTATATGTTAACCAAAATTACACTTTTTTAAAAACAATAATTTCGCAGCACTCACAACATGATGATAAAATTGTACTGTAATGCAATGATCCGTTCGTGAACCATTTGGGAGAATAAGCAGAAAACGCGCAATATTGGACCGTTATATATAAATCGGTCCAAGGGCAAATTGCCATTTTTTCCTTTTTCTTCCATCTACACCTAGCTTTGCCAACAGATACACGATACTAAAGCTTTTGCATTGAAGAATAGATTCCTTTTGCATCTTCCAGACAAAAATCTTTCTGTGTTTCCAAAATTGGTTTAGCCGTTTAGCCTTGACTGACACACCAACAAATTTACATAGAGATTATCAGCGTTCGTAAGATTACCACGAAATTGAATTTCTTTTACATCTATGATTTTTCGTTTGATGAATAGGGCAAATAAAGTCAAAGTTTTTCTATCTTTTTTGCCCGACAAGAATTTGACAAGAATTTTGAATTATTTTAAAATGAGAAAGACAAAATTTCTTGTCAAATTCTTGTAAATAACATCATTAACTTATCTAATTAACCATCTTATGTCCTTCAATTTCTTATAACAATATTAATTAGAAAATATACTTTTTGGTTATTTTCGTTACAGTTTAAATATTAAGTTTTTTCTCTTTGTTCAAATAATTTATACAAGCTTTATTTAAAATATTTATACTAAATAATGTATGGAAATTTGTTTAACAAATCCTCAGTAAATTAACTATATTTTTTATGAATGTGACCACTAACGTGTAGTTTTCTGATTAATTTGCAGCATAATAAAAAGAAAAAACAATAACTTTTCAATAAAATATTTTGATATCGAAGGATCCTCCACAGATTTTTTCATAATTCGAAAATCATCTATTTATTGTTTTTATTTTACAAACTCAGCAATTTTACAGTTACTGAAAAAACTGACATTGCTTTTTATGCTTTGAAATAGTTATACGAGTGGGAGCAGAAAAAATAAATAGATGCAAAATCTGTAACTTCAAATTCTGTAACCATCTACTTATAGAAGTAATACTAAAGTCATAATGTTATTAATTGTCTTATTTATTTTAGAAAAGCCGAGAGAAGGGGAAAAATTGGTAGGCAAACAGAGGAGTGATAAGAAGTACAATTTTTCAAAACCCTCCAAGAATAATTTTTCTTTGTTATTAAATAAGAAATTAATTATAACTTAACTTAAGCTGTATTAAAATTTATTTGCTTATTAAAACACTAACTAACTTTCAGCAATTGGGACATACTTAGTATGTCATCACGACATCAAAGTAATCAGATGCTTTATCGCCCATAGACCATACGTATTTTCAGACTATAATACAAGTACATTAAATTTTTAAAAGGAAAACAAAAATTTAATTCGCTACTTTTATATTTTCAGACTGTAGATATACAATATCAAAGAGGAAGTATATTAAATGGTTGCCTTTTGCAATTCTGGATCTGAGTTGCAATTCCTTGTCAACACATAACTAAAAAAGAAATTCTTCAACGCCTTAATATACCTAGAAAGGTATTAAATTGTTTAGATTTGTTCCGCCAGTAAATGAAATGCTGTTGTCATTCCTTTCTGTCTTTGCTGACTGTTTGTTCGAATGAACGGCGCGCGATGTGATGACATCATTCTCAAGGCATATTCTAAACCGTAATGGTGAGTTAGTGTTCGGGATTAGGTAGTTCTTTCATTACGATCGTATCAGATACGACCGTTATCACATTGAAACCGCTTGCTATTCATACCGAACAAACAGCCAGCAAAGACAAAAAGGAATGACAACGTATAACTAGAAAGTTATACACTTTTCTTTTCTATTTTATGTCCGTGAAGAGCCTTTTAATGTTTTAATGAACATAACTTTTACATTTAAAGCTTGAAGAAAACAATAGAACTGTTTGAAAAGAATTTTAAAAATGACCTAAAATTTCTCACATATTTAAATATGCACCCCAAATATTCAGATATTGATACAAATATAATTTAAAATATTTTCACATTAAATCAAGTTAAGTTAGTGTAAGCTTAAGCATTTGTAATGAAACTCCAAATTTTTTAGTAACTGGCACCTAGAGATTCTAAAGGTGTTTTAAAATTTTTGAAGGATAAACAATTTTCTTTTGTTAAAAACGTATTTATTTGAGAATATTAGAATAACTGAAATATATATTTCCTTAAACATCTATAGTTGGACCTTCAATATCATCGTTTTCAATAGGTATTTGATGGTAAGCTTTTACCAAGTCCACCTTGGCGAATATTTAACTGCCACTAAGCATGTATGTAAAATCATGTATGTGAGGCTCTGGACAGTAATCCGGAATTAAGCGGCGCAAGAACACCACTCCCCATTTGGTTTAAAAACAATATGTAGTGCACTCGCCCAGAAGCTTTTCAAAGGACTACACATATCATTTAAACATTTTATCATTTTTTCGAATTCGTGTTTTAACAATTTGTATTTCTTCAGGTGATAATCTGCATGCTTTACTAAAAACAGGCGTCCCTTTGGCTTGAATATAACGTTTGACAAAATGTTTAACATTTTTTGTGAATGACGACTGTTCTGTCAAATCTGAAAATTCTTGAAATTATTCTGCAAAACATGAAGTTTCTTGGATTGATTTGATTCTTAAAGGATTGACTTCGGTATACAAAATTCCTTGGCCTTGCGATTTAATATAATCGCCAATAAAACGATTATGTTTTATATCTACTAATAAACCAAAATGGCTCAAGAAATCAGCAGCAATTATTGGATTTGATCCACAAGAATAAAAGTCCATCGAAAACT
Source organism: Trichopoda pennipes (assembly GCA_030448955.1). Lineage (NCBI taxonomy): Eukaryota > Metazoa > Arthropoda > Insecta > Diptera > Tachinidae > Trichopoda > Trichopoda pennipes. The sequence goes on from JASKUP010000064.1 coordinate 2,424,244, forward strand.
TTTTTTCATGCGCAAATTCTAATTAATTTTCAAATTAATTGTTTTTCGCCAAAAGTCTTGATTGTTGACTGATTCGATACAAACAATTTTAATGGCGCGAGATTTTGCATACGTTAAAATGAAGTGACAGGAAACACGAAGACGTCGACAAGAAATTTCAGGTTTGAAACTCCGTCTTTAAGAAAAAGGCGTCTAATTTCACGGCTAACCACATCTGCCACCATGGACGGGGCACCTCGTTTTCCAAAGAATTGAAATGTCTCGAGGAGTATACGCATGGTTTGACACATTTTTTTAGCATTTTCGGCGAGCTTGAAGTGGTGCCAGCACAATGATTTATCCTTTTTACCTAATGGCTTGTCTCTTAAATACGAACTTTGAATCCTTCGGCTATGATATCGAATTTAATATAATTCTTGAATTTCCTTCGTACGAATATAAATTCCTTTTTCCTTTTTTTTTGTTGATGATCTAGATGTGGCAGTTATCTTGCAAGATTCTGATGTGTCAGCATTTCATCTGCCATAAGTGCCAGCTTGTTTAGTAATTTTCTACTTTGTTTTGGTCGACGCTGCATCCACAAATTTTTTAGGAAATCGTCCCAAAATTTACCAGACGATAACGCAGACATCTCGCAAAGAAGCGCTGAGGGTTTCTTGTCTCCCAACTCAATATCACGAAACAGTTTCTTCATTTGCTTTTCTTGCGAATCAGGAAAATATTCTTGCAGTCCTTACTTGAGAGTTTCGTACATATTGCTACCCGGGGGTTTCAAAATAATTTCGCTTACCTCACAAATAACATTAGCTTCAATAGCACAAACAATGGTATGAATTTTGCTGAATCGGAAGTAATTCCAGCAGTGATGAAATGGCTTTTAACCCGCTTGAACCATAAAGCCAGATTTTTCCTCCAAAACTCGAGCTATTCATTGCTTAACGGAAGCAATGCAAACTCATCCTCTGAGCTATTAAGCGACATGTTTGCGGTTTAAAATATGCGTATTTAATGCACGGGATCACCAATTTTAATATTTTATGGGTTAGTAAAATAAAAGATTTAATTTTTAAAATTTTTTACAAAATAAAATTATTTATAAAAAATCATTTACAAAATAAATTTTATTATCTAAGGAAAAAGTTAAACTAAAATCTCAAAGCTGTTGTGATTAAAAATATTTTTTTTAACCAAAGTAGTTTTGCTGAAAATTGCTAAAAATTTACTTGTTAAAATAACACAAGACAACCACGCCACACTACTAAACTAAATAACTTATCAATTATAATCAATTAAAGAGGAAAACAATTTTTTGATATTCGAAGCAGATACAGTTTCAAAAGTTTTTGAAAAGTTCAAAGTTATCAAAGAATTATTGTTCTAAACATGAAAATGTTAAAACTTTTTGATTTTTATTGAAATATATGTGGAACTGGGGCATTCAATTTTTGTTCCTTAAATTAATATTTTATTTATCACTTAATTTATTTTATAGCAATTAGAGAATTGAATAAAATGTCGATAGTGTAAAATGTCGTTACATTTTCAATAATAGTTTTTTTTTACACTAGATATTGCTGTTTGAAAGGAAAATCAAAAATAAGTACACTAGAGCCCCGACTTGCGTCGTCCCGATTTGCGTTAAAAACTGGGAAAATCCGATTTGCTTTGGATCAATTGCAAGTTGCGTCGTTTTGACCCCGATTTGCGTTGGTTCGATTTCGATTTGCGTCGCTAAAAAAGGTTACATTTTTTTACTACTGATCGTCACCTGTACGTGTAATAAGGGGAATTCCCATTTTTTTGTTATATGTATGTATGTATAAGTGTTGCTAAGAACAACTGTCTGGTTATGCTAAAAATTTAGTGTGTGATTCGCCAAAGTACTACAAGGACGTAAAAAATTAGTAAAAGTAAAGTAATAAGTTTGGAATTAAAATTGGGCGTAATAAAGAGATTTAAATCGGGTAAAAAGGCTGCTAATATAGGAAGAGCTCTTGGACTAGCACCTACAACAATAACAACAATTTGCAACAGAGACAGTGCTAAAATAATTAATTAGCTGAAATTGTCACACCACTCCAATCTAAACAAGATACTATAGCAAGAAATCCTTTATTAGTTAAGATGGAGTCCCTTCTTTCCATTTGGATACATGATCAAAATAAGCGAAGAATGCCACTGAGCAAGGGCGTAATAAAAAATAAGCTCTTTCTATTTACTCCGACCTTAAGAAAAATACTGCATCTAGTAGTAACGGAAATTCTAATGATTTCGAAGCCAGCAACGGTTGGTTTAACCGCTTTAAAACACGGGCAAATTTACATAATGTGGCATTAAAAGGAGAGTGAGCCAGTGCAGATTCGGTAGCTTCAGAAAAGTTCAAGCTTGAGTTGAAAGCCATAGTTGAAAAAGGAGAGTATTCTGCTAAGCAGATTTTGAAGGCCGACGAACCGGTCTTTTTTGGAAACAGTTACCATCATGAACTTACTTGTCAAAAAGTTAGAAAGCATGTCCCGGATATAAAGCCGCGAAGGATCGACTAACACTTCTTTTGGACGGAAACGCAGAAAGAAATTTTAAATTTAAACCTTTTTTGATATACCAATAAGAAAATCCAAGGGCAATGAACAGTATAAACAAAAGAGACCTCCCGGTACACTGGCGCTCTAATAAAAAGGCTTGGATAACCGCAACCCTGTTTAAAGATTGGTTAGAAAATTGTGCGCTTCCTGAGTTTAAACACTATTGTTCCTCTTAACAAATCGAGTTAAAAATGCTTTTGCTAGTCGATAACGTACCAGGACATCCAATTTTTTTTAGATGACTTGTCGGAGCATGTAAACGTTGTTTTTATGCCGTCTAACACAACATCACTTATTCAACCTATGGACCAGGGCGTAATTTCAAACTTTAAAATGTACTATTTACGCCGAACTTTCCGGCAACTTTTTTGATTCAACAGACAAAAATGATAAACTCTCTATAAAAGGTTTCTGGAAAAATTACCACATTGAAAATATACATTTATCTTGGAAAGAAGTTAAGGCATCCTCCATGAAAGGAAGTTGGCGGCAATTATGGCCAGAACTTATTAATGGAGTCGAAGATGGTGTCGATGATGTTCCAACCGTTAGTAATGAGTTGGCTAATTTAGCTAGAGATGAAGAATTTGACGGAATGGAAGGAAGAATGTGATATTAATGAATTTTTGCTGTCTCACAATGAGGAGCTGGATAATGAAAATTTATTAGCCATTGATATTCAGCATGCTTCAGTAGAAGATTTCATAATAAGTGATGATACATTAGAAGAAAAAAAATTAACAATCGCCAATATTTCCAAAGCTATGCAATTAATTTCCCATGCAATAGATATATTTTCTGCAAACGATCCTGACGAAAACCGTAGCACGGGCGTAGCAGCATCCGTTGATCAAGCCATTAGTTGTTATAAAGAATTTTATCAACAAAGAAAATCTTTAAAAATTCAACAAACTTTAGACATTTTTGTTAAAAAAACAGCAAGACCATCCAATCAAATGGATGCGTATAAGTGTATTTGATTTAGATTTATCATTTAAGGAGAGCTTAATGTAAGCTAAATAAATTAAATAAACTAATTTTTGAATGCATCTATATACTTTTTATAAATAATTTCAGTGCATTTATATAGAAAAAAGTGATTCGATTTGCGTCGTTTCGATTTACGACGCGTTTCGCCAGTCCCCATTAACGACACAAGTCGGGGCTCTAGTGTATAATAAATTATTTTAAATTATCATAACGATCTCATAAATCCGTAAAAGAAACAATTTAAACTAAAGCTATTGAAACAACTATTAATTACAACAGACATGTCTGCTTTTATCTCTCTTGTAAAACTTTTTATAATTTTTTTTTATTCAGATTTTGTTTTTGTTCTTTTTCAACTTCAAAATCATGAAATTCACAACGCATAAGCTATAATTTGAAGATACGCCCACCAACACTATAACAATTTACACTTTATTAAAGCGATAATCATCAATCTAAACCCAATAATTTGTTCACAGTTAAAGGGCTTTTTTATTGTAAGTCATCCTCAGAATCAGATGTGTGATTAAGAAAAATTAAAAAAGGAAAAATGGGTTGTTTAGTTTAGTTAAAATCGTGTTTTCAATTTCAAGTCTTTTTAATTTAAATAATATAAAAATATATATTTACATAATTTCGTCATAAGGTCATCTCAAAAAAAAAGTCCTAAAACTTGAACATAAAAAATATTTTAATTTCTTGGAAAAAAACTCAAATTAAATGAAATTTAACACAACTATAAAATCACCAGCAACATTTTATCGTTATTCATAGAATTAAACAAATCAACCGAAGCCACTTTCTATTTGGTAATCAATTTAAACGGGTTGAAAATCCAAAAATTAAACATTCTGAAAATCAAATGTAAATAACGATAAATATTTATAAACAAAAAACAACCAGCAGCTGAGTCTTAACTTCAAGTAGAATTTAATAAAAAAAAGAGGAATTGAAGAAAAAACCATGAATGAGTGAAATTAATTTTACTAAAACTTGAATGTGTTAAAATTTTATAATATTTTATAATTAAACTGTTCGTTTGCAAGTTATACTCGCATATTTGATCTACTTTTTTGTAATGTCAAGGTAAAAATGTAACGAGGAAAAATCATAATGATTATGACGATTCCTTTTGTTTAAAATTTATAAATTCATAAAACAATGGGTCTTTTCGCATACTGGTTGTTATTGCAAATTAAAATTATGTTCACAAAAATAAAAATTTTTTTTTTATTTTTCCTGCAAATATAGCAAGAAATATTTTAATTTGTTCAAATCATTTTCCACACTATGTTGGAATAAATTATTTTCACTTGCAATTTGTGAAACTTACTACTGCCTGCTTAATCTATAGATTACTGCTCGCATCAAGGATAAAAATACGTTTTGTTAATGTTCCTTTTGGTTCTCTTTTATCCGTGTTGATTAAATACATTTATCCGTTAATTAATTTATTTTGACAAGTTAGAATCCTGAAATTCTATAAAATGAACTTTATAAACAATAGCGAAATAGCTACATGAATTTACTTCCCTCGCAGGATTTCAATTTAGAGTATTTAAGTCTTTCATGACGTTTTCGTAACAACAACATGAAAATAAATTGGGAAGGAATCAAGCAAAATTAGTGTTAAAACAACAAGAAAACTTACAGAAAACTTAAGTTTAATGAAAAATTTCTTTCTCCAGAACAAAAAATTGAAAAAATGCAACGATCACCTAAAAGTAGCAGTATACAGCACTAATTGTTCTTTTGCAGACAATAGGAGAACATGCCATTCACATTCAATTCACCACAGCTCAAGCTATTTGTAAATTGAAATTAACACGATCTATCGGCAATCTTCCAGGTAGCTTTTGCAAACAGAAAGTAATACTGTGAAAACCCAGTGCTGTGTGCTATCATAAAAGCGTACTGCCGAAACTGCTACCACAATTATAATTATTGGAGATTTGAAAATAAAGAAGCTCTCCATGTTAATGAAAATGAAAATGCGACGTATAGTGGAGCAGGCATATTTAAAAAAAGATGCATTCAAGTACCTGAACGGAACTACACACCAAAAATGGAACAGAACTACGATGCATCCTAAGTTATTTATTCACTGGAGCATCAACACAATATTGGGTGTTTCACTGTATTATTGTTACTACAACAGACTGTGGTCTGGTGAAATTTGTGCCTAAACTTGTTCCTGAAAAACTTGTCGCAGAAAAAATTAATTTTTTAACCGAACAGTTCGATTATGGAATAAACTTCCTGCAGAGAACTGTCCTGTAACTTTCAATTTTGAAAGATTTAAAACGAATCTCGATAAGCATTGCACGTTGTTCTATCGTCCTTTCCACAACCTAATATTCTAGTACTAAAACAAAGCGTTATATGAGTAGACGTCACTCTTTTTATATTGTAATTAAATTTTAATTAAAAATTTATATTTAAATTTTTCATTTAAAATGGAATGAGCAATTTGCGAAAAGTTCACTTAAATAAAAAATGTTCATCAAAATAAACAAGCAAAGAACCGAAAAATTATTCTATATTAGAGAACTCTAATAACTATTAAAAAAATGGCCTACTATGCCTTCATAATCGTAAAAGGACCTTGCAAACACTATTGTTGACTCTATGGCTTGTTAATTTTTAATTAAAGAAATTAAATTTAGGTGTTTTTGTGCTTTCAAAGAAAATTTAATTTCGTTAAAAACATTTCAGAAGAATAAATTTGAGATGCAAATTTCTCCTCAAAAACAACAAAAAAGAAGCTAAATTTCATTGAATAAAATAAACCAAATTTTGTCTACTAAAAATTGTTATCGAAACAATGGGATCAAATCAAAACGTGATAGCGACTAGATCAAAACAATAAATAATGCAACAAAGTTTTTCACTTTCTTTTGAGACACAATACTTTAAGAAATAATCGCAAAGCAAACAAAAATTGAATAAGAAGTACAACAACAAAACATCTATTGTCGATAACAAATTAAAAAAAAAGTTTAAATATTCTTTGTTATTTAAAATCATATGACACACTTACTTCTGACTGTTTTTGTTTTTTATTTGTTTGTTTTAAGGTCAATAAGTTAAGACTTTTTAGGTTTCGATAACCGCAAAAATATATAGCAAGAAGAATGCACACACAAGCTCACGATAGAAATGCAATTCTAACGAATAGAAGATAAAAAACATTTTCAAATATGCCACTTTGGGAGTTACCCAACCCTAAAGAAAATTAAAATTAGAAAATAAAACTTAAATATGTGTCTCAGTAAAACCAAGAAAAAATTTTCCCATTGTTTTTATGCAACAACAATTGCAACTACAACAAAAAGGGTTAACCCTGCACAACCATACCATTCAATAAAATAAAAATTTCTTTCTAACAATTTCTCTATAGTTAAGGCAAGTGTTTAAGTGTGCTCCTGCTTGTATGTAACTATGTATATGTGTTTCTGTGTGTGTGTGTTTTAGAGTATTTATTTTTTTATGTTCCTCAATGAAGCGCTGCAAAATGGTTGTAACTTTCCTTGTCAAATTTGGCCAAAGGCCCGCTGAAAACAATAACTGAGGAATAAAAAAGCATATAAACTCATAAACTCATTTAAAATTCTTCAAGAGTTTTTAAAAATTTTTAATTTTTCTTTTTTACTTAAACAGAAAAGGCAAGTGTCACACACCAAACTGTTATTTGTTATAAAAGAAATTGAAAACAATAGAACTCACACACTTGAACAAAACAAACTTTAACTAGAAAATAAAACAAAAGATTGAAAAGTCAAACATTATTTTTTTCTTTTTCATTTATCGTTTTTCGGTTAAAAAATAAAACCCTAATCGAATGCACAATCACAACAACACGAACAACAACTAAAACAAACACAAATGCAACGACATTTATTGTCTTCTTTTATCTTTTGATTAGTTTCAGTGAATGCTCAATGAATTATAAATCTTGAATTACAGTTTACAAAAGAATCAATTTATCAAAAGTGAACACTTTTGTTTTAACTATAAAATAAAATTAATTTTAACACCATTTGTTTATGTGACTAGTGTTTATTTGTTTGTTTTAATTATATTTCCCAACTTAAAAACACTTCAAAAATTATATGGAAACAGTGTTTTATATTTTTAAACACCAAAAAAACATTAATGAAAGGTTAGTTTAGCTCAACGGGCTATTAAATCTTTCTACGATTGTTTGCGTATCCATAAATTTTCAATCCCGTTCAGGAAATTCAATGTGACTCTTCATATATTAGGATGGAACGTAAGATGATCCTTCTCTCTTGGACTTTCTTCAATTTTAGCTATCCAATAATTTGGTACTTACAAGACGATGCCATTGTTATTTGCTATCAATGATGTTTGAGGAAAAAAGCAAATGATATAAAAATTAATCTTTATCAGCAATGCTAAGGCTCTTTACCACATACGAATAGGGCTTTTGCTTAAGCATATACTGTAAATAAATTGAAACCTAATACAGGCAAATGTTTCAAGATCACGAAGATCCTCTTAACACAGAGCGCGCGTTTTCAAAAAACCACAAACTTTATTTTTATTTTGATTATCCACTCCATGTGTGAAGTATAAAATCGTTTTTTCGCTGAAGTGTAATGGAGCCCCTGTAGAACGCAACATGGCAAAGAGTATAGACCAGTGTACCATAGGCGCATGACATGCAGTAAATATAAAGGCATGATGAGCACAAAGGGCCGCGATATTTGTAGCATTACAGCATAATAATAAACAGCATTTGAAAGTAGTTAGTTTTCCCTAGGATTTTCGATAATGCATTAAATCATACATATTGTTACGTTTATACCTTTTATAAACGTTTTGTTTTGAGTTCTTTATTGCACAATAAATAATACCAGATTTTAGAGTTCTTAAATTAATAACAAGTTTATTTACTTTAACTACACACAAAGTCGACACTACACGACACGTCTTTTCTTCACGAGGTTTATTTTTCCATTAACTAACTAACTATCTACGCAGACGCTGCCTTTTATATTTGTCCATAAAAAGTCTAGAAAAATTAAGAATAATCTACTCCCTCTTTGTATCACATTTTGTTGTTGTATGTAGTTCATTCAATGTATAGGCGCCTGTATGGCTGTGTGTATTTTTGTTTTTGTTTTTATGCTGATAAAGTTTCGTCTTGGATTTGGGTATGATTCTTCTTGGAATTTGTTTAAGGTCGTTGTTGTTGTCTTGTGTACATTCGTTTTCTTAGAAAACTATGCAGCTAGTAAACAGCATATCTAATTGTTGTTGTTTTGTGTGTAAAACATTTATACGCAGTTTGTAACTAGAAATTTGTCGTTGCCTTGCGTGCGTAAGTTTTCTTAGCAAGCCACAGAGTTAGTAAACAGCATACGCAGTAAGTTTACTTTATTGCTTAATTATTTTCTTTTAAAACTTAAGACGCATCCGTAACAATGTTAATTATTGTTCATCACTATTGGCTGCAAAAAGTTTAAAAAAATACAAATAAATTGATTGCTCGCGAACACATTTAAACAATTTCTAGACAAACATGTACAATATTTCTTGCAATTAATTGGTGAATTAAACTTTATCTGAATATCCTTTTGTTTTTAAATTAAAAGCAACAGTGGAAACTGTGGAAAAATATATAGAGATTTGTGTTCAATAAATAAATATTCTCTGCAATTAAAGGAAATTTTAAGAATAATCTTAGGATTGAAAACTGAACCAATTCTCCAGATAATTTGTTATTCCATTTTTTTCAGAAATCTTTATAATGCTACAAAAAATTTTCTTACGTTCTTGGAAATAGTAATCTTTTTTTTAATTCATGTATTGAATCTCTAAAGTTAAGTTTTCTTAAATCCTACAATTATATTAAATTCTAGTCCAGCCAGTGAAAGTAACCACAATTGTATAGTAATCAGGTGAGAAAAGTTTTTTTTATCAAAAATAAAAGTTCAATAAATAATTTTTAAATTTAAAAGATTTAAGTATAAATTCGCCTTGAATAATTTTGAATAAATTTTGCTTTTAAGAGATAAAAATTCTAAATAGATAATTTCACTTAAAAGAATAACACAGTCAAAAATGTTGCACCATTAAAGGCTTTTAAAGCTCTGCTTTAAGTAAAACTATAAATAATTTTGACAACAAACAGACAGTCAGCCAGGCCTTTTATACATAAACATAAAATTGTTTTTTTATGCTTTTTTAGCTGTTTTATTCCTTTAACGTATTTTAACGCGACTATATTTTTATGAGAACTTAACCTCAATTCAATAGGCGACCAAATTCAAGTCCCATATTTAATATTTCCGTTGCATACGTGTAAAAAAAATTAAGAAAATGTTTGACTGTTTTTGGTGGAATATATTGTTTCTTTATTTTTTCAACATTTATTTGTTCTAAAGTCCCTCGTTTAAGTTTTTTAATTTTTTTAACTTCCTGTTATATGAAGCTTTTTATGGGCAACACTTACCAATACCTTTTTCCTATCGTATTTATTATTAAAAAATATATATAAATAATAAAAAACAGATATTACAAATAAGAAGCAAATGTTCTTTTAAAAAGTAACAAATAAAGAACACAAGTCACATAAAAACTTAAGTGCCTTTATATTTCTTAAGATCTTTAAAATGGCGATTTGTAGTCTAAACAGTATTTTAGCAAAAAACCACAACAGTAAAATAACTAAAAATCATGTTTATGGTATTAAAATCACTGTTAGAATGATTCTTTAATATAATGAAACTAGTGACTGCAATTGCAAATTGTTGTAGTTAAATCAATAAATTTAATTCGGCTTATGTTCAGTTTAATTTTTATGTCTAAGTAGGTTAATATTTGTTTTTGTCAATTGTTTTAAAGAAAATGAGAAAACCAAATGCTAGCGGAATACAATGCACACATAGTGCTTTCTGTTAATCGTCAGTTGTAATACTCAGTCAGTTCGAAGTTTAAAATCGAAACGCATATTTCTTCTAGAACTAAGATCTGAAATGATTAAGTTTTGATTTCTGTTCTATTTTTATGTTATTTGATGACTAATGAGTGAAGTATATTTTAAAAAAATGTTGACCAAATCACATTTTTAGTTGAAGATTTTTTAAATACGAAAGCATTCATTAGTTACTTTTGTGTATTAAGTACTCAGTGCATTAACACTCAATGATTTTATAACACTTTTTAATGCAAAAAAGATTTCAAGAATACAAAAAATAACTTTTAGAGCTGTCAGTTAAGGAGTGAAATGAAATGGAGTTACAATTACTTGTTTCCATATTTTTAATAAATTTGATCATGTTTCACCTCTCCATATTCCGGAATTTGTACTTACGATACACCAGGGCGTCAGTGTTCGGGTTTAAGTAGTTCTTTCGTTAGGATCGTATCTATTCATCTAGGGATATTGCCTGCCATTTGACGTTTTATATAGGTCTAATTTATAATATATTTCCGTTTTTTATTGTTATCAAGGCAGGTATGTCCGTCTGAGGGTGTTTCGGATTGATAATGATGTATTCACAACGAAAGCGCTCGCCATTTGCGATCAAACAGACGTTAAGAGGAGGAATTGAAAACTTGTTTTCATAGTTCGTCCAGTTTGTCCTATATAAGTATGTTTACAAGTACAAGTAAGTCTGTATACTCCACTAGAACTAAAACTGTTGCTGTTGATATTTTGAATGCTGTGAAAAAGGTTTATTGATCTATACATTTCTAGTCCAGTGTGAGTAATAGTGTATCGTCGTGTTCTATCGATTGTCTATTTGTCGTCTTTATTCCTGTTTTTAGTGTTGTATTGTCTAAGAAGTTTGTCGATAATAGTGGGTTTGTAGCCGTAGCAGTATGGTGTATTAATATACACTGGATACAATTGTCGAGTTCATTGTTATACTTTTTTGGAGTATGTGGGATTATCTTAAATCTGCGTATCATAATACTACAGTTACAATACGACGAAAGGCAATAATCTATCTACATGACTAGATACAACCCAAGCGAAAGAACTATCTAGAACCGAACACTCATTTACCAGTACAGTCTAGAACACGGGTTGATAATGATGCCATCACATCGAAAGCGTTCGCCTCAACAATTGTACTATTTTGCCCTTGAAGCGTAAGCTTTTATCTAGTTGTTTGAAAATTTCTGGTTGGCAAACAAAATAGGAAACTTAGTTTGAGTCTTTTCCACGCTTTTGTTACACATCTTACGGGTCTATGTATGCAAAAAAAAAAACGACAAGTAATACAGTATTGTAGCGAAAATGTCTTGGAAAAAAGTAGAAGAATAGAAAATAAATAATGTGACACAAATCTGTAAAATTATAAACTGACCAGTGCCAAACACACACAAATTATTTACGGTTGCTTATGCTCTCTTAAGTTTATATCTATTGTGTTTTATTATAAAGCGCTGTTATAATCATTTTTTTTTTCTTCTTTGCAGTTTTTTTTAATCCTAAGCAATCCTTCAACTGATTTCAACAACATCATAAAAAATTTTAATCATATTATTTCGGAGAAGCTTACAACTTAAGCTAAGAGCTTTAAGAGTTTCTATTAACGAACCAGAAATGTTCTTAATACAATGGTTTGCATTCCCTTTACTATTTCGTAGCCGGTTTATATGATTTGATGATTTCAGAAATCACAAATGATATTGAAAATACTCACGTCAGCTTTTGTTTTTTAGTCAAAGAACTTAAATGCTTAACAAAGTTTATATAGAAACTTTTTCTGTCACTTCCAATTCTAGACCTTGCTTCAGGATATTAAATATCTTTCTGAAAATATTCACACTAAAACAATAGCGATATTAGTCCGACGAAATTCGAATTGATGATCCAAGCAAAGAAGAAAAAAAGCAGTAAAATGTCAAACAGCCAAATATATATATAATATTGTTTCACAGTCAATACTTAAAAAAATAGTTTTTGTTTTAAAGTAGTAGTTATTGCATTTAAAAATTAATATATTACGATGACTTTATGTACAAAATAACATATGTTGCGACAAAAGTACATAAGTACATTTTATTGAATGTATCAGCCCCGGTTTGCTTACAAATTATTATTTAAGAAGATTTTTAAATGTCGTTTCTAAGCCATCCGTTCACAATTTCTTGCTGGGTTGCCGTCTCCAATTTATAGAAAAACTGGCCATTAAAAATATAAATGTAGGATAGAAAGAAGAAGAGAAAGAACTATACATCATGCACGAGCAAAGTAGAACTTAGTTAAAGACGAGACGGCAAGCAAAGTGCATCGCGAGACGGAGAGGCGACATTTATTTACATACTTTTAATATTTTACCATTTAAATTTCAATATATACTTTTAATATTTTATTATTCACTTTTCAATAAATACTAACATTTTTATAACTCTACATAAATATGTTCTGTTTTATAATCTTTTCGTTCACGTTTACTTAAATATCAGATTTTTTAACAAGAAGTTTGTTTTTCAATTGTGGCACCACCAACACTTTGACATTTAGTATTTTGACGTATTTGTAGTAGGCAATCGTTATAACGAATTCAATTTCGCACGAAAATCACATTTAAATAATTAAAATCCACTATGAAAATGGTGGTTCTATTAAAGTTACATTTCGCTAAATTCATAATATTCACGAAAAACATAATCGTCCCTCTGAGACCGCTATAAGAAATTTGGTCGTTAAATTAGAGTCGGTAAGCTCGATACAAAATGTGCAAACACCAAAGCGTTTTCGACCGGGTCGTTAAGCTGAAAACATCGCAGCCATAAGCCACAGTATTAAAGCAGATCCAAACTTATCAACTTTCTCAACAACTGAGGTTACCCAAAACCACCACATGGCGAATTTTGCGTAAGGATTTGGCTTTGAAGCCTTACAAGGTTCAACTAGTTCAGGAATTGCAGGCGACCGACCATTCACATCGCCGTAAATTAGGCAAATTCATTCAGACGAAGCCCATTTTCGCCAGTCAGGGTATATCCACAAGCAATATTGCCGCGTTTTGGCTGAAAATCCTAAGGCAATTTCGTTATGTGGTTTCAACAGGACGATGCCACATGTTACTCAGCCAATGAAATGACCAATTTGTTGCAAAACAAATTTTCCGATCGCAGAATTTCACACCACTAGACTATTTTTTGTTGGGCTATGTTAAGTATACGTGATTAAAAAGTGAATAAAAACTTTAATGAAAAAATCGAGGTCTGTCAACATGGTCGTGGTGGACATATGCCAGATATCACTCTACATTCATAATTGCCGAACTTTTCTCTTTGTAGTACAATAAAAATCTGAATCATCTTAAATAAAATTTTTTATTTTATTTTGTTCGGAAAACACACTTCTTGTTGAAAACCTTTTTAATATAATTGTTGTTGTTGTTCACACTATTTTTCCAAAATAATTTTTCAGCTAATTCTTGCTAGTAAAACTATTACTGGCAAAAGCTTACAACTAACTAGTTGTGTAGATCTCGCAATTTTATGTTTTTTTCGCTATTTTTTTTGCTAGTTTTTCGAGCATGTGAACTTGTTTCAGCTTATATTTTTATGATAATCAGCTACTTTTGTTATTATACACTGTCTGAAATTGGGGTAATATGTGATAAGTTCTATTACGAAAATGCTTTTTCATTTATATCACGGCACTAGAATGGGATTAATTTCAAATCTACATTCATCAAAATCTCCGGAATTGTAGTTACATTTGAAACAATTATCCCACATTTCACCCTATGTGTAGACCCGTATATTTAACACAAATCACCGTAGTTGGGAAAATTTAAATGAAATTTTAGCTATTCAAATTTAAAAATGTGTTAACTGATATCTATCAACGATACCTTTTAAGTAGTGGACGACCATTACTCCCATTGTAGTTTCAAAATCGAAACTTAAAAAAGTTCTAAGAGATAATTATTAATTAAGTTGGAATAATTAAATGTAATAAATATACTGTACTGCAGATACTGTAATCATCCCGTGCATTTGGTCTGTTAACCTTATCGTGAACTGTTATGCAAGAAATTGCTTAAAAGCTAAGTGTCACCATGTTTATAAAAGCACGTTATATATTATTAAATGTCGTCTGGAATTTGTTATTTTTGTTTACTTTTCCAGCAAAATTCAGTAACTGAGTGTATTATACTAAATAATTTGTAAAATGTACTATCAAAAAATGCTCTTTCCCAAAAACGTACGTGAACAGGAAATTAATTAATTGCTACGATTGAGAAAACAGCTGACTTAAAATTTATATATAATAAAATATATTATAAATTGTGTTATAATAAAAAATATAAGGAAAAAATATGTTTTGCTAGACTATCTATCTATAGACTATCTATTGTGGCTCATCAATTTCTGGTTAGAAAAAATTAGCTACTTTTATAAGCAATTTAAAACTAAATACTCACACATTCAACACTTTTATAATTTTAAAATGTATTATTTAAAAATGCATTATTTGAAAGTGTTTATCGAGGCAGGTCTCCTTAAGTGCTCAGCCATGATTTTATTTCAGCTTTCTTTTAGCTTTATGCTCAAATTTTTTTTCATTTTCTTAATTTTGTGTAAACGAACGCACCTAATAGCTTTTATGATATTAATTTTTTTACACACCCTGTATCTAAATAAACATAAAACATAACGTTTTGCTTCATATTCTTTTTTAAAAGTAAAATTTCAATCAGTTCAAGTAGAAACAGCATTTTATTTGTTGAATGTAATTTTTAAATATTCCATGCTACAGACTCGCTGTACTCTATATGTTAATACCGCCCACAAAAGTTAGACTACAAACTTTTAACAAAAAGAAAAAACACCAAAAAAAAACCTAAACATTAGTGCCGTACATTTACACGCAAAATGCAATTAATGTAAAACATATCTGTGTCTCTACTCGTTCAACACTAAAACATTTTTATACTACAAAAAGTAATTAATAATGTTCTGTTCAAGATGTTTCCTTTCAGTTTTTAAGCGTTAATCGAAAAAAGTCTAAATGATGAATATTCAAGAAAACAGTTTAACTGGAAAACACTCTTTCCGACTAGTGAAACTTCTTAACACTTTTTAACAATATTCACTCTAGTGCCAGACATGATGGTTTTGCATAAGAAATTGACACAAGATTAAAATGGCAAAAAGACAGAGTGTGTAAGTCATGTTCTTGCCATGTATGACTATTAATATTATTCAAACTATAGAAGTTGGGGTGAGAAGTAAAGGAATGAATATTTTCTACTGTTGGAATTCAAATAATCATTTCCAGATTGTAAGAAAACAATTTGAATTTAAGAAATTTGTTTTACAACTGCTGAGATTTCTTTAAGTTAAAATTCACCGTAAAATCACAAACCCTTTTTATAAATTCAATTACATACATCTTCAGTATAAGAATTCATTATTTTAAAATGCTGTTATATTGTCTTGTCTGAAAAAAAGGTAACAACAAAGAAAAAAAAACTAAATCAAGTAAGTCTGCTTGTTTAAGATCTTACATGATGTGGACATCATTAGTCATGGTGACATGAGTGCACTTTAGAAAAATATAATTTTAAACCACAACACACACAAACACACACACACACACCAATCTCCAATTATGTATATACAAACAATCAAACACACTTACACACAATCAACTCCTTTAGAAATGAATAATATTTTCACCGTATCATTTTGAAAAAACAGCAAAAGTCTAAGGAGTGACATAAGTTTTCTATGCGAAAAAATTAAAAGCTAAACATAATAGTCATGCCTCTACTAAAACACGATACACATAAAATAACACATATTGAAATTCTCACATAAATACAAGAAACATACAAGAGCATAGAGTTGAAAAGAAATACATTTTCATACTTTGCTTCAAGGGATTCGTATCCAGTGTGACAGGATTTTAAAAAATTATAAGACAAAATCGATATCAACAAAATGCTAAATGCTAATTTTAGAATTGAATTTTAAATATAAATTAGGCATACATTAAAATACAGTTTTTATTTTACTGCAGTAATAACTGGCATGTCAAAGCAAACCCTTTCCAACGAAAGTGATTTCAATTTCATAGATTGGTTATTCGGAAAATTAAAACCTAAGAATTTCTTTAAAATGAAACCATTTGTGAATTTACAATTAAAATGAACTTTCTTTTAAATTTTGTTTTTGTGGTTTTTTAATACTTTTTTTTATTTTATATCCTTATTAGGATTACTCTTCTTGCCGCATTAGCGTTAAAATAATGAGAAACAATTTGATGATTTTAATTCCGCCTTAGTAGATATTGTAATTTAAAAAATATGTTATACCTAGAATTATATTAAGATAAAAATATTTATTTTCTTTATCCTTATTTTGAGTTAAATTTCTAAAGTAAAAGTAAAATTGCACTCGGGCGGATATCATAATTAATCATAATTATTGCTGCGAGGTTCTTTAACAAGCTGCTACTTTAAAATATACTCTGAGCATATTGTATTTATTTATTTATAAACCTGTCAATTTTTAATATTAAAATGAGTCTTCTTTTGTTCAAAAGCACAATTTTAAAAAGTAAAAAGTACACTGCAGCGTATAATAACAAAAATCGCCAAAAAAAACCACTTTGTATGTATAAACTTTTTAACTACTATACGATCAAATATTGGCTTCAAATAATTTTACATTCACTTAAATAGGAGTGTGAATATTTTTTTAAACACATGAAAAACACATATTTGTAGAAAAAATTTCAATGTACAGTTCGCCTTTCAAAACGTAAACTCCATATTAAAAAATGCGGTAAAAACACTGGTTCCAGTTACGGCTCACATAATATAAACTAAATGTGCAAATGAACAAACGAACACATAAAACATATCAAACTCAGATAATTAGAACTGGCTGCTTGGCACCACATTAAGATTTCTGGGGAAACCTTCCTGAAATCCCATTGTGCAGCAGAGTGTTAATGTAAACCTTGATTTTAGACAAAAGTTATTTTTTTACTTTCTCAAATTCAATAAACAAACTGCTATAAGAGATTAGCTATCTATGCTATCAACCTAACAATTTTTATAACAACATATTGTTTAAATCGATACACTACTATTTTTATCACTAAATAGGGCAATAGGGTTTAGGAGAAAAAATTCTGTTTCATTTTTGTAGGGTACTTTCGTACTTCATTTTCTGTTTCTTCTTAGGATGTATGAATGTACGTATGCACGCAAAATAGTGTGCCAAATCCTCTTTTACCATGATTAATGACGAAATGAATACATATGTATTTATTTCGACACATCATACTCACATAAGTTATACTTGTTGTTGTTGGTTATTTTATTTTTGTAAAAATTTTTATGAACATTTTCACTTTTAACTTGAGTTTTTTCCGCTACGCTCCTTTTTTCGCTGTTGATTTTTGTTGAAAGAAAAATACAAAAATATTCTTGGAGATTTATAAAGTTTAACTAAAGACAAACACCCACACTGCTAACATTCAGACACCATCTGCATTGTTACTACTTACGCTGAGCTTAAAGAAAACAAAACATTACGCTGCAGGCACGTACTCCATAAAAAGGCTTTTGCGTATGACGACCCGTTTATATTTTTTTAAATAAAATAAGGGAGTTAGAAAAAATTCCCACTAAAAGGCATCAACAAACAAATATTTATAAGATCCAGTAGTGTAGGAGTATGAACTATTAAGTCACTAAAATAAAAAATATAGTGAATTAAGAGCACAAGAGCTTACTTTTAATAAATAGTGATTTAAATTGAATTCAGATGCAGTTATATTTTATCTAAGAAAGCGAAGGTAATAGAATCGAATCGAAATTGAGGTTATCCAAAACCACCACATGGCGAATTTTTGACATTGCAGCCTTACAAGGTTCCACTCGTGCAGGAATTGAAGCCGATCAACCATTCACCTCGCCGTAGATTCGCTTAACTCATTCAGGAGCAACTTTCCGATCGCATAATTTCGAAACAATCAGCAGTTAAGTGACAATCAGTAAATCGTGTGATTTAACACCGCGGGATTATTTTTTGTGGTGCTATGTTAAGGACAGAGTCTATATGGAGCCAATCGAATCGATTTTAGCCTTAAAACCGCCATTTAATTAATAAATTACCGCCATTTTGCCAAAAAGTGATTAAAAGCCCAGCGTGGTCAGCGTGATCGTAGTGGGCATTTGCCAGATATAACTTTTCATTCATAATTGCCGAACTTTTCTCTTCATAATACAATAAAAATTTGAGTCTTAATTAAATCTTAATTAAATCTTAATTAAAATTTATTGTAAAATTTATTGTTTTATTTTGTTTTAGAAAACAAACTTCTTGTTGAAAAACCCTTTATTTTTAGAAGACTAACCCACATTGTCCAAAAAAACGCTAACTCTGTTAATGAGAAATTTACTTGAAAGTCATTTCTAAAACTGTCACCTTTTCCCTAATTGTGTTTTATTGGAGTTGTCTCCTCTATAACACCATCTTAAAGAAAGTCGTTCTCATATTGGACTTGCATCTAGTGTTTTATTTCCCTCCATGAGGTAAGAATCGCATACTGACAGAATTTTAAAGATTCGTCATCATCATCATCGTAAATTTAAGTTACTTGCTTAACATACATCAGAGTACACTATACGTCACTGCTTAATGCTCCTACTTTTCTATATTTACATTAAAAGGTGTGCTATTTTTTAATCTGCATATTCATGAGCATGAGTTTTTTCAATCCTTCTCCTTTTCTAAAGTCATATATCAGTTGTACAATATATATTCGCACAAACATAATTCTTGATTTTAGAAGAAAAGAAACAAAAATCTGCTATTCACGGATATAAAATACATTTGCATAAAAATACATTCGTTATTAATGCATCACATGGCATTTATGGTTTTTTATCCTTTTAATTATATTTCTTCTTTTAATGTTTCTTTATGTAACCGTAATGTAAAAACAAAAAAAAAATAAACAAAAACGATTCTCCTGTTTTACATCTTTTGAAGTCATCGAAAATATTCTGCTTCCTCGGTTGGAGTTTATTTTTGTTTACGTTAAAAAAGCACTTTTGAAATCTATTATATCTTGCAAAGACAATATTATTTTTAATAAAGTTAATGGATTTTGCAATAAAAAGAGATATCAACTGTCGCTTATTGGAGGACTTGGGCTGAAATTATCATAATTTTTTACCCTTTACATAGCAATAGAAGAGGTGCAGTAAAACTTACATCAGTTCAAGTACGTAACCTTTGCAGCAAACTGCAAACTGTAACAGGGTTTAATGATTTTTTATTCGTTTTAATTTTTATTTTAAAATAATTTATTTGGTAATCAAAAAATGCTCTATTTTATTTCTTTGAAAAATTGTTACACCTTCACAAAACATTTATTTGAAATTTGCTCTTTTTTCAAAATATCTGCATAAAAATAGTCTGTCTTGGCTTTGTTTATATGCGGTTTAACCGTTGAAATACCTTATACTTATTATCCTTATTATTTTATAACCCAGATTTTCTTGCGGTGTATTTAAGCAAAATAATAGCAACGAAAAACAAATATTTGAAATTTACTTCAACGTTTTGCTTCAATGCAAAACTAGACTTGCATTGTGTATTACGTACCCAAATACAACTCTGAAATTGTTTGATTGTGAACATTTTTTTAGTATTAAATAAATAACGTCAAAAATGAGTAAAAACGAAAAGGTCTTTCGTGAATACATTTTTGGTTCATAATTATTTTCGATTTTAATCGTTTTTAAATATTTATTGATTTTTTAAAGTGGCTTGAAAATGTTTGTATTTATTTATCACGAGAGCATTTTCATGAAAAATCTCATCACAAAAATATAACAATATCATAAAATAAGCTTTCAAATAAACGCGTTATATTTGGTTTTTCAAAATTCAAAAATTGAAGTGTCCGTTGCCCTATAGAACATATTCTAAGAAGGCGGACAAAAGTCATTTTCAAAGTTATATTATGCATTTGAAAGTAAATGCCAGCGTATCTCGGGAGCCAACAAGTGCCGCTACATTTAAATTATTTGTATAACAGAGTGATCCAAAATGAAATTTCTCGGTGTTTTGCTAAAATTAACAAATTCTTAGAAATCTCTCATTTTTAAAAGACCATAATTAATAACTTATAGGCTATTTGGATCCAAAAAAAAAATTAATTTTTAATCTTTTTATAAAAACGTGAAGGAGGCCTAATATTTCCTACTTAATAGAGCATAATTCCTTGCAGTCATGCCACGTCAAGAAAATCTTGCATCATTTTTAGACCAAACACTCCCCTAAACTCCTGTACCACTAATTTAAATTTTCTGACCCAAGGTTAAATATTTTATGCAAAATTTATTTCCTGCACGGCTTTGCAGCGTCCCTTTTCTTTTTGATGTTTCAGCCTTTTTAATATAAATCTAAAGACAAAACTTTTTGTCAAATACTCAAGTTTTTGGTTGTATATCTTTTAATATACCTTGCCAATAAAAACAGCAATGTACAATGAGGAAGTAACAATATTTGTTTCCTAAATAAAGTCCCTTGAAAAGCACTCATCAAATCTATCCCGATTTGTTCACAAATACTACCTGGACATTTTAAAGCATTTTATTATTATGCGTGTATATTTTTCGTTATATTGTATATTATTTATAGTAACAGAAAAGAACAGTAGAATTAACAAAATTTGACCACTGTCCATTTTAACAGAAGGACTTTAAAACTTTTAATCAATCAAAACTGCAGATCGAATTTTTATCTAATTACGTCCATTTGCATTTAGGTAACGAACAGTCAACTACTTAAGACATGTAATTTACAAAAAATTAACATAAATTAAACAAAAATTAAATATGCTTCAGGAATTTTGTTAAGACGAAACCAACAAAAAAAAAAACAGTGTGCACACGTCGCCATAGACAGTTATCAGAGGAACTTATTACACTTATTTTTACATACAAACCTCAAATAATTTAGGAAAATGATCGACAAGCAAAACCAATGGTTTGTTGTGAAAGTTCTCGAAAATGCAAACTTGCAAGTATTAATAAAGAAATTTTTCAAAAAATTATTAAGGATTCATTTTTGCACCAAATTCAGCCAAAGAAATAATACGAAAAACAAATTTGAAATAATCTAGAAAATAGAAAAGCGAGCTCAAAATGCTTATAAAGGATTTTAAAAGTTATTCCTGCAGCAATTTAAGATAGGAGCTTTACTCTAGAAGAAGCGTTCGTACTATTTCTGGACTTAAAATTCACTAAAAATCAGTATAAGAAATTGCGGAAACGAACGAACGAATTAAAGGATTAATGGGATTTTTCAGAGTAGCGAGATTTGGTTTCCGTCAAAAAAGAATACTTACGTCTATAAACTTCACTTCAAGTTCAGAAAGAATAAAATTATAAAATCGCCTGGACCATACTGCTGAACAATTGTTAAATATGCTTAATGCTGACCTTTTAAAAAAAAAATTTTAAAAATCTTTAAACAAAAATTTAAAAGATAGATTTCCAAACAATTAATTCAAGTTATACCGGTTTACAGCCATCAATTAGTAAAGCAATAGAAATATATTGAAAAATGAAGCCAAGTACTCCAGATAAATAAAATTTCCGTTTAAGAAGGAAAAAAATTATATAAAATTAAATTTAAGCAATTTTATTTTTCGTGCTTGATTCCTTTAAATAAATATTTCATGATATTCTCACGAAATATTTATTACAAACATTTTTAAAAAATAAACAATTTATGATATCCTCATAAAACATTTAATCCAATAAAACAAAAATATTTGAAATGTATTACTGCGGGAAAGAGCACATCCATATTGCAATTTCACTATTGCTCAAGTAGCTCATCAGTGAATTTTACCCCAATATTGTATAGAAAAACCTAAAAGTCTTATATCCAAAGCCAAACTGACTCTATGAGAATTTTTCATAAAATCAACATAGCATAGACAGCAAGACTCAAAAACACTTCTACACAAACACAGCAAAACATTTCAAAACAACAAAAAGCATTGTTTATTTTCAATCATTTCTACAGAATTACTTATAAAATTAAATTAAAATAAAAGAAAGATCAAATTAAAGAACTTTAACTGGTTGTGTTTAAGTTTAATAGCCAATTAATCGAACTTAAAATGTGTCTCACAATGTTTGATGGCAAAGTTCCACAACCTTTAACCCAAACAAAGTCCTCATCAAACAGCATAAAATGTCTTAAAACATTAAGTAAACCTCCACCACAAAACGATAGGTTTAAGGAAACATATGAATTTGAATTGTACGTTCTTCAGAACGTTTCACAGCTCACTTTATGAAGTTGATTCTTATATTAGGATATGATTTGAAATTTGGTGTGTTAGGCGAAATTGTAAATAAAATTAAGAAATAATAAATAAAATAAATAAAAAACAAAATTAAAAAAAACATTATTACCTATAACCCGTAGTCGATCAAAATATTACAAGCAGATTTATTTTCGGATATAGAAACTGCTGAATCATACGTGTAGTTAATAGGACTAGTTACAATCATTTTACCAGTTTTGGTGTGTAGCAGAAAATAAATACAAAAAAACTGTGGGAATACGCAAAACAGCTCTAATTTATAACGAAAAATACTCTTGAAGGTATATTTCATCCACAATTCATAAAATTTTGAACAATGGTGAGCAACTAACGTGACATAATATGCTGCCAATAGAAGATCTCTCCGGAGAAGTGCAAAAAAATGTTCAGATGTTATACTCATGAGGAACCAATATTTAAAAAAGTGGCAATCTACGTCCACTAAAGTAGTCGAAGATGCTAAAACTTCTAGAAACTTCTAGCTAAATAAAAGCATACGACCTTATTATTAAAATTTCATTATCCGTGGCTGCTTAACAAATTATATTTTAACTTGGACTGTTTCAAAACGGCCAATATTTCCGTCCAAATATTAAGACTAAAATGTTTACGGAGGCCAAAGTTTAGCACTTTCTGACCGGATTTTAAGTGAAAAAACTTAAATTATTATATAAAACGGCAGTTATATGTATTAACATCAGAACTTCACTTTTACCCTAAATATCAACTAATAATTACATTGTATTTTAAACCATCTATAACTCTTTTTTCTTATGGGCTGTTTTTTATATTTTATAATAAAAGTTAAAGACCACAGTCCCACCAGATAAACATAAAACAGAAATCGCGTGTCAAAATTCCCATTCAATCAAAAGTTACAGCCTTCTCGTCAAATGATCCAAAATGGAATTGATTTATTTATTCTCTAACTTATTATGTTCAAATTAATCTCAGCCGAAGACACTCTGCGAACAAAATTTACTAACATTTGATTACATTATAGTATATATTAATAATATAAGAACGCGATACAACAATACGTTGGAGTTGTGAATATAATAATTCTGCCCTCGGTTTCTCAATATAAACTTAAAGTGTTAAAATATTTATTAATAATAATCCTTGTTTATCTTTTTTGTTTTTTTTTGTTCCAAATTCTAAAGTACACAGTGTCCGCTGGGAAAATATACCATTTTGTTTGTTTATCATTTCTGATTAAATGGAATGGATCTTGTAAATATTTATAATGTTTTATTTTAATTACGTATGGAATACAGCATCAGATAAATGTCCGCCTCTGTTAGCCTCATTACACGTTTCACGTTGTATTTCATTAATTTAATCGCAAAAAGTAGTCCGGAGCAGACCGTGGGGGCCAATCAACATTACCATTTCTTGCAATAACTTGTTTTGAAAAGAAGTCTTGCAGTTATTCCTCCATTGCATTCCCAAATGTATGCGATGTGGCACCATCTTTTTGATGCCAGATGTCAACCAATCATATCACGATATCACTCCCCATTCACAGTTACCGTTACGCCGTTTTTCTTTTAAAAAAAAGTAAGGTCCTCCTGACAAAATAGCACACCAGACTGTCACTTTTAATAGATGCAAAGGTGACTGTCGAATAATTTGAGGGTTCCCCATTCCCCAGAACCGACTATTCTCTTTATTTGCATATCCATTGAAATGAAAATATGCCTCGTCACTCATTATGATTTTTTCATAAAAATCGGGGTTGTCATGGGCGAGCTGTAACATGCTATTAGCACATGTACGGTGGCGTAAATGGTCGTGTGGAAGAAGCTATTTTGTCAACTGAATCTTAAATGGAAACAAATGCAAATCCTTGTGCAAAATTGTGGCCAAAGTTGTTTTTTGAAGACCCAGCTCCTGAGCGCGTCGTCGAATTGAGGTTGATGGATTGTTTTGAACACTTTCTTGAGCAGCAGTAATGCTATTGTTTCTCATAAACATTTGACGTAACTTTTGCATCGTCATAGTAATCGATAATTGATTTTTATAAAATATTTAAACGATTAAAACACGTTGGTTTATCGAGTATTTTCCATAATAAATTTGCCACGCGTTTACTTCACATCCGCCAAATGTCAACTGTCAAAACTAATGTTTACCAAAATAGCGACAAAGGATAGTAGTATACCTTCCCGGCAGAGATCGTGTACTTATTTTTGCCTTTTCCGCTAACTCTTTTAGGACTCAGGATTCTTAAGTGATTAATGTTTTGTGTTCAAAGATGGCTTTTATCGTGAGTATTTAAAAAACTTAGAACATGTTCGTCAGAATACATATCCCTCTAAAATACCTCTACCATCCTTATTTGAGATTATATGCTCCGTACTATACTTGGATTACTTTTTTGGCAAAAGAGTTTGTTCGTCTGGCAATTTTTTTAAAAATATGGTTACTAATGCCTTTAAAACAACAATTTAATTTAAGCAACTAAGAAATACAGATTGAAGCCAATTTTATTGCACAGGTGCTCTTAGTTTATCAGCACAGTATTCATCATCTTTTACTCTTTAAAATTTTAAAGTGCAGCCGTTATGTGTCTCATAAAATGCAGATTTCTAACAATTTTTTTTTGTATAAAGAGAAGTAGCACTTCAGGCAACAATGCTTATTTAGTCAAGTACCGTGCCACATTCTTTAGGAAAAGGATAGAGAAGAGATGAAACAGGTGGTGAAAGTAGAAGGATAGTCGGAAGTTAACTGCCGTATAAAGACAGCACAGCGACCAGTGACTACGCCTTCATCGCTGAGCAGCCCCACCGACAGTCAATTTTTATTTTTGTAGTGAAAAAAATCAAGGTATTCGTTGGGAATCGAACCCACAACCCCCATACTGACAAGCTAGTACACTACCTACTAGCCTACAGGGGTACCTTAGTAAACTATGGATTCATATTTTCTTACAGTAATAAAATCAATTTGCAAATAGTTATAATTTTTAAAAGACTCCCAACCATAAGAAAAATCCCCCAAGAACCTTGAATGATTATGGATTTTTTTCTTCATGTAGTTGCGAATTTATGACAAGAGGAAAAAGCATATAAAAATTTAAATAAAATCAAAACCCAATTTGGCTTGTGATATTTCCAATTTTATTTTCGTGAAATAATAGCGTTGTTTATACTGGTTTTATGCTTTTAAAAACATTTTTTAAGTATACCTGAATCTATTGAGCATTAAAAATAATTATATTGTTACATTTGTTCCTTTTAAAAAACGTTTTGTTATATTGAGTGCAAAATAATGGCGCAGCACTTTAATGTTTTAAGTTATATTGAACGATTGATATACTTTCAAGAACACAAAATAAGCACGATGGAAACTTTGTCGTCTTTACTCACCGATGACTCAGGTTGAATTCATTTGCCCAGCAAGTGGTGGCTGTATAGTGGTTTTAAACGGTTCTCGCATATACAAGAACATTCTACTTTAACATCACTCCATATTGTTGTTGTTATTATCAATGAGTGTAGGCGCCTTTGTGTTTTTTTATTTCTTGTTCTGGCTTAGTTATTTTTGTTTTCTGTTGTTTATCTTATTTCGTAGAATTTTTGATAAATATGTTGTTGTTGTTGTCTTTTATGTATAAGATTTCTTAAAAAACTAAGCAGTTTGTGAAATGCGCAGTGGGTCGTGTCGTTTACTTTTTTACTGATAATTCTTTTTTTACTTAAGCTTAACTTGCGCCAATAATAACGTTCATTTTCAACAAGATTTTGACTACCAACTGCTCTACCCAAAAATATGGAAGGTTGCAAGAAT
Source organism: Trichopoda pennipes (assembly GCA_030448955.1). Taxonomy (NCBI): domain Eukaryota; kingdom Metazoa; phylum Arthropoda; class Insecta; order Diptera; family Tachinidae; genus Trichopoda; species Trichopoda pennipes. The sequence goes on from JASKUP010000064.1 coordinate 2,450,986, forward strand.
CATCCCTATGAGAAAATCTAACTCTGATTACAGGCCGATAGCAATCCTACCGTTCCTTTCGAAAGTTTTTGAAAGGTTGGTTCATTATCAGGTGACTCAATACCTTGAGAGGAATAACATTCTTAAAAATTGCCAATCTGGTTTTCGTAAGGATCACAGCTGTATAACGGCGCTAGTGGATGTTTCGGAGGATATTAGACAACAAGTTGATTGTGGCAATGTTACTTTTTTGGTACTTTTGGATTATTCGAAAGCTTTCGACACTGTTGATCATTACATTTTAAGGGACAAATTAAAATCTTTTCATAGGTTTTCATCAACTTCTGCTGATCTGATTTTCTCTTACCTATCTGACAGACGTCAATTTGTTGAACTAGGTGCCTCAAAATCAACTACTTTGCCTCTGAGTCGAGGTGTTCCACAGGGCTCAATCTTGGGTCCCCTACTGTTTGCGCTATATGTCAATGATCTACCAGCAGCACTTAAACATTGTAAAGTTAGATTATATGCTGATGACGTGCAGCTTTATATAAGTTGTAATATTAGATCAGTTGAGGCTTGTGTAAGAGTTTTAAATGATGAACTTCATCGCATATTTGAATGGGCTACTGCTAATGGCCTACAGATAAATCCAACTAAATCCAAATGTTTGATCATCAAGAAGAATTTATTGAAACTTGATTATATTCCTGTTTTAATCTTAAATAGCCAACCCATCGGGATTGTAAACGTTGCTAAAAATCTGGGAATTTACTTTAACAGCACCCTCACTTGGCCTGACCATATTAATTTTGCTTGTGGTCGTGTATCCGCTATGTTGAGAAATCTTTGGCAGAGTCATCGTTGCACTCCTTTAAATATTCGCATACTTCTTGCTAAGACATACTTGATGCCACTTTTACTATATGGGTGTGAACTTTTTTCGAGTTGCGATAGTATTAGCAAAATCAGACTGAATGTGACTTTCAATAATATTATTCGTTATGTATATGGTTTAGGAAGATTTGATCATGTTTCTTCTTATGTTAATAAACTTTATGGCATGTGTCTTGATGACTATTTGAAGATAAGAGTCTTAATCCTAATGCAGAAGATTATATACAAGCGAAAACCCGAGCATTTATATGAGCAATTGAATTTTTCAACCCTTAATAGAGGCAAAAGACTACTCTGTTTTAGATACAGCTCTCTTGTATCGCAATTCCAATTCTTTATTTATGCAATACGACTCTGGAACGAAATTCCCCATAGCTCTCAAATCATTAGTAACGCACATCATTTCAGAAGAAATATAGTCTGTCACTTTGTAAGCAAGTGTTAACTAATTTTTAATATATATTTTTATTTTGACAATTATGTATTTATTCGTTTTGTTATTTTTCCTTTTGTTCTTTTTTTTATTGCTGAACTTTTGTTATTTTATGTTAAACTTTTGATTATATTTTTGCTTGTACTTACTTGTACTGAGTTCCACACTGCAATATGAGACTTAAAGTCTTGTGTGTGGGACATCGAAAATAAATAAATAAAAATAAATAAATAAGAAATCATCACCGTAACAATATTGAACATAAATTCGTTAGTTTAAATCAAAGAAATCGGATAAACCATTTTCGAATTATGCCACTAGTATTATGGATAAAATGCGTATTGATCTTGAATCTAGATCCAATTCAAAATTTAGATCCAAATTCAATATATTTATAAAAACTTAATAAAAATAAAATAATCTACTATATAAAATAAACACTTCATTATTTTATTCAACAGCAAAGTTCAGTTAAACGTAGTAACTGATTTGTCCCAATTGCAAATTTATTTTTAATTCTTACTTTTACGTGTTCTTTAAAAATAAATAAAATTTTATAAGTTAAAAAGGCATTAAATGTTTTACAGTTATTAGCGTTCACATACACATTTATATTTGGGCATTCGTTTTAGGCAAAATATTTTTATGCACTTGATGAACTTAATTCGTTAGCAATTAAAAGTTCAGAAGTATCGCGAATTGTAGTAGTTAAAAATGGAACCCAAAACTTTTTCTACATTTTCTATTGAATAAAGACACAAATGACTATCAACCTTCATTGTAATTTTTCTTTATCCGTACAGAATGTGCGACTAGATTCGTATTTTGTTTAAGCAAACTTGACAATAAGTTTTATAACTGCTTACAGTTTGCCGCATATGATTTATACATACTTGTATAGTTGTTTTTTTTCTCGGACCAGCACTCATGGCATGACCCCTGCATATGCAGGGAAATTAGGTTATGGGGAGGCGGAACGAGGGAGTAGTGTTTGTGGACCTCCGGAGGGAGTTTACTCCACATACGGACTGCTCCGCTAAAAAACGAATTATCACTGTAATGCGTAGTGCGATTCACTGGCCAGTCAACCACAAATGGATGCGCTCTTAACGAAAATCGATTTAAACGCGAAAACGTGTGAGTAACATAAACAAATTCCCTTATTTCATTAGAGCACTTAACATGGTAGTAACGATAAAACAGTGAAATACATCCCACATTGCGTCCATGCTTTAAAGAATCAATAGAGTTAGATACCCAATGAGCCTCTTGGCCTTCTTTGTACGCGGTAGGGCAATTCCAAAATAGACTTTGGACCGCCGGCCCATACATGAAAGTTGTATTCCATTTTCGGACGTGGTGTAAATAGCACGAAGATCGGATGGAGTGAAATATCTCTTACACCGTTTTAGAAAACCGCGGCACTTTAAAGCTTTTTCAGAATATCATACTGAATTTTCATGCCAGGACCATCAAGAGCTTCCGATTCCGTAATACCTATATCACCCATAATAACAGATGCAGCACCAATTCCGAACACAGATCTGCCTAAGCATGCAACATTGTGTCTTAAGGGCATTAAAATCGATTGCATTCACTCGACCCTATTCCGAGATTGTTGCGAGGTCAAGATTGAGTGTATTATTCATCTTCTGCCTTTTAGAACTAACCTCCAACGAATGACAAATAGTGCTGTCATCTGCGAAAGAGTATATAGAGTTGAGAGTTTGACAAATAAGGTCATTTAGAAAAATAAGCAAAAGGGTAGAAGAAAGAACGAAGCCTTGCGGTACCCCCGAATTTATCTTGAACTCGTCTGATGAAATCCCATCTATAAAAATTCGTATAGCGCGATTCTTAAGAAAACTCGATATAAATCTGGAGAAATTATCACCAAAAGCAGCAAGTTTTGACAAAAGTACAGCATGCCACACTCTATCAAACGTCTTGGAAATAGCTAGAGCCACCACCTTACTCTCTCCGAAATGATGTATGGATATGCACCATTATTTCGACAGGAAAGCCAACAAGTCGTTCGTATAGCGCCCCCTACGGAAACCATTCTAGCGGTCGCTAAATAAGTTGTTGGACTTCAGGTACCTAATAGTATGAAAGTAATGAAAGTTAGCCTTAGTTGGATATGGGACTTTTATTTGTGAATTAGAATTATTTCTATAATTAAATGACCAAAATAGTTTATTTTTGGCAGTTTAGGTTATGTATGAAACATGTTTGATAAATTTCCTCCTAAGTACGCAAGCAAACAAAACGTTTAACATTATGATACTGATTTTATTCAACGCTAAACATTGTTAAATAAAAAAAAGATGAGTGCAAATTTAAGCCCATCAATCAAAGAAGAAAAAAGTGATCTTTGCTATTCTTTGATGCCAACAACATTTAAGAAGGTTGCGAATGCCTTTTCTAATCTTATCACATCCGCAGTAAACATAACTCAAAAACTCCGAAAGGCGCAGAAACAAATTGTAATGAAACTTATTTTAAAAAGGTAATTTTTCTTAATAAATTTATTGAGAAATTAAAGTCAAACCATAATTGTTGAATTCTAAGACTTGTGTCACAGATAGACATAGTTTCCTTTTTCCGCGTTATATTTTTAACGTTGTTCGAGTTATGGTTGCTGGGCTACAGAGAATGCAAAGAAAAACACATTAAATCTTTGTATACAACTAAAAGCCGACAATGTGAAAGACTTTTGGATAACAAATCTAAACTGACTTTAAAATGAAGAACTGAGTTTAGTTCCAAAATAGTCATTAAAACAAAATAACTTTTAAAGAAGTGGGCATTTGCATTTCGTATGCTAAATTCAGAATAAACTTCATATTATTTTTTTTAAATATTCTGTTTTTATAAACAAATATATTTGTGATAAAAAAATAAATAAAAAAAATTCTGCACTAGTTGCTATGTTATGGATGTTGTTGTTCACAAGCATTCCCTACTTAATATCCATTCGATTTAATCAATAAATTTTGTGAGATAAATATCTGGAGTTGCTGTTTACAATAAACTTGTGTGTCATACAAGCTAGCACCAGTAAAATGATCACTGTTGTTTTGTTTTTGTAACGCTTAATTAAAATAGACCAAAATTCTGATGTGTATGTGAGGTTTTTTTGATGCAGCAAATAATAACGAGTCTCTATTTCAATCCCTGTTCTTCCATAGATAGCATACCCTTTAAAAACCCACTTCAAATTATATATAAATTCGTCATTGATTTAAAAATGTAAAAACTTATGATTTATTATACTGTCAATGACTTTTGCAAAAAAAACAAAAATTTCATTTATTTTAAATAATAAATTTAAATAATGCCGCTCTTTTTTAAATTGTGCCAACTTTTAAATGCACCGCTAGTTTTCATGGAATGCTCGTATTTAGTTTTTAGAATCAATACTTTTCTAATTAAAAGCTTCTGTGAAAAGATTTAAAATTTAATTGAAAATAAAATACTTCCACGAGACAACGACTTCAAATGGATATTTTAAGAAGATATTGGCACTAAGAAACCGGAAACAGTGTGATCAATTAATAAGAAAATTTCTTAATAAAAAAATAGCAAGCGAAAACCTCAAGAAATGTCGTGCCACTTTCTATTTATGCCACCATAAGTCAGTCAGCCTGCCAGAAAGCAAAAAATATAAAAACTAAAATTAAATATTCTCTCACACACACTTTTAGTGTCATATTGATAGCTTGATAGTAGTGTTTTCAAGCAAAATAATCACGCTAATAAGCTGCAACAGCAACAAAAAAGTGCCAATTAACGAAATACAGCTAGAGTTAAAGTAATATCATCAGGATTTATTTATTTTGTTGATGTTGTTGTGATTTTGCCTACCATTGAACCGCGATTATCGCGTTACTCTTTTTACTTGAGATGAAACTTGTGCAAACAATCATTCGAACATGGGAATCCACACACGCTTCATAAACAAACAGCCAATCATCACTTATCCGTTCAACCATTCAACCAGACATCCATCTATCTGTTTGCTCATGAACTGTCATCAATTTTATACAAGCTGTGGCAAATTTCCTAAATTTAAAAATTTTCTAACACGGCAGCCGGCTGCAGCCTGCAGTCTTAAATTACGTGTGTGCATGTGTGTGTTTGTGTTAAGTGTTTTTGCAGTATAGAACGTCGCAAATTAATTAAGCTATTTTTGATTAAATCTATGTTGCAAAAGCAAAAACAAAAGAAAGAGGAACAAAAACGACAAAAAACTTCGAAAGACATAAATTTGTGTCATCAAATGGATGACGAGAATGAATTTTTTACAAGTGGCAAAAGTGAAAAAGAAGGAACTGTAATAAATAGAGCCTTTAAAATTCAAAGTAACTTAACAACAAGTACCTGTACTTTTTCTCTCTATTGCAACAATGTTTTTCTTTGAAATGTTTTTTCTCATTCTTCTTCTTCTTTTTTTTCTTCATCTTCAGTTGTCTTTTATTAAGTGTTTGAAAGCATCCAACTGGATAGTAAAGTGGCAAAATGCAGGAAGAACACAGATGCTAATGCAACAACAACAAAAAAATGGAGGAGAATATCAATTGTTGTCCAGTAGCTTGGAAAATGTCACGTTTTCGCATAACCTATGATTGTCGTAGGTTGTGTAACCAGGTTCTAAATAGCAGAAGTAAACAAATTAAAAATCGAACAACAGTTGCGTAGTACGGAGAAATAATTTGCATACATAAGGCAAGACAAAGCTTGAACTGCAACAAATCCAAAATTGACTGCGCTTTTCGTAGTATAATCTTCAATGGGTGGTATCATTACCAAGTTTTTGTCTTTTATCAAACCTATAAATTTTTTTGGTGCATAAGAGTTTTAATAACTACAACTTTTACCCCCAAATTTGAAGCCATAACTATTTTTTTAAACAACCCGGTTTTTTCCTGAATGTAAATTAAGATGCTATTTGCCACTATCGCTTTTATGTTTTTTTATGGAGGTATATAACTTCAAGTTGGTAACATTTTCTTAATTGGCGGCCATTTTGTCAGATATCAACTGATTTATGTTTAGTTTGGTTTAGCATTTCAACATGAATAAAATGACGCCTTAACAAAGTTTCCAAATTGTACGAATTCGCCCCAAAACAAGATGGATCCCGGTTTTTATAAGCAAATTTTGCTTATCGGCAAAATTGCCGTATTTGGAGTGATGATAATCCTCAAGTACATGTTCAAACATCCAGAATAACTAACTGTTTCGGGTGCTTTATGGGGAGGGTGAACAACCATGATGTTCCGGAGCTGTGGTTTGAACAAGATGGAACAACATGTCACATAACTTGTGCTACAATTGGTATATTGAAGGAAAGGTTTGGTAACCGCATAGTTTCTCACTTCGAGCCCGTAAATTGGCCTCCTAGATCGTGTAGGACTATTTTCTATATGAAGTCTACGTTGATAAGCCCGAAACGATTATCCAAATAACGAATCGTTGTAACTACAAATGTTGAAAAAAGTCACCGGAAATTGCTCAGTACAAAAAATAAAAGTTGTTTTTCATAAACAGGGTATTTTTATCCCTTCTGTCTTCATTTTCTCACACCAAATTTGTTCATTGTCTATTTATGTGAAAAATGCAACCATCTCACCAGTTAAAATGTTAAAAGCTCCTTGAATAGAAAATAAGCTTCATTTATTGAATTTTTTTATTTTTTTTAATTTTAAATTAAACGTATTTTTAACGTATTTTATTTTTAAAGTTGTCTTTTTACTCGTAACGGCCAACAGAAATTGAATGAAAACCGAAACCTTATCATTATCGCTTTAAGGTATTTTTTTCTCCCTCAAGCTTTTATCAGCCCCTTAAAATTTTAGCAAAAGTTGTATTATTGCAATAATAAAGGGAATTTAAAAGGATGAACCTAGTCGAATAAATATATCCTTATCTGTTAAACATTTATAGAAAGACCATGATAGAGTATCATGAGTTTGTTATAAAGATACTTCCAACAACCAACGGATTGAAATTAAAGGGTGGCTTTTTTAAAACTTAAAGAAACTTTAAATTTTGGGTGAGTATTAACTATCATGTCCTCAAAAAGAAGAAATTTAAAAATATTGTTAAGTTTATACCTGAAACTTTTATAAAGGTTTTGTTGTGAATTCTTTATTGCAAAATAAATAACACCAGATTTCAGAGTTTTTAAATTAATTACAAGTTTATTTACTTTAACTACTTAAGATGCGCGTCTTTGCTTCACGAGGTTTATTTTCACACTAATTAACTAACCACTCAGACGCAGCCTTTTTATATTAGTCCACTAGAAGTCTAGAAAAATTAAGAATCTTCTACTCCCTTTGTATCACATTTTGTTGTTGTATGTTGCTTATTCAATGTATAGGCGCATGTATATGAGCAAGGAATTTTTGTTTTTATGCTGATAAAGTTTCTTCCTGGAATTTATTTTATCTTGCGCACTTAAGATTTCTCGCAGTTAGTAAACAGTATATCAAATTGTTGTTGTTTGCGTGTATAACATTTCTACGCAGTTTGTAACTAACAATTTGTTGTTGGCTTACGTGCATAAGGTTGCTTAGCAAGCCACGCAGTTAGTAAACAACACACCCAGTAGTTTAGTTTAATGCTTAATTATTTTCTTCTAAAACTGAAGCAAGACACATCCGTAACAATATAACTAATAATTAAAGCCCATTCCGCAAAGACTTGACTCTTTCAGTAATTATAAGCACACACATACATATACATAAAGCATAAAAATCGTGGGGGTAAATTTGAGGTAAGGAAGTAAATTGTCTGTCAAATTAGTAAAAGCACATTTTCAGTATGGAACGTTACACTCTTAAGCAACGAATTGAAATTGTGAAACTTTTCTCTCAAAATGGTAAAAATTTCACCGTATCACTTCGTAAAATTCGAACAGCTTTTATCGTAATCAACAAATGCAGTGCGTAATTTAATCGGTATTCTTGCTTAGAAGCGGCCAACACAATATGCTCATAGTGACTGTAGTAATGCAAGCATAGTCGTTGTACAGGAAAGTGTTGAGAATGAACCTGAAACATCAATCCGCCGACGTTCGCAATAATTGGGCATCACTATTAGCACTTTGGGTAACATTCTACATAAACGTGTCCATCTTGACGCTTATACACTTCAAATCATTCAAGGATTAAAGCTGGCTGACCATTGTTTGGTTTGAACGTTTTTGAATTGGCTGTTTGAAAAACTGAACAGAAGAAAGGCATTTTTTTAATGAAATTATCTTTAAAGAAGATGCCCATTTTTCAGTCCTCGAAAAACCATTAAATCTAAAGAAAATTACCCATCGGTGCGATTTGTAGTCAGGTAGCATCATCGACCCATATTTTTTGAAAAATGAGCAGGGAATAGCCGTCAACTTGAGTTCTCCGCGCTACCAAACCATGATAAGCAATTTTTGTAGCCACAATTGGCTAATGTTGGCATCAGTGCCTTTGTTTGTATTAACACGGCGCCACACAGCCACTCAAACAATTCAGTTATTGCATGAGAATTGTCTGAATCGTGTAATTACCTCATTTAGCGAAATCAATTGCCTGCCGTAGTTGGATTACCCCTCGAGGGGGTAATCCAACTACGCTAGGCAAACTAACATCATCAGTACATATGTGTGGGGTGAATACATCTTTCAAGTAATCGGCAAATAAGTCACCTTTTTCAGCGTCCCTTCTTGCCCAATCTCCACTGATGTTACGTAGGGGTGGCTTGTACTCAACGGGCCTTTTAAGGTTTTTTGTAGCACGCCATAAAGAGTAATTGGAGTTTGGTGTAGCATCGAGGCCCTCCAGATATTTCTCAAAAGATGCAGTTTTTTCATATGCTAGTAAGTCTCTAAGCCGCTTTGTGCATTCTCTAAGTCTCTGCCTCTGCAGGGGCGATCTGTGTTGTTGCCAATCTCTCCTAGCTCTTCGTTTTTCCGCTACGAGACGTTCAATGTCTGAAGAACAGATGTGACCTAAAGCAGTCTGCGGATATTTAGTTGTTGCAAGCTGTGCTGCTTGTTTAATATTTTCACTAAAAGTTGCAAGGCTGCACTCCACATCCTCCTTTGTTTCTAGCAAAATATTCTCCGAACAATGGCTGCTAAGATATTTTTTAAAACTCAACCAGTTGATGCGACTGATCATATTTGTATCAGGAAAAAACAAATGTCTTCTAAGCGGGCTGCAAATAGTTACAATGGTTGGAGAATGATCCGAAGATAAATCCATGGAAGATTCTACTGTGACTAAATTTCTTAAAATATTTTTTGTGACTGCAAAATCTATTACATCCGGAATTTTTTGTCTGTCGGTAGGCCAGTATGTAGGCTGACCACTCGAAGCAACATCTAAATCATTTCTGCTAATAGCGTTGTACAATGCTCGGCCCCTAGGATGGCTTAATAAAACTTCATGTGTTTTCCAAAAGTAACATTTCACATCAGATCTACACGTACATGTGTAATCATTACTAACAAAACCTGCAACTGTTGCCAAATGATATGTCGCAACAAAATACAAGTTCTGATTGGAAAATATCCATATGTGTCGAACACAATACAAATTCAAATGTGTTTAAAAAGCTCGATACAATGTAAATAGCTATTTTACATGGAAAAAAACAAGTCATATGTCCTTACTTCAAACTCAGTAAGATAAAATTTCTGTTAACAACGACTTCCTTAAGCATTGCATTGTGTTAATTATGATCGCTGTCTTCTTTAAATTCAAAACGTATCAATTCTGCATTACCCCCATGCTGTATACTGCTTATATGCTTCATCAAAGTGTATGTTTAATAATACTCCCTCTCAAACCTACGCCTCTGTGGTTCGTGTAGCTAGAAAGCAACAGTAAAAAATGTGTAATAAATTTCTTAGCTGAATAAGGAAAAATATCCCTAAGTAGCAATTGTCGCTTGTACGGAGTAGTAGCACAAAAGCGTGAGAAATAACGTTGATTTAAGTTCTATTTATTTTTATTTTTTACTGATTCACTTTTTCCACTTTTCTGCTGCAAGTAAAAATTTCCTTTTACTAAAACTGCGACAAAAGCAAACAAACAGAAAAATAAATTTTCACAAGAAAATCATTATAGTAACAATTTGAAATTTAAATGGAACAAACGAGGAGGCTGCACTAGAGGAGAGTCTAGGGCCATGCTTCACTCTTTATGGTCTGTGTAGAAAGAACAAAGTGAAAATGAATTCATTTTATTTAACAAATGAGAAAATAATTAATTTAAAGCAAGCAAAATGAAACAAAAAAGTATAACTACTGAGGCAATTTTTTATTTGGAGCACAACAACAAAAGCAACAAACACTGAAGAAGAAAAAATGGAACTTTTAGACCCTCATGAATTCAGGCTAGTAAGCAACAACTAAAACAGCAACATAAAAAACCTAGGAACTTAATTTTTTCTATTTTTTGTTGTTGTAATAGTTAAACAAGGTCCACAACCTCTTAAGCATTTTTACTTTAGGATGTGTATCAACACATTCATAAAAAATTTTGTTTAAAAGTATTGAATTTATAACCAGCATCATCGTCTTGCTAAAAGTAGCGTGCAACAACAAAAATGTGTTATAACAACCACTTGGAATCGTTGGCGTAGTTGTTGTTGCTGAAGTACAAAATTATGTTTAAATGTATTTTTTATTTTTTTTTTTGCAAGCACAAAAGTAATGTAACGTTTAACTAATGATGGGAAGACTTTAACCTAAAACCATCATTTTATGTTAGTTCTCGTCAAAAATTGGCTGCATAAATTATGTATGCTTGTCGGATGTGTGGATGTGTGTGTGTGTGTGTGTGTGTGTGTATGTGTGTGTGTGTATTAAGAAGAATATATGCATGCAATCCTTCCTTGGATATAAATGTCAAAACAAAATGTTTAAAAATATAGTGCCGCTGGTGGACGATAAAGAGTGACCTCTTCCACATCTGTATGCTATAATCATTTTATATTTTAAATATTCTTATAGATACAGATATTGTATTATTGTATTATATATACCTAGATGTTTAGATGTTTTTGTTGTCAACACTTGCGATTATCTTGATCTCTGAGGTTCATTTGTAATGTTTCTTTTTTTTTAATAAAAGCATTGAAACGCGTTCTAATATGTTAATTACGATTCAAATTTTCCTATATGAGGGAGTATACTTATATTTGTCTACAGCTTGTTATACTTACACATATAGCACGTGTGTTTAAAAAGATGATGAATAATCAATAAATTGATATAATAAATTATTTTAATTGGATTTTTGTCTAAATAATTATTATGAAAGAACTGTAACAACAGTGTTTGATAGCGTCTAATTAAACGGCAACAGATATAAGAAGTCAAGGACTCGACATTGCAGTAGAGGTATTAGATAGAGTTCTGCGACTTTTTGGCTTTCACAATCTAACTAATAAGTTTTGCTGTGCATCGAAAGAGTGAAAGTGAATTCCTTCAGACTGCCCTGTCAAAATTATATATACATATTTTTTGTTATGGGTTTGACATTATTAAATCATATCCTAAAATTGGTCTCACAAGTAACGTTTTGTTATGTACAGATCAGTGAACTTCATCCACTACTCCCACCTCTTGATGAATGAAAGTACACCTTTAGACAAATTAATGATCATAAGAATACTGGATATAAAATTTTATTTGGTATCAACTAAAATTTTGAAATCCAAAATCAGTATCATACAGCTTCTTTGTCGAGAAACAAATATATTTTAGTAGAGTTAATTTCATTAAATTAATATTGCAACATCTCTGAAAGATATTCAATTCAGACTGAGCTAACGATTGTTCTGATAGATAAGTATAACTAAATAAATTTTAAGATCATTCGCGTACAATAAAAAGTGAAAAAAAAACAAGATGACTTCAGGTACTCCAGATAAAACTGAAATATCTCTCGAGATGTTATTTTTAAATAGATCACACTTTTGTCAATTAGACAAGCATAATGAAATCCATATGAGTGTATTAGTTATAAAATTTATTCAGAACAAATTTATGATTAACTTCGTCGAATGCTTTACTAATGTAAAGTGTAAGCAGCATGAGTTTACTTTTGACGAAATTCGTATTATCGTTATAAAATATTCCTTTTAATAAACGTTTTGTTATTTTGAGTTATTTTATTGCAAAATAATAACACAGCACTTTGGCGTTTTTAATTAAGTTAAACCATTTATTTACTTTTAATACACATAAAGCAAACATAATGGTAACTTTGTTGTCTTCACTCACTGATGACTCAACTTTAATTAATTAATTAGCTCAGCAAGTTATGCTTTTATAGTTGTTTTAAGTGGTTCTCGTATGTACGAGAATATTTCACTTTAGAATCACCTCATATTGTTGTTATTATTGAGTTTAGTTTATTTAGTTCTGTGTTAGTTGCTTTTGTTTTCTGTTGTTTATCTTATTTCGGAGAATTTCTTATAATCATGGTGTTACTATCTTGTGTGTATAAGATTTCTTAGAAAACTACGCAGTTTGTAAAATGCCCAGTGGTTCGTTTCGTTTACTTTTTACTGATAATTATTTTCTTTTCAAACTTAATAAACCATATTCATAACAATACAATAAGTTATTAACAAGCTTTTACAGTAACCACTTTAATGTGCGGTGGAATAATTACTAGTTATGCGAAGGTTTTAATATTATTCTTAGTTTTGCAATAACTTTGTAATCAGAAACTTTAGATCTGTTTCTAGGTTTGTAAACCTTTCTAAACTATAGAAAATATAAATATAAACTATCAATGGAACTGATAGAAAACCTTCCAGCAGAATTTATTAATACACAACTAGGTTCACTAGGATAAGGTCCAAGATTTATGGAAGATTTAGAAATGTTAAATCTACGTTAAACACCATGAGCACAAATAAAATTCAGCTAATACATTTCTAATAGCAATATTATTTCCTGATTTAGAATTTGTTAATTTTGTAGATGTATGAAATTTCATCGTCGTGAGATTACGATTAAAAATAATTTCCGTTTTGTTTAAATAATTATTGTTCAATAAGTTTATTATGTCGAGTGCTTAACTTATTTTCGAAATAAGTTTAGTTAATTCTGTCTTTCAGGGTAGCCGTGGATTTTCTTTCTATTTATATTTAAATATGGAAATATCTATTAGAGTTTTTATGACGTAATTGAATTTATTGACATTTTGCAAAAATATGCGATTTAGTATTTTTATTTAAACGCATATAAATTTGCAATATTTCGCTGATAATAAAGCAATACGCCAGTAACATAATTCTTATCACCTCTATCACGTGTCTAAAATTGAGCTTTGTTTCAAATCATTTCGGAATCATGTTTTTAGCCATAATTCTCTATATATATACATAATGGTCATAATCAAAACTTTCAGCATACAACTGTTACAGTGTTACTCCCCGTACGTTCTGATAGAGTGTGATTCGTTTTACATCCGCACCTGGCTATGTAGCCTTAATCAGATGGTGGACAAACCACTATTGTATAATTTGGAACGTCATACAGGCGTCCTAGGAAGCCGAAGACATAATTCTAAGCAACAGAACCACCTAGTTGCAACTTTAATGATTCCAGGGCAGGGCTGCAAACTATAACACCTTGCTAAAGAGTTGGAGACTTTAAACTCCTGTCCGGAACACATGTCTAGCATGCTTACTGGAGTGGATCATTCACTTTGCGTGTCATTATCAGTGAGATGATCCTGGCCACCATAATAACCCTTATCTGTTATGGGGCCGCGAAACCACATCCACCACGTTACTCCCATATAGGTGCCAACCTCAATGATCAGTCAGAGAGCTATTAAATGTCTAAAGAGACAAATAATGAACTCTGCGGCTCACTGATCCCCGTGGAAATAAAGTAGAGCTTCCAGTTGACTCCCTGCCTGTCTTCAGGGGACCGGGCTCCCTTTATACCCCCAGTTGCACAGATCTAGATAGCTGTTACGTACTATATAGACCATAAATGTGCCCCGGTGGGGGACTTTCTGATAGGCAAAATATGAGAGATCTAATTCGATAAAATTAATTTTGACTTGTGGATTTAAAAACGAGCGCAGATATTAAATTTTAAACGCTCGCCAGATCTGGTAACTTTATAAAAAATGTGATCATAATAATGGCTTAACGCGGTACGCCTAATATGCCTTGTTAAAAAATAATAAGCCAACGATTGTAAATTTCCAAACAATTGAGAAAGAATTTCTAACACCACTACTTCTGCTACCACTAGAAAAAAGGACATAAAAGGCTAATAATTTGTTTTTTTATATTCAAAGACTTAGATTCTTAGCTGATTCGTCATAGGTCTCGGATCTTACACAGCCCAAAGTGCTTTCCAGACCTAAATGACATAGTTGGTCTAAAAAATCTTTGGGATAGAAAAATGCAGTTGCATTAATTATTTATAAAATAAATTTATTCTTTCAAAGAAAGCCCTCATATTTTATTGTTGCACTTCCCACATAAATGCTACATGCACCAGTAGAGTATCTTTCATTTGACCTTTACTTGCCATACTATCTATCTTTTTAAGCCATATTTAAGCAGACATCTTTATGATCATGTTCTTGCTATTTATGTGTAACAAATAGGAACAAAACAAAAGTATAAAAACATAAAATGACTTTTATTTGCCATCATTTGCCTTGTGACCATAATAAATCGAACGAACGTGATGTTCAAGTACAACTTATAGTATGTGAATACACTTTCTTAATACTCACAATACCGATAATAACGATGATGTCGATGCGAAGATAAAGAGCATTCTTTTAGTTGAGTTAAATATCATCAGCTTTAATATTTTTTTTTTTTTTGCCCATACTGAAGCTCGGTTACAACTATGGATAGAACAATTTTACAATATCTACACACACATGTATGTTTCGAAACACATCGAAGGTATTTAAGCATTTACACTATTTTTTCTTCATCACGTAAAAATTGCCACATATTTTATTATTATATTACTTAAGTTAACAACACCTTTATAATTTTGTTTCTTTTACGTACTAATGGCCAGAATTATTACACTTTATGTTTACATACATACGTACTTTACATTGTATTTTTTTTCTTTTTCACTTTTTTGTGCGAATATTAATTCGTGTATTATTTAAAACATGTAGGTTTACTTTAACATTAATTAATCTTGCCCACAATCACATAAGACAAATAAAAATTCCAAGAGTTACAGTCATGTGTTTTTTTTTAATTTTTTAAAAACGAGTTATTAAATTATTTAATTTGAGGTAAAAACTTAATGAAATATTAACCAAATAGAATCAAACAGTGTTAATCTGTATAATCTGTATATCTTTTTATATTCTTTCTTTTTTTGGCCATCGCCATGTCAAGTTTGTTTTTTTCCAATTGGGGATTTACCAGGTATACAATCAGGTAAAAGTTTCTCCTGCAAACGTCTATTATTATATCTTTAATAATATCATTTAATGCTGAAGAATAAGAAGATCCATACTTACTAAGCTTCAGATACCGGTCCGGTTTAATTTCAGCAGGAATGACCCCAAAATTATTTTGGAATTTTAGGTAATTACAGTTGCGGACATATTTGAAGATTGAAGATTTTTGATGCACTCTTCCTTCTAAATATAGTGGATGTAGTAATTTGAAACATAAATCATGTGACACAAAGGGAACAGATAACAGAAAATTTTGTGGAATTATTCGGGAAGCCTTACGACTGCAACATTTGATATTAGAAAAAAACACAATTATGTTTATGTTCTTATGTCAATAATAACTCACGTTGTAGACGGACTGACAGTCAGTAGTTGCTTCTGGAATAAATGACCTTTCAAATGAGTTTAAGAACCAATAGCAGTGTAGTAGCCTTGGCCAATTTTTCCAAGTATTGCTCTACCTAATGTTAAATAACCCCTCAGGGCTGTCCGTTCACTGCAACAGGTGACAAAATTCTTTTCCTTCAAAATTGAAATAACAAAAACTATAAAATGATTAATTTGTAAAAGTCATCAAAAAGAAAGTCTTAATAAATGGTTATCAGTTTTATACAATTTTAGTATTTTTGCTCCTTTTTTTGTAAATTTGGCTATTTCTAAATTTTTATATTTTTTAAGTGTATTTGGGTTTTCCAATTTATAACTTTTATAACGCATTAAGATCTTAAAGCAAATTGTCAATGAACGTAAAGAACTGACTTCCTCCAAATTACATTAAGCTTTGAAAAGATCACAGACGTCATTATTTTTCCCGTTTTTCGTTTGGACAAATGAACTAAAAACAATTGTTTAAAAAATACATACAGAGCTTAAGTTTTAAGTAGGTATTTTATGTATAAGACCTACAGTAGAATCAACTGCAAGTCCAACCACTATTACGTTGATAATTTACTCTTCTCACTTTAACAAAAAAAAAAAAATATCCGAAAATTGTTCATTTACTTGGCTGTTCCACAGTAATGCAAAGTAAGAAATTCACAAAATGTTAACTATTTTTGTTTTTCTAAAAAATAGATCTGGACAATCTTCTTCAACTTAAATGTGCTGGCATCACTCTTACCGTATTTAAAATATTAATTTTAACACGAAATTATATCGATGGACCTCAAAATAAAATTAAAAAAACACCAACTATGTATTTTATTTTTTTTTCGCCTCTTTCCAATTATACCCTTTACATTTATATTTTTCCTCTCTTTCATTGCAGGACAATTTGCCAACATATTAAATACAATAACTACTATTGTGATTGTGAAAATATTATCCAACATTAAAAGAGAACAAATATAGTATTGAGATTCAAACCGAATGCAGTATTTTAATTACGCTCTTCAAACATCCTCTCGATTCCTAACCTCAACGTCATCAACAGCCACTGCTTCACCTCCACCAAATACTTCAAACCCTTTTAAAGATAAACCAATCAACAATTTAGCCACCACCACCACAAGCCACAATAAAAATTTATTCGAGCCAAACATTGCCATCAACAACAATCCGAACGCAGGCAATTTGAATAGCAGCCTTGAAACTCCATCATCGACCATCAACACATCAGCCAGCACAAGTGATTCGGATTCAACCCAAAATCCATGAAATTTATTTGCATTTAATGTTAACTTTGCGCGATACAAACTGTTATCATTCTTTAATCGCGACATGGCCGCTACTGATGGCCAAATAATATTGGCCGCATCCCGTTTTGGGGACTCGACATCATCACCAACCGTTTATTTACGTGACTTTTCCAAACAAAAATTACCAGCCGTTGCGAAAATTGTCAAGGGTCAACACCAGAATCTTGGAGTACCAACGCTCTCAGCACCTTCACTACAGAGTACGGCCCTCTACTTAAGTTCAGGCAAGAAATATCAGATTCTAGCCCAGCCCATCAAGTTAAAAGAGGGCCGTAAGCCTACAAATGTTGGTGCTAAGGTTTTAATACCCGAAACGTATCCTGGTTATTTTGAGCTGCTAAGTGAAGATGGTCGTTCAACGCGTTGCATTGAATCAGTTTTGGAATTGTCGAAACGTCGTAACTGTCGTGTTTTGGTGCGCGAAACATTTCGTTGTCCTCAGATGAGCCGCACTATACATGCTGGTGAAATGCTTACCACCATGAATGACAATGGCAAAGTATTGCAGTGTAAAAATATAAAGGACGAGATCATCAATCTGCCACTCGATACCAAAGCAAAATTTTCACCTATAGCTAAGGAGGACAGTATAAGTGGTGTCCATACTGTGAAGAACCTTTTATTGAAAAGAATGCCAGTTGTTGTAAGGTGAGACCCATTAAGTAAACGTTTATATTTTTGAACTTGGTTTTATAATTTTTGCATGTCGTGATATTTTTAGGTATTTTACTGACCGCGTTGCGTGCTTTTCCATTTTTATTATTTTCAGATTAGTTCATGGAAGTGTACCAAAGGGTCTGAAACAACCCTTTGTGCCAGAAATGCGTCTTTTGGGCTGTGTTGAAATTGATCGTATTTTTGCTTTGCCTTTGCAAAAAGATAATGATTTGGTGCCAGTACCTCTTAATGCTAAAATCAAATTGCAACGGGCCAAAAATATGGACCAGTTGGAACATTTTATTGAATACACGCGATTTCTTGAGAAAGCTCAACGTCTGCTAAACGACGCAAGAGATCGTTTACAAATCGTTGATATTAAGCTGTCAGAGAAAGAGAAAAAGGACTCTAAATTTAGTAGTCGTAACAAATTACCCGTGGTTATGTTGCCATCAGCAGCTGGTGTAGCGTATGTGGCCAATGGTCTCTTAGAAAATGGTTATATCCTCAAGCGTAGCGCCAGCTGTGATTCGTATAATAAAAATCAACTGCCTGCGGAAATATCTGAAGATTATAAGGATATCGATCATATCTATGATTATGTGAGGGGTTTAACGCCACTATCGAAAGCTTTATCGCGTTTTGAACCAATTAATGAAACACCCACAATCAAATCACAATACACCGATAGTAGTGGCAACTACTGTAGTCTAATAAGAGTTAATCAGAATTCAAGCAGCCATAATAACAACAATAATAATTCAAGTAGCAACAATAACAGTTTAAATGGTGGCACAGGCAATAATAACAACTCTAATAATAATAACAATAACAACAACAATTATAGTAGTCTGGAATCAAACAAACATACAAATACCAACAGCAGTCACAATAGCAGTAGTAATCAGAGCCATCAACAGCACCACCACCATCATCATCAACATCATTTGCCAACAGCCGTTGGCCAACAGTTGCAACATCACAGCCAGCATCATCACCATCAAAACCACTCGCATATTCATCCCACATCCGGAGGTGGAGGTGGTGGTGGAAGTGGTGCCGTAGTCAATCATTATCAACACTCACATGTCCAAGAGGATATTAAGCCAGTGCCACCACCAATTGAAACAATACCAGGTAAAAAATTACCAGAAAAACGTCAACGTCCCACACTACCAAAGCTTTACTTGAAAAACTCTCATAGTGCAGGAAGTAGCAGTGGAGGAGGAGGAGGAGGTGGTGGTGGCATCACAACCAATACAAGCAGCTCAAATGGTAGCCATCATAATAATCACCATCATAATCATCATCAACAGCATCATCAACCACATCATCAAAATGCCCATAGTCATCAGGCATCAGTAGTTAATGTATCATCATCCATGGCTGCTGCTGCAGCAGCTCTTCATCATACGCATCATCACCATCATCACGGAAACGCAGCATCTAATAGCAGAGTTTTAACACCAAGTAATCACCATCATACGCCCATTAATGGAAACGTGGCACCTTTAAGTGCTGGCATTTTAAGCAAAGATTGTGGTTTAGAGCCTCAATCACCATTATTTCATATCAGGTGAGTGATGCTTTAACTTTGTGGGTTTAATTCGCCCAACACACTGACATAAAATTAGAGATTAATTCAAACTGCAGCTAAATATTAGAATAAAATTTGTTAGTCAAGAATTAGTGTTATACACCCACAGTACTGTCTTTTTTGTTTTCTTTTTATTCATCAGGATACTTTTATTATTGCTATTTTCTAAATGAAGAAATATAGTGGCATTTTATTTATACATTTTTTTTAATAAAATTAAAAAAAACAAATTTTCAATACAAACAAAATTTCCGCCATCCCAAACAATCAAAGTTTCAAATACTCAAAAATAATATTCGTCTATTGCTTTATTTGAAGCTTCTGAATTTAGAATTAAATAAATTTCACTTTATTCAACCAAATTAATTTTAATTGGGTGGTAATTTTCAATGATGCTTTTTGGAATTGTCATAACATTAGCCGAATGCTACAAGCTCAGTGTTGTATACCACTCATCATCGAAAGCTTATTGATATTAATTTATATAGTGCAAGAGCTCTGTAATTGATATTTCGCAACTACGGAAAGTGAAAGTTACAAGTAATTAAGCCAAAAGAAATGTTTCTTCAATGGAATTAGTGAAATGAAACCAGGGTAAAAAGCCTCATGAATAGTATGAACTTTAACATGAAAACACTCCGAACATAAAGTTTTTTTCTCTTAATAAGTTGACACAGCAAAGTCATGTCTTTCATCTTAGCGAATCTGGGAAAGTGTTTCCTTTTTCTATTAGTGATTGCTTACTTTTTTAGGGTTAGCACCCATGAGCCAGAACTAGGAAATTAAGTTGTAGAAATAGCGGAGAGAATAGCAGAGGTAGTGTTAATAAGAGTAGTAGTCTGTCTATGGACATTAAAAGTGATACAAAAGACCTCTGCAGGGATTTTATTTAACATTCGAACTGTTCGGCTTAAGAACGAATTTTCTCTGCAAGGCGTCGTACGATTCACTGGCAAATCGACTGCAGAAGGATGCAGTTCTCACACATGTCATTAAGGTCCCTATAGTGTTATAAATTCGATGCTCCTGTGAGATAATAGGGCTATCATCGACGACCTTCTTCTTTTTCTTCGTTCTTTTTTTTACGATCTAGTAAGAGAGAGTTGTATTCCATTTTCGATCTGTTAGAAATGGCCTAGATAGTGCTTCATAAAATCAAGACAATTGAACAAACGACCTAATTTGTTTTGGCTTAAAATTGAAATAAACTTTAAGATGCCTTATCTCTTTGTATTAATTTAAAATCTATTTGCTAAATTTTCTGTTCTCTATCACATTTAGAGTTAATTTACTATCTGCTACAAAAAAGAATTTTTAAAAAAGTTTTATAAGCTGTAGATAACAATAAAAATAAATTTATAAACCTGCACACAAAGCTAAGTTTTAATGTTCATCCCTCGTTATTAATCCAAAAATAATAACCTTCAAACAACGAACCCAATTTTATTACAGAGGGTTTTATCGTTTATTTAAGTTTTTAGGATATACATATTAAACTCAAATAACAATAATTTCGATTAACTTAATAAAAATTGATAATTTTTAAATAATCCTTTGAAACGAATTTAATTTTTCCATTCTTTTAATTTTTATCTTCTCCTTTTTTGTCACTTGTAGATATAAAAGTCTTAGTAGTCTACAGTTAACACCCGATTGTAACTCAATTTCACCGCCGATCTCAACAAATCCCAAAGGACAGCCAGTCGTTGTGGAACCACCCGATCTAGTACCTAAATGTAATAACAGTAATATTAACAACAACAATAACAATCATCCAATACCGCTGCCATTAAGTAAAAGTTCTAGTACAACTGGTGGCTTAAACGGAATGGTACATAGCACAACATCGCACAGTCACAATCACAACCATAATCCACGGGAGGGAACTCTCGATTCATCACGTAGTGGTGGCCGCACCTCGGGCGACTCGAATAAACTGCCCGAAAAGAAAACTCGACGTCTCTCCCGACCACGTAGTCTATCGAATTTAGTCTGGGATTTAAGGCCATCCAAAGAAAAATCCAAAAAGAAATTATACATTCATCATTTTGATCATCGCCAACAAGCGACTTTGTATTTGTAGTCACGTTTGTAAAATGTGTGTCCACTTGCGGACAAATATGCAGAATAAACAATTGAAAACAAAGTCAAATTATTCAAGAAAAATTCCTGCTTAGCAGGATAATTTCTAAAATCTTTTAATGTCTGCACGCCTTTTTAAAACATCTGCATGAATTTATTTAATATTTTATAATATGAGTACTTAGTCGTCATCGTTATCATTATTGTTGTCGTTGTAGCAGTTAGACATTTGCTTTTAATTTTATTACATGTTGCCATCTTTAACAAAACTTTAAGAAAAATACAAAAAAAAACAATCCCTCTACGTGTTTGCCCCAAGCGAAATCAAGGATCTGAAATGCATTTTTTCGGAGGTAAGTCCAGACAAAATTCTGCTTAAATAGAAACGTTAAATAGACTTAAAATATTATTTATATTCTGACTCTGCTACTTTTACTGCTATAAGTTACTTGGCTCTCTTCTTTTTACTTTTAAATATAGAAATTTTATTGCAAGACATTTAAACTTTTCAGAAAAATAAGGTAGCGAGCTTAATCACAAATAAGACCGTGAAAATTGTCCGAAAAGACTTCACACACCATACACCATCAGCTCTAATCACCTCTTTTTTACCTCCAGAAGTGACCAAATGGACAGTTCTATTGCAGTTTAAGCCGCTGAATTCTGGCGGCCATCCTTCAAAACAAGTAAAGCTCGAAACTTCAAAACAATTACTTCATTTTAAGTTTATTTAAGCCTTGAATTGATTTTGCCCAGAAAATGAAATTATAATTTGTTGGATTCCGAAAATTGTTTGCTAATGATGCTATGAAGAAGCTTTAAAGCCATTCTTCGAATAATATTATCCGATATTTACAACCCATCGCAATTAATGTAACAGAGAAAATGCTCTGCCCTAATCATGCAAGCAGCATCATAATATTATATTTTTATTTTATTATATTTTTTTATATAAAGTATCGTAACAATAATATATAATATATAAAATAATAATATCAGGGGTTTCAACAAGAAATTTGTTTTTCAATTGTGGCAAAACCAACAACATGTTAGTTTTGACATTTAGTTTTTTGACGTAGTCGTAGTAGATGCCTTGGCACGAAAATCGCACCAAAGTGACTAAAATCCATTATGAAAATGATGATTCTGTTAAAGTTACATTTCGTAAAATTCGTGATATTTTCGGACAGCATAGTCGTCCTTCTGAGATCGTTATTAAGAATTTGGTCGTTAAATTTGAGTCGACAACTCGATACAAAATATGCGAACACCAACGCATGTTCGACCAGGTCGTTCAGTGGAAAACATCGCAACCATGAGCCACAGTGTTGAAGCAGATCCAAATTTGTCAATTCCTCCACGTTCTCAACAATTGGGGTTATCCAAAACTACCACATGGCAAATTTCGCGTAAGCATTTTACTTTGAACCCTTAAAAGATTCAATTGGTGCAGGAATTAAAATCGACCGACCATTTACATCGCCGTAGATTAATTCATTTCATTCAGGAACAACCGGAGTTTTTTTTTTGAAAAAATCATTTTTTCAGACGAAGCCCATTTTCACTTGTCAGCCGTATGGTACACTATATGATCTGGAGGCCTGATTAGAACGTCTTTTTTCGAAGATTAAGGGATCACGCTATCGCGATATGCTAACAACTCAATTTTGGCCTATTATAGACGACGTAGATATCACTGACATGTGGTTTCAACAGAAAGGTGCCACATGTCACACAACCAATGAAACGATCAATTTATTGCAAACAAAATTTCCCGATCGCATAGTCAGCAGATAAGTGGCCAACCAGATCGCGTGATTTAACATCACTGGATATTTTTTTGTGAGGCTATGTTAAGGATAGAGTCTTAACGAAACCAATCGAATCGATATCAGCCTTAAAACTTAAAATCCATGATGATTAACGAAGTATTACCGCCGTTTTGGCAAAAAGTGATTAAAAACTTTAATTAAAAAATAAAACTCGGCCAGCGTGGTCGTGGTGGACATTTGCCGGATATCATTTTTCATTCATAATTATCGAACTTTTCTCTTCGTAATATAATAAAAATTTAAATCATGTTTATCGAAAGTTTTTGCTTTATTTTATTTTGTTTTGGAAAACAAACTTCTTGTTGAACAACCCTATAGAAAGTGTTCGTTTTGTAATGGCATAAAATTTTAAAGTAAAATAAAACGAATATGAATTTTTTTAAACTGTCATGTCATATCATGCACTATTTGAAGGATATTCTTTTGGCATTATAATTTAAATATGACTTGTGGTATATGACCATCACGGCTTTCTCAGACGTAGTACAATCTGGGAGTCCAATTTCGATGACTTTTGCCAACATTTGTGGCGGTATATCGGCTATAACGCGGCGAATGATTTCCTCCAAGTAGTCAATCGTTTCAGGCTTGTCAGCGTAGACTAGCGACTTCACATTTCCCCATAGAAAAAAGTCTAGAGGCGTAAAATCGCACGGTGTTGGAATCTAATTCACGGTTGCGAAAGGTGAAACTATGCGGTTATCAAACTTTTCTTCAATAAATCAATAAATTGTTGCCCGAGCTGAGTAAGATGTTGCGCCGTCTTGTTGAAACTACAGCTCCTGCGCATAATGGTTGTTCGATTGATGAACAAAAAATTCAATAACATTGGCTATTTAATGGTCACTACTGACTGTAGCCTTCCGACCAGCAGCGTTTTTCAAGAAGTACGGACCAATGACTTCAGCACCAAACAGTCAGTTTTTCTGGATGTAACAGTGTCGCAACATACACTTGAGCGTTATCACCATTTCGAATAAGGTATTTCTTTTCTTATTGACGTATCCATCTTGTTTTACAGCCAATTTCCACAATTTAGAAGTTGTTCAGGCGTCAGTTGCCAACCTAAATTTTGATGCCTCTATAAAAAATACCCGATATTATATAATATAATATAAAATAATATCATATTTCCAAAACCATTAGAATAAATAACACACAACAACAACAGCAATTTCTTTACTTCAATTGGCAAATGTTTAAGTCAGTCAAGTATTTGGAATATTGAATTTTTTTAAACAACATCTTTTATTTTATTTTATTTTATTTTTAATTTTGTAAATTGAATCGTGTCTTAGAGTCCCGATTTTGTTTGCATTTTGTTGCAAATAAATGCCAAACACAAATAAGTTGAAGTGTTTTATTTTTGTTTCTTCCCCATTTCTCTTAATGTTGCTCTAAGTCGAAAACATAAAATTACAAAAAGAAGGAAACAAAAGAAGAAGAACAGTGATAGAAGCAGTGAATTGAACTGTAGGAGATTAATGTTGAAGTTGTTAACATATTAACGTCTTTGTAGTTAAATTTAAATTAACTTTTTTTCCGACATCTAGGCCTGTAAGGAAATAAACAGCAAAAAGCATTTATACGGAGAAAATAAGTTTAAAGAAATTTGCAACAAACTAAAACAATTCTTTCATTGTCTTAACAAAACTTTGTAAATCTCTTTTAGCTGCTTAAGCTGGGTCAAAAATGTTATTTGGATTCTTTCTTTTAAATTAATTTACAAAATGTTTGGGTTGAAAGCTGCAGGCATTCACTGGACGAAGTAAATAATAAATCCACATTAAAATATGGGAGCAGTTCATTATTGGACATAAATTTATTATATTAGATTACTTTTATACCGTGATGTAGACTAATTAAAAACTATTCGATACATTTTGTTACCCAACGATGACTTTCAAAATATTAAAAATGTATACTCTTAACAAGTTATTTTTGATAGAAGTAAAGTAATTCTAATAGCTAAGCTTTTAATTGTAAAATACTAAAATACAAAATAGCTCAAAAATCGTTTAAATGATTTTATTTTACAAATGGCTTCGTCTTAAGTCATCCAACATGTCCAATTTTAAAACAACGTTTGCTTAGTTTTGCCTGATCAATTACAGTACAAATTACGCGACCTCCTTAATATCAGGTAACGTCAGTTAATATTGTTTTCAGCAAAAATGAATATGTCAAAAAATGCATAACGGTAAATATGAATATCCATTGAATTGTAAGCGTTCTAATAACCAAGATTATATTTTAAAAAAATAATATGGATTCAGTTATTTGTGAGATTAACTAGGTCCTTTTGACATCAAGGAATCTTAACCAATATTTTATTTAATCTAAAAGATTCTTTATGTTTAACAATATAGGCAAAGAAATTTTATAAACACAGACATCAAAGCTAAGACAATCAATAGCCCATAATCATTCGAGATTTTATTTTCCTTGTTTTTTTTTATAGCCTGCGTTAGTTTTTCCCCAACTCTTATATTATTTGATATGGCAACAATATTTGCTTCATTGCAAGCAAACCTACGTCGCGACGCGTCTCACTGTGGACCATTTTACGAGAAGGCGGCCAAAAGTCCTTTTTTCATGGTCCCCAATTGTAAAGTTTAAAGTTCATTCGAAAGTAGATACAAGTGTACCTCGGGAGCCAAAAAATTAAAACTTAATTTTTTAATTCAAAATGAGCATTTTCGGTATTTTGCTAAAATGGGAAGTTTCTTAGTAATTTTTGACGCGTCGTCTAGTTGTGTTAAATAAAAAAATTACATACAGATAATATTATTAAGAAATTAACTTGTTAAAAAATTCAGAACTAAAACTAATCAATTCTAAAAATAAAATATTGGCAAAAAGTAATTTATAAATTACGATTGAATTTTTTTTAATAAATTTTATTTACGTTGATCCGCGTTTAGTTACAAAATGAAGCATTTTTCTTTTTCAACACTTTTACTTGAGAACTTTTCGACAGACAGGCTTAGCCATATAAACTTTCCAGGAAACTGTATAGCAGATGATATTGGAAGACTAAAAGCTATCTTACACTTTTCAGGATAAATGCTATATGCAACTCATCTTGCGTATTAGTTCCCTTTATGAATTTTAGGCTGCATATTCAGTTTTACAAAGCTTTTAGACTTAATTTAGTTCGTCTGAACTCTTAAAGATGCAGCACTCTACTGTAGTTACCTAGATCGCCGATGTCCCTGATCGTATCCGTTTTGACAGAAAGATACGCAAAGATTCTTAAGGTCAAGGGTGGTCAACAAAGCAACTCCTGTTTGCCTATTTCGTCCTGTCCAATATATAGTGAGCCATATGAGGATTCATTTTCATTCATCATAAGTTTTTAAGGATAAACGAAAGAAAATTTCTTTTCTAGTTCCTGTGGTATCAAATTGGGCTCTACAGTGCCGCTGCTTAAAAAGATCAACAATTAAGTAAATAATTGCGAGTGGGGTACAAATTGTACAAATTAAGAAATCCCTAGTTACCAATGAAATCAACTAAATATCTCCGATAAAATTTTAACAGCTGACAATTTACGATTAATATAAATAAAGCACAACTAATTTTTATTATTCCAAATAGCAAAAATTGATTTTTATTTTTAATTACAATTGTCAAACTAACTGGGTTTTGGTTGTTTAGAGAAATCATACATATCGTCCTTGAAGTAAGAATTTACACTTGATTTAAAAAGTTGGACGACGTAGAACTCATTTAAGTACACATTACTTAAGTTTGTTTTAGTGACGAAATAGAGGTAGCGACTTTTGCTTTTATATGCCATAATTACAGAGTATTGATCCTTAAACAGTTTTCAATGAAAATTTAAAAAATTAAATAACTGAGTTAACTTTTATCTCATTGACCGTATGTTCAAACAGCATTGGATATCGCTTTACAAGGCTTTTAAAATCAAAGGCTTAAGTGGATATCAATTATCTATAGATTGAAGGAAAAAACTTAACAAAATTCAATTTTTGAAAAGCATACACATATTTTTATGGAAAAAGAAACTAGATTTTGACAAATATTTTAAATGAAATCTAGTAGATTTCGTTATAATGAAAATGCTTTACCTAGAGTGTTGACATCACCGGCTGGAAAAATACTACAAATGTATTACAACCATGGTACGCAACTAGACAGAACATTCTTTTTAAATTAACGCCAGTCGTCAGTCACCATTTGCACAAGAAACAGCAAAGAAAACACGCCAAAAATTTAATTAGTTACAAGGCCATTTTGTATAAAACAATTTTTAAGACCTTTAATATTGAATTAATAAAATAAATATTTAATACAAAGTTTGTTCCTTTTTTGTAACTTAAGCCGTAACATAGAGATTGAAATAAAGAGTTTTCTTACACAACAAATGTGATCAGAAAGTTTGTAAAGCTATAAATTCCAATAAAGAGACGACATGAAAAATTAAACTCGAAAACTAGACTATTAAGTGGCATGTCTAGTGACCTTGGTAAGCCACTAAATATTAATATTTAAGAGATGAATGATATTCCCAGCAATTTTAATATTCACACGAAGGTTTAGTTTAAACGTTAAATTAACAGCCTTCGCCTTTTTATACTCTCTAGTATCAAGGGACTTTAAAGTTTTCTTCAAGTATGGTCTTTTGTGTTGCTGTTTTTTTTTTCTTGGATTATTTGCTTGAAAAATCTTTTTTTATATAATTAAAAAAAATAGGTACGAAAATGCATTGATTCGATTCCAAAGATATTGGAAACCTAGATTTAGTTCAATAAAAAACTGTGCCTTTATTAGAAGCTTAAACAGAATAGAATGGAATAGAATATAATAGAATATAATAGAATAGAATGGAATAAAATAGAATAGAATAGAATATAATACAATAAGAATTAAGTTAAATCTGAAAAACAACTGCTTTTTGATTATTGAAATCCTTGGCTTTTTCTGACTTTAAATAATGATCACGTTAAATAATGATGCCATTTAATTTTTATAATTACACGGATTATAAAAATGAATGCCATTTCTTTTGTTGCCTGTTTTGATTATCTCTTTTGGTTATTATTTTAAGACATATTTTTATAAGAAAAGTAACAGTGATGGCTCCAGGAAGAGAAGACATACATCAATTTTATATGTTTAGAGGCCATTTAAAATATAAAGCATGTAATATTTTGACACCAGCCATATGAAAACATGCTAAAAACCTTATTGCACACATTCAATTTCGTATAATTTGTTTTCATTTTAGGAAACTATATAAATTCATTTTCACCATCGGTCATTATAAAAATTATTAAGCACTATGACCGGCGTACATTCAGTACCTGACAGTAGAAGTAAAATCCTGTTTTTTAATATAATTTTAGGTACGTGACAGTAAATTCTATAATAAACACAAAATAAAAATAAATTAGATTAAAAGAATTGCGCGATAAAAATATGAAGATAATAAACTTTGGATAAAAGCTACAATAACAAGCAAAATTTTCTTTTCATTTAAATTTTCCTAGAAATTCTTTTATTTAAAATGCAAAAACATGCAGTTAGTAATCGAACGAAACATTACTATTTGATAGATTGGGCTTGATGGTTTACTTTTTGTTTTAATTTTTATATAGTTACGAATGTGATTTATTTAAGCTTTCAACGAAAATAAGTATCACTAAAAAAGTCAACGAAATGACATATTGTGTATTTTACAAACTGCGTAATTTTCTGAGAAATCTTATACACACAAGACAACAACGTAATTTTGTGAAATCACAAAAAATAAGCTAAATAGTAGAAAACAAACGCAACTAACACAGAACAAAAACAAAACACACAGCCTAGTAGGTTCCTACACTGATTGATAACGACAACAATGTGGCATTATAATAAAGTATAATATTCTTGTATACGCGGGAACCGCTTGAACAAGCTATAGAAGTACTACTTGCTGGGCAAATCAAATAATTCAAGTTGAATCATCAAACAAAGTTGCCATCGTTCAATTTAATTTAAAACTCTGTGTTATTATTTTGAAATAAAGGAACTCAGTATAACAAAAGGTTTGTTAAAAGAAATGAAAGTAAGCGAAATTACATTTTCGATTACAAAATTTTCTTTCTGATCCATTGGAAATAGCGCACCATTGTAAACAAGATTTTATTTTTTTTATCCCGCACCTGAAATCACCTGAAATAAGACCCAGGTAACGCCAGGTGCAATAAATTAGATTTTTTAGATTTGTAATGAAATTTTTTAGTTTTTGTTAAGTTTCTGAGTTTTCATGATAAATTTAACATGTTTTTAATCTGTTTTAATTACTGTATACTATTTGTTATTTATTTTATTTCAACTTAAATTGTATTTTTCTATATTTTTTGTATAATTTTTTTAAGCTTTCAGATTTAAATGACAAAACGGAAAACAACACGGCACTTTTGAAGTGACATTTATAGAAATTAGAAATGTATTGGCGCATTGATGCACTATTGTACATATATTCAATAATTTATTTTTACTTACTTACTTACAATATTAATTTTAAATTGTTTTATTTGTATTCTTAATCTCTTTTCAGGATTTTCAAATAACACATCTGAAATTCCTGCAAATACCTGGGATATAAAACTATTAAAACTCTTTTAAAATATAAAACCGAATATTTACAATTAAATGCACAAATGATATTATTGTTGTTTTGAAGATAAAGAGAAAATTAGTTTTACAGCATTTTGTTTCAAAGGAAAAAAAAATAATAATTAAATAAAATGTGCCTTTTTTAACTTAAATTATTGTAAATTTCCTAACATCCTGAAAACCCCAAAATATGACTTAAAAACGATACTCATCACCTATTCCATTGAAATATTTCTTTAATAAAAAATATTTTATATCGGATCAAATCAATTTAAAATTAGTTTTGAAATTTTTATTAGGAATAAAACGACAAGTTAAGGACTTCATTTAACGTCTAAAGACTTTAAAAGTGAAGTTTCAGTTTAATACACGAATAAGAAAATTAATATATTTTTTTTATTTTTTAAATTTGTCAAGTCTTAAGTTTGTGATTTTAGTTTAGGTTTTTTTGTTTAAGAAAAAAATTACTCAATTTTAACTTTTCAGCAACACAATTTTTTTAAGGGTATTTTATTAAAAATAAAAAAGCAATAAAATTAAAAATAAAAAAACATGTATTAAATGTTTTCCTTAGAAAAAAAACTTTTTAAATGTAGCATAAATACTATAATAGATAGACTTTTAATAAGTTTGAAAGGAGGGAAACCTGCCAGTTTTAAAATTTAAGTTTTAAAAGTCACAATAAAAACATAACGATTTTATCCCTTTATAAACTATATTCACATTTATATTTAGTCCTAATTTATATACATTAAAAGCTGCTGCTATAATTAGAAAATAGAATAATTAAAGTTGATATAAAATCACAGGTTCTAGAACTGA
This sequence comes from Trichopoda pennipes, assembly GCA_030448955.1. NCBI lineage: Eukaryota > Metazoa > Arthropoda > Insecta > Diptera > Tachinidae > Trichopoda > Trichopoda pennipes. Next base: position 2,482,089 of record JASKUP010000064.1, read on the forward strand.
AGGATTTAAAGACAAAATTTAAAGTTGCCTCAACTACTTTTAGACCCCATTATAATTTATTTTTAAATTCTCGAAGAACTTGTGTTTGAAGCGCCTTGAATAGCTTTAACATGATTTTTTGGAATGTCTTTTAGATCCCAGTTTATTTGTCCGGTAAGTTATTGGCATAAACCTACGAAAAAACATTTTCGAAAATGCAAGTATCATTATTTTCCTCTTTTTGTACCTCTTCTTTGAAAATTGTTCTTCACAATTTAAAGTCGCTCTTTGTTTGTCATCATTTTGACATGATGACTTGGCATCACTGTTTTAAAAGCATAATAATAATCAATTAAAAATTTGTAAGAAAGAAAATATATTTACATTTCGCTTCTTCTGAACTATCAAAACATTTTTGAGTCCATTCGTTTTACTTTTCAAAACCTCTTTATTAAGCATCTCAGGAGGACTAGCACGAGGAAATTATATTTTTTTTACCTTAAATTTTTATCTAAAATTTGGAAAATGTAGAGAATATATGGGGCAGTAGAGCAAAGGGTGTGCTTGTAGATACTTGATTTGTATCTTTCCATATTGAAAGCCGCAACAAAAGCCTTTCCAGCAACCTTACTCCACAAACACACTATTCACTTGAAGAACGAATTTTGATATATAACTCAAAATGTTCGACCTATGATATATAGAAAGGTTGTTAAGAGAAATGATAAGTAGCTTAAGAGGCAGACTGAAATGAATTATTTCTGACCATAATACGTTATAATGAAACTGCTGCATTTTTAAAAATAAATACTTTTTTGTAAAGAAAAAAATAAATTAAAATGCTGTCAGTTTTAAACAAATGTCCCTTCTTATTGCTAGAGCTGTGACAATATGGCAATACTGTTGTAAAAGTGCATAACGAACAATTACATGGTTATTGAAAAAGCTATCTATTACCGATTTTCGCTGCCTTCCATTCATAAGACTAACAAAATGGTCACCATTTGTACTTCTTTATCTTGCAATAAGTTTTTCATTCCCAAACTTTAAAATCCGGTTCTTCCAAAGAACATACTATGAATTTATCACTTTTCTTTATGCATTTTTTGCAATTGATCACTTCCTTGTTCAAAACTTTTCCATAAAGAATTATTAAGTTCCGCTAGCCAATAATTTAATATTCCATTTGATTGGGGGAAATCCTTTCAATCTAATATTTGTTGCGCTCCAATTGCCTGTTAATTAGAATATACAAGTTCGGACTTTCTGATACCATTATCAGATCAGGTAGTTCCGGTGACGTTATATATATTTTCATGTCAAGAATGATTTTTAAATAGTTTTATACAGATTTAAGCAGAGTGTGGTCTATGGCCTATATGTGGTTATTATAGCTGGATTATAAAACTTTTATTATTTTAAACAGAAGTACGTTTTCTATATCAAGCATAAAATTTAAACAACAAAGTTAAAGAAATGTAATTTAAAATTTTCATAAAATGTTAGTGATTCAAAGAGCACTTAAAAAGTGACAAAAGCTTAATTATACTTTCGTAGCACTAGTTCATATGAAATAAATTTAGAACATAAATTGGCTCCTTTCGCTCATTTAAGAAATAGTTGTTGCACAAATAAAGTTTTCTTTACGTTTTAAATACATTAATACAATAAAAATAAATAATTAAAATAAAAAGTTATAAAGCAAAAATCAAAAACTTAAAATCAATAATTATAAACAGCAATATAAATGTTTACAAAGTAAAGATATCAATTTAAACCATAAATTCTCTTTAAATAAAATATTGAAACATTTTTAAAAATATTATAAAAATACTTACTCGTCATTATTAGTTTTTATTTTTAATTTGTCTTTTTTACTATTAATTTCAAAGAAATAGAATTTAACTGATAATTTTCAATATTTAAATAAACAATTGTATTTCAATATTATTTTTTATTACTAAAATTTTAATTATAATTTTTTATTTCTTTATGATTTGAATAGATTGTTTACATACCTAAAATGCCTTTATATATTTTTTATGAATTATTAAATATTAAGTTAAAACGATGAAAAAATGGTAAATTTCACTAATACAGTCGTCATCTGGACACGAACATAGCCGTGTTTGTACTATTGATTAAATTTATTATTATTATTATTGTAATTTTAGCTTTTAATCGTAATTAAAGATTACATCTATGCAAACATACTCATGCATAAAAAAATAAAAATAAAAATATTTAAAGAACAAAAAATATCCATATGTACGTATATTTTATGTCTATTAAAAATTAAAAAGAAAAATAAAATACTATTGAATATGAAATTTCAAGCACGACTTTATTTAATAAATTGAGATGGAAGGTGAAAGCTGGTAACAAGTATTTAATTGATTAAAATAAATATTTATTATTATAAAGTTTCATTATACCTAAACTCACAATAAGAACTAATATATTAGAACTTAATCCAAAATCCCACCATCCCCCAAAACATCTCTTTTCCATGTATTTCGTAAACGCAATATTTGAGAGCACTTCTTTATATTGTATTGTTTTGGAATTAAACTGTGACGTATGGGCCGATTTTATTTGTGTACTGATCAATATTGATAATAATCGATGTTTAATAGATTGTGTGAAACGATAATGCCAAAATTAATTTAATAAATATAATTCATTTGTTTTGCATAAATCTTAAACACAAAATAAGACATAAAACAAGTTATCAAAATTAAAAAAAATACCAAAAAAAATGGAGGAGGTTTTATAGTTGACAACACTTTTTAACTGGCGTCAATTTTTTCAACTGACAAGTGATTTATGTTTAGTTTGGTTATGAATATCAGCATGAATGGGCTGACGCCTGAGCAATACTTCGAATTTGTGCAAATTTATTTTGAAAATTATTGTCCTGTGCGATATACCGATCCCGATTTCATAGGAGAATTTTGTTAAGTGATAAAGCTCACTTTTATTTGAATTAGTACGCACAACTTTTCACGCGTTATACGGCCACAAAACTTGGAAAAAGCTACCGAAAATTAGATCGCCTGAACTATCTGCGGCAGTCATATGCCAGAAGTCATATTTCATTTATAATGCCAGATTAGCTTTCGAATAAAATAAATTTAATGTGAATTTTAAAAAATTGATCTTTGTTTTTTCCATATCAAAATTTTTAGTAATCTTGTTCAACTTTCTATAATCAACACAAATGCTAGTGTTCCCAGCCTTCTTCTTTACTAAAACCATGGGAAAGGTCCAAGAAATTCAAGATGGCTAGATAATGACATATCCCTTCCATTTCATTGACTAACTCCTTGACTTCACTACGCTATGTTAAAGGAATGCTGCTGGATACTTGTTTTTATGGCATCGAGTCGCCAGTATTTATCTTGTGCTTCACTATTGCCGTTTTTCTTTGTCTTTCGTCATTCCATTGACAATGGCAAATTCTCCGAGAATAGAGCGAAGATTTGCATTTGTTTACCAGTTCCATCTTTGCTTTTTCTACTATAAATATTAAAAAATTTTTTTCCTGCTTTAACACAAACATGAAGATTTTGAAGACTTTGGTTGTGTTAGTCCCCACTGCAAGGTTTTTCTAGTTGAACAGTATTTCTTATTGGTGAGCCACACGTTTGTTCCTTCTCGGGAAAGTATATCAGGCTCTTTTTCTTGCTGCTTTAAAATTGAGCTAAAAATGACCTACTTTGCATCATTTAACTTTTCTTTTGCCTTATTCTTCATCCAAGACTTGCAAAGGTAATGCTCTCAAATATGTTATCACTCTCAGCACAGTTTGCTGTTTCCACACTTGATATGCTTGTGATCTATTGCTTATTTTTTTTTTTTTGTGGACCAGCAATAAGGGGCTGACCCCTACACATGCAATGCATTATGCCAGAACTAGGAAATTAGGTTAAAAGGAGTAGGAAAGAGGAAGTAGTGTTTGTAGACATTCAATTTGAACTTTCCTACATTGAAAGAGACAGGAAAGACTCGTGGAAGGAGTTTATTCCAAAAATGAATTGTTCTGCTGAAAAACGAATTGTTCCTGTAATGCATAGTGCGATGCACTGGCCAATCGACCACAAATGAATGTACTCTCGAAGAAAATCGAGTTAAACGCAAAAACATGCCAGTAACTTCATTACATAAGTAACGATAAAACAGTGAAAAACAACCCACATTCCGTCGATGTTTTAGAGAATCAATAAAGTTGAATACTCTACTGTCCCCAATGATCCTCTTGGCCCTCTTCTATATGCTGTCGAGCAACTTTGGGGCGCCGTGCTACAATGAGAGTTGTATTCCACTTTTAATGGATATAGGAGGTATAAATAGTATAAAGATCGGATGGAGTGAAGTATTTCTTATACCGTTTTAAAAAACTAAGGCACTTGAAAGCTTCTTTAGAAATATGAAAAATGTGCTTAGTCCATCGAACATCACACTGAATTTAATTCCAAGAGCATCAAGAGCTTCCGATCCCATAATACTTATATCACCCATAGTAACACATGCAGTATCATTTCCAAACACAGATCTAGGCGTAAGCATGCAGCATTGCGTCTTATGGGCATTCTTACTGACGCTATTCATACGATCCATTTCTCAGATTGTTGCGAGATCGTAATTGAGCGTTTTATTCATGTTCCGCATTTTGGTTCGGTCTACTACTAAATGAATAGGAATGATAAATGGTGCTGTCATTAGCCAGCGCATAAGCAGCCATTCAACTTTCTTAATGTCTAAACATGAATCTGGTCTAGTTATGGATGATTTTCTTAAGCATTATTTAACTGTACTGAACGTTTAATATGCATAACGAAGTGTTGAAGGATATTTTGAGCTTCCTGTACGTAATTACATCCTGTAGAATTTATTCTAGTGTTCACCATCATTTAATAATTATTTCTACATTAAAAAAAAATTTTTTTTTTCATTGTACTATGAATTTTTGCTAACCACTGTCTCAAACTAAAACTTAGCGACATTAAATATCGGACTGCAATAGAAATCGAGCCATATTATTTTGATTACATTCTTTGACATAACTCGCGCAGGAACTGCTCTGATTTAAGGACTACGAATTTTATTTTCGAGCTTCTTTTCTATGGCATTTAATCTTTTGTAGAAAATTTCAAAATAATAATATATTTTTTTTAGTGTTTAGTTAAGCGAGAAATTTTTTGACATGATCTGCGTGTATTCTGGTCCGCGTTACTTGCTGGTATTTATTAACCTCTAACTTTTTTTGCTTAAATTCATAGGTTTCGATGCCGTTTGAATTCATCTATTAACCTTTTTGGAGTTCTGATATACATATCACCGAATTCTTCCAAAATTATGCTAATCATAACCCCATAGTACACGTATGACAGTTTGTAACCTAGTGTTGCATGTTCGTTCTAACAACTCTTCTGTTGTGCCTTTGTCATAAAGAAGAGGGAATTCTTATTTTCGATTTTTCATTTTATGGTATTTCACGATCAAAATAAATGTGTTTTTCAGACTTCGTAGGAAGTTAGTATGTTGCGTTTTAATGTGGTGTTCAATATCTGTTAAGCTACATCAACTAGTGTCAATAAAATCGGCAATTGATGACCACCTTGATGTAAAACGTTGCAAATTACCTGAATTACTTAAAAAGAAAAACATAAAAATTTCCTTTAATTTTAGTAATCAGCAATGAATTAACAAAAACAATTCAATAATGACAATAGATAGAAAATATATAAAATCACTTGTTATAAACGTAAAAATCAAAGCAACAACAATGCAAGCTCAAACAACTATTAAGAAAAATTAGAAACAATTAAAGAGTCAATACAACTTGATTTGTCCATAATTGGTCTGCTCTACGTGTACAATGATTACATTACAACAATAACAACAATACTAAAAATGTAATAACAATAACAGTCAATAACACTTTAAACGTGACAATAACAACAAAAACAACACACATCGAACTTAAAAACAAAAATAATAAAATGTTGGAATGTGTTTCAGACAGTTTCTGAATTTTGCACAATTGTAACTTCAAAACAAAGAAAACGTTAAAAAATAAAAATTAAAAATACAACATTAGTGCACAGTAGTATGAAATTACAACAAAATGAGTTTACTTCGCAGACGATAAAATTTAATAACAAATAGAATAAAAAACATCTATTCCAAGTGAATGAATGTCGATTCGGCATAGAAAAAACAAAATATTTAACATTTTTGTCCGCAAAAATGTAGTAATCATATGTATACGAGTATTCATAACAATTGTGGTAGCTAAAGTCGTACAGATTTAGTGTTGGCCGGTATAACGATTTGCCAATGTGGCAATAACAAATTCCTTTAGGTAATGAAAATGTTAAAATTATAATGTGCGAAATACTTGGCGATATTTTTCCTTCCTTGGCTTAGTTTTAGTTTTGTTTAAAAGAGAAGTAGCATTTCAGTCAACAATGCCTATTTTGTCTAGTACCGTGCTACATTCTTTTAGGCAAGGGATAGAGAAGAGATGCGACAGGTGGTGTCTTAACTGATGCCTTCATCACTGAGCAGCCCCACCGACAGTCAATTTTTTATTTGTAGTGAAAAAAACCAAGGTTTTTGTTGGGAATCGAACCCACAACCCCCATTCATGTAAGCCAGCACACTACCTACTAGCATACAGGGGCACCTATATGTTTATGAAACACAAAGGGGAAAACCTTCATTCATAAATTGCATTCAATATTTTCATAACAAAGTACCGAAAGCACATACGAATTTTTACCTTAAACTTGCTTGAATCGTATACAGTGACCATATTTTTCACAAAATTATTTTCTTTTACATTTTTTTGTTTTTAACAAGCAGTTTGTCTTTTAATTGTGGCAACACCAACTACATGATAGTTTTGACATTTAGTTTTTTGACATATTCGTGGTAGATGTATTGGCAATTGTTACAATAAATTCAATTTCGCACGAAAATCCATTAAAAAAAATAAAATAATTAAAATGCACTATGAAAATGGTGGTTCTGTTAAAATTACATTTCGTAGAATATGTGATATTTTCGGACAACATAATCATTCTTCCGAGACCGCTGTTAAAAATTTGAGCGTTAAATTTGTGTCGGCTGGCTCGATACAAAATGTGGAAATGCCAGCGCGTGCTCGACTGGATCATTTAACTAAAAATATCGCAGCCATGAGCCACAGTGTTGAAGCAGATCCAAATTCTCAATTTCTCGACGTTTTCAACAATTGGGGTTATTCAAAACCATTACGTAGCGAATTTTGCATAAGAATTTGACTTTGAAGTGTTACGAGATTCAACTGGTGTAGGAATTAAAGCCGACTGACCGTAGGAATTGAACCGGCTGGTTTTTTTGAAAAAATCATTTTTTCAGACGAAGCCATTTTCACTTGTCAGAGTGTGTCAACAAGCAAAACTACCGAATTTGAGCTTCTGAAAATCTTAGAGCGATTATTGAGAACCCTTTGCAGGCTCAATGTATCACTGTGTGGTGCGCTATGTGGTCTGGAGGCGTAATTTGGACGAGGCTGGAAATGCGGTAATGGTCAATGGATCACGCTATCGCCAGATGCTAAAAACTTGTTTAAGAAAACAAAATTCTTGTTAAAAAATTTAAATGAATTACAAAAAATCAACAATGTAGTTTTTATGATTCATTATAAAAGAATTCAATTATTAATAAATTAAAAAATTTTTTTTATATTTTAATACATTGGCGATAATTGATAAGCGATTTGGGGAAAAAGCTAAAAACCGGCAACACTGGCTGTGATTAAAATAGGGACGATAACAGTTAATTATTTAGAGTGTTTTAATGTTCTGTACTGAACTTTTGCAAATTAGTGCACAAGCACATTCCTTCCGAAAAATACAAACAAAATACAGTACAAAATGATTGTGAACCGGTGTGCATAAACACTACGATAACGTACCAATCTTTTTTAGTCTATGTTAGTGCTTTTTTATAGTTCTGATTTATAGTTATCTTCAGTATAGTTTTTAGTGATCTTAATGTTAATGTACACAAACGATAAAACAGCTGTGTTTTTAAAAATAGAAGAATATGACTTCTGCCATATGAGCGCCACGGCTGGTTCAAAAGTACTCTTCTCTAGAGATCCACTTTTCAATGACTTTTTTCAATATATGTGGCCATATATCAGCAATAATGCGGTAAATGTGTTCAATCGTAGATTAGCGACTTTTTATATTCCGATGGAAAATAGTCTAGCAGGTTAAATTCCACGATCTTGGAGGTCAATTCACGCGCCCAAAACGAAAAACTATGCCGTTACCAAACATTTCCTTTAATAAATCAATTTTTGCACGAGCTGTGTACATCACGGTATTTATGATCATGGCTGTATAGCGATCACCATTGACTGTAATATTCTGACCCGCATCGTTTTTAAAGAAGTGCGGGCCCATGTTCAATCAGCTTATAAAGTACACCAGACAGTCAGTTTTTCTGGATGTAACTGTGTCTCGACTTACTCTCGGGGATTACCATTACTCCAAATACAACAATTTTGTTTATTCAACCAAAAATGAAATTCATCGCTGAACAAAGTTCGGTTAAGAAATGGAAATAGGGCATTTCAAACAGGACCAATAATTTCGAAGTGTTATGTTGAAATGCCAAACCAAATTTTTTCGGTTTTTTTTTTAAATATTGCTTTTTGCTATTAACAGTTTTGATAAATATATGGATATTCCATTTTTTTAATTGTTCTTCTTTTCTTGGAGCAATTACTTAATTTTTCAGAAATTTGTAAAACTTAATTCTGAAATCAATTATTCTTACCAAATCAAGGACATTTGTATTTTTGAACATCGCAATATTTTAAATTATATCCTGTGTTAAGACTTTTTAATTCATTCTTCAACTAGTCCAATGTAAATCATAGTGTTGAATGATATGAAAGATGAAAGCGATTTTTTTAAGTGAAGTCTATCTGTCATTAAAATTCACACAATAAATGTGAAATATATTTAAGTTTCAATTTCAACTGTGACTTTCATAAACGTTAGTTAAGTTATTTTCTATGGTATTAAATATTCAAATAAATAACACAAAATAAAAGAACTCATACTTTTGAAAACCACACATAAATTTGACAAGTCGTAGGACTTGAAGTGCATTTAGAAAAATTCAGTTTGCAAAGTTCCAAGTTTTAAAATGAGAGTGAAGGGGTGTACATACTTTCTTGTCCATGCAAATTCATTTTTTCAGTCACTCGTAACTTCACATGTGCACACAAATGCATAAACAAAAAAATTAAAGTTTTCTCAAATAAAACTTTACGTGACTAAGAAAATTTAAAAGGGAATTGAACAAGATGTGTAAAATTAAACTTTATCTCCTAAGTGCGTTATTGTATATGTAGAAGAAACTCCCTTAAGTGGCGGACAATTATTTACTTTTTTAATCAATATTTCAAAAAGTTTGTTTTTCACTCAAACTCGTATTAATAAAATTGACAAATTTGTGTCCGCACAGTGGCTAAACTTTAATCAAAATTTCAATTGATTTGATGTTATTATTAAATGGACTCAAATAAATATTTGATACTGTTGTCATTCCTTTCTATCTTTGCTATCTGTTTGTTTGGTGTGAGCGGCGAGCGCTTTCGATATGAAGACATCATTATCAAGCCGTGTTTTAAACTGTACTGGTGAGTCAGTGTTCGTGTTTAGATAGTTCTTTTATTAAGGTCGAATATATTCATATAGGTAGAATGTCCGCCACATGGCATTTTACAGGGTTAATTTTCAATATTTTCGTCTTTTATTATTATCTGGATACGTGTGTCCGTCTCTTTGTGGCGAGCATCTACAACCCTTAAAAGACCTGTTGAATTTAAACCACCTCTGCTTTTATCAACTGGAGACTGGGCACGAAGTGATTTTGAAAAGGGTGATATATTTGTATCCGTTTTCACCTCGAACGCGTTTACTGGGGAGGCTGAATTGCCAGATGTAGTGGCTTTGCCCCCTCTACCCATAAAATTCAAGTTACGTGACGCTCAAGGACAAATTGATAGACTCAATCCGAAGAAAGCCCCAGGCATAGATGGTATCAGCAACAGAATGTTAATGGAGTTGCCACGCATTTGTATTCGAATTTTGCTATTTATATTTAATGCCATTTTAAGATTAAAGTATTATCCAAGCGTCTAGAAAATAGCCAAAGTTAGAATGATTCCGAAGCCGGGCAAGGATCTTACCAGCGCCGAATCATATAGGCCCATAAGCTTTTTATCAACCTCATCAAAGCTTTTCGAGAAGTTGTTTATGACTAAGCTGTCACCAATTTTAAGTGTTAGAGGGTGCATTCCAGACCATCAATTTGGTTTCAGGAGCCAGCATGGCACCATTGAGCAGACTCATAGATTGGTGCAAGTAGTGAGAAAGGCATTTGAGGAAAGAAAATATTGTTCTGCCCTGTTTCTAGATGTTTCGCAAGCATTTGACAAAGTATGGCATAAGGGACTATTACATAAGTTGATGACATATCTCCCAATCAATATGGTGAAGTTTCTGGAAAGTTACATTAAGGAGAGAAAGTTTACAGTAGCGGAAGGAGACTTCATTAGTGAACCCGCATCGATAGCTTCCGGTGTGCCGCAGGGGAGTATACTGGGTCCAGTTTTTTATCTACTTTGTACTTGTGATATGCCTGTGAGCAGTAGCATCCATACTTCAACATTTGCCGATGATACGGCCTGCCTTAGTTCTCACGAAGACCCCCGTATGGCATCTCAGGTTCTTCAGGAACATATTACGCATCTGGAATTGTGGTTGAATTTATGGAGAATAAAAGTAAACGAGCAAAAGTGTGTCCACTTAACTTTCACTTTAAAAAGGGAAACTTGCTCCCCTGTTCGTATGAACGGCTAGATTATTCCTCACCACTTGCACGCTAAATATCTTGGCATAATCCTTGATCGTAGGCTTACATGGAAACACCACATCGACACAAAGCTAATAAAATACTGGCTAATTGGCAGGAACTCAACTCTTAGTATGGACTGTAAACTTCTATTGTATAAGTCGATTCTGAAACCAATATGGTGCTATGGAATTCAACTATGGGGCACTGCTTCAGCTTCAAAAAAAATTCAACGCCGACAAAACAAAATACTACGATTAATTACATTAGCTCCATGGTACATGCGAAATTTAACTAAGCTCGAGTGCCACCCGAATCTCCTTGCGCGGAATATTTTGAATTTTAGAGGTCATATCCGATTAAAAAGGAGAGATACAGGGGCATTGGTCAATAACCCTCCGAATGGAAATGGAATCTCTTGAAAATAGTTTTTACTTTTTTTTATATTTATTTTTGATTGTGAGAATTTGTTAAGATATTATTTTATTGCTGTCACTAGAATTATGTCTGACACTGGTCAGGCCTAATAATTATACATTTAGATTTAAGATTTGAAAAATTGTTGATAATTCATATATATGAAGATACAATAAATAATTTATGAAGGCAAAAGAAAAAAAACGTGTGTCCGTCTGAGTGTGCTTTCCGTTTGTTCGGATGTTTGAGTAGTTTTAGTAGTGTGAAAATTGTATCTGAGGTCGTGTTTAAATGTTCGTTAATAATCTCACTGCTAAAAGTTTATGTTTTGTAGGTTTCCATATTTTCCAGAATGACTAGTCATAATGTAATGAATGTAATGTCATACATTCATCTGTATGTCCGCTAGTATCAAGGAGTAATGCAAAGTTTGAGTCTTCCCTTTTTCGTCGATGTGAGCGCATGTGTTCTGTAAGTCTTGTTTTTAGTGTTCGTCCAATTTATGCTATATATAATTACGTGTGCCGTCGTGTTATATCGGTTGTATCTTTGTTTTCTTTATTCTTGTTTTTAAGAATTTTTTTGATAGTAGTGGGTTTGTAACCGTTGTTTTAAGCTATGGTGAAAATTGTGTTGAGTTCTTTGTTGTACTAGTCTGGAGTAAGTGGGATTACCTTAAGTCTGTGTATCATATGTCTAAATGCTGCTACTTTATGTTGGATAGTGTGGTTCGAGGTGTTGTGAATGGTAGTGTCTGTCGTAGTTGGTTTTCTATAGTTGTCAAATGTTGAACAGTCAGTTCCTCGTGCCTTTTTCTTTTTCCATTGTGTATGTAATCTTATTATGAATTGTGTTTAAGTTTGCTAGAATTTATTCGCCGTTGTCTTGTTCGAGGATGCATATGATATCGTCTACGTATCTTTAGTAATTACTTCTTTTGTGTTTTACCATTAGTGTTTTTACGTGTAGTGATTCGAGGTGTTGCATGAAAATTTCCATGAAGATTGCGGAAGTTGGGTTTCCCAAACCGAGTCCGTCAGGTATTTTGTAAAAGTGGTTATTAAATCTAAAGTAGTTATGTTTTATTATCGTCTTTGCAGTATCTGTAATATCAGTCTATTGTATTTCGTATAAATTGTCTACTGTGTTCGGTAGAATATCTAAGGTTTTATATCTTGGTTTTGAGGTATATAGATCCTTGGTGTCAAAGGAAACGAGTCGCATGTTTTTTGTTATCTTGATTTCTTTAGGTTTTCGACAAGGTCTTGTGTATTACGTACCGTACATTTATTTTGTAAATTTAACTTTATTTAAGTAGGCCGGTGAGGTGTTTAGCTAGGTGAATTGCTGGTGCAGGGCTGTATTTCATTTACTGGCGGAACAAATCCAAACAACTTATTGCTAAATATTTGATGTTTAGGCAAAATAAAAATTAATTACCACAATGTACACCCGCACATACACATACCATATCTGTATATGTATGTGTAAAATACCAACAGTTTCATTGGTTTGGTAAAACATTTTCTATATTTGTCAACAATTTATATTCAATTTTACATAACTCATTTGGAATAGTAGAGTTAAGTTTTTCATTCAGCGAAAAACCGGATAATTATTAGAATGCGGAAGATTATTAAATGTACAAAATATTTTTTAACAAACACAAAACAAAGCTTTTACCCTTTTATCGAAAATTTATTAAAAATCTAAACATGATAAGGAATGTTTCGTTCAAATCTCATCAAAACGTTAAATTTTGATTTACAGATTAACTATCAACGGAGAAACCAAATTTCCAAATTTCAGAACCAACTTCTGCAACATCCGCCGGTTAAGAGCGCATGATAGCTGGCTTCGATTTTCCAACTCCATATCGAAGATTCTCGACAGTTGCCCAAACAATCAAACTGTTGTTGCTGGTGATTTCAATGTTCACAACTATTCTTGAATTAACCATTCGGGCCATACAGAAGGCCATCTACAGAAGGCCAGTTTGTTGACTTTTTTGTCGCGCACAGTCACTTTGGGCAATTAGTGAATGAGCCAACACACATTCCTTGTGTTGAAGGGTGCCAAACTAATACACTCGAACTTTTTCTAGCTTCGCCTCTCAGTACCTCCGATCACTGTATCATCTTTGCCTCCTTTTCATATTCAACTTCACAACGTTTCGAAACCAGCTACGAAACATTTAAAATATGTTTATGAGAATCGTCGTTTGTCTGAGCTCAGCGAATTTTTTAGGCAATTTAGGCGGAAATGATTGCAAATCATTATGTTTGGAATGAAGACTTTTGTACCATCCAAAAAAATTTCGACTAAAACCAGATCGAGATCTTAGTTTAATCAGACGTGCAAAAATGCAACCAGATAAATAGAGGAAGCATTCAGTATCTGGCGTAGAAACAAAAACGCAGATACTGATAAGCTAAGCAAAAGGGCGAGATCTTCGTGTGCCAATGTACTAAGGCGCGAAAAATATCTATACCAGGAGCGTCTTCGTGCTAAGGTTTTTGGTGCTCCTAGAGGTAGCAAGAGCTTTTGGTCATTTGTTAAAAGAGTAAGGGATAATGTTAGTTCATCAATTTCGACTCTTTTAAAGAATGATCAAATATTCACTGACCCGGTTGATAAAGCTAACCTTTTGGCTGGTATATTTGCAAATAATTCTTATTTGCCCAAAAGTAATCAACCACCGCTCAAGCTCGACAGAGTACCCGATACTGATGTCGAAGATATTCCTTCGAGCGGTTAGAAAAGTTTTAGCAGATCTCAACCTTGCCAAGTCTCCTGGGACGGATGGGATACTAGCGCTAATCTTGAAACAGTGCTCTTTGACGCAAGCCCGTCCTTTTCTTAATTCTTTCTTAATTAATTCTTAAAGTGTTGGAAGGTTGCTAATGTAACGCCAATCCCCAAAAAGGGTGAGGCTAACAACCCTTAAAATTACTGCCCACTTACAATCTGTTCTGCACTTTCTAAAGTAATGGAAAGTATGATTAATTTTAACCTCGTGAGGTACCTGGAGTCTAACAGCTTACTTAGCAACCGACAGAATGGTTTCCGTAAGGGGCGCTCTACGTTCGACAGTCCCCTAATAGACTAGTAGGAGCCAACGGGACAATTCCACTATATTTTCACGGGAATCACTAAAGACCTCCACAGTTCAGCTATTTGTCTTTTTAGCCTTTTAGCTGTTCTCTGACTGATTACTGAGATTGGCCCTTAGAGAGTATCGTGGTGGTTGTGGTTTCGAGGCCCTCGAAATTTTATTAAGCTTCATGTGTTCTGGACCAGGAATTGGTATAGTCTCCAACTCTTCAGTAAGGAGTGAAGGCTGCGGCCTACTCCGGGCTTTTGAAGTTGCAACTGGGAGTGGCTGAAATATATATATACGTATCTGAAGGCCTTCTAGGGCGAGGATGACGCTACATTTCATCCACAGTGGTATGATCCACCATCTGGTTATGGTTAGGTACAGATGTAAATCTTATCACGCAAGTGGTTTGATCACTCTACACAGCTAGGTAACGACGTAAATTTTATCACGCATCACGCATTTCGGAGATAGTAAGGTGGTGACTCTAGATATTTACAAGGCGTTTGACAGAGTGTGGCAAGATGGACTTCTGTCAAAACCTGTTGCATTTGGTGTCGGTGACAATTTCTCCAGGTTTATATCGAGTTTTCTCAGGAATCGAACTATACGAGTTGTTATAGATAGGATTTTATCAGATGAGTTCAGGATTCATTCAACGGTACCGCAAGGCTCCGTTCTTTCTCCTACCCTGTTTTTTTTCTAAATTGCCTTCTTTGTCAAACTTTCATACCTATATACTCTTTCGCAGATGACAGCACCATTTATCATTTGTATTCATTTAGTAATAGTAATCGATTTTAATGCCCGTAAAACTCAATGCTGCATGCTTACGCATAGATCTTTGTTCGGAAATGGTGCTGCACCTGTTACTATGGGTGATATAGATATTACGGAATCGAAAGCTCTTGATGTTTTTGGTATGAAAATTCAGTGTGATGTTCGATGGGCTAAACGCATTTTTCATGTTTCTAAAGAAGCTTTCAAGTATTTCGGTTTTCTAAAACGGTGTAAGAGATAATTCACTCCAACCAATCTTCGTACTATTTATACCACCTTTTTAGGGTGTCCAACTATATAGATTCCCTAGAGCATCGACGCATCCATTTGTGGTTGTTTGGCAAATGAATCGCACTACGTATTACAAGGAAAATTCGTATTTTAGCAGAGTATGTGGAATAAACTTCTTCCAGAGGTCTCTCCTGTGAATTTCAATGTAGGAAAATTCAAATCGAATGTCCACGAACACTACTCCTTTCTTTCCTCCTCCCCATAGCCTAATTTCCTAGTTCTGGTACAATACATTGCATGAGTAGGCTTCACCCTCTGAGTACTGGTTCGAACGAGAAAAAAATAATAAGTCACTCAATATTTTTAAATTTTTTTTTCGATTTTCACCTGTTTTAAGCAGGTTTGAATTCATTTCAGCAAATATATATCCATTAGTTTTATATTACCAAAATTAGAAACTTTGATTGAATTTCCTTTTAAATTCCTCTTCATTCTACAGATATAAAAGTTATTGTGGTTTTATAAGGTATAGAAATTTAGGTTAACGACCATTACGACGAAACGCTTCCAAATTTATTTTTAAAATCATTATTCTGTTCGATTTCATAAGCCAATTAATTTTAGTAAGAAATTCACTTTTGTTTTAATGAATGTTTGTTTTATGAATATATATATATATTCATAAGCAAATAAGCAAAACTATCGTATTTGGAATGATGATAATCCTTAAGGTTACATCCAGGAAAACTGTTTAGTGTGATTTATGGACTAGTAAAATCATTGGTCCATACATCGTTAAAAACGATATTGATCAGAGGTCAATGGTGACCGTTATAGATTTAAAATTACTAAGTTTTTCGTCTATCAATTGAAGAACCGTGAGGTGCAGGGGCTTTAGTTTTATTTGTTTTATTTCATTTCAAAGTTTCCTAAGAATTTTAAAAGAATTTCTCATTTAATCAATTAAGTGTACAACAGAAGAAGAGCCATAGTTTTCAGATTTCTTTTTTCATCTGCTGATAAGCTATTTCAATAGTATTCCCTATTTAATTTTTCAAATTCTTTTCTTTTTGTTTTACTTTTCAAGTTAGGATTTATTTAATTTATTTTCTTTTTTACTCTGTGATTTTAGTACGAATTTAAGTACGAATTCTTGCGATCTCTTGTTTATTAAGCCCTTATTTAGTCCCATTCCAGTACATTCGGCTGATTTACTTGCCTTACTTAACTTCATTCCATTTTCGTAATACACAATATTTTGTAACTTTGGCTTTGTTATTACAAGCATGGAAGTGTTTAAATCATATATTTGTAAAAATATTGATTTCAAATAACTATTGTATTCATGCGCTCTGTCATTTTTTGCATTTTAATTTCTCAGCCATTTAAACAACAAATTAAAATAGGAATTTTACAAATAAACAACACAAATCTAATCTATGGATGATAGTGCAAAACCGTACTTAATTAATGGAATGATTTGTCTGGTTAATTTCGATAACGAACGAGACTTAAATATATTAAACAGATGCTTTCAGAATTATGCTGTTTGAAGCTTTTTGTAACCTCCATTCGTGAGCACAGTAAAATGTGTAAGTGAATGAGGTGTTTCAAGATTTCTCACTAGTTTCTTAAATTAAAGTTCCTAATCAAAATTTTAGAATTTAATAGCATAAACAATAACACACCGTAATAAAGAAATAATATTGTAGATTACAAACGTTTATAATTAGAAAAACATTTTTAATTGTTGTTAGGAGTTAGAAGCAACTTATTTTATGTACATATTTTAATTTTAATTTAAGTAGTCTGGTTTTTGTAAATTATTTGCTTAAACTTTTTTAATTTACTGGCGGACAAAATAATTTATAATATTGTATTTTATTTTGATCATGAATAATATATTATTCTATATTCTATTCAAAGCCAATATTTTCACAAAATTTGTCAATAATAATAATAATTAAGTAGCATGACGTTTTATTTCTATTTTATATATAAAACACACTTTGCTTTCTCACTATAAGCTCTTTAAAGAAAGAACACCAGGGCGCTATATAATACATTCCAATGAAATTATGAAAAAAGCCCATATTTATATTTAGAGACTCTACTAAAACGTGGTGTTTTAACTTTATAGAATTTTAAATGGCACCAATTAACACAAATGGCCCTTCACAGCAGATTTTCAATATTCGGTGGCAGAACATCGATTATTTTATTACGACTGCAGAATTGATTAATTTCAATTGAATTTATTGGTCGCTATATTTATGGGTCTCCTTTCAACGTTCTTTGCATTAACTTGTTTTTTAGCTTGTTTTGTATTAAAATGATTTTAGATATGTATCAGGGGCTCTGGCAACATGCCTGTACTCCATCCTTGTTTACTTACGACAAGAAGCTGTAGCTCATTTAACCTAACGTATTTTTCATACGTTGTGCGATAATACTACATTATATTCACTATGTATTGATA